>OX104064.1:64530876-64589391 GCA_944474145.2 Dicrocoelium dendriticum
GAAGGCAGTCAACCAATGAAGAATGTAGCCAGATACCCCGCAGGTCAGCTTTTGCACGAGCCTCAAATAGGGTACCTTGTCAAATATCTTTGAAAAGCACGCCCAGTGCGTGGCCGTTGTCCACTGCATCCGCCCAACTTTCGTGAGCCACCAATAGATTCATCAGACACGAAAATCACTTCTGGAATCCGGGTTGTGTATTGCTAAGTAGATTAAAGCTACTCAGATGACTCCGCAATGAATGGCTCACCAGTTTCTCGATGAGTTTGGCTACTACATTCGTCAGGCTAACTGGCTTGGTACTTGCATGGCAGACTCCTGTCCCCAATTTTGTAATTTGGACAGAAGACAGCTTCTTTCTATTCGGAAGGTAATGTACAGCTGGTAAGCGCTTTCTGAAACACGATAGCAAGCGGTCCACTTAGTTACGCAGCCAACCCATGCAACAGTTTCGGGTGAAGTAAATCAGACCCAGAGGCCCTAGAAGGGTAAAGCCTTTCTGACAGCCTAGAAAATTTCGTCTCCGCTACAATAAATTCAGGTGGGCCCGAACCCGCTTAAATCCTGCAAAACACCTCAGCGCCTGTCAAATAAGTTTCCCTTACAAACGTTGCTGCATATTGTCCATTAACTACGCAGGCACTGTCATAGTCCGTATGACAAGATGTACCGTCTTCAACCATCAACACTGCTATTGCTGTGTTCGAAGCGCGGCGCCGCTTGTCGTATGCAAAGAATCTTTTTAAACTCGCTGAAGCTACCTCTGCTAACCACTTTTCGATATTGTGGTGAGCATTCTTTATGTCTCGCCTAGACCTATTTCTAGCCTAACGGTACCTGTCATAAGCATCAGTGGATGGAGCATCTAGGGAAGTCCACTAATATATAGACCTCTTTGTGAGCAGTTTCCTACCAGTGGAATCTATTCAGGGCGGCTTGCTTGTGCCTCTTTTCTCCTTGTGACTGGGATGAAGGGAGCGGAGAACTGTGAGGTAGGACTTAAAGTTCTCAAAGGCAACAATTATAGTATCATCGCCTGAGATCTCACAATGAAAACTCGAAGCATTGGCGCTTATTTATTGATAAGCTGCGTGCCGTATGTTCGGGCAAGAAGCAACAGTACGCTGGTAGCGTCTAGACAGTGTACAACTGAAGAGCAAAATAACATGATCAGTGAAACTCAGTGGAGGTCCGTAAGTAATATCACCAACAAATTTTCGTGACTTAGAGAATACAAGATATAAGCCATGTTATAATCATCTATCGCTCATTTTATCTCTGTTTTTATCGCTATTAACTTTATGGGTGCCGCAGGCGTGCTAGACGGTTTGCATGACGCTGCCCATCGCGGTTAGGGTACTAAAAGAAAAGTAATGCCTATGTGAGGGCTTTACCTGTCGTTAGTGGGATGCGAATTAACCATTACATCCTGCTGTAAAAAGTGGTGCGGCCTAAGACAGCGCGTGCAGCGTTGGCGTGTCTAAAGACGGCGGTGCATATCCGCAGGGGCAATGAAAGCCAAGTAATGGGCAAGTGCTGAATATGCCTGTGGCAGTTGTGAAGTGCTCATTTACTCCTCTGCTAACCAAAGTGGCAGCTTGGAGTTTGGCAGCTGTTTGAGCTTTGGCGTGGCTGGGGACGGCGTATGTTTGCAAGCAAAGGAAAGACCAATCGGACAGCGCAAAAGGTTAAAGGAGCAGATGCAACGGGGAGCTCCAGCGATGGTGATGGTCGCCAACCGTGACTTCCCTAAACCAATTGCATCCCTTTTGTTTGGAGTGGAGGAGCAAGGAAGAAGGCTGGACTCTGTTTTTGCATTAACGGAAAACAAGACAACCCATCCACCTTTTGTCCTCTGAACATCGTTCGCCAGGATAACAAAGAACACGAAGTGTATCGTAAGAAGGAAGCAATGAGTCAATAAGCGAAAAGTAGGTGCTACAACACTATTCCCCGACGGGTCAGGTCCCAAAGGGGTAATTTGTTTGCTAACTGCAAATCGGACAGCAAATAGAAAAACAGGTCTATGCATTGTGGGTTTAGCGCCGTAAGCCAAACTCAGAATTTACTTGGGGCCAATTCTGCTAAACCCCGTACCTCAAACATAAAGAACGGATTGGGATTAACACTTGGCAACGTGCGCGGTCTCAGAAACAACTTGAAAGAGATTCCACTCAATAGCACTGAACAGCAAAGGACTCTAATGGCGTTCACCGAAACCTGGCTGTCCTCTGAGGACTCTGGCACAAGGTACGTTTTAAGGTACCGTTACGATTGCATTGGTGATTAGACCTGAGGCGTAGTTAACAACTATTAAAAGCAATACCTCAAGGCGCACAGTTTGAGACTTGACTATAGCGAAAGCATACATTAGAAGTGCTCCAGTATCGAAGCCGTGGTGAAATTCCAATGGATGACAGTCGGAATAGTCTATAGAGCTCCTGCACCTTGTGCGAACCGACAGCAGAGGCACAAACTTCCTCCTTATGGGTGATCACAACACCACTGACGTAAGCTAAGAGCTTCTTCAAGGTGATCACACACCGGAATCCTTTGAACTGGTGTTAGCCGCTATCGCCCACCAGCGCAAAGTAACACAGCGCGCCAACACCCACAAGGATGGTCACTGGTCAGATGTCTCCCTCCAACCCTGTCTAACGTCCCTGGACTATAGGTCCCCCAACCGCTTGTGAAAGGTCTTCACGGCACCTTCTATATGAAAATACCAGACAAACGACTAAAATATGGACTGGCCATAGAAACAGAAGCTATCCCAGAAAACATTTTACCTAACTGAAGTTAATTGCCAAAACGGTTTGTGGAAGCCCCGAGCTACCAACCTTTAAAGAAGGCGCCGTAGCATACTACTATGATGAAAACGCAGACTAGATGGCTGAGCTACGTTCCACAGGGACTTCTGGGTTCCATAAAGTGCTCACTCGTTCGAATTCCTGCCGAAACGTTTCCCCATTCGGTTACCGCGTGCTTCCGTCCATTGTTAAAATATGGCCTAAACGCTATCCATCTATTGAAACGTTTGAGTGCGCTCGGCTGTAGTAGGTTAAGAAGCTCGCCAGGAAAGCTGTTACCGTACCCCATGATCACCCATCCCCTATGTAACTCCTGCAGTTAAACCTGTTCTACTTTGGGTTCCACCGTCGCCGAAGCAATCCCGTGTACCCTAGGCGCATCCTCCGGGGGAACTCGGGGGTTAGGCAAAACACCAGTTCCAGCTTATTGCTGGCTGTTTAACCTGACGTCACCCATGGCAGCGGGTTAAGCAAAACAGGTACAGCATTCGCATGTACGTCATCCTATGTAGTAGAGGGGTAAATGCCCAAAGCGGTCAACCGGAAGATATTGAGGTCGCGCCATCCGTGAAATATTTGAAGCGGCCCCTAAACAAAGATTCCTAGAGAATGCAGCGATCCTACGGAGTTCCCTGCAACTACGCCCGAATCTTGAGGTATCTGGTAACTCTACAATATGCATCAAACCCATATTGCTTCGGAATACGTGGAGTTGACATGGGTTGCCGTCCGGCTCACTAAAAGATAAGCAGCTGAAGGACAAAGCCATTTATTAAGTGTAATAGCGCTAAGCGACGATGCTGCAAACTTTGCGGGGTAACACACGAAGGACCGTACCTGCACTTTGGTATCCTAAGGGAAATTCAAAACTTCACACACCGGCATTTAAGTTTGACGCCAACGGATCCCAGAAAAAGGAAAAGGCGTGGTACATTAGCTTATGGGAAGCACTGCATGTACGTGTACGTAGGTACACTACTGTATGTGATGCAGTATCGTGAGACCAGCGGCAGCATAACTCACAGGCTATCCAATCAACCTGCACGTTGGCATGAAGTTTGGCTTTCGCCTGTTGACACGGGGCACAAACCATACGCCTAGTCTACGGTGAAGCCGTTCTGGCAGCAGTGCGTCTGCAAGTCATGCGGTGCCAAGCGGACTTCGTGGTTTCCAGTCTTCTCAACTTCAGGCAGTCACCGCGCTGCATTCAGCAGTCACCTCGGTGACACGACTTCCCAACGGTGACTTCCGTTTCGAAAGTATAACGGAAGCTGCCCTATGCAATGGTTCCGTGGCCGAGGTATTATCGCTGGCAAGGGCTTCGTTACCTGTTCGCTAGGTTCATGGTTGCATGTGGAAGTGCCGTGCCAAATTGGCAAGCGGCACGTTTGTGAGATAGTTTCGCCTCCGTCCCTTAAAAGCTTAAAAGTTCCTTCTAGGTTAACTGCTGCAACTCAGGTGTAGTGAGGGAACAGGCAAACAGCCGCAGATTGGTATTTCTGGCTAAAAGCTCGCATGACAACACACATAAACAAATAAACAAATAAAAAATAGATAAATAACTAGGTAGATTCCTAGGCTGGATAGATTCTGCGCCCATAAGGGATCAGCTCAAATTTTACACCAGTCCCGTGCGCTTGCATGGGAATGCAAAAAGTGTGCGTATACACTCTTTGTTAGCAACTTTGTAAGCTTAATATTTGTTACGTGTACCTCTACAGGGGTCCTACGCGTCCACCTTGTAATGCTTATGGCTCCTTCAGGCGATCATTTCGCTCCTTGATTTTGCTTGTTGTGAAAGTTTCGCCGAGTCGTGTTTATGATTTTTTTCGTTGAAAACCGGATCTACTTCACCACGCACATCACAATAAATTAGTTGGACTAGTTCGGCACGCTCCGTCGTCACATTTAGTGGTGCGCGGATGGAAATAAATAAGAGCGGCGGAATTATAAGGAACAAGGAAGGGGGAAATTAATTTCTAGAATCGCAAATAAAAAGTGGAACGCTTTTGTTAAGAGACATACTAAGGCAGCGTACCTATCTAGAACTATACCAAGTAACAAAACTTATAAGCAAAAGTGTTTGCGTTACATTTGATCACTAGAGTCAAAACTGGAGCTGCGTTAAGCTCCGAACAAAAGGTTTACCTGAACCCACCGGTACGCACGCTCAATTGATACACCTCAACTTAACCATAACCGTCACGTGCCTGGAAATCTTCGTAGCATGATACCGTACGAAATTGATACCCGCATCCGTATGGAGGACAGTATCGCGCTGCACGGCAGCCTTTGGCAACTCTATCGCTCTCTACTTTTCTAACGATCGCGGCCATACTTCTGCAGAGGAGCTACCAGCGCAGTGTGCACACGGAGCGCGACACTACCGATTGAAGCGACACACGCTGGCAGTGCCCTCAACAATGAATACCCGCCGCAAGCCTACGCAAACATTATGCATCAACCAATATTATTCAGCAGGCTTGACGCTGCTACTACACGCTGTTCGGCAGTGACGCGCGTATTGACGCCGACTTTTATACGCATGCTCATGAAAATGGAACTCTCACAGCTTACGCGGTCCGCAACGCTGCATATGCGTCGAGTATCCTTCGTAAGCATGGGTCCCTCGGTTTAAAATTAGCCGTGTACTGCCGCAATTTGACCTTAAAGAGCGAAAGCAAGGTGGACTACTCAACTAGACCTTTCTTCAAATGCTTGTACCCATTTAGCAAGCGGTTGGCGTCTTCGAGTCTAGGCAGCACACTATGAGACAGTAAATGTGCTGCCCAGCGCAGTCTTCCTTGGATCCAATTGCAACGCAAGTATTGGAAACATGCGTCGCTCGGATCGGCTAGGTCGTACATCAAACAGTGCCAATGCGCACACTCCCTGGTAAACAACAATTTACGAAGCCTGTTGCACATACCCTCGCAGCATCCACCGTGATGAAAGGAAGCTGATCCGCTTTATGTCACGCGAAATGTATACTGGCAAAAGCCCATGTTAGCCATAGCGATCGCGTTGTGAGGTACATTCACAAGTGTTGCAAACCTGTCAATTGCCAAGGATTATACACCGTTAACTTAAAGAGCCTACTTCGGCAGAGCATACACCGCTTCCTGGTAGTCCCTCACTGACTCACTAAGGAATAAGGCGTAGAAATAACGTAGCCCTAGCCCACTGACTCAACCTATATACTAAAGCAATAAACAACAGCAGTGGTTACTCTGATCTACCTAAGCACCCAAACGCCATTCCCCGTATTGGCGCAGCAGTTCCAGCATACTGGAAAGCATGAAAACAAGAAACGCGTTCCATCATTCCACGTAAGGTTTTGAGTACACCTCGCCTCATTCAAAACTGAGCCACCTCTACCTCTGGGGTCATACCTTACGATGACGTTGCCGTTGTCCATACAAATCTTGCCTAGTTAGCGGAATGCTACATTACATACTTACAAATGCGCGCCTCCTGTATTCGCCGAAAGGTACAGTTAATTGATTCTTATTCCGTTGTCAACCGCCGACTTTTCGGAACTTACCAATACGCCACATGAAACGTTGCGAAGGACGGTGGTCCGCGTCCCCTAAAACACAGTGACGTGCGCCCGTCGATCGTAACAACGGTAACTGTTAAGAACTTGTCGTACGCTTACAGCACACTTAACCCCTCCAAGAGCCATTGCGCTTTTGCTGTGAACGTACCTGGATTGCGTGTATTTGTATGGGCAGCGTTTAGGGAGCAACTGCCCAGTTTTGCTTGTGTTGCCCTCTACAGTAACAAATTTTCTAGGACAAAAGGTTGTCGCAGTCTACCTCCGCAATCGGTTACTATCCTCCAGGACAACCATAAATTAAGCTTATGGCAATTTCGGTGCACGACAAGAGATACGGAGTTCTCCGCCTTGGATACAGTAACTAGGAGCGGGCAAATGCTTGGCCACATTGACGTATTTAACCAAAGTGTACGCGGAGTTTTCCGAAGGCTGCCATCACATTATTAATTCTTTCTACGTAAAAAAGCCTACTAACGCGCTTAACTACACTCAGTTTTCAATCCATAGCTAAACACCCGGTGACCTAGACGCGGTGGCGGTCATTACCGTAGTAGACGGGAACTTACAATTCTAATGCTTTGTTTCAGGTCTAGCCGTGAAAACCACATATATATCACTTTTGGTTTTCATCCTGGCATATGAAGACAAATAAAGTAGCTTGCATCCACTCGGTTACTTGATAACTGTACTTTTCTAGGTTGGCCTGAAGTCACACGAGAAGGAGGAATAAATCATGTCAGTGCCAAAGTATAAGCTCAACCCAAACGTTAACTTTAAAATTACATTCCTTGGATCTCAAAAATCCACCTGGTTTCCGTTTTTAGTAGAGGAAAAACAGCAGCTTAATCTGCTCACAACAGCACTTTTTACCCAGGAGCCGACGTCGCCCGTATCTTTGGAGTTTAAACCCACGGATTCGACGGGGCGCCTTTTTTGTCTGCCGTTGAAAGCTGCACGTCTAGCGCAAAGCTTTATCACTCCAGGAACAGGATGACACAGTGCGCTGTTGGTTCGCGTAACAGTTAATATATCACCTTTTAAAGGTAAGTTGCGCTGTTGGCATCATTACTTGCACGAATGAGGAAAAAATAGTCCCCGTGTCTAGATATAACCTTGACCGTAAACAACTTTATTTGTAGGACATTCCTTATCAAAAATCGCCGGAAACCTAAGCTTTGAATGGCAGCCAAATTGACTCTAAGTTCCCTCATAACCGCACTTCTAGCCCACCAGATGACCGCGACAGTATTCCCGGGTTTTACACCCATTCATTTGAATGAAGGAATATTGGATCGCTATAGTTCTGAATGACATGTCTTTCAATACGAGGTGGTGCCGTGGGACGCCTGGTTGCATAATCGTAGGTTTACGGCGAGTTGAGCTGCATCGCCATCAGTATTACAGCCTTGCAATGACGCCATAAAACTTCTTTTGTAATAAAAGTAACATTATTTGTAATAGTTTAATATACCAAGACAGTTTCATTAATGATATAAAATAAATTCAATAAAAAAATTTAAAATTAACAGTATTGACTTGGTCCACGTAATCGCGTGCGTAATAGTCTATGCCCCTTCATTTTTGTCGAACACATATTCCATACTCCAGCGCTGTATAGCAAGGAAAAACTCGAACTATTTGTAGGGAATGTAGTAGGCTGCTAGATCCAACTTCTAGTTCAGAGCTCCCGCCTGGTAAGCATTTATTCGACCTTGTGCAATCAAGTGCTCTGATTTTCCTCGGTACATCCGCGAATGTTAAGCGAGAAACGAAGGCCTTAATGGTACAGGTATAGATGCAGCGCGTTGTGGCGATTAGTCCCGGAACCGAAAAGTCATAAGAAGTGGGTGCCTATTGTAATAATGCGCAAATGACGAAAAAGATGCAGATAACTACCTAACGGAAATGTTTGAGGTAAACTTGCCGATAAAGGATGAAAAGCACCCACTTTGCATAAACAGCTGAGATGTTATTGTAAGAGGTCAGAAATATGTGTGTACCAGAAATTATAAGACGGCGTATTTAATTATAAAAGTCGATAAAGGCACCATGTTGAAAATATGCGTACAGATGTGCTTATATAAAGCGAAAGATCTAAGGATATCTACATATGCATTTAACATATGTCTACATTTTTACAACGAAATACAAAATTTTGCTTATTGTTATATAACATACCACAATTCCCTTTTCCTGCCTCAAACGTACGTATAACATCTACGTATATATATGTATGACGGGCGTTTGTTGTTAAAAGGGGCTATAACTATTTTAGAAGAGAGGCTGGTGCGAAGGGATCTCTGTTCAATGATTATCCACAGGCACTTACAACTAGAAGAAAACTGGATACAACAGGATAAGCTATCTAAAGCTGCAGTAGTAAATAGTTGTTTCCCTGTTCAACGGTAGGCCGATTAGCTAATCGATCGACCATTCAAGGCAGTCAGGTGGCAAACGTCCAGCAGGTTCACACTTTAAACACCGACAGACAAACATAGCCAAAGAGAAATGGTTAGTTTAGCGTCACGTCTCGCCGATAGTCCTGAGCGAAGTTGGGTGCGAACGGCGCCCATTTTTCTGAGCAAGGCATCAACTGCGCTTGTACAACCGTCCGCTGCTTGCATACCTCCGGTTGCTGCAGCTTTCAAGCCATGGCTTTCGAAGTAGCCAGCAGCTGCTTGTTCAGTCGTTTGGGTTACTTTTTCTACCGCAAAATAAATCTGTAAGCGTCATCGGTCTGAACATGGTGTCCCGTAATAATCAGGTGTCCAAAAACGGAGCCATGGCCCTTCTTAACTGTAATGTGCTGTAAAGGGACGGGATAGTGTTCCACTATCCGCTTAAACAGACGCCTGGTCGTGATTCCGAGGTAACTGACAGTGCGGGTGAAGTTGAATTGATATACAACGAAAGATTCGGATCTAGCCGGGAGTCTGTCTTTAAAGCTTTCAGTGAAAATAAACAGTCTCGGCAGGGAGATACAAGATTACAGCCGGAAATGTTTTGTTCACAGTGAAGGAGAGCTTCTCATCCAGTAACTGGTAGGCAATATCTCCTTTGCAAGGAACCGAAATGAAGACCTCCATTTTCTTTATCGTTGGTGTTCCTATAGGTTGAGCAGAAACAGCCGAATGTTTGTGGAGAAACGTCGTGGAATAACCGTTGTTTTGTAGCGTTGTGAGAATGAAATGCTTTCAGCGTCCACGTATCTAGGCTACAAAATTTTGCTGCTCAATATTAACAACAGAGCACAGATGTGCTCTGGTATTTAACGTGCGCAAAACTATAAATGCGTGTACCTGCTCACCTATGTAGACTTGTAAAATACTTTCCCTCAGGCAATCCGTCAGTTCGCCGACACAGTTACGCAAGCAAAAAAATGATATTTCTCGTTCGTTCTCTATTTCACAATTGAAGTTTAACAATGGACGCGTCCTGGCATATACGGCTACTCGTCCGCAGAAATAGGCTACATTTTTACTGGGGTAGGATTTCAATATAAAGTCCTGATCGACGAGCGACATTTGTCAGGCTAATGCGCAATCACGATGGTTGGACGGACAGCTCCTACCAGAAAACACCGTAGTTGCAAATGTCTCAATCGAAAGGGAATTTAACCGGGTACGCTCGGATACTGTGAGCCCGCTCTTAATATCTTTCAGTCGGCTCCATGACGTCACTTTGAGTGCCATGCTGCTGGCACAGGTAGGCAACTCTTACCACACGCAGTGGTCCCAAAAGTTTTTGCACGGCTACAATAATGTTTCCAGAGACAAAATGCACTATCGCTTGTCGAAGGCTGTGTGCTGGTTGGTGAACATGTCGTCATCCCTGCCGAACTAAATCTAGTCCTAGTGATCGGATGGCCAAGGTTCACTTCAATGGGAATCGCGGTCTACTTTGAGATTGCGCGTTGCAATCCATCCACACAACGTGTACTTCAAATGCACTTTCCAATCTGTTATTTGCCGTTGTGCCAAGCTTTGCCCGTCGTGACCCGGTGGCTAAGGGGTGGCGGTCACAACTAACATCTCAATGGTCCCGGG
Organism: Dicrocoelium dendriticum; assembly: GCA_944474145.2. Classification (NCBI taxonomy): domain Eukaryota; kingdom Metazoa; phylum Platyhelminthes; class Trematoda; order Plagiorchiida; family Dicrocoeliidae; genus Dicrocoelium; species Dicrocoelium dendriticum. Next base: position 64,541,292 of record OX104064.1, read on the forward strand.
TTCGATGCCTGCTATCTCTATCTGATGAGAGGAAATAACCTCGAAACGCGTCATGGAGTGAAGTGGTTTCAGGCGGGCAACACCCAATTTGCTGCTGCTTCATCAGCTATTGCGGTCCTAGTGATCGGATGGCCAAGGTTCACTTCAATGGGAATCGCGGTCTACTTTGAGATTGCGCGTCGCAATCCATCCACACAACGTGTACTTCAAATGCACTTTCCAATCTTTTAAATCTAAAATCCTCCATCAATTTCGTGTTGAATATTCCGGTTCCAACAGGACGAAGGCTCTACAGAAGAATTATGTGTACTGGCCATTTAAGGATCCTCAAATTCTGGAGTTAATACGTTCAAGTTCAAAGTGCGTCATAGCTGCAAGCCTGCTGTGGAACTGCGCACTGTTCTCCTGGCCGACAGCCGCGCAACTTGGTCAAGGGTTCCCCTAACTATAGCATGGCCAACCAAGGGACAGAACTAAATACTTATCATCCATGCAAACAGCAACTGGCCTGAGCTTATCCAAATGTCGAACACATCGAGGTCGGTCACGAGTACGATCCCCAAGGAGGTATTAAGTGCGTTTGGTATTCCGGAAACAGTAGTATCCTACAATGGACCCAGTTTACCTCCACACTTTGCGGCATTACGTGTGGTACACGACATGCCATATTGGCGCGCACCTTAATAACCACAGTTAAATGGGCAAGCTAAATGAGTTGTAGATACGTTCAAGGGGCACTGCGCAAAGCTAAAGAAGACGGACAAAATCAAATAGTGCTACAAACCTGCTAATATACAGGATTACGCCTAAGCCACAGAGGCATGAAAAGCAGTCCCCAGCTGTATCGTTACTCCTCAGATGGCTTGGAACAAAGTTTGATTTAATAAGATCGCTGAATAGACCAAATTCGGTAAGAAACAAAGAAATGGGGCGTCAGTTCGACCAAAGGCATTGCGCTATACTACAACACTTTGACATTGGACAGAAATGTTTGCCAAAGACTACCGGAATAACCAAATCGCTTGGACATCTGAAAAGATTACAAATATATATGGCCATGCCTGTGAATACTTGGCCATAGGCGATGACAGCTTGTTCCGCCACCCCAATCAACTCAGGAACTACACCGCATTTGATGAAGGGAAGACGCCCAAATAAGGTCTCTTGAATTCTGGTTGCGTTCAAACTAGCAAAAGCAGAGTCTACTTAGCAAGCTAAGCCTACCACCCCAACAACCTCTCCTTCACCTGATTGTCAACCTGGAAGATGGAGCGATCGTTGCAGAGTCTACCACGCCGCTACAGGTCAATTCCAGGCTGGAATCATATAACAGTGGACTTCGAACAACGAGGTGTCAGGAGCGGTAACTCCTAACGAACGGAGCATTAAACACAAAGAGACTCAGTGCCCAAGTTTTTCTAGTAATCGAGCAAAATACTCGCACTGGTCAATGCCTATGAGGTTCTATCACAAATTAAAAGCATAATTGGTAAGTGCGGAATCAAAGCTAATTAATAGCGCTCAGGAAGGCCGCTTTGTAAATATATGTCGGTGCTCTGCGCTCTCTATTCATCCTGTGTCTGTCGGGCAGTATACTGTCTACGAGCATGACTTTTGATCAGCAAGTTGGGGGCAGGCATGTTACACCCAACAGCCAATCGTAACGGTTGGAGTGACCTTGGTGACCATAAGAGGCAGTTGACACCGGCCACGCACTGGACGTGCTTTTCGGCGACTTTTCGAAAGCTTTTGACACGGTAGTCCTTTTGTGGTTTGCGCGAATTCAAACTTAGTTCGGTATAGCCTGTCTTGCCCTTCACTGGGTGATGGATGGTAGAGCACCGTACGTACGGGTGAGCTGCAGCCTATCGTTTAGTTAATGTATCCTCCGTGCCGTACTGCAAGGCTTGGTCCTTGCACCGCTACCGTTCGCTCTCTAGGTAACCGAACGTTCCGCAGAGTTTGAGGTAACCTCGCAGCTATATTTGCTGATGACCTGAAGCGGTGAAATGTAGTCGAGGTTGCTGGGGACCTGAGGCTATGCAACGTGCCTTCGTTAAGCTTTGGGACTTGTCTACTTCTCGACTAGTGCCCATAAAACCGGCAATGTATTCTTACTTTTTACTGAAGGATACTATCCTCCTCCGCGGTGGTTAGTCGATGAGGTCACTCTCCCGGTGTATCTATCCAAGTAGACCCAGGCATTGTAAACACTCGGAGTTTGCACTCGGGTAACAACTGGAGGTAGGCCGCAAGCAGAGGGTCTAGTATGTTGTGGTTAATACGCTGCTCATTGTGCATGTAAACATGCGACCCACTTGTGACGCTGTTCGCAGCTTCCCTACTGCCGCACCTGGATTACTGCGTCTAGGCTCGTCCCTCTGCCCCGTCCGTGCCCAAATGGAACTACAGAGGGTTTTACGGTTGGGTACAAATTTTTCTGAGTGGTTACGAGGGGACAGATGCACCCCACGCGTCTGCTTAGTTTGGGAATGCACTGAAGATCATCAACACATGTTAGCCTGCGCTAATGTGCCACAAAACAAATATATGATACTGAAATGGCAATACAAAAATTCATAAACTCCAGTAATATAAAGGTAACTAACAAAGTAATATTTTGTCATGAACCAGCTTTGGAGGGGACCATAAAGCAGTAGAGATGGGCAAGTAAACTCACAGCACAGATGCCATTGGGCCCGACTCCTAGTTATGTCAGTGAGTGTGACCAAGCAAACTTGTGCAATGTCCTTGGGACCCCAGACGGGCAGTCGGATGCAATAATCGACGCCAACTTCTAAGCGATGGATTTCATTCCTCTTGAGCAAGTTGTTGCTTGTCCTGCCTTTTTCTTCCAACCGCGCCCCCGGCACGCAAACACACGATGCGGTAGTAGGTTGGACGCCATGCGCGATGCTTGGCCAGCTCACCGATGCCTGGTGCATGATATAATGGTGCTGAGCAGTTCACTTGCCTTTTTTGCGCAAAATACGCAACGCCGAACAAGCTCACTGCTCACGCGATACTCGCGCCAAACATAAGCTGAACATTGAACGCTGCGATGGTCGAAGGTGGCTAGTCTCTTTCTATCCGTCTGCCTGGTGGTCCAGGTTTCTCAACCTACAGAAGCGCTGAAAGGACGGCTGCACTGTAAACTATGGCCTTTAGAGCGAGCGTGAGGTCAAGTCGGCGCTGCAAGGGGCGGAGGTTGGCAAAAGCAGCTTGATCTTTCGCCATGCAGTCCGTGAGCTCATGTAAAATCCTACGAACACTAATACAGCTGCTTAGCTAGTTGAATTCCCGAATGACTACCAGCTGCGCCTCAGTGCAAAGGAACGGCACTGTTATCCTTGAAGGAGCATTTTACATTTACTGGCAGCAAACCATTTCTCAAAACGACTGGTAACCAATGCTAATCCCCAGTGCTGCTTGGCACCTTTGCGCTTTCACATATGGCAGCGAGAAGGACGGTAGGGGCGCACAGCCTTTATTGCCAAAGCCCAACCGATTCACCTGACAGCACACAGGAGCGCACTTAAAGAGGACAGCTCCCGACCACCACGCAGCACACATTGTCCTTTCGCTCGGCGTCACATTTATGCCCCGACCTCCATCATGAGCTAGGGCAGCTTTTGCCAATTCGCCCTCGTATCTTCGCTTCCGCGCGTCCTATTCTGACCAGGCTGGATATGTTCCAATGTTCTTGAATTGCTTAATCGTGGATGCGTCGCTCTCCAAGTGGTTATTTCTGGAGGCGGTACCTAACACGTAGTTCTGCGGCAATTCGGCCTTGGTTGTCTCTCACCTTCCCTTTTCTCCGAGGTCCGGAACTTTTCGGGGATCTGGGATTGGACCGAGAAACCGCTTCTGTCCGGGACAGGACAACCAATAAGGACCTATGAAGCATATGGCTGTACAACAAACGGATACAACAGCACTCAATACCATGACCGTTGTCCATTGATGATAGCTGGATTCGAGAACTTCACAATTCGGAAAAGAATACAAGCTTTTGAAAAATTCAGACGCAAGAAACTGACGTTTCGCCCACCTGAATACCCACAAAGACGATTCTCCGTGAAGCCCCCATCCTCGATTCGCCTCAGCCGTTATGGCGGCCCAAGATACCTGATCAAATAACAGAGGAAATTGAAGGTTATTTGACTGCGGATATCTGCGTGTGAAATCAGTCGACAACCTGGTCTGCCAGTTGTATATTAGTGCACCGACAAATTTCTGACAGTGTTCCAGAACGTGGTGGGTTTTCGCCTGGCAAGAGTTCTCCCTATAACAAGCCACAAATGTCCGTATAACAACAGTGCGACGTGGCGGATGTGACTCGCCACTGAATAAAGTCACTGCCCAGAACAACCTACTGGCAAGTCGACCAGAATCATTATTCAATATTGCCCTGACCCTTTCAATAATAAGTTACACCACGCCTATATGCATCGTCTTCATTACACATGTAGTGCCCTGACGGTTTACACTACCCACGCTAGAATTCAACTTTTCGTCATTCATTGAAGACTCTATCCCTCATGACTACTCACACAATTTCCGCAGCCTGTACAATCTTCGGCTTACTGCCGACTACACTCATAGCAACGTGTTTGTTGCGAAGCAATTATTGCATGTAAATATTGATCATGCCTTGCTTGGTGTGTCTCGACAAATTCGAGAATAAACTATTTATTTATTATTTATTTAATACGTTCCCTGTGCTTCTCGGCCTGGGCCTAACATCGTTTGTCGTTCGTTGCCCATTTCCTACTTGCTACATAGGCGTCGAGCTGCTTTGTCGACTACCGTCTCTGTTGTCCTCTTTACTTTTCATCTACCTTAGAGATTGCAGCTTGTCCATTCTGCCAGGGATCCTTGCCCTTCTTGCCATGAGAATATATGGGAAACCTCATTGGCATACTCCAAGTAAAAAGGTCCCTCCCCAGGAAGCAACTTTACACCTTGTATGTGTGGCCAGCTAAGACATTTTCATAACGCCGTCACTAACGCGGTTAAAGAACAATGGTGACAGCTGGTAAGTTTGTCACATGCGGCTAGAGTTACTGAAGGGCGGCGACATTTTGCCACAAACACTCTACCCTAACCATTCGCGTACAGCGCTGTGAACATGTTTACATATTTTTCCGACGCACCTATCCTATCAGACAGTCTCAAAGGACACGTCTACCAACCACTTCGAAGGCGAATGCGCCGCCTTGAAACACGACAACATTGGGTCGCCAATCAATATGGCAATTCCTCAACACTTGACGGTACCTCGCTTGAACCCCGCGAATCTGCCTTTCACGGGTGCCAGTCAGTCTGTGGATAACGACGTACTCAAGCATTTTCTATCTTATTTTATTTTTATTTCGTTACGTTCAGACTGATTCCTCCAGGGTTGACGCCTCCCAAACAGGAGCCACTGAAGTAGACTGGAGCTATATCAGAGAGCATCCGGTCTGTTGCGACAGCTCTCTGCTTCAAACGTTTCACTAGAACCCGGATAAATCATCTAAACTAGCAGGTCCACCGATTTTGAGGAGTGCTGGAGCAATAATAGCGGTCCCCTCTTCCTTATATATTTATAAATAAATAAATAAATAAATAAATATTTCATTCTCGTCACCGAGAGGCACACCATCAAGGGCGTGATCATTGCGTTACAGACTTGTATGATCGGCAGTTGCACAAATTAGTACATGTTGACCAATAGCATGTGAAGTTTTGTGTGTGTTGAGATGTAAAACGATTTTTAACTGTATATTTGGAAGGGGACATGTTGTGTGAGTAGGTAAATGTAACTGTGTGTGCTTTTGTTCGTTGTGTTCGCCATCAAAGGGGGAATCAATGGAACGCTTTGAATCAGAGGACGTTCGTGATGTGTGAATGATCCTCCGGAAAAGGGTAGAGGCAGTGACTTTATTTAGTGGCGAGTCACATCCGCCACGTCACAGTGTTGTTAAACGGATACTTATGGCTTTTTATAGGGGGAACGCTTGTCTGGCGAAATTCCCCACATCCTGGAACACTGCCGCCGAACCATTTGCTGGAACGGGAGAAACCCGAACCACCCAGCTGGCACCACGAGGAGGTTGTTCGGCTTGCTTTGCGTGCGGGTGAATACTCGACGAGGGCACTGAAATCGGGGCGGTCAATGGTCGGTTGCAAAGTCGAAAACTGTGATTGATTAAATTGCCTTTTAACGCGTTCGTACCAACGGGGTATCTTGATTATTTAACGTGCCATACTAATCGAGCTTTTCAGCTATAGTATTGTGGAAAATAATGTTTGAATAAACACCAGAAATGAAATTTGACTTATCAAACATTCGTTTGATCCAAACTATTTTAGCACGATTAAAGCGGTCCTGATCAAAGAGTCTAGGTTGCCTGCTGGCAAGTTTTTAGGTGGTTCCCAAATTTAACTTCGCTTGCACCCAGTATTTGTATTTTTATTGTGGCCGTTTTACTATTGTATACGAGTTATACTTCCACGCTGTTTTACACTACGTCGGTCTTGCAATGCACCGAGGCTGTTGTCCAAGGTGGCTTGGATTCTGAGGGTATCGCACTTCGTGGCAGTTCATGCTGCAGCATCAAATAAATGACGATTCCGGTGTTATGCAGTGCGAGGTCTGTAGCCAGTGGTACCACCAGTTTCGTACAAACCTGGATACCGAGTAGTACGCGGCCCTGACCTCCAGCAAAAGTTGTTTTTCAGTTGGGCCAATGGCTGCAGCCACCGGAAATGCCGCGCGGCCTTTCGTACAAGAGACGAAAGGCTTGACACCCGGCTGCGAAATGTAGGGGTTCGTTCTCGATGCTTTCAGCACTTCAGCTTAATACTGACCGTCTCAGAACGATGCTTCCTGTCTCCAACAACAAAGATTTGATCGCTTACGCTTGAGGTTAACGTGTAGCACCAGGCACAGTGTTCTCCTTCCAGGTGGCTGCGCTCCACGAAATGTAGCTGCTTTGGATGTCATAGTTAAATATACCCAAATCGAAGCAGAATTGCAAGTGCATTAGTTCATAGGTTGGTAGAGTGCAGAAGCAAGTTCATGTGGCAGCTCGGTCACTACCCGATCGTGGCGGAGATCATTGCGGAACAAGGTCCCGCAGAAGACCGCTGTGGTTATATTGGGGCAGCAAAAACCCTGTGCAATCAGACAGTAGGAATCTAACAGTCGTTTGAAGCATTCCTGTCTCCGCATCAACGATAGCCCCAGGCAGGCTGTTCCAGTCATTCACCACTCGGGTGGATAGGGCCAGACAGAACCGCACATGGTGTCGTCACGGCTTTAAAAGCTTCCACCGGGAGCCTCGAGTATTACACTTTGTGTTGAGGCGAAAGAAAGATTGCGTCCTACTTCCCAACTCACCTCGGAAAATACTTTGAGTGAATATCATACCTCCGCGGCGTTGATGCTAATCCAAATGGAAAATGTTCAACTGTTGAAGCAATAGAGATAAAATAAGTCCCGCAACTCTGGAACGGATTTGGATCCACGCCATTGGACCTACTCGATCCTATCACGTTCGGACTTGGTGAGAGGATACGCAGCAGACAATCGGTACTCGAGAATCGGGCGCACATGCGAAGCAAACGGTAGTCTGAAGAGGGCTGGGGTCAGGTGTGTGAAGGCTTTCCGTATAGTGTGAAGTATTCCGTAGGCGCACGCGACCTACTTCCGGAGGTCTTCAATTGATTTGAGATCAGGAGACACAAGCACCCCGAGATCACTCTCCTTGTTGACATTTCTGAGCAAGAAACCCCAGACACGGTAATCCCTAAAGGCTCAGAAGCACAGATTGGAAGGACAGCGTATTTGTCACGGTTAATGGGCAACTGCTACTTTATTGACCAAGCCTGGAGCAGATCGAGTGTCTCTTGAAATCTGTCTGCATCTTCCAGACTGAATACCTCAGTCCATCCGTGTAGATTAAGCAGTCGGTTTGCAGTTCGGATGGCAGATCGTTGCTAAAGATCTTGAAGAGTTCGGGACGGAGTACAGAATCCTGGGGACCCCACTGGTCATGAGAACTTGATCAAAAAGCGCTTTGTTCACTTTAACCTTCATGGATCGACCGTCTAGGAAATCGGAGACCCAAGAAAAAATTGCTGGTGACGCCGATTCCCTGGAGTTTGAAAAGAAGCCGCTCATGCGGGACTTTTGTCAAATGTCTTACTGGAAGTAACAAACAAAGCATCTCGATGCTTACTGGCCTCTAAGGATCTCGCCCATTTTTCCATAGCCACCAGCAACTTTATGGTAATGAACGCGCCCATAGAGAACCAAGTTGGGCATGAAGGAGGAAATGCAACTCATGGTGATGGTGAAGGGCCTGTTTCAGAATCCGTTCCATGACTGCACAAAATCGAAGTCAGGCAGATGGGAAGATAGCTGGCTGGATTCTGTCTGTTTCCTCCTTTGTAAAAAGGTTTAACCATTCCCACCTTCTGTACAGTTGGGACCCACCCGAGCTCAGAGGAACGACGGAAGGTTAGACAGACTGGAGGGGCAATGTGTCCAGCCGCGGTCTTTAGGAACAATGGGTGTAAAACATCAGTACCAGGCGGGGAATACGGGTCTAGGGCAAGAAGAAGTTTCATTACAACATCAGTGTTAACATTCACGTGCTCCAACTGGGAAGGGGGAGTGGGCGCAACTCTTTCCTTGAGTGGCGTTTCGGTCGAGTAGACAGAGGAACATGGCTGGACCAAAAGGCTAACTTTCTCAACGTGGTCGTAAACTAGATCCAAATGCTCACAGGGAGACAAGGCAGGGACACCACTGCCGGTTTTAGTGCTTCGTTTTGTGTATGAGAAGAGCGCCTTGGAGGTTGTACTAGAATGTGCAGCTAATGCTAGCTCATATTTTTGCGTTTCACGCGTTTTTCCTGTTGCAAGCCTTCCTGACCGTTTTGTTGTAGCAGTAGTCAAGCTCAAACCGCATAATTCTGAAACGATCCCATAGTTTACGTCTTCTTTTCATCACTGACCTCAATTCGTGATCGATCCAAGGAGGGCATTTGGAGAAGGGTCTTCTTTTGGAGTACGGGATAAGCTGTTCAATGATCAACGTCAGCTTGGAGAATAAGTGCTTCCACGCTTTGTCAACATTGAGATGTTCAGGGATGCTCCAATCGACAATGCTTGCGGCCGTTTTCAGACGAAGTGTATGGGCGCGCCAGAAATTCCTCCGGTCGGCTCGTTGCCTGTGAACAGTAAAAGGAAGTGTATACTGGAATGGACAGTACAGTGATCACTGCTGCCAATGGGCTGCAGGATTGAAAGTTTCGTGATGTCTGATTGCGCTTGGGAGGGCGCGAGATCCAGGATATGCGGCGTCTGATCTGGAGGAATACTAGTTGGTGTAGTGAAATTACCATGAAGTATGGTCTCGAGTAAGTTGGCTCCAAAGCAGACTGTAGGTCGGTCACAAACAAGTCGGTCTCAGTCATCAAAGGAAGCATTGAAGTTCTCAACAATATGAAAACGCTTTCCTGCACCATGCCTCCTGATCCAGTTTATCAGGCGAGTGCCGGATTCTGCAGGCGTTCTGTTGGTACCAAGTGTGAAAGAATCCCTCCATCATGAACACGACGCCAGAGGCACCGAACTCGTTGTTGGCACTGATCGCTTCAACTACATGTGCTTTGCTATCAGTCTTCCAATAGACCATTATGCCACTGCGGGACCTCCCGCTTTGTCGATCAGATCGGGGGGTGGTAACCGAGGATAGTCACCTCTGAACCCGTGATGTCTGTGAATATCCAGGTTGCAGTGAAGGCCATCATGTCTGGACTGGTCTCTGAGGCAATCAACGGAATTTCATCCAATTTATTCCTTAGACTGCGCACATTAGCGGTTAACACGCATAATCTATTTGTGTGCTTTTTGTCCCGGGATGAAAAGAACAAGCCACCAACGTGTCCTCAGGGTCTTCCGAACCACGCAAAAATCCACGATATGGAGGCCTGTTTCACCACTTCCTCGGCGAGTTCGTAGCTCCTCAACAGCCTTTTTCATTTTTATCCGATTTTCTGGAGAAAGATCACTTAGTACGTAATATTAATCAGCTTTGAGAAGCGAGGTCCGTCCCAGAATACGCCGGCATTCCTATTCTGTTTGACACACGACTTTGTGGGGGCAAACATTGCGTGGATCCTATTGCTTCTTACCTTGTCGGAATGCACAGACGATGTTACTTCCCTGTTTGTCTTCATCAAATAACACGGTGACCAACCGCTCGAGAAGTATTTAGTCATCCAAAATTCTTTCCGCTGGGTGGCTTTGTCCGAATCGAATGCGTTCATGATGATAAGGCAACCGTTCCGAGGAGGTGGAGTGCGCTCAGGGATTTGCGGTCTGCGAAAGGACGGATTATCTTTGATCACCTTCTCCAGCTCAGAAAGTCTATTGAGAACTAGCTTCATTGGCGACTGAGGTGCTGAGAGCTTAAAATTGGGTTTATCCCCGGATTTGGGATTAAACTTGGCGGCATTGGTGGCTGGGCTTTGATTGATTAAGTTTGGGGTCACACTTCCCTTCACTAGGGAAGGGTTATCCCAGGTGTTGGGTTTCGCCTTGGGCTTAGAGACCAGCTTCTGTGAGAGCGTGCTTTCAGCTGGGGACAGGCTGGCTGTTTTTGGAACGATGGCTCCCGCCACGATAGCATAAGTCTTTTGCCAACTTTCAGGTAATGACTCGGCCGACATAGCGGAGGGTGTGCGACTTCGGTTTGGCGTGCGTGTGGCAGACCCAGATGCAGGTAGGGATATCGCTGATGCGGGTGCCTCAACTTCCTTATTGTACACAGTCTGGGCGGCAGGACTACATATATTTGGAGTATGAGTGTTAGCCAGCAGATCTTTGTCCTTCATTAAAACTCGATATGCGTCACAATGGGAGCTCACGATCTCAGCAGCATTGCGTTGAATACATTCGTATAGGCGCTTATCGAGGTTGCAGCATGTAGTGTGCGGTCACCCTTTCACACAGAGCGCATTGAACAGCTTTTGAGCGGGAGGTGACGCTTTTGCCACAGTCTCTTCACTTGGATGTCATAGCGGTTTGCCGTATCGATACAGGTTCCTGCGTCCATTTGAGTAAGGCAAAAGGGGGCCTATAAAAGCCGTAGGCTCTCTGCTAAACAAGAATTTGTAGTTGCCTTGGCACCGGCAACAAGCCAAGTGTCGTTACTGTTCAAGCCGTCTGACGGTTGTGCGAAGGCGAGTATTCCCAACCGCACTTCTAGTCAGTCGAAGGGGCTGCATATCTCGGCTCCCATCGATAAGGCATGTTCTAAAGTTTTGCCTGGCACTGCTCAAAACGAAAAAGCCTCGATGGACCTTACTTTCGTTATTAAGAAGAAAAAGCAGACCAACTATGCCGCAAATCCTTTCGGTGGAGTCGGTGACCCGAAAATATGAGCCCCTGACCATAGAGCGAAAAATTTACGCTGCCGTTGTTACATCATCTGAGGAGGTAAGGACAGTTCCATCACTAGGGGTGCAGTTACCTGCTCCAAGTGTCATAGCAAAGCTCCTGGGATTAACACACCCCATCGCGGTGCTCCTTTCACGGTTGGTAGCATTTGTTCCGTACCGTAACTGCATCCACTGCTGTTCTTCCTGCTGATCACATGCTGGAAGCCCTTCAGTGCTTTAAGAAGGGCGTAACGCGGCTTCTTGCGAGGGTTTTACAGGCGTTACTCTCAGAAGCTGAGTGGACTGGGGAATCTTCCAGTTGCTGCATCAAACCCTCGACTGCGGCTATTTCCTGTTGCACTCTACCACAAAGGAACGCAACGCACTCATGCGGTTTGCATATAATCTGGAAGATCCTAATATTAGTGTTCAGCAGGACCTTCCGCTGGCGGATAAGCTGGAGCTAAGTGCGGCCATTAAGGAACCCAAAGCAGACGAGCGGCCGGTGAATAAGCTCTCCGGTTAGTGGGTTTTTGGTAGTCAGCCGGTGGTCGTTTTCGTCCCTACCAAAGCCCCTTCTGGTAGCGCACGAACCAGGTTTGGACCCAACGAATACGTTCAGATAGTGCTAAGTAATGTGCGTAGCCTAAGGAGTAAGGTGTACGAGTTTGGTCTGCGTGTAGACGGGTCTCATCCCGAGATACTCGCATTCACTGAACCTTGGCTGTCTCAGGACTTCAGGGGTGTTGGAGTACACGTATCTGGCTGCGCACTATTTAGATGCCATTGCTCCGCTAACCGGCATAAAGGAGACGTCACAATTTATGTAAGCTGTAAACTTGATGTTATGAATACTTGCTTATTTCAGTCGGCAGCCAAAACCGTTGCAGCTTTGCCGGCTAGGATTAGCACATCCTTGGTTCAGGGTACAGTTGTAACTGTGTATAAAAGTTCTGAGAACGTATACAAAGAGGAACTTGATGTTATTGGCTCCTAGCCCCCAAACAGGTGTTTGGTGATGGGCGATTTCAACCGCCCGGAGTTTCGCTACGTAAACCATGCTTGCAACTTAGCGTCAGGCACGGTTGGCGCTGACTAACTTGTGCTTACGCCAATGGTACGGTTGTATCAGTTCCTTGACCACTTCGCTAGATTCATGAACGCCGAATTACCGTCTATCTTAGACCTTGCATTTGCTGTCGCTCGATTTTGTAGGTGACATTACGTACGGACCTCCACTGGGTTCCAGTGAGTAAAACTTGTGCTCTCCAGGTGTACTCTGTCTAGACACTACCAGAGTACGGTTGCCACTCCCCGAACATACGGCACGCAGGTTCTCAATAGATAAGATCCAATGCTTTGGGTTTCGGTCGTTAGGTCACAGACGATGATACTGTCCAGGTTGTTAGGGACACATTTGAGTCCTATCTAACAGAGGTCTCCTCTCCCCTCAGCACGGTCACAAGGAGAAAGGAGGCATAAGCGCGCTGCCCTGGATAGTCCAGTGGTAGGAAACTGCTCAAAAAGAGATCTATACATTAGCGGACATTCCTAGACGCTCCATCCACCGATACTTATGACAGGACCCGTTTGGCTAGAAATGGGTGTAAGCAACACATAAGGAGTGCTCATCTTCATTTTGATAAAGTGTTAGCAGAGGAAGCTTCAGCGAATTCGCAGAGATTCTTTGCATATGTCAAATGGCGCTGCGGTTCGAACACGGCAATAGCAGTGTTGATGTGTGCTGACCGTACACATGCTCGTACGGACTAGGACAAGACCTGAGTACTTAGCGGTCAACATGCCGCAGCGTTTGTGAGGTGAACCCCTTTGACAAACGCTGAGATCTATTGCAGGTTTCAAGAGGATTGGGGCCTATCTCAATTTATTGTAACGGAGACGCCATCACGACGTGCCCGGACTTTAAGTTGGTGCGGTGGTTTGTGTGCCTCAGTGATCTATTGAGCTATGCTGCATGGGGCTTTTATGCACATTCAGTGCCGCTCATACCAGATTGGGCAACGGCTAGAGGTCTGACCAACTCAATCTCCTGGCGCACCAGGTTGGGGGTTTTAGTAAGGGTGGCTCTATACTCCATATAACGGCCTCTCTGTAGTCCAGTGCCAAAACCTCGCTGCCTTGCGGTCAGGTTTTTGAACCAAAGGCTTTTGTAGGGAACCCTTATTGTTTTCCTGTCTTGACTTTGGCAACCTGACAGTAGTCTATCCACGCAGTACAGTGAACCTATCTCCTAACCATTTGTTGATGCTCTGGCCGTCGCAGAGGATAATAAACAGCGTCCCGTCTTCTGCATCGAGCTGGGTGCATAGGGGTTTTGATGCTATTACTCAGGCTTTCCCGCCTACTTACCCCGTTCTTGCGCTCTTTTATCCTTATCCTCCTGCTCCAAATTTAATTTTATCCCCCGTGTTCGAGCCACAATCCTTGGCCCTCCTCCACCTTGTTTCAATAGTTGCTTGTCTTCTAATTTCAGCCTACCTGCAGTTGCAGGGCGTTGCTCCCATCCAGTCGAAAAGTCCGCGTTCAACCAAGTGGATAACGTTGGTTCATCCGTTTCCCTTTGGAATCGCTGCTCCACCATAAGAAGTGCATGCCTAAACCCTCGCACTTTGCTACAGTTTGGCCAACAGGACGCACTTACCCGCACACTAGAGACCCTATCGATCGATATTTGCTGTTTATCAGCAAAGCGCCTGCAAGCTTCGACCTCCGTGCTTACTCTGCGATCCCCCAAAGGCGACACCGGCGGCACATTGTCATCGCGCTTGCCTGGCGATTATGCAGCTTCAAATGCCGGTAAAGCCAGCGTCGGCCTTGTTTTGAGTCCCCGGGTTGAAGCTGCCCTGATCGATTAAACCCCAGTCAAAAGTCGGAGATGCGCCGTTAGATTAGTTGGTTCCTTCCGTGCTACGAAGTCGTGCGGGAACTAAGGGTGACTGCTGGTCATTGCAGCCTACGCCCACACAAAATGTAGTACTGACTCGGTGAAAGATGCTGGCAATCAGCAACTACACTAGCTCCTTCTTTACAGAGGAAGCACGGATACTGTGGTGTTGACCGGCGATCTAAACGCCCGTCGAAAACTGTCCTCCGATGAGCTTCATCTAGACGGCCAACGGTGTAAGCTACCGTAGTGATACCGGTGAGCCACTGCTACAGCTGTGTAAAGCTGCTGGTTTCTTTCTAGCGAGCACAAGGTTTCCACATGGCCCCCGCAGAAGCGTGGCATGGCGCTCACCAGTCCCGAGCCAGCCATGGACGCCAATCGACCATATTGTGACCAGTTACCGATGGAGAGGCTGTGTCCAAACCTGTCGTTCGAATTGGAGCACGAGCGTGGACTCTGACCACGCACTTGTCTATGTCGACCACCGGGTGCGTTTCGGTGGGCGTCCGCAATGCCGTTGTGAACGGATTGACACCAGGCAGTTGGTGGAGCCAGACGGTCTGAATGTGTATCGAAGTGCGCCGGCAGCTGAGCTTAGTAAGCGCCTACTAACCACCGTCGAAGATCACTGGTCGCATATTCGTCAAGCCTTGCTGTCAGCAGGCATGTCTTCATAGGGCAAGGCCAACTGTCAACCCGGACATTGGGGCGTTACACCGTCTCTAGAACTTATGGATGCTCGCCGACGTATTCCGGCTACCAAAATTCTCATGGCAAAACTACGTGCTAGCTTGAAAAAAGACCGCGAAACCTGGTGGTCCCATCGTGCCTTTGAGTTGGAGCCAGCCGCTACCGCTGGTAATCATCGTACTTTATTCCGTCTGATCTGGGAAACAGGTAGCAGGCGACCTGGTGTTAGCGAGACCAGACGCGACGAGAGTGAGCAACCGATCCACAGCTTGTCAAAACGCTTAGAGCGTTGGGCTGAAAGGTTTGCAGGTCAAGTTAACCAACCTGAGTTATCGCTTTCTTCGGGCATTGAGTGCCCTTCTCCCTGGGCCGTCTCCTTAGATCCGCCTTCACGCGCGGAAGTTGAACGTGAGATTGGGATGCTAAAATTGCATATGGCCGCAAGGTCAGACAGAATTACCCCAGCCCTCTTCAAATTCGGGGATCGGCCCTAGTAGGTGATTTACACGCGTTGCAGGTGAAACTTTTGAGAGCAGGAGACTGTCCCGACAGAATAGAGCCACTCCGCCACTGTCCAAGTTTTCAGAGGAGGCTCCCGTTTGGAATGCAGCAGTCATAGAGGGATCAGTCTGCGCACAGTTGCCCATAAATTGTCTGCGTCTGTCCTTCTCCACAGACTTACTGGCACTCATTTGAGCCAGATTCGTGAAGAGCAAGCCGGGTTTCGTCGAGGTCGCGGCTGCATCGACCACAGCTTCATCTTGAGTCAATTTTTGAAGCACTATCCTGTTTATTTGCGACCCACCGTTGTCGTGTTTATTGACATAAAAATGCCTTGGACCCAGTCGATCGATGTGCCCTTTGGAACTGTCTGCTGAGAAAATGTGTGCCTGATAAATACGTAAACATTCTCAAAGCGCTGTACGCGCATAGTTAGGGCAGTTAGGGTTTATGGCAGACTGCCGCCACCCTTCAGTATCACCAGCGGTGTAAGACAGGGATGTTCGCTGTCACCTTTCCTCCTCAACTTCGCTATTGAGGATTTTATGAAAACAGCGTTCGCTGGACACAACCTAGAAGGTGTGGAGCTACTTCCTGGTGAGCGACCTCTTGATTTGGAGTACGCGGAGGATATTGTCCTAATCTGTGACAGCTCCCAAACATGTCAAACAGCACTGGGCAGATTTGCACTGGCCATCAATCGTTTTGGGCTTTACTTTGCTCCATCGAAATGCAAAGTACTTCTTCAAGGTTGGCAGGGACCCACCCCTGCACTGACCCTTGGTGGTGATCAGCTAGAAGTCGTTCAGGAATTCAAGTAGCTGGGCAGCTATGTTAGTGCCCGTGGATCGAAGAGGAGGTTACGAACGTTACAGCGAAATCTCGAAGTGCTTTTGCCAGTCTCCGCTACTTGTGATGCAGACGCGCTAGTACTCTTGCCCTGAAAAGCAGAGTTTATAACGAAGCTGTCCGTTCAACCCTCCTGTACGCTTGTGAGACCTGGCCCATAAGGTCGGCAGACCTAAACAGGCTTATCACATTCGATCATCGCTGCCTTTGTAGCTTAGCTCATGTCTGGCGAGAACACCGCGTCAACAATAAGCGTGTTAGGCGTCGCGTATTTGGTGCAGGAAGGGCGCGAAGCGCTCAGCACCATTATACCGCGCCAGGCTCCGATGACTGGGCCACGTGTTACGCACGCCAGCACACCGACTCCCGCGAGGTGCATTATTTGCGCGTCTCGGGTACGGTTGGTAGAGGAGGAGAGGAGTTCACGCGATGACTTGGTTAAAAGAGAAATGAAAAACCTTACTTCGAAGGTGGCGTTGTTTGGTGCACCCCGACTGCCTGGCTAGCAACCTAAGGAGGATGGAAACGTTTGGTTGGACGAACATGCAGATATGGCTAGGAGCCGTCACCAATGGCGTTTGTGTTGTGAGCACCGTTGTCCACCTCTTCCTGCTTAACCTCCCTCCAATCACGATCTTATTCGCTAGGAATGGTATAACTTTTTGCGGCACGATAGCCGGTTGTTAGCTCCCCAGAACGATGTCCATCCGTTACTGGGGACTTAGCCGGCGCGGCACTGTTGTAATTTTTAACCTTCTTGTCTTTAGTATTGCGGCACAACAGCTGCGGTGTTTGCCACCTGCAGCTAACGTGTAGAATGATGATGTTGATGAATGTAGCGGAGACTGAAGTGCTTAGGCTGCTACAACGGCTGAACCCTTCTACGGCCTCTGGGTCTAATTTACTTCACCCGAGACTGTTGCATGGGTTGGCTGCGGAACTAAGTAGACAGCCTGCTATCGTGCTTCAGCAATCGCTTGAAATTTGTACATTAACTTCCGGATAGAAGGAAGATGTCATCGGTCGCATTTTCAAAAACGGGACTGGAGTTTGTCATGCCACTTACAGTCTAAGGAATGTGGTGGTCAAACTCCTCGAGATACTGGTAAGAGATTCATTGCAGAGTCATCTGAGTAGCTTTACTCTACTTAGTAATACACAACACGGATTCCGAGAGGGATTTTCGTGTCCGATGAATCTATTGGTGGCTCGCGAAATTTGGACGGATACAGTGTTTAACGGCCACGCACTGACGTACTTTTCGAAGGCATTTGACAAGGTACCCTATTTGAGGCTCGTGAGAAAGCTGACCTGCGGGTATCTGGCCGCGCCATTAATTGGTTGACTGCCTTCTTGGATGGTAGAACACTGTGTGTACGCGTAGGCCGTAGCCTATATTTTAGGGAGCCTGTCCTTAGTGGCGTGTCGCAGGGCACGGTCCTTGGACCGCTGCTGTTCTCGATCTATGTGCCTGACCTTCCCGCGGAGCTTGAGGCACCATCGCTGCTATTTGCTGCTGACCTGAAGCTGTGGAACATTGTCGAGGTTTCTGGGGGTTCCGAAACCATTCTGCGAGCCTTGGATATGCTATGGGACTGGTCTACCTTATGCTTACTGCTCGTAAATCCGGCAAAATGTTAAGTTATTCAAAATAAAGGTGACTGGGCTCCTGCAACGTACTTGGTCGGTGGGAACAAACTTCCCCGTGTGTTTGGTCAGTTTGCGGTGGGCGCCGTACACTACTTGACTTTACACGCCGGCTACAACTGGAAGAAGGTCGCACGTAGTGGTTTCCACCTGTTGTGGTTAATGCGACGTTCTTTCGGAGTCTTGACGGGCGGCATATTTATAAGACTGTTCTCGACTTTCGTTCGGCCTCCTCTGAAATACTGCTTTCATGCTTATCCGCCCTGCCTCGTCCGGGACAAAATGGAGCCAGAGAGGGTTTTGCGGCTGGGTACTAGGTTAGTCGAGGGATTACGCAAACGGACGTACCCCTGGCGTCTACTTACTTCGAAAATGCAAGCAGTGCATTAGCGATGGCTTAGAGGAGACCTAATGCTAACCTACCGTACCTTAACTGGGAACAGTTGTCTAGGTTTATCGGCAGTCCAGGCCCGCTAGATTGTTTGCTACACGGTCAAACCGTGAAGCCAGACAAACCGCGGTCCGATCAATTTAGGGAGGAGGTTTGGCTGTCACGTCGAGTCATCAAGTGCTGGAGGATGCTTCCGGGTGTCGTTTTTTGGGAATCCACAGTTAAGAGGCTTGAGCGACAAGTTGACGCTCTTGAGTGCCAACAGGAAAATTTTCCCATTTCCTGCGTAACGCATCCGCATAGCTCGATTTTCTTTACTTTTCTTCATGCATTGATATCATTCTCCTATCGCAAGTGCGCTTCTTTATTCGGTACCTTCGATTTCTTCTCCTATCCTTTGCTTACTTCACGTGACTGCCACAAAAGGGACTGCTAATGCAGGATAGGTGTGCAGTAACTATTTGACCAGGGTGTGCTAAGGTGTTCCGTTTTAGATCCTTCAAGAACTCTGAGCACTTCATCAATTCCTGGTTCAACAATCCGTTCAAGAGCGAACACTCACGGGATGCTCCTATCGTTCTAGTCACACTTAAACTTAAACTTGAACCATCGGAACTGTGAGTGATACGCGGTAAATCCATTTTATTGGCTTGCCAACCTGCTCGAACTTTTTAGGTGAAAGATCGTGAGGCACCCTGTTTGACGAAACACTCGTGATGAAATGTTACCATTGTCAAATTTTCGCTGAGAACAATTGGTTATGTCTAACACAGCGTTTGCACTGTGCAAAAGTGGTGACTATGGTTATCCATTGCATCGCCTGCAACCTCTGGGCATGTGGTCAAAAGCGTTACACGCAAATTACTGAAGCACTCTTCAAGACCTAGGTTAAACACAAAGGCTTGCTATGGGTTTGTCGATGCTTCTGCCTTGGCAAGGCATCCGCCACATCCACATCCCGTAAGCCGTTCTTCCGCTCCTCCTGCTATGCATGCCAGAAAAGGCAGAATCGCGTCTCCCAGCGACCCTCCAAAAGCCCCGTTCAGCCCAGGCCCGTCGACTTCCATATAGCCCCAGTAACACACATCCGGCTTAGTAAGCCTCTGAGAGTCAAATGCGGCCGTAGTAAAGGAGAACGCGACCTTGGCTTTGTGCTGCAAATTCCAACCACGTGTGTCACTAAGCCTGCGTTTTTGCATAAACCTGTTTCCATCTTTTGAGTCACAAATGAAGATAGTTACCGACAGTCTTTCTGAGCTAGAGAACGTGATAAAGGAATATCCCTCACCCGTAAGCCGCCAGTCCCTGAGCGCATCCAACCATCTCGTGACCGTTGTCTCATCAACATGAACACGGCCGAATCGGACAAGGCTGCCTCAGCGGAGAGAACGTTGGATGATCAAATTTGCTCGAGCTGATGCTTTCTCTACTATTTGCTGCAAACGAACAGGAAACATTGTCTGCCTTCCGTTTCGGTAAGAAGCAGGAGGATTATTCCAAAGTTTGCCCACGCAAGGTTTTATGCGGATGCGAACGAGTGTGCGGATGCATTCTGCGACGGACTCCGCGTCTCAAGGGTGCACCGTCCTAGGTGTTACGGGATATCTCTCCCGAGGACCAAATTGAAATGAAGAAGGCTGTAAAGGAGCTACGAGCGCGCCGGGCGAGTTGTGACACCGACCTGCATATCGGGGGTTTTCGCGTAGTTCGGAAAACCACAAGAGCCCGCTGGAGGCCGGTGCTCTTCACCCCCAGACAGTAAAGCATAAAAACGGACTACGCGTGCTATCTACCAATGTGCGCAGTTTGAGGAATAGACTTCATGACATTCAGTTGCTTACTTCAGAGACTCGTCCAGGCCTGATGGCCCTCACAGAAATGTGGCTATTCACATATAGCTCGAACCCAGTATTGTCTACTCATAGATATCACCTCCCCGATCCGATCCCTACGGAGTGAGGTCAGGTGGTGGAGTAATTTTCTATTAGAAGACAGAGCTCAGCCTACAGTTAGCTGAAGCTATCGGTGACTATGGTGACCATTTCGATGCCCTCTGGTTCCGTGTTTATGCTGAGTGCACATTTACCTTGGTCGTTGTCATCTACAAAGCGCCATCGAGCACCGAAACACGCTTGCTAAACTTGCTACGAATGCACGGTTGGCACAAGAACTATCTAACCTTGCGGATTTCCTTGCACCGGATATCGATTGGGAACAAAGTCTTTGTAGCCGCCGATCTCACTACTTCGCTGCCACATTGCTCAAACCGCTCGCGACTGAAGCCTACTTCAACACTTCTTGACGCCTACTCGTATTCTCCCAGAATAGCCACATATACTAGATCTCGTCCTGTCTCAGACAGATCCGGCAGTTACGGACCTAACCGTTCTTTAACCCGCAGATGAGAGTGCACGTTGTGTTCCTTCATTCCACTGCGCACGCTAGATCAAAATCCATAGCTACCGTGGCGACGGACAAAATTTTCGGCGGGCGATCCACGCCAGCCGAAACAGCTTGCAAGCGTTACAGATTTGGGTATCCCTGAACGCATTCACAAAGGTGAAGCGTGAATCTTCGCGACCTCAAAAGTAACGACAGAAATTAACAAAACCGTTCCCTTTACAAGCGAAAGTAACTCAGTACAACCTTTCCCGAATTCTTACATCTATAGTGCAATTGAATTACTCCCTAAGGCTCTGATTTGCAACCGTAAGCAAATTGAATATCATGTTTAACCCGCTTGAATTGCATCCAGTATCGGTTCGACGCAATAAGCGCGCGTAGTGACCATGGAATTGAGTTAACCTAAAGCAATCAATGACCATAGATGTAATAACCGTTACATGAATGTATGAGTGGGTGATGCGTGCAGACGACACGTGGGCGTTCTAGCCTCCATCCGGTGGCGGTAACTAATCTGAAGCTAGCTCCACACAGATTAGGCACCCAAGGTTGTCCAAACACGTAGTGCTAGTGAGTGAAGCGTTCAGTGTGCAAGTGGACTACCATGTATGCGAAACATACTTTGCTAATGGCACAACTTGGGGATGGGGCTGCGTAAAAGGTACTGTGACCCCGATTAGCGACCTTGTTGCTAGCTTAACATTGGCGCAGCCCAAGGTTTCGGACGACGTACCAACGCTCGGGCATACGTCAGTGCCGTGCCCGGATGGCGAGGCAGTCACAGGTGCACGGCTGCGTTTAACAGGGTTGGTGTGCCGGGCGTGAGAGCAGATCGATAAAAGGGTCCTGCGCAGCCGAAATACGGGTGGGAAGGTGGCCGCCTTGGGTTGTAGTAAGTGGTCTTGAGCGACGACCTGCTAGGAGGGCTAGTGCCGAAATACAACTGTAGGCATTTTGTTACAGGACGACTGGGCGCTGCTTTGTTGCAGCAGGCGTCGCTTGATCTCACGGTGGGCGCAGTACACCGACTTGGTGGTCCCTGAATCTAATGAGATACTGCGACCGGGTTGTCGGAACTTTAGCACCGACTGCTCTGTACGCACATGCATGGGTGTACGGTTGCGAACCGCAGGTGAGAGAAACCGACGTGCAAGTAGGTGCGCATCAACTGGTTTCTTAGATCGTACCTAATTTAGTTGTGTGTGCACACTTGGGATTCAATCCATCCTTGCTCGGCATGTTTGGCTATCCATTTAGCCGCCTCTTCTCAAGCAAAGGTACTTGGCCAACACAACATATAAATAAATAATAAATAATGCTATATTCTCGGTAAAACGAAGCACACATTTGAAGGCGCGGTCAAATATGCATGCATGCATATCTTCTTTGGAATAGTAAATCATTTAGTTTTAATGAAAGATATAACGGAAAGGAGGTAGTCCATACGAGTGAGCATTTTGTCAGGTAATAGTCAGACCAAGAAACCTGATGGCGCTGGGGCGCGTAAAAAGCAGTAATAACTGTTGTGTCAAGCTACAATTTGGGCGTGAATTCACTATGTAATACTCCATGAGCGTAGGAGCCCAAACAAAGTTTTGGTGCAATCAACGAGCATTAAGACATTGGGATGTTTTGTGCTCCATCAAAGCACACTTCATAGTAAAATCAGCTGAACAGGTTGTAGATAGAAGTGAGAACTGCGACAGTGTGAAATGTTTAGCTGGGACTTTATTCAGCTGCGAGCCACACCCGCCACGTTGCAGTGATGTTAAGCGGACATTTGTGGCTTTTTATGGGGAGAACGCTTGCTAGGCGAAAACCCACCACGTCCCGGAACACTACCGTAGCTTCCGTTGAACAGTAGTGCTAACCGGCTACACATTTTACAGACCGAGTTTGCACTCTATTATTCGCAGTCGGTTGGCAACCAAAATGCTTCCTTGGTTGACTGATTGGTTTGGTAACGTACCGGCAGTAGTCGTTGAAACCGGTCAATAATGCGAAAGCGTCGCAGCGTCGAATGATAAAGAGTGCAGGTGAGTAAAAATTGTTAATAGAGGCTGTCTTTTTCCGTTACATACTTGTTTGGTTCGCAAACCGTGTCCAGCTATCCACGCTGGACTTGTCATGGGGATGGTGAGTGCAGTTGTTTCTTTTGGCTAAATACGTCCATAACAGACGAAAATGCACTTGCGTTGTCCAGCACGGGATCGATAAGTATTTCTAATTCCGCAAAATGGAAGCGGAATCCCATCAAATGTAAGTGAGTGTAATTGCCTCCATGGTCAAGTAAAAACTCCATGAAAAGCCATCGGAAAGCCAGTTATACGAGAGTAAAACTGTCCGTGGAATGACATTGGCAAAGTTCCAGATGAATAGAGAATCGGAGTGTTCTTTCGGAAATGTATGTCACTGAAACCAACGTTTTGAATGCCGGTGAGAATGAGCAAAGATAACCGAGGTAATCACGCCAGCAATGTTTGCCTTCCGTTGTGGAACAGAGGATCCATGTAGATATTGCAGGCGAGCGAATTGTGATATTGCGTGTACCAGGCGAGCTAAACCCTTTATTTTAGACCCCGTGAAAGTAGCGTCTTCAGAATAGCGGAATGTGGTCCAATTGGAACGATGAGTGGGTTCTTTATCTCCCGGCGAGAAACACAGCGGTTTCTTCCTACGGTAGTTGCACCTGCAAAGCTCACAATTCCGCGAGGTAGTAACACTCGATTTCCTACCTACCGGCATGTGGACATGTAGTCCACAATCACCGATGGTAGTACGAAGGTATATAACGTGTCAAATAGATAACGATTGACACGTCCTGTAGGCTGGCCGTGATGTAGAGAGAAATGAAATAATGAACGTACCAATTAAATGGAGTGTGACACGGTGCTTTATCTTCGATATTTATATCGAAACTGGCATGCTTCCAGTTAGTTGCAACTAATCACTCGCCATACTTTGCATCTTCGGCACGAAGTGGGAAATTCGTGAACCTAAGTTTATACGTGAAATCCTTTTTAGATTCCCAAACAAGGCCATCAGAATGCCATGATCTAGGGATGACACAATAAGGACGACGTAGCAGCGCACGGGCAGGTGTATTACTTGCGAATGATCGAGGTCTGGGTTGACAGTTTTATGGCGTTCTGCTAAACAAAGCGATCTAAGGGGCTGCGGAACTTACCACTGAAATGGGTTCACAGTTAGTCTTTTGGGTAGGAGAAAGACATCATGGGCGGCACACCATTTAGCGGTTTTATACAGCGATACGTCTCTACCTTCTTATGTTTAAGGGTTAGGTAGCAAAAGATCGGTGCACCGTTAGTCAAAAGCAGTACCCGCACCATCCAGCCTAAAGTAATGCTGATGCACTGCGATTGCCTAAGGTGCTCGCGTCGGCGGGGTGCTGGAATTGCTTACTATTTAAGCGAGCGCGATGTCGCCTACTTTGATCGCTTGTGTGGTTTGTATATTCTGAAAGCTGCACCGCTAGCAATTAGCGGACGGCGCATGATGCGTCACATACATTAGAACACATTATGCGCTGAAGCGAACGCAGTCGACTGCATAGTACTCTAAACTGCTTGCCAATAACTATTACACAGATTTTTGCATCCAGAGATTGATCAGGGCGTGTTGTCTTAGCGTACATCACAGTGTCTGTTCTCACGCGGCGATACGTAACCTACGGCATTACACAATTTCAAGATTTCGGCAACAATGTTTAAAATAAAAATCAACCGAATAATGCTTTTTTACGCACGGCATCCTCTTCGTTATACCAACTACGTACCATCATTTCGCGACACTACAGCACGTCACAACTACTGACCTCTCATCATTAGTAATAAGGTAGTAACAATGTTAGTAACAATGTAGTCCTGATTAAAAGAAATCATCCGGTTATCCTCTGGTTGTCGCACAGCCCTTAACGCGGAGGCATGCGGGAACTCTTTGCGACACCACATAGCCTAACCACCACCTTCATTTCGAAGCAATGGCTTTGCAATGCATAGCATTAACAACACCAGTTCTAATTATCTACAGATATGTCAACAAAATGGAAGCAATTTATAAATCAGTACAATGACGTACGCCAGCGTAATTCCTCCTCACCTGATCTATCACACGCTGGCAGTGTTGAGACGTCACGCAGGGTCGTGCAACTGACACAAATCGCGCTATGTAAGACATTCACGCCTCGGTCTTGTACAGTACATTCTTGGGATCTTGCTGAAGCATCTCGGAACATACCTGCCACATAGCTTGCTTCATATATGCTTTTAGGTGCTGAGTGTTAGTGTGGCGTGATAAAGAACATGGAGGAAGGCACAAGTGGCTGTCAGAAAGGTAGGACTGCTCCTTACCTACTAGTCCCAGATTCGTGTGGCATGGCATGTTATCGTAGATCCGGAGGCAGTTTTTGACAAAAGTTAAACCCCGGCATTCAGCAGTCCACTCAATCACTGCGCAAACTTTCATTATTGTAATTTCCACCCACGATAGTATACTCTTTCAAGCCATCGTTAGTCAGGTCTCCAATAAATGTAGGTTCCGTCCTTGGATATTGAGCACTTGACATAGCGCATGACTTGCACACACAGTAATCGGAATCTGGTGCGAGCGCAATATAGATGGCAATTTATTTCATCAATCAACACTGCTCGTCTCCCTTCGACCTCCGACTACAGCAGTGCCTAGACATAGAATTGTCGGGAAGCGTCAGCAGTGCGCATTCCATCTGGCTCTTGTAGTGCTCGAACCCGCAAATCGACTGTTACAAGTCCGCGATCAAGACCACTGAGGACGATTTCCGGACGGATGAAACTACTGTACAGTGCTTTTCCGGGCATAAGATGGCTGTCTGACTGAGTCTAGTTGTTATAAATCCCTACCTTAAGCCCCCTACTACTGTACTGTAAACAAGGAATTTTCATCGCTTTTTTCTTTTATGTGGTCGCGGATTCCGGCACTGCGTGCAATTTCTTCACTGTTATCAGCCTCCTGTCGTAGTGTCGCGCTAGGGTGCTAACGCTCACTTCAAACATCAACGAAGCTTTCAATCGCAGATGAAGTGTTTAGAGAGTGACCGTGCGTTCTGACGAGGTTCATTCTACCAGGCAAACAATGTGGCTTTCTGCCAGAGATCTTCTTCGCCCCCACCATGCTTTGCTCTTTGTTCAATGGATTCCATCCTTTGTAACCAACTGCGGCCGGTTATCGAGTTGATGCTCAGTATACATGCAAGTTACTCCCAGTTGTTTCCATCCTCATAAGTCTTCAGTCCTCAGCTCTTGACCTCCGCTGAGTGTCGTGTACGGCTGTTTCTTGTGCCATGCTAAGTACAGCAAGCTGGAAGTCACCCATTTGCACTACATATATATGGTTGGCGGCATCCGGTTTCGGATTTGCCTTTCACTGGGGTCAGCCACAGGACGCCTGCGCCTACAGAGGGACCATGGATGGCTTGCGCTGCACCACCCACAGCTCCATCCACACACCCCATATCCAGTGTAAACCCGAAGGAATAAGACCGGGAGGCATGCGGATGGGAGCCACGTTTCATCAACGGAGCCGGCCCACACTCCTTCATAGACAAACACAAGCACGCTGTATTTGGGGAATCAAATGCACACAAGGCGGCGGCTGGACCGTAGTCCGCTCCACACTGAGTATATGGAACCACTCTTTGAGCCTAGCACGACCACAAGGACAGTGCACCCCGTCCACTCCAGCAACGACCAACTGTCTCCTGGAGCCGGTATAGATGAGGTAGTGGGTAATAGACAGGTAAGCACCTTGTCAACATGCACATCAAGCGCAGCCACACTTGGGATGTCAAACAACAGCCAATCATTCGAAATGCCGATATCGATTAAAGTAAACACATATGACGACATAAATACTCGCTAAATGAGCATATAGAAGAAATTGGTTATAAGTGAATCCGTGCTAAGTACAAAATGTCCGAAAGTTATTTAAAATATACCACGCGATAAAATTACGTAAGTTTACTACAATTTGCGTGAGCGACGTGTGCAAGTAAGGAGAGGATTATGAAGTACGCAGAACAAACCAAATATCATGTAATGAATTTTATCCACATTAAAAAGACCTAGTTTAAGTGTAAGTTGGTTTAGCCCAACTGCGGTGAAGAAGCATCATGAATGCAACCTCAACCTCAGCAAGGGGCACATCACATATGTATATACATATATATATACATATACATATACTTATACATATATATATATATGTTTGCGCAAGCTTTGTAAGTTAGGACCGCGCTATACCGGCCAACGTTCGTCGCATAACTTCTCCCAGTGCTTTTCAGACTCACGTAGGCCTCCAGTACAGAGGCCATCATGTGATACTTGGAAAGATGCAGTAGCATCGTACCGGAGTAACATGGTTTCTGTCAAAACCACTCATGTATCACAGACATCTTGTTAGCCCGTGCCAGCTGGACGGAACCTGTAGGTGTTGAGAAGGGAGTTGACATGGTTTACCTCGATTTCTCGAAAGTATTTGATCATCTTGATCACAAAGTCCACTTGCTCATGCTTCTGAGCAGTGGGATTAGCGATCCCATCCTAGGTTGGATCCGTGCATTCCTGCTTCGACGTCGCTTAAACCTGAAAGTCCGCTGCGCCTTCTGTATCCCGATAGAGGTGCAACGTGGCGCGCCACAAGGCGCGGTCCATGGAACATGGCTTGTTCTTGTCTTCGTTAACAACCAGGTGACGAATTTGATGTTTTACACTTCGCGGAAGTTCTCTAAAGCTGGCGAACTACCAGGACGGTAAACAACCACATGATATTACGAGGTGATCACGACAGGGCTCACGATTGGTCAGTTCAGAACATTCTTGAGTTTAACACTGCTAAATTTTGAGTACTGGCATACGCCACCAGAGAACTTACGCATACCGGCTGGGAGAAAACCTTTTGCAACGCGTCTTCCATGAAAATGAGCTTGGAGTGGTCATGCAGGCGGATCTCAGTTGTTCATAACAGGCCGAAACAGCAGCAACGAAAGCCAAGGAGCACTTCGGTCTCTTTCGGAGAGCGTCTGGCCGGTTGGATCCCACTACCATCTCACAAATGCTCAAGGCTAACGTCAAGTCACCTGTTGAATACACCATACCGTTCTGGTACCCCTAGCAAAACCATGATCTTGCTGCTCTTGCAAATCCACAAAGTAAAGCAACGACAAATGTTAAGGGCCTGACTTATCTCACTTACCAGCATAGGCTACAGACCATAGGAATTTTCGGTGGTCAATATCGTCGCCAGCGCGGTGCTCTTATTTTGGTGTTTCAGATCCTAATGGATCCCAACCGCGCACGTCGGCACTTACTGAAATGAAGCCACAATGCTTCACTTAGAGGCCATCAGTTGAAGTTAGCCACACAGTACAGCCAGCTGGAATACATCTTTTCTCACCCCGTGTGTCCAAGTGGTGGAACTCTTTCCCGATTTCTGTCATGTCCACTTCTGCATTGAGCGAATTCCAAACCCAACTTGATGAAACATTACAACACATGCACTACAAGGCTTAACGAATGTCACTGAGGCACATCACGACATAACCAACCTACGTACACCAGTGAAACTTTGGTGACTTCATCGATATGTGCTAGGTTTGTTTTGTTGATACATGCGCATTTTGTTTCTCTCTTTGGCTGCGGGACTTGTAAAGATTTTCTTTTCTACCAGTGATAAATCCATTGATACGACCGCTTCCTGCACCTAAGCGTGCTTCTGGATTCAACCTCACCGCTAGGCTCAGCCTTACGAAGGTGATCACCCCATCGATCAGGCCACCGGAGTGAAACACAATGGCGACTGACAAGCAGCTCGGTCAAGGCTACTGTAACAACAATTTTGACGCACTTCTATGTGAGCTTTTCATCTCAACCCTGAGTTGCTTCTAGCTAAACCAGGCTCTCCTACCCCAACTGTCAAACCCATCCGATATTTATCATCCTTAAGACCCATGCAAGCTTGGAATTCATGGCGATACCTTATGCAGGTGGTATTTTCGGTGACAGTACGGCTTTTGAACATGTGTAGGCGCGCTTCAGGGTTGATACATTGACACCACATCTATGTTCCAAAGCTGTGAGTATACTGACAGTACTATGCCGTGTGCCTTCAAATGTACCAGTTGGCACTGAATATTTGGTGTAACAAGACGGCGCACCTTCGCTTGTGGATACATAGGCATAGTGGCATACTTTACCATAAATGTACGACAGCATGGTGCTCGCAGGTTCTGCAGCTTAAGGATTAGTACGACTCCGTAAGGGGCAAGCGGTCAGTGTATCCGGATATCGACGCTCACAGATAAACGACTACGATTGTTGGGGAAGTTAGTGCTATAATGTTCTGATGTTCTTGTGAGTAAAGTGAAAAAATGACCCTGCGCAAATTGAGCGTGAATTGCGGATTGGAAGATGGCGGTCTGTGTTTAAAACAACAAGCTTTATGTGCAGCGGCACTGGCCATCATGCTATGTGCAGTACGGCACTGCAACCAACGTGGTGCCGGTTAATGAGATATCATCAATCCGCATTTGCTAGTCTGTATGGTACCCTATAGGACGGTGAATTAGCTGACTTGGTGGCTTGCAAACTGCGGACTTGTGCAGCCACATGCAAGCACGAGTACTCCGTGGATCGATATTTATTACTAACATAAACAGGCCGAACTCGTTAGGGGGTTACGGTACATATCATAACCGTTTAGTATGTTCGACCCAAGATCGTACAAAGTAACCTCCCGTGGTGAAATGGCTCACTGGAGATCGCCAACAGCTTTGACTAAATTTCTCACCATCCTCAAGCTTCCGCAAAGTTGTTTTTCCAGAAGGGGCTAACCTTTGGAAAGAAAACGAAGGTACGGATTTTTTGAAAAGGAGACTAAACCAAACAAACTTGTTTATAGAGCAGTTAGGGGCCAACATTTTGCGATTGACACGAAAGCCTCTTCAGGCCAAGCGAATGAGAGAAAAATAATTGCGGTTATCGAGATGGCGACATGATGTTAACCACCTTACAGGTTAAAGTGTTATTGTAAGTGACATATTAGAGATGGTAAGATTCAAGGTGGTTCATTGCACGAGGTCATCACACTAAACCTCTGTCCGCTACGTCAATAGGAGTGCTTTATGTTGGCGCTCTGCCCCAAGTCAGTCCGCCGACGCCCGTCAGACTGGCTCGCCACACACTCGATAACTAGACAACATTTACGTCTAAGCAGCCGTTGGCTTTTGCACTTGCCGACGCCTCAGCAGTCAGCCTTTGGAGTGCATAAAGCAGACCCTTCCTAAAGACTTCGACATTATGCAACTTGACTTTATGCCCCATGTCCTCCTATCTGTGGGGAGTAAGTCTTTCAAATGCACTAGTGTCGGGTGGAGTGTTTGACTCTTTTAGTAAATCAGTCTTATTGTTTCCTTGTTTATTTACGTACGGCTGGCCTCTAAGGTTCCTTCTTTATAACTACAGACAGCACAGGCGGCTGATCGGACCGGTGCTGTCATAAGACATAGAACTTCGAACGTGCAAATTGCATGCCGAATGCGTGCAGCGCCACAGCTAGTCGGTTTTGTTTTCTTACGTAGCACCTGAGTCAGACCCAATAGGGTTATGTCGTCCGCGTACTCAAAGGTTGTCCGTCAGTCACCTGGCAGCACTACAAGTACCATACCTAGGTATTTCACTTATGTATCAGAATGAACGCCACCACTGTCACTAAGCTGCTTGACGCACTATGTGGGGAGCTGCACGTAACGTGCTCTTTTGTATAGCGAAAAAAGCGTACTATGACACGCAGATACATTACAAGACAGCTAATTTTGGTACCTGATATAGTACTCGTCGTTTCGATGGTTGCTACTCAGATTGAGGTCGTCAGCATATTTTATTAAGGTTTCTTCTGCGGGGTTATTATTTAGCTGGTGTAAGTAGGTCCATGTGGAAGCAGGATTCTTCACAATATATTGATCGAGCTCGTAGAATGGTATAAGCTACACACGTATATATATATCCTTTGACTCCGACATGTCCAAGCATTGTGACAACTTGACTAGCTATCTAAATTGCTGTTTTGACATCCACTGTACATAGCAATCTCCCAACGTCCGCCAGACAGGTTCTCCATCCCTTACCATTGGTCCCCTTCACTTCGTTGCGTAGGATGTGCAACTTTGGAATACATTACTTATCCCTGTAAACCGGATTAACAGGTTACATAACACCTGAGGATGTATGACAGAAGTGAGTTTTCGCTTTCTTACCTTACCACTCTCTTAGCTTCTCACAGCGTACAACAACTATAACTACCCACAAAATCCACTAATAATATAAAATATAACTGTCCCCATTTTGTCTCGGCGTTTGCATTCTATTTCCCCGTACACTACTAATATCTAACAGTGTACCTGATACATAAACGCTCAAGCAGGCAACTCGCCTACCTTGATAATTGTAATATTACCCCCATCATCCAGCGGGACTTGGCAAGCACGTGCTTTTTTACCCGACATTAATCATTGTTTATTGCTCCTCTGAAAGGGCTGAGTGGACTTAAGGAGAGCGCGTTTAAGGAAGAAGAAGGCATCTCTTGGAGGTCTCTCCCTGTTGGAACCAAGGAAGAGCTACACGTCACCACCTAGTGTATATCCAGTCGATGCTTGGGAACACCAGCATCGCACCGGTAGCAAGGGTCCAAGCAATGTCGACCTGTCGCTTGCCATTCTCTTGCCAAGAAGCTTCAAGAGAAAATAATTCTTGCAATGATTCTGTCCTAAACCGGCTCAGCAGGCCCCATAAAATCATCTACTGTAGTTCAAAAGCTGCGGTAGACGCAGTGGCCCACCTCGTAGGTTCTATACCGCCATTACTTGACAAAGAAACAGATCAACTCGTAAGGTTGCTTGAACCCAACAACGCATCCCCCTGCGTAAACTGAGAAATGCTGTCAAAAGACCTAGGCATTCAAAGAATAAATCTTTCCATAATGCGTTTGCTAGGTGAAAATTTTACTGGACGCACCCAGAGTCAGTGCCATATGCTCCCAACCACAACCCAGCAAGTAAAGTGCTGTCCATGGGGACGTTCTGTCGTCTTATCACATTCTACTTACACCATTACAAAAGTACACTAACGGTAAATGACGCCCACTGTAACAAATCATTGCCTACTCATCGAGTAACAAGATTGCTAGTTTGTAAGTTGGATTAGCACTCTCAATGCAGCACCGCTCAAACTTACTATCTTTTAACCAAAGGGACCAGCGTCAACCCAGTGTTTAGTGGTAAGTTGCGCAGGCTACTTATATTGTTTTGTTTACAAGCACGACATTAATATTTGTCACCCCAGACCTCGATCATTCGCAAGTAATACACCTGCCCGTGCGCTGCTACGTCGTCCTTATTGTGTCCTCCCTAGATCATGGCATTCTGATGGTCTTGTTTGGGAATCTAAAAGGATTTCACGTATAAACTTAGATTCACGAATTTCCCACTTCGTGCCGAAGATGCAAAGTATGGCGAGTGATTAGTTGCAACTAACTGGAAGCATGCCAGTTTCGATATAAATATCGAAGATAAAGCACCGTGTCACACTCCATTTAATTGGTACGTTCATTATTTCATTTCTCTCTACATCACGGCCAGCCTACAGGACGTGTCAATCGTTATCTATTTGACACGTTATATACCTTCGTACTACCATCGGTGATTGTGGACTACATGTCCACATGCCGGTAGGTAGAAAACCGAGTGTTACTACCTCGCGGAATGGTGTGCTTTGCAGGTTCAACTACCGTAGGAAGAAACCGCGGTGTTGCTCGCATATATGTTTTGTTGGCCAAGCAGCTTTGCTTGAGAAGAGGCGGCTAAATGGATAGCCAAACATGCCGAGCAAGGATGGATTGACTCCCAGGTGTGCACACACAACTAAATTAGGTACGATCTAAGAAATCAGTTGATGCGCACCTACTTGCACGTCGGTTTCTCTCACCTGCGGTTCGCAACAGTACACCCATGCATGTGCGTACAGAGCAGTCGGTGCAAAAGTTCCGACAACCCGGTCGCAGTATCTCATTAGATTCAGGGACCACCAAGTCGGTGTACTGCGCCCACCGTGAGATCAAGCGACGCCTGCTGCAACAAAGCAGCGCCCAGTCGTCCTGTAACAAAATGCCTACAGTTGTATTTCGGCACTAGCCCTCCTAGCAGGTCGTCGCTCAAGACCACTTACTACAACCCAAGGCGGCCACCTTCCCACCCGTATTTCGGCTGCGCAGGACCCTTTTATCGATCTGCTCTCACGCCCGGCACACCAACCCTGTTAAACGCAGCCGTGCACCTGTGACTGCCTCGCCATCCGGGCACGGCACTGACGTATGCCCGAGCGTTGGTACGTCGTCCGAAACCTTGGGCTGCGCCAATGTTAAGCTAGCAACAAGGTCGCTAATCGGGGTCACAGTACCTTTTACGCAGCCCCATCCCCAAGTTGTGCCATTAGCAAAGTATGTTTCGCATACATGGTAGTCCACTTGCACACTGAACGCTTCACTCACTAGCACTACGTGTTTGGACAACCTTGGGTGCCTAATCTGTGTGGAGCTAGCTTCAGATTAGTTACCGCCACCGGATGGAGGCCAGAACGCTCACGTGTCGTCTGCACGCATCACCCACTCATACATTCATGTAACGGTTATTACAACTATGGTCATTGATTGCTTTAGGTTAACTCAATTCCATGGTCACTACGCGCGCTTATTGCGTCGAACCGATACTGGATGCAATTCAAGCAGGTTAAACATGATATTCAATTTGCTTACGGTTGCAAATCAGAGCCTTAGGGAGTAATTCAATTGCACTATAGATGTAAGAATTCGGGAAAGGTTTTAGAGGTGCACATTGGCTTGCTCGAATATTGAATATAACTATGAATAGAAGGCGCAGTTTATGAGACCGTTTTAGACGTTCTCAATCAGGACCCGGTTTTTTTCATTACAGGGCTGTCAGAAAGTTTAGCCTCGCGAGGAATTTTTAACAACGGTGACAATACGGACCATCATTTGCACAGCCTACGAGAAGAGCGACTAAATTATTTTGCATTTTTAAAAAATTCATTGGAAGCGGTACTGGTATACCTGCGGTGTGTTCCCGTGTGCAGCAAGATTTGCTTCACGACTCTGAGGAATCTAGTTACTCGACGAAGCAATACACCACTGTTTTCACGAAAGCAACGCCATTTAGTGGCAGAGTCATGGCCACCTTTCCATCTTCCTTGGCCCAAGTATCTATTAATAATGATTCTATGATAAAATTGCTCCATTTTTCTCCGTAGAGCTCACAAGGCCCTGTTGGATTGCATCTTTTGTTTCTCAGGACCGTGGCGGACTACATAGCTACACGAAATATCAGGTATTTTGCTGCACACTAAAAGCTGGTGGTCTTCCGTTAGCTTGGAACGCAGCTATCGGCCAACCCCTCAACAAATTAGGATGTCCACGTGATATAGCCCATTATCGTCTAGTCTCTTAGACCTTGATAGTGTGTAACGTTTTGGAACGGATCCTAAAACAGGCTGTTAATCTTCATCTTGCAGGACAGAAGTGCATTTCTTATGCCCAGCATGGGTTCCGAAAAACGGTTCCTGTACCCCGGAATGCTCAATGCTAAGGAGGCCTGGGCAAGGTCGCTAGACTCCGCCTTAAACTTTTGGACGTTGTGTTTGTTGACTTCACCAAAGCTATTGACAAAGTCCCGCATGGACGGCTTCCGTTTAACCTCCTTGGAATCAATATTTCTAGGAACTTCCTTTCTTGGAGCACCGGCTTTCTAAACGACCGCTTAATGCCGGTGAACGTGAAAGACAATTTTCCGCCCCTGTTCTCGTGACGAGTGAGTCATACAGGACTCTCTCCTCGGGCCCGTACGTTTTCATATCCTCGTCAACGAATTACCGTCCAGATTTCAGACGGATTGCTTAATCTACGCTGACGACTTAAAAGTGTTGATGGAAGGATCCGGCCTTGAAGCGGCTGACAGATAACAATTTATGCTTGAGCTACTCCGTGATTGGTCGATTAGGTGCTAGTTACTCGTAAGTCGCGCTGTCTTCTGTTCTTTTCGTTCGCGCATCTAACCCACTTGCAACTTACCAAATTAGTGGTTCCCTGCTTAGTAGCCTAACCCAAGAGAGGAATCTTGACGTGATAGTGTCATAAGACCGCAAAGATTTTCAAGGCACCAAGAGGAGGGTCGCCGCGGCCTAAGGATATTCTATTCTATACGTAGGTGGTTTCTCCGACTCCTCTTAGGCTCGCTTGTACGCCCGATTCTCAACTACGGGCTACAGGCTGCCTATCCTCTCACCAACTCCGAATGTGATATGATATAGAAGGTTCAACGGCGTGGTTCCAAATCCGTCCATGATTTTCGAGACCTTTCTTGTCCACTCTGACTTCAACGAGTGAACTTGTTCTCACTAGCTTACTGCCACCACTGCGGAGCTTTGATGTTCACACGACGTACTTTTAGGGGAGAACCGGTGTAAGGGTTACAGGACTTCTTTCAACTCAACATTGAGATTTCCACACAAGGCCAAGGCTTGAATCTATTCATACCAAAGAAGCTCCGTGTGCGTCTCCATATGGTCTTATCAGCTCGCGTAGTGAATGTTTGGAACCGGTTGCCGGAGCCTATCGTTTGTGCTGAGATAGAGGAACGTTTCAAACAACTTTTACATTATCAACTGAGTGCGCTGAGCTTCTGCTGTCTCTAATCCAACTACGGTGATCCTCTGAGATAACTTGTTCCGCAACGACCTACGTCATCTCCGCAATGACTGAGAAGTGAAGGAGCTGACATAGGACCCTCCTTCTGCTCGCTATCATCCAAGGAGCTCTGCACGTTCCCTTTAACTGCTCGAACTCCGTCGAGCAATTCCCGCTAGCCTTAATTACCATTCACTACGCAAGACTACTAACACTGCGCTCAAAATGTTTCTCCTGCAAGCTCGCAAAGTCTGGTGGACGCAGCGAAGCATTGAGATCGAGCAAGGGCGATCTCGGGGAATTTCCGTAAGCTGTTCCTTCTGATCCGATCTACTGACGGTAAACGGCCGATTTCACGCAAAGTTTGATGCGAAACCATTGGCGAGCCAATCCGCTGGCAGAAACGCCGACTCGATCTTTCAGCCGAGCATTTCCAACCGCAGTTTACTTGGTCCACAACACCAATGAGTACCTAGTCTGGAGTCAAGAGCTTCCTGGTGCGTGGAGGTTCCACCACCACCCAAGACTAAGGTTGCCCATGAGCTTCACCTCTCAAAGCGTTACAATGCCTCTGGCCCCGTTGAGCTCCCTCCGGTTCTATTCAAAGCTGGGGCCATCACTTGTTCAAAGGTTAACTTCTTCAAAAGACCTGGGTCACTGAAGTTATCCCAGCTGATCGGAGCTTAATAGATATCGTGCCGGTCTTCAAAAAGGTTACCCTAACAGACTGCGTCAAACACAGGGTGATTAGTCTCATCCATGTTGCTTCCGAGGTGCTTGCAACTTTGCGTTTAGGTCAGGTCTGCCTGGTACGCGTAAAGAGCACCCGTGAAGAGCAAGTTAGGTTCAGCTCAGGTTGGAGTTACATTGAGCACCGCTTTACGTCTCCAGATACTTGAGCGTCGACAAACGTTTGGCACGCCAACAGTCGTTGTCGCCTTAGTCAAACGAGTCGCGTGTGACTCAACGACAGAGCTGCTCTCTAGAGTTGCATACCGAGAACGGGTACCTGAGAAGTATGTCACCTTACTTTGAGCCAGCTACTCTCAAACCTCGAACCGAGTGCGGATGTACGGCGGACTTTCGTCCCTTTGTGTTAGCAATAATGGCGTGAGGCAGGGTTGCCCAGCATCCATTTTCCTACTAAAATTAGCTATGGGCGCAAACTTGGAGAGGACACTGGAGAACTGCGAAACAAGCTGTGTCGAGCTGCCACCGGAGGACTGAATTCGGAATTTAAAGTATGCCGGCAAGGTCACAGTAATCTTCCGTTCCACACAGGCTGCCCAAACTGTCTTTTGTATGTTGGAAGTGTCTGTCTGCAATTTTTGCACCGACCGGACCATCGAACTGCAAGGTCTTCCTACAATACTGGGTGGGGGCTGCTCCCACCCGTAACCTTGAGATCATTCATTGGGAGCGATGGACAAGTTGGTTTACCTCGAAAGCTGCCTGAGCGTTAATAGTCTAACGGATGAGGCCTTCAAGGCTCAGCTTACTCTTGCAAATCTTCACCACCACTGGTGCCGAGGCGATCTGCGTCTATCTCTGAAGCGGCGTGTTTACAACGCCGCAGGGTGAGCTGTTCTGCTTTATGGCGGCGAGATTTAGCCTGTTTACACAGAGGATGTTAAAAAGCGATCCGTTTTGCTCACAGCTTCATTCGGAGCAATGCTGGTGTACGATGGCAACGTCACTGGTAATGACGATGTTAGACGGTGGATTTTCACACAGAAGATAGACTTTATGGCCACTTAAATGTATACATGCTCCGCGCATACTCTTGTGGATTAGGCGCGCCCTTTGCATATCTACTCATTGCTTACTTCGCAATGCTTACTTCTCTCTCTGAAGTCGGCTGGAAGCGAAATTACGGTAGCTAACTTATGGCATGGGCAAAGTGCATGAAGGTGCGAACGCCGGGTGCTCTCGGCTCCCTGGCTGGAGTGTGAAGGATCCGGAACGCGCACGGCTGAAAGCACTTCCCATATAAATATATATACAACAGTCTATAAATAGATGTGGAGCCAACGAAAAACCATGAGAAACAGAATAGAAAGTAGGTAAAGATGTCATAAACCGATAATACATGCTTCTTGGCTTTTTGCTTTTTGTGTGTTCACACGCCATTTTGTTCTTTGTTGACATTTTGTATAGTATAGTTCTAAGCACCTTGTTCAGAGCAATCCAATATACTGTCCTTCCATTGTTTCCGGCTTCGTGCCTTATCGCCAAGTGTGTCAATGCATTTGCATTCCTCTTCCTTGGGCTCCTAACCGGTAGACTTACTGGGCCGGTGATTGCGTGACAGGAAGGTCAGCGTTTTCATGGTTCGCAGCCAAATGGTTAGCTAATTCCCAGGCGTTCTCTTCCAATTCCATCCAGTGCGAGCAGACTAGGCGCAGCATGGTAAGCGCTTGCATGTTATACGTAGAAAGTGACCAAAGCACTTCATTTGACGCATTGCGATAAGGCGCTTAAGTGGAGGGCTCAAGATTCCCAGGACGGGACACTGGACTTCGTCGTTGCGAACCCGGTGCTGCCACCATATACGGGCTATCCGCCGCAAATTTGTCTCCTCAAAGCCGAAAGCCAACGCATGTCATCTACGCGAAGAGGCCTGGACTCACTTCCGTACAGCAGGACCGCGCGGACACAGGCATTGTAGACCCTCCCATTTATGGTGAAGGACATGTCCCGACGAGGCCACAAATGACTCAGGTCGGTGACGCAGACCGGAGTTTAGCAATGCAAAGTAATATCCCTTTTCACCTACTGCTATCCGCAGAAATACAGCTTCCAAGGTAGACCAAGTTGTCCACAAGCTACAGCTGTATAACGCTAATGATAGGCATGGGGTCAAACGACCTTCATGCTGGAGTAGCACGTTATACTTCAAGAATGATTAGTCTATACCATAATTAGATGCTTCATTTGTCATACGCTTCAAAATGAGCTGTACAGTCTGTAAATCATCACCGAGCAGAGCGATATCATCAGCATAAGCTAAAGCGGTCACGCGGCTGCCAGAAAGCAGCTGAACTTCAAGTTTTGGAGAGCATTCCAGGGATCTCAACAAGACGTCCTCAAATGCAAAGTTGAACAGAAATGGAGCCAAAGGACTCCCTTGCCGAAAACCACTAAAATTGCGAAGGATGATGAAAGCTTGCCATAGACCCTTACTCTACCTTACATTTCGTAGTGAAGCGCACGAATGATATAAGTGTACTTTCTGGGGATTTCATTTCTTAGTGCATAGTGCCGTAAACCGGATCGAGCAACCGAGTCAAATGCAGCTCGTCGGTCCAGAAAAAGATAATGGTTGGTGGGGTTCAAGGATTTGTCCTAGCGTGGAGACCTAGTCTACGCATCCTCGACCGGGGGAATGTCAGTTTGTTCTTTGCGGTAAAATAACTCTCGGATCAGGGATAGTCTACGGAGCAGAATGGATGTCAACAGTTTGGAAGCAACCGGCATGAGACTGCTTCCCCTAGGATTAGAGCAGGATGTGCCAGCACCTTTCTTGAAAATAGTGACAATTGCTGACTCACCCCAGGAGGATCGAATCTTCTCTTCGTGCCATGTCTTGGAAAGCAACGATGTCAACTGCTTGACTAGAGCTGGACCGCCAGACTTAAACATCTCCGGAGGAAGTTTGTCCGAGCCGGGAGACTTGAATCTCTTAAGGTGTAGAATCTCCACGAAAACCTCCATTCCAATGAAATAGCCCAGTATGTGCAATTGGGCGTACTTGGTATATTAGCGGACAATGGATGGGGATTGAAGTAGGAGAGAAAAAGGTTGGCCCAACGCTCTACGCTTCTTCGCACGTTACTGATTCGGGACCCATTCGCTGCACCGATAGTCCCGCTGACACCAGATCTTCCGGGGCAGGTGCACCGTATGAGCTGGAAGAGCTTGCGGCACTTGCCGGAGACAGCAGCGGTCTCCATCTCCAAGGCGCCCTGAGACCGCCGTCTCGCGGTCATTATGCAAGCTTTGTTCGAGTTGCCGCTTGGGAGACTATCGCCTAGGATTATAAGCTAACTCTGGTCGCACATTGCCACGGCGGGTAAACAGTTCTAGTGAGCGAGCGGAGAACCAACTGTTCAAAGGGTGTTGGGTTGGACTTCAAAGCGATTGACTAGAGGAAAGCATCGCTTCCTGCAAACAAGCTAAATGTGGTCCAACATTCTTTGGGGGACTACAGGTGAGAGCATTCGATAGTGCAGCTTGATAGCTTGCTTGGACAGCGGGTTCGGCTAACTGTTCTGCGTCAATCTTACAGTACATTTGTTTCCGGGACACACCAAAGCTCCTGCAGATGTTTGCACAAACCAGCGTGTGATCTGGGTCGAGGTAGGTTGAGCATAATGACCTGCAAGAAACAGTGAGCAATGGCGGACTTGTTGTGACCCTTTAGTCCCAAGAGCAACGTTTTTCCTTCTTCCTTCGTTTATTTGTTGTATTTTCCATACCCTATGATACTACGCAAATTGTACTGTTGGCCGTATTGAATATATATATGTATATATATTCTTTTAGAGCCGGAATGTCCAACATCAAACCGCCGCAGAACTTCAGATTGGAGTCGCGCCGTGAAGACGACGTATTCATCAAACAGAACGACATCGTGTACGATGAATGCTGCATTCCCATCTAGAAAAACTTGGATTTGTGAGTCTGAAATTTTTTGTGGCCATTGTGAGCAATGAAACTTGCGCACTTGTCAACAATGGAGCTGGTAGGGTGGCGTCTCGAACCAGGTTGAATGATATTGCAGGTTGTTTTTCAGTATCTGAAAGCACGCGATTGCTCTGTTTTGTTGGAGCTATCCGCAAAACAACTGTGCCTTCTGTCCCATGCTGTTCATTTAATAGTCGTAACGGCGCATCGACCTGACGGCTGTTCCTCATCGTTCTTTATTTGATGGTGAAATCATACCCCAGCGGGGTTGTGATTCATCAGATGCCTGTTGCTGCACTCACTCTTGACGGTGAGACACTGGAGGTTACGAAGTGTTTTGCCTACCTGGGAAGTTACCTCTGTCTGCGGACCTGTTGGAGACAGAATTCTGATACACATCGCAAGAACGCGCTCAACTTCTCTAAGCTATGGCATCTGCGGCGCCGCCATGACCACCGTCTATCCAGCAACGAGCGGGTTTACTGTGCGACTGTCTGCGCTGTGCTGTTGTGCGGTTGCGTGACTTGGCCTCTACGTACCGTAGACCAGCGCCGTCTCTCTGTCTTTGCGCACCGTTGCTTGCACTCCATTGCCCCTGTGTGGTGACTGCACCACGCAATCAATGTGGAAGTTAGACAGCGTGTTTTGGGTGTAGCAATCCAATCGCTACGGCAGCTGCGGTGTCTTGGACATGTCCTACACATGTTCGCTCACAGTTTTCTGTGTCGAACGTCGTTCGCGGTTGCTGGACAGGAATGGATGAGGCGCGCGGGGCACAACTTACAACATGGAGAAGCCACATGAGCGAGCTGTGGAAACAGTTAGTTTCGGTCGGCTGTTCTCGACGCCCTGGTTAGGATATCAGAGGTACGGTGTCTCTGGTTGGAGATCCTGGAAACCATAACTCCGAACCGACCTCAATGGCGGTCGTATGTCGCTGCGTATTGCGGTGTTATTTTTCCTGTCCCCAATAAAAAACAAATAAAATTATTATAAACAGTGAGTGGAAAACAGATAAAAATATGGTGCATGTGCTGTTTCTTACTATAGGTTTTTTTCTTATTCCGCCATGGTTCTGATGGCGCAATGTCTGTACAACCGATTGTGATCAATGTATACACTTGGATTTTCTTATTCTAGCCAAGTGTATCGAAAAGCCGTTTGTGGTCCGTTGATAGGGTGGAATGTTGACCATATGGCACTTTGTGGAAATGCTTTAATGCAAATACGATGGCGAGAACCCTTCACTTGATTTTCTACTACAGTCAACGAACGAGCAGCATAAGCGAGAGGCTTCTCCGATCCATCTGTAACAATATGCGAGATGCGTGTATCCACTCAAGCACTGGATGTATTAGATGCATCGACAATTGTCAGTTTTGGATCATGAGGTGTCAGCGTTTGTTCCGAACGTGACAACGACTTGATCCTGTCTAAAGCTTTTTGCCTTACGATGGTCCAGTCCCATGGGACGTCGTCTATCAGCAGTTGGTTTACTTAGCCGCCTAGATTTTGCATTGGCGGTATACAGGTATCATAGTAAAGCACCATACCAAAAAACCTTTCTATGTCACTTCCTCCTTTGGTGGTGGCAGGTTCTTGGTTGCCTTGATGTTTGATAGATTTGGACGTTGTCCAGTTTGATTGATGATAAAACCAAGATATTTAACGGACGTCATAAAAACACCTATCCATTCCCTGCCGGAATCCATATCCGTTTATTCTGTCAAGCACGTTTCATGTGCGTCGACTCCGTTCTTCTCGGCAAGCTTCTATGCTGAGGATATTGCTCAGCTATGCTGCAGTACATGCTATTCTTTGTAGCATCGTGTCCATGAACGGTTGAAAAGTTGCCGGGACCGATTAACACCAAGTGGTATACACGTATATCGCAATAACCAGTGATGGGTGTTTATTGTTGGCAGCTCCCGCGATGCTTCTGACATTTCAATCTAGAAGATATGCGTCAGAGAAGTCCAGTTTGGCAAAACCCTTGCCACCATTCGAGCGTTCAAAGTTTTCAGGAAACGATAGCTGGTGCCGGTAGAAAGATTTTGTTTGATGCATTGGTAACTAGTAATGTGAAGGTTTTCAACAATGTTCATTGAACTACCTCTGAGGTTCAATCAGTTTTGCATATCCAAATAGCATTTGTCATGAACGCAGACAAAACTTGATAGTGGGTAATAGACTGCACCTTGCTGAGCTCTGAATGCGGGTGTTTGGCATATCAAATGTGATCAAACAGTAAGATCACGTGATCGCTTCGCCCAAAGGGCTGCATACCTTGGCTCATCAACTATGAGCTCCTCGCTGGTAAGCGCTAGGTCTACCATTGGTGGCTTATTCGCTGTTCTGAACTTGGTGGTACCGCTGACGTGTTTATACTGGTGTGCGGCATATATTTGCTCTGGCGAATAGGCTTGAACTGTTTTGCCGCGGACGCGGGATTTCCCAAAGCATATATGTTGAAAACTTTCGTAAAACGAATGTGGGTGTATCTTAGATTTACCACAATGCTAACTGCAGAGAATGTTAGTCTGTGTTTCAGTTTAGCAGTGTATTTGGATGGCAGGTAATCTAGGGATACATGGCATGTGTTGTCGTCCTTCAACCACAGTTTACAAGAAAGGACATCAATAAAACTTGAGGAGCATCCGTGAGCTCACAATGAAGGTTTGTTTTGCGCTAAATGAGCATCACCTTCTCTACCCGTTCTATCGTGCCGAAGAAACGGCGTAGCGGGTAGAGAGATTTCAACGTCGGTAATTTTATGGTTCCGCCACGTTTCGATGAGTATTATGATACCTCAATTCTCGGAGGCTTGACAGTGCCTGGGTTCGACCAACTTACTGATAAGGCGTTTTGCATTAGTATACATGAAGGCCAATCAAGCAAGCAAGCGACCAAGCAACACCAGCAGTACATCAGCCATTTGAACTGATGCTTCGCCTCCATACAACTATGATGACCTAAGCAACCATTGGGGTTCAAGTTGCCTACCCCTTGTGTTAGTAACATAATGTCACAAATAATTGGCTATAGTGCAAAGATCAAGTGGAACCAGCGAGGCAGCATCCTTGCGGCTTCGATATGCGCGCATCATAATCAGCCATTACCCCCCAGATAACACAGCAGCAAAGAAAATTTAAACAGACAATTCCACTAGAAGAGTGCAGCAGACGAGCCACTAGTGTCGACTGTGAACCATGTCCTGTAAACTAGCGAACCAAGCACTAGACGAGACGCACAAACGGCGCCGTTTGGTCCTCAGTGGTTTCACTTCTCTTTTCTAAGTCAACTTCTGCCCACCTGGAGCCTTGCGCCACTC
Organism: Dicrocoelium dendriticum; assembly: GCA_944474145.2. Classification (NCBI taxonomy): domain Eukaryota; kingdom Metazoa; phylum Platyhelminthes; class Trematoda; order Plagiorchiida; family Dicrocoeliidae; genus Dicrocoelium; species Dicrocoelium dendriticum. The sequence goes on from OX104064.1 coordinate 64,584,938, forward strand.
TAAAGCCGGTAGTGTAAACAAGGTCCTAGGCAAGCGGTGCCCAGGCATACGCAGTACGTGCCCAAACCAATGAAACTTGCTCAGTGTTATCTGTTGTTCTAAGGTACTAACTTGGTGATAACGGCCTGGTACTCGTCTACGTACATCATCATCGCGGACATGTTGGCACCAATATGTCAGCAATACTCCAAGGAAAACGTTGTTCGAAACCATGAAAGCGCTTTAGCTCTTTCGACCGAAAGGGCCAAGTTTCACTCTTATAGCGCAGGACCATCCACACTGTGGCCTCGTAAAAGCGGCATTTTAAAAGGAAGAACTCCCTTCGGCCGCCAAAAGCGCCGCAGGTTCAAGTAGGCAGTTTCGGCTCCTGCAGTGCGTGAACTGACTTCGGTTTCTATGTGCCAGCTGTTGCTGATGCAGCTGCTAAGGTATGTGAATCTATCAATTGCCTCGATTTCCTCGTTAGCAAGAGTCAAGGGGTCAGAAAATGGCTGGTGGCCCTGCAGCAACACTTTGCAAGTTAGTGAGAAAAGCGTAACAAATTATGGGATAATTCTATCGGATATACAAGTCGATTGAATGGCCCCCACCTCTTTGAATAAAAAATGCTCCCGCGCATAGTCAAGGTCTACTAACTTATCGTCAGGCAAAACGGCACCGCTTACCATGTGAGATTCCTCATGGGAACACTCCACGCTGGAATGCACGATGAACTGGAACAAAAACGGGGAAATCGGACGACAACGACGGACGCCACTTGTTCTCGGAAAGCTATACAAAAGTTCACGGTAGCCCCAGCCGCAGCCTGTAGTGTTCAAAGTTAGGTCAGGTAAGATGTTTAGCCGTTTTGTGGGAACACCAGTCCGCGCAATTATTTCGAACGGAATGCATCGACCGACTAAATCAAACGCACCATTTAAATCGAGGAACACAGCTATTGTCGGCCTGCGATATGCGTAGCCCTGCTCTAGCACCTGCCGCAGAAGGAACATAGGGTCTATACAGCCACGTCCTGGGCGGAAACCTGTCCGCTTTTCTCTAACTCAAGATGCCCCTTCCGCAGTGAGGCGACAACGAGAACCGAGGCAAGTAATCTTGTCATAAACGACCATGGGCCATTACGCTGTAGTTAGCACAGTTTGCGTGTCTGCCCTTCTTTAATATTATCAAGATAACCATTCACTCCAGTTAACCGGGATGCTCTCTTCCTGTCAGAGACGTTCGAACAGGGAGGTCAGTGCTTTGCAGAACACCTCATCATCCTCAAATAGTACAGGTGGGAGGGAATCCGGGCCTATAACACGAAAAGGTTCTGAATCAGCTGAGGAAGTAGAGGTACGGAAGCAGGTAGCAGGCGAGCCATTTAGTGCTTATTATACTTTCAGTGCGCCCGCGCTGTCTTTGATTGGCTCCTTGACGTCCGGTTTCCTGGGAACAGTGGTGCGGTTCTGTTAAAATAGCTTGCGATAATCGCCTGCAGCTTTCCCTCTCCGTTTCTTTAGCCCGACAGTCCGCCGGGCTTCATTGACAGCAGGCAGGCTCCGCTTTAGTTCCTGTCTGATATTCCGTCTTGTCTTCTCTTGCTCCGAGCCAGTCAGGAGTGCTTTTCTAGATTCCAACAGGTTCGCCGGCCCCACGAATATCCAGTAACTGGTGCGGTGACGGTTGATAGTGCCACAACCAGATGCACCTACGTTGTGCATGGCGGCCTAGAACCTATTCCACTGATGCTCAGTGACATTAGAGGAAGACAGCAAATCTTTGCACGGAGTGAAACTTTCTAGGCTTTTATAAACGGAGGCTGAAACAATTACTCCGTTTTGAATCGGAGGACGCTTGCTGCGCCTCTCGGTAAAGTTCCTCGCAAAAAGACTGTGTAATATTGCGTGGCCAGGGTCGACGCAGGTATTCCAGTACGAGCGGCAATCCAGGATGGAATCACGACACTTGTGACTTATGGCAATGTTGTCAATTCGGATCCATCGCTGGCCAGCTACAGGAGGACGCCAAGTGGTACTTTGGCGTCCTTGGTGTCTTAGAGCACTACTACTAAGCAACAACTAGTGCTCTGCACGCACTTGCAGCAGTCGCTCGCCGTTGTCAGTTTGTTCGGATTTGAGGTCATAATTACCACTTAACTGAACTACAGAAGAGCTTAGACGCTGTACTTGTGTGTTCATATCCCCTGCAAGTAGTATAATACCTAAACTAGTAGCGCTGCATAGTAGGGTGTTCACTTCGTGATAGAATGTGTGATTGACAGCATCCAAGCTGCAGTCGGTGGGAGCATAAGCGGAAAGCAGAAACAAACATAGTCTTGTACTACTTTGTGAATCCACCTTAGCTGATGTCCTCAAACCAGCTGTACATAAACGGCAGTACATCGGAATCCAAGCAATCTACTATGCTAGCCTGGGAACCGTGAACAAAACCTACACCAGCTTGACTTATGGATGCTGCATCAGCGTCTCCGGATGCGTGCAACCAATGTGGGGAGGATAAGCCGGGTGCGGTTAATCCAACATCCCATCAGTTTCACTGATCCCAGTTCCGGACACACAGTGTACGTCTATATCCAGTATGCCCAAGGTGCGCGCGAGCGCAGCTCGTTTACCTATTCGTGTTAAAGTGCGAAGGTTGAACATCGCCATGGAAACGGAACAGCGTTGTCTTATACGGGACTGTTGCCCATAGGCGTCCGATGTTATTAGAAGAAGGTAGCTACAGATGCTTCTACTCTCATGGCACTTCTGTTGCTGTCAATTAAGCTGGAAATTAAATATAAATATAAATATAGGTATATTTCTAGACAAGCGCTAGATGCTGTTCCTGCGTGGGATCAGATCAAATTGTACATAACATCCATGCTCATGCATGGAGAAGAAATATCGTTAACAATGCTTTTGATCGTGTTTATCTTTCCGAACAGTAAAGCAGGGATAAATACAAACGTTTCGTAGGCCTCGACATTTTTGAAGGCAGTAGTTTGGGTCTCCGTAGCTTATGTACGAATTCTGCGCTTTTCACCGGCTACCGCTGCCAAACCTTGAGGTGCATGATTCCATTAGTAAACTATCAATCTATTATGCCAATGGATTGTGTTATTTTCGATGGAAAATGCACCACTAGAGGAAATTTGATCCATTTTCTTTGGTCACATCACCGCATTTCGAGCATCCCTTAGTAGCGGGCTCATGGAAAGGACTAAGCAAGCCAAAATTAGATCGTAAAAGTGGAGGGTGGTAACAAGGGAAATAACAGTAATGGCTAACAATTTAGCCTTTCTTAGAAAAGTGCAACTAAAAGGCCGGCCCACTTAACTAGAAAATACACTAATATTTGAAAATGGACCCAAAATATAGTCCAGAAACAGCATACCAGAACCGCAAACCTGGCGCGAATTTCAAAGTGTAAATCTCCAAACAAGCGGAATCAACGCCGTTTTGGAGCCGAAATGTTAACTAAAACGGGACAACAATAGGCGGTATAGGACAAACCCTAGGCGCTGGTTACGACAAAGGTAAAATAATTAAGCTAGGTGCAGTGGTTATGGGGATATTTGCATTTTTAGCGGTCGGCGGCGGATAGTGCCATTTTTGAGCCTCCGCTAAATTCACGTTCTGCTTTGGAAGCAGATACAGAAAAAAGAAAGAAATAATACAAAAACGGCTAGGCGTAATAAGTTCCGAATATGGAGTAGTAACTGGGAATTCCTAAGATAACGTGTAATTCGCTGCAGTAGCGAAGTATGACTCAGTGGGCCGAAAAGCATACTTTCTCAGTAAACGTAGTAAAAGTTGGGAAAACGGACGGAAAGGTTTTAGGGAAATACTAGGTAGGCTGTAAGAATTATTATATAGGTAGAACAGCACAGGATATGGTGTAGCTAGCCCACAGCCAGAATGCGACCATGTGCGATTTTCAGAGTATATTGGGCCGCAGAATCCACTATGAATGTGGAATTCAACGTTTTTAATGCTTCGATGTGGATGCAAAAATTATACCAAAGCCGCATGAGCTGAGTCCATATGGATAAGACAAGGGAAAATAAAACTCATTTGCCCCGTCTGAACTAGGATAACGTAAGCAATTCCTACAGAAATATTACCAGTTTCGAACTCTTTGATGCTATTTTATACGTCATTATGGTTGTATCACTGACTCTAATGAGCCAGGGTGGTCTTCCAGTCATAATAAAAAAAACTAATGTGAGAAAATTCACAAAATGTGTCCAGGTGAGAAACACGTTGGGTTCCGCTTTGGTTAGACACGAATACCACTTCTTTTGAGGGTTGCGCCATCTCAAGCATGACCGATTAGTGGGCCACAGGTGCTAAAGCACACAACTGTGCATTAAGTTGCTATTTTAGAGCTCTATTTCTCTCAGTTGAGAGTCGGATGCAAGTGCCTGTGGTGTTGGACCAGAATAACGCAATCGTTCCCTGGAGAAAACA
>OX104064.1:64589664-64675568 GCA_944474145.2 Dicrocoelium dendriticum
GCATAGCACCAACATTATAGGTGTGATGATTCTGCGCTTCTATATCGTGGGGACGTGCGTCTCGTTCATACATCGTTGAAAGAAAATTGCTAATGGTCCTGCCAAACTTATGGCAGCAACTTTCAACGCCTTCGGGCGAATGCCGTCCGCACCCGGGGAGCTGAACTCGGGCAGAGACATCAGCCTCTTCAGTGCAGCTGCGGAGGTAAACGACATGTGATTAAGCCCTGATGGCGGCGTTATCTGCTTAGGCAGGATGTATGGTGATTGCGCGCTTTGGAAGGTACGGTCAAGTTGTTGTCCAAGAAGGTTGGCTAACTCTTGTGAGGTTTGGGCTAACCTGCATGCTGTGTGCAGAGCAGAAATACCTCGCTTAACACGGCGCAAATTTTTTAGGTGTCTGTATAGCAGTTTGGAATTTAAGCAAAACTTTTCCACTAGACCATGTTGGTTTTTACGTTTATCCACCCGGACGAGTTTGACACAGCGGTTCCTTTGTATTGTGTAGACCTCCCAGGTATGGTCGTTCGGGGAGGCTATGTAAGTTTGCCATGCTAAGTTCCTTAGTGCCATGCAATTACCTGTCCTGCTCCTTACGAAAGGCTTCATCCTTTTAGATCGGTAGAGTTTGGCTTCAGATGTCCTTGCCACGAGCTTGGTAAATACGTTGACGAATTCACCGCAGACCACCTCAGGGGTTAATTCAGCTAAGAACGACCAGCTTGTTGCATCAGTTAGGTCGGACAGGTCTTCATAGTTGGTTACGACGCGATATTCCTCGGTATGCTTTATTGGATAATCCGCGTAGCACATGTAATGAAACAATAGCGTCGCACGATCACTGCGGCCCAAAGGAGTATCTGTTATCACTCTCTCGACCGTCAGTTCTTCATTGGTGAATATTCGGTCCAACATGGATGGTCTGTCAGTTCCCCTGAATCTGGTGGGCGTAGTGACGTGGCCATAAAGAGGGTAGTCTGAAACCAGATCTTGCAAAGCTGCTTTGAATTGCTCTCCTGGTGTGGCCTGGGATTCGAGGGCATGTAAGTTGAAGTCACCGGTGACTAGAATGTGACTGTACTTCCTGTTCATCACTTGCCTCAACGCAGTCATCAAATTGCAGTCCATCGCAGGAGTAGACAATGGTGGGCGGTAAACAACAACCAATAGGCTAGGGTCGTTCCCTCTTAGCCGGAAATTACACCAAATGGCGTCAGGCACGTCGGTTTCCGGATCGTTTATGCGTTCGCATTGCATGTTGTTACAAAAATAAAGGGCTACCCCACCACCTTTGCTGGTTCGATCCTTCCGGACAATGGCCATGCCCGTTAGTGCAATCTCAGCATCCGCCGTCTCGCAGTGCAACCACGTTTCGGTGACAGCGATGAGGTCCCAAGCTGTAACACGTGTCGAGGTCTTAATTCTGCTAATTTGCTGAGTAGACCTTGGGCATTTGTGTACATGCATGAGAGTTTCTCGGAGACCAAAAGTGTGTTGGAGTGGATGAATGAAGTAATTGAGTTTACGCCGACCATTAAAGGGTCGGCGACTAATCGTCCTTTGGATGGGTTGCATACTCTCGAGAAGTATTTGATATATTAGCAGGTATCAGATGCCACGAATCCCGGTGTTTGCTCGTGCTCCGCTGTGCCCCTCCGGATAGTATGGCTACTCTAGTAACCATCCCCGAGTCGGTTCCTGCAGTTGGCATTTTCCCTAAGAGTTGTGCCACTACTGAACTGGCATTAGAAGGTGCTGGTGTTCCTGCTTCTTTCAGCCGAATTTCTGTTGGCAATCTGTAATGGAATTTAATCCAGTTCGCTGGTAGGGTTTGTGCCATTAGTTCTGACTGTAATACGAGTTTTAACAGCCTGGGACCGCACTCCTTATAGTTTGGTGATATGGGGATCCTTTTCAACGAGGTGACCACCACATTTTTGAGAGAAAGAGCCTCCCGGATGTAGTGCCATTGCTCGCGGTCATGCATCTGGGCATCGTCGGAAGAGGAGTCAGTAAGCTCAGGTACACCGTGAGCAATCACTGTTTTCTTATCTCGACTTATTCTGTAACTATCTTTGTTAGCGCGATCCCCTAAACGTACTTTCCACGGGATTTTGGGTAGTATGCGCGCTCCACTTGAGTCGTTGCGGAGACGAGTCGCAGACAGCAGAACAGCCTCAGTCTCGTCCGACGAGTTTAGTGTTACCCGAAATAACCGGGGTTCGCCGTAGTGCAACGCGTTTGGGTGGCGCGAAATTCATTTTAATGTCTTGGGATTAGCACGGACACCGATCGACGCACAGACGGAACCCCACTGATTTTGCTCGTCCGTCAACTTACCCTTAATTGTGTTGGATTTGGATTCGGGGCCATTTGTGCATAAAATGTTTAGGGCACCATGGTTGCGCCTGGTGGCTACTGGTTTTGGAGTTGGAGGCTCAGTATCCGGTGCTTTTGTTGAATTTGTGAACGGCATTGGTGTGTGCCATCCGCGCTGCGGCAGTTTTGTTTTATCTAGTCCGGGCACAAAGGTTACCGGTGGTCTTTCCAGTGTTTGCTTGGCAGCAACCGATGCGTACGTTGCCAAGTTGTTCACTATTGCTGGTTGACTGTAGCTTACAGTCTCGATTGTAGCGAACAGACTACTAGGTGCAGCACACAGTACAGAAGTTGAGTCAGGCGCGCTGCAGGCACTGTTTTTACTTATAGGAGGGAGAGAGAATGGATTTGGTACTGCTGGAGGCTGAGTCGTTGGGGTTGGGTTGGGACGCCTGGCTCGCTTCTTCGGCCTGACTAGGGAATTCAGGGTGTTATTTTCACTCATAAGTGCAGGCCCGTTTCCTCCCATGGGAGTAACCTTGGCGCTCACCAGTTGCTGGACCGCTTCGGTTAGTCTTTCACACCTCTTCAGTAGCACAGCTAGACAACTAACAAATGGAATAGACTTGCATACTTTGCAGAACCAAAACGCTTCTGCGGTTTTTGGTTTCGTCGACCCCTTCCCAAGACAGGTAATGTGAAAGGATTTCAAACACATGGTACACACCAGACCACTTTTTACCACTTTAGCACATGATTCGTAGTTGCTCTTCATACGAGACATGTTCTCAGTAGGGGTAGGAAGAGGTAGAAAGAGGATAGAGATACTGACACACTGTTGCGTAACGATCGGCGCTGGTTTGAGGTCAGCGGGTCCAGGCGTGTCGCGTCCAGATGCGTCACGCGTTCTTTAGGTTAGATAGGTGAGGTGCGTGCCATCGATCCAGACGGTAGAGGGTGTGCAGCGATGCGACGTAGGACTGAGGCGAAGCATAGTGACTTGGAAAATACTGTCTAATGACGACAGTGGCAGTTCCAAGGGCGGATCAAATTGACGACTATCGCTTTGTAGAGCGACTTGAAGGAATGGTAGTAAGCTGATCGGGTGACTCTCAAAGGGGTCTTTAAAATAAGACCACAAGCGTTCTTATGCGACTCGAGGAAAAATAAAACCTTCGATAAGGTTCAAATACGGTTGACTTCGAAGTTGCAATAGCACAGTTTGCTGGCGATCCGTGAATGATAGATCCAATAGATGAACAGTGGTAGGAGGAGCTCGCGGAGCCAAATCGAATGATGGCACGTAGGTCTCTATGAGAATAAATCCAGATTTGGGGGCAAATAACCTAGCAGAACAGTTTTTTGCGACCGCTCGTGCCAACGTGCTGTACCTAGATGACGGCTGAGATGCCTACATTGGTGCCAGTGAAGCTTAGCGTCGTCGCAGGGTCGTTTCTCCTCATTTGTTTTGTATTGACCAATGGGTCAAATGTCTAAAGACACCTATGCCAATGATGGCCAGTGGAACGTTGGCAATAATGAACACCCAGTGAAAAGTGTAACGGATTGCCAAATGAGGGTTAAAGAGCCTTGGCCGTAAGTAGGGATGACTGTGCTGCTGGCGGCCCGAAGTCTGAGATTAATCGGCCTAGTCGACCCCCAGTGCGGGCGGAAGCATGCTTACTTCAGCTTTGATATCAACCAGGAAAGCAGTTCTAGATTTGCAGTCCCGGACGTACAAGACGCCACTGCCGGATATGAGGTTATTGGTAAGTTATTTGGGGCTTGGAAAGTACTCCGCTTGAATGGAGGGTAAGTTGCAATGTGGCGTACGTCGCTTCGCCTGAGGACCAAAGCGGCACTGATATCTGCATAGGTTTGTACGTGGGAGGCTCCTGGTCATGGGCGACTTTCTCTTAGTTACCGGTGGGTTATCGTGTGCTGAAAGTCCATCGAGAGCGCTGCGGAATGCCTCTAGCTTCTCAAGTATTATGGCATGCTCAGCTTAAGTGCTTGCGTGATACCTGTATTAAGTAGGTAGCTGCTGTAACGCATTATGTCTATTCGGCGAATGTGTAGCAGGCTGCGTTGCGTAATCTACTTCCATAAGCAGATGAACTATAATCGTGTCAGGCAGTTGCTTGAACCGTGTGAGGGAAGTGACCTTGGCGGATATGAGGATAGCTTGAGCTAGCTTGGGTAGGTGCTGAAGCCAAAGCTCTAGAAGGAGGAAGTCATCTCATGAGTACGAGCCGAGGAGTCTCTTCACCTTACGCAATAGAGCGAATGGCCTCTTGCCTCCTAGATACAAGCCATGAACTAGCTGTTTTATGCGCGTACTTGCTAGTTGTTCCAGTCGGGTCACGATTTCCTGCTTAAGGGACACATAACACTGCTCCGTATTTGGGGTTGCAGGCGTGTCCCTGGGCAGTAAAGAAAATTCCCTAGGAAGGCCACCTAGCAACTGCTTATAGTTAGGTTGGTCGGAAATAATATTACTACGAAACAGAGCATACACTAAATGAACAACAAAAAGGAGGATTAAAGAGGATAGGGGGATAAATAGCGATACGACACTAATAGATGAGTCGAAAAGATTTGTATCAGAGGGAGCCATAGAATATCCCCAAAGAATAGTTGCAGAAATGCCAGTTATAAAAGAAAAGGAACGAGTCTATCGAAAATGATTTCGGCGCTGGCGGAACCGTGCTCGTGCTCGGGGTCAACAATTGTAGGGCGGAACTCGGGTACTGGGTGCGACGAGAACCAGTAGCACCCAATACGGATAACAATTATTCAGAAGTAAGTACATTGCCCGGCCCGGGGTGTAGTGTAAAGGGCCACAATGACCTAAAAGCAAATTAGCAAAAGCACGGAGCAACGTGCCGCATGAATCGTAGTGTTCGGAAGTGAACCAGACTAGCCATCAGTGAAAAAATGGACGACCGGCTGATACAAACCATAATAAAAGCAAATGGCACAAACTACTAGAAACATAAGTGTTTCATGTTCACTACAACTTCAGACCTTGCCGTCAGTTTTGTCGGTTGCGCATGTCCGTCAAGTTAGCGGCAAGTGGGAGTTTTAATGAAAGGGACGATGTGGCCGCACTCGTTGGAGTGATTGTCTACACGACGCACTTGTTGACAAGCCCATAGTTAATGGCGCTTGGATTTGGTAATCGATCGATTGCAAATGACTGCTAGGCAGGCAGCATCGTTCTGTGGAATAAGAGGAATCTAGCGCAAAAGTTACTGGGGTAGAAGGACAATGGCCATCTAGAACTTTTGCAAGACCTGAAAGTCAACCCACGGAATGCATGGACAATGAGGCTGGGCAGAGGCCGAAACGAACCAGAAACTTTGTGTAGATTTTTCAAGTGGACAGCCGTCAGGAAAGCTGAACAACCCAGAGTTAACCAAGGTTCAAGCAGATGGAGACATTAGGCGGTCAGTTATTGAAACTTTACATTTGTTGGATAAGCATGCACGGTCACCAGTTTGATTTCTTTTGGTCTTACCGTTACTGACATTGTGTTAAACTCCATGTTCCACTGACTTTGTTGATTGCTTGAGATCCCTGCTTTGGCCTTTAGTTGGCTGTTTCACTTGGTTGCTAGCGGTTGCTTTTTTCTTCGTTTCTGCCTTTTATTGTTTTCTTTGGTGATCAGTTTACATTTACCTACTTCTGTTTACAGGTTTTAGCAATGCGCTTGGCTTGAAAGTATTTTAGCAGGTTCCCTTGCGTCCATACAGAAAACTATTTACTTAGGATTGCTTTATTGAATACAATTCCTCCCCGGTACGTCTTTGGAGTTCCGTTCTTGCGATCGTGAAACGTAGGCGTCTCTGGCGAAACAACATAGATGCTGGCGCCGTAGGACGCTTAAGTGCTTATACGCTTGGCACGAAAACAACTGTCTAACCTAACCATAAAACACTGATATCCATCAGCAACATACCGCGCCAAATTTGTTCACGCACACTACATAGGATATTTATTCGTCTACAGACATACCATATGCAGCTTTTTCAGTAGCCGGGATCCGAAATACGTATCACTGCCACTGGCAAAAGCGTACCTTCCAGTCGCTAGCAAAATACAACAATACTTCTACTTAGGTTGGCCATATAACGAAGGGAGTGAAAATTTTGAAGGCGTTGGGTTGCTCCATGTGAACAAATGTTACATTCATGAACATTACTCAAAGTTATTTCAGGACCACAATATTTTTAGTCCTAATTCATAAATTGGAAATTTCACCAGATATCTGTATTAGTTTAGATAAAAAGTGTTCTATCTACCTAACAGACCCGTACTCGATTGCAAGGACTGCATTGCCATTATTCAGCAGTTGTTTTCCGATGCAGGTGCCAGCTTTCTTTGCGATGGCTCGCAGGGAGAGAAGAGCTGGTGGGGTTTTAGGAGTACTTACGGCTGCCGGTTTATAAAAAGACTGGGGATGAGAATGAATATCGTGTTTTTGATGATTTTACCATCCAGGATTCTGCAGAAAATCACAGCATCTCATTATAAGAACTCTCTCCTGACACAACTCCTGAGGACATTGGTTACGACGAAAACCATGTAAGTGTATCAGCCGCTGCTGCATCTTGCAGTGAAGTTTGCGCATCACTAGACAGTACCTCGTGAACTTCAACAGAGTTCAGAACGGCCACTGTTAGTAGGCTGATATCAAAATGAAACATGAACAACGTTAAATCGCGGGTAAAAATATGTGTTTGATAATGCCCGCAGGATGATTGGAGTAAAACTTAAAACTTGAAGGATAATGGAATAAGTAAAGCATACTTTATTCGCCTACAAATTTCAATGCACTACTGCAAAACGGTAGTTTGAAATGGGTATGTGGTGTGCACACACAAAAGAGCATAGAGAGCTGTTATGGTTCATTAAGTGCGTGCAAATTAAAAAAGGAAACGACAACGCCCACTCGTGTGTTCCTTCATTTGACAGATTAGTACGTTAATCCAGTTTAGCTATATCAAGCATAAGCACATGGACGCTTCTACATGTATCCGCACCGCCATGTTGCGGAGAGGATCGTCAAGCACATAATTAGTTTTGCATTATTTCGTCCTTCAAGTGAAACGGACTATAGCAGGTAATGCAACTTTGAAAGCATTGCGTTAAGGCGTGCCTTGAATAGCCTTAACGTAGGGGCAAGTTTAATGTGAGTCGGAAGGACATTCCAGGTAAGGGATACCCGTAGGGAGAAAACGTTTCGTTGGCCATCAAGCCAACTGTAGGACGTAGCCAGATTAAGTTGATGGCCTCTCAGGATGGTATTTGGACTAGGCTGCAGCAGATTGCGATATGGATGCGTTGAGTTCGTCAGTATTAAGTACACCGTGATGAGGTCTCCTCGCTGACGTCGGTATTCACCACTGCACAATCTTAGGGACCGCAGTCTGCGTTGGTAGGAGTGTTGGAACAATCCTCTAACAAGCTTGGTCGCTCCACATTGTGAAGCTACAAGTGTATCAAGTTCGCGCTTGCCCCAGGGACGCCACGTGTGGCCCCAAGCAGGCTTCCAGCATTTGCGGAAAGATTGATGGCTCGAAATTGCCGGAAGTCCTCCGTAAGAGTCCAGGTTGTTGACTGGTTCATTTTGATGTCGTATCAGCATGTAACAAGCAACCACGATCGCACTGCATGATCACCCTGAGGTCGTTTGCTTGGGAAGTACGTTGTACCTGCTGGTCCCCAAGTCGATATGCATGCATTAGCCGATGGCATATGCTTGCGACTTTGCACTTGCTCAAGTTGAATTGGAACCGGTTGTTGGATGACCACGCGTAAGCACTAGCGAGGTCGCGCAGCAATGCCAGGTGATCAACCGATGTCATGATATCATGAAAACGTTTGATATCATCTTCAAATAGCAAGAAATACGACTTAAGTACACTGTCCAGCTCAATACTGAATGTTAAGAATAAACGTGGCCCCAGTACCGATCCTGGTGACCCGCCAAGCTGGACGTCAATTGGATCGGAAATGGAGTTGCGTGTTTACGTTTAGCTGAAGTTCAGCGAGGAACCTGCCCACCCAACTGAGTAAAGGGTCACCAGCTCCTTAGCTTCGAAGCTTGTGAAGGCGAATGCAGTGATCCAAAGTATCGAAGGCTTTCGAGAAGTCCAGCTAGACAACGCCGACTCCCACTCTGGCGTCAGCTGACTTTGTCCAGCATGCTAGAGCTAGCAGCAAAGTCGTAGTGCGTGATTGCTTTCGGCGGAATCCGTGTTGCTGGGGCGCTAGGAGGTTGTTGCTCTCAAGGTATTCTCGGAGCGCCTCTGCAACTATACTTTCCAATACTTTGGATAAAACTGGGAGGAGCATGATTGGACGGTGGTTCGATGGCTCCGGACGATTACCATGTTTTCTAGTATGATTAACTAGTCCAAGAGTTTACATAGTGGGAACCTGCAATTCGTCGAAACAACGTTGAAAGAACTGGTTTTATCGTTCGGCAAGGTTAATGGCCACTGCCTTCAGTGCCCTCTGTTTGATAGAATCCACGCCAGGTGAGCTGTGCCCACGCAATGTGATTAGCGTTTACATCACTTTGGTTGCGGTGTACGATAGTGGTTTAACCCTGGTATCGATGGAAGCTGCGTCAAGAACGGATAAAAGGATGGTTCACTCCGGAAAGTATGAACGAAATGTTGGCGAAACACTTTGGCTGCATCTTGTGGGGTTTGCGCCAGACAAAATGTTTTCAAGGAAAGGGAAGGACAAACTGCCCATACTAAGAAAGTTGTGACATACAGTGCGTTCTCGAGTCTTTGCGTCCAAATTACGTGTTAGATGCGGAAACATGTTCAAGCATATACTGCAATTGAAGCCTGGAGATTTTTAAGCGTCATTTGTCAGTGAAACGTTGGTGTTCCTGAGATACGTGCTTTCATTTGACTACTTCATATCAGGGGTTGTATGGGCTTGAAAAGCATGCCATTGCATATGCTGTAGTGCAATAAATACGGACTGCCAGCTATCAGCGAAACAATTGGGAAGAACAAAATTAAGGTAATAATGAGTTTCATTCGTTTTGAAATGTAAACTACCAATAATGAAAGATCAAAGACACAAACGTTTTCTTGAATATTTAAATCCTGTAATTTGTTTATTCGCAACTCAACAGCGCAATGTGCTAGTGCAGAAACTCACTGTCGAGGAGCAATTATTCTCCAACCAAATCCGTTGTACGTCAGTACAGGGCCAACAAACCATAGAAGTTGGATGTCAAGTATTGGGTACTGGTAGAAATGGAGAGCAAACGCCCCGCAAATGGACTACTATACATCAGAAAGCGTGGATCTCGGCCAGCTGGAAAAAGTGTTTAAAATAGTTTAGTATTGAACCTAATGCCGACACTTTTTGGAAAAGTTAGGATGTTACATATGACAGCTTCCTCACATCTGCAGCATTGGGAGCAAAACTATATATTTAGCATAAAAGTATGGCGGGAACTATAAGAGCTAGCAGCAGGAAATTGCCAAGGAAGTTGGAATAAAACAGTCAAAAGTTGTAAGGTGCAGTTATCATGCAAAATAAAACTAAGCAACCACTGACATACTACTAGTGCCAAGGGAATACAATTATTTTGGTTTTCAGTTCCTAGCATGGTAACTGCCATTCGAGAGGCTGAGAAGCAGAAGACAGGCTGTATTTCGCTGCAACTCCACGAAGTATGGGATAGGTGTAATCGACAAGACGGTAGGCGCACTCATTGTCAATTCGGCAGCTCGAGTACGGACAGGCCAAATACGCTTCAACGTACTGCAGTTAGCAGGCATACTTTCCTGGATAACCTGTAATAGTGTAACTGGGAATAAATTACCTCGCCGATCGTATCTGATGGGGCTTGCGGCAGAACTAATTGTATTTATGCATGAAAAACGCAAGTGAGCATTAGACATGCCAAAACTCACCGCCTAGTAGAGGAGCTTTATGAGAAGCAAACGTCGACAGTGTCAGGTTGGTTACTGTAAAAGCAACACGTCAAATAACCAGTGCTGTGAATTTGAAAAATAGGCTGTGGTTCATGCGGACACATTGAGAGTTAACACCCGTCACAAGTGTAAATATGCATATGTACGGAGAAATATTTTCAACACTTAGAAAAATTTAAGTTTAATAAAATTGTTTTTGTCCCTTTCAACTTCACTATTAATCCCCTCGATATCAGCCCCAAGAATAATTGGCTCTCCTCACCTTGCTTTGAACTGCTTTTATCTTCCACAAACGCGGAGCGTCATTCCTGCACTGCCGACATGCACATGTCAAATCCAGCGGTCAAGCCAACTTCATACATTTCTATTTGAAGCCTTTGACCCTCCTCAGATTAGTTTGACGTAAGGTACACACATTATCACAGATCGGTCACCATGCAGCCTTTGCTCAGACCTTATACTATGTCACCATAATTTGCATTCTTCACGCAATCCTTTTCATCCGTGTGGCAGCAGCTATTACTAGTAGCGCAAAATAATGTAATCCGATAAACGAGGAAATTGCAGCCAGGACCCACCGAATGGTGAACCGATAACAGCAAATAGCATTTGGACAATATGCCAGCAGTACTGCTTAACTTAGGCGCAGGTGAGGTATAGGGTAATCGCGCTTTGAGTGCTTGGTGGCAAAAGTTCAGCAATACGCTGACTAGGCGCACATAACGTCGTAGACACACTCCTGGTCAAACTGAAGTAGTCTGAGGTTGATGCCTTGCTATACGGACCTCAGCCTGCCGCTCACCTAGGTGCGCACCCACATTGGACACTAAGGGGGTGGAAGCAATCGCCTGTTCACGAGGTGAATCTAAACCCCAAAGCCTGGGATGTGCAGGTGCGGTGGAGTCAGCGTAGTTCCGGACGAACGCAGACGTTGTAGTTAACAAGTCCGGAATACGGTGTCACGGCCATTGGCCTGAGCGAGCCAATTAGGAGTGGAGGCAACATAAGTTCACAAAATAACTTGCGCCAGCAAACCAGACGTCGGTTTGAAGCGAGGGAAAAGGTGAGCCACAGGTGACTAAAGTGGATATATTGACTTTGTGTACCGAAATGCTGTCTGCAAGCAGCAGATCGGTAACCTCATTTTGATACCACTTTGGGCTACCTTGATCGGATTGTTTCTCTCACTTAGAGGCGCCATGTGAGCTGCCGTTTAACCGTTTAGTACATTTGCCAATAACGTAAGCAGGGTAACGATTTCTATCATAGCGGTACGTCTGTAGTGTGCTCAACCCAACCTCATGTGGTTGGCGGTTCCTCACCTGTGGCGGAAGATAAGCTACTTCAACCATTTGAACCCCATACGAACCACACAAGACCAATTTGAGTGAAATAGATGGAACAGTTCCCGGACGTAAAGTCCCTTTCACCAACTTAAGGCTGGATACGGCCACTAGTAGTTGATTGATTGCAGCTTTGAAAATCCCCTTCTAATGTGTGTCAGGTCGTCGGCCGTTTTACTTTCTCCCTCATTCTACAATTGCACATACACTGAAACAGCTAGCGCACTTGCACCATTGCTTTGTACAAGGAGTAGATTACAGCCAGGTAATCTCGGGGGATTTATAGTAAGAATTCGATCACTGGTTTATTGCCGATAAAACTTCTTAGGCTTAACGGGTCCCGCAGGATGGTGCGTTGGGGTGTCCCAAAGAGAAGGTACAACAACCATGAAAAGAGAACATCTTAAATCAGTGAACACGCAGAGCATGCGTTTGGCGGTCTGAATCGTTCACATGTGGTTTATGCAAGTTAAGATATCACATCTTTTGCTTTTCACAGAGAAACGGTGTGGGTTGATACGTCTTTGTTCTCTTTAGGTGATTATTATCAGGGATGGTGTAAGGCTTAGCGTAACGCACCTAGCATGTCTTCGCCACCATCTTTGATTATCATTAAGCTAATGACTGAAATAACGGTTCTGGTAGTGGAATCTATATGTGGCAGTTACGCAGCAAACATAAATACTATCTAAAACCTAACCAGCTGTTATGTTCAGTCAGTTTAAAAGCGGTAGCCTCTCGGTCTGTTGTTGTGCGTAAGCTTGGAAGGTGTTAGCACGAATGATTACGGTTGCCTAAAATATGGTACCTCACAATGAGATCAATACGCGAACGCTAATAGCGTCCACCGAAGATTCCAAACTACTCAACAGCTGTTCGCTTTTGTTTGCACAATGGGTGTCATTTCCAGGACCGTGAGATCCTGCTTCAGACATAGCTGCCATGCTTGAAGTAGATGTTTTACGTGCTGGGGTATCCCTACCGAACGTTAACAGCCTTAAATACTAAATGCCGTTTTTCGATGCCAGCGCTGCGTTATCCGAGAAACTGAGGTCTCTCTGGATTGGTACACAGAGATATTTTTCTGGGAACCATGCTTCAGCTCATGGGCGCGCAGCTTAGAGGTATGAAACGTTTATTGTCGTAGATGAAATATTCGACATTTAGTTAAACTGAACAACCCACTGATGGATCAAAAGTCGGTGTCAGCGAACCTATGTTTTAGGTAATTCCTCAGCAAGATTTCACAAGTACATGAAAATCAAACGTTTGTGTACAGACCCAAGGGGTCGTCAGTCAGCCAAATTGATTCTAATACACTAAGACAAACGGTCGGTCCGGTTCCAGTTGTAGTCGCACGCTTGCGCAGGTCAACTGCCATCCGTCCTGCCCAAGGTGGCCTCAAGGCGTGAGTGAAGCTTTTCTGAGTGCACAACTTTGGTTTGTAAAACCGAATGGCGATAGCATCTGTGATGTCTACTAGCCGCTTTAGGAAATACGTGGTCCATTTGCGTCGTAGCCATCCTCGTTAAGCGTTGGTGGTATGCGCTGGTACCCTTCGAAATTAGTATCCTTCGAGCAGGTTCTTTCGGCCCGGTTCACGAGATCGAGTACAAAGTTTCTCTTAATCCGAAGCGGCACGAAGCTATGAAAGTTTGCGTACTGTCCATTTTAACTGCACTTTCGGTAAACGCGTTTTACATGACCACTAACAAGTCCTTTTAGAGCTACAGAGAGCACAGAAAAGCGCCGCTTTTCTACTTCGTAGGTGAAATGTGTAGCCTTGTGAACCTAGGTAAATATACTGGTGAGCTCCTCAATGTTATCAGTGGTGCCAAGCGGAACGAGGATGTCACCTAGGTAACGGTAATATAAGGTAATGAAGCTGATGACTGCTTTCAATTTACCATGTTGCAACATGCCCATGAAAACATCAGCGAGAAATGGTCTTAAGGGAAACCCAATGTAACTCCGACGCGCTGCCGGTATATATCCCAGTTGAAAAGAAAGTAAAGGTTAAATACACACCTTAGCAGTATTCCTTTCTGGGCAAATCTTGGTATACCAGTATTAAGACGGTTCTCGTGCACTAAATTGCAAATGAACTCAACGGTTCCAAATTGTGGCACATTCGTGAACGGTAAAGTTGTGTCGAGAGAGCACATTGTTTGGTTCGTGACCTTGACATCACGCACGGGATCTACAAATGCAAAGGGTCCTTCAGGGTGTTACAGCGACTCATCCAAGCACAGGAACAGGAAGTGCCACCAACCAACGAACAACCAAGCGGTATGGGGAGTTTCACATGTCCAAAACCGGACGAAGAAGCCAGTTAGGATTGCGAGTTTTGGGAAGGCCATAAAGACATAGAATAACCGTGACCATAGGGCATAGCCATTCCTAGACCGATTTTAAGACTTTAAGCGCCATTCTTAAGCTTTTTGAGATAGACGCACAGTTTCTTTTTCATCTGCCTTGTTTTGTCGCGCCCACCAGTCATTTTTAAGAGTTCTTAATGGCTGCCCATATTTCACCCATCTTGTTGAGGTAGTCGGCGCTGTTTAGGATAACAAAGCCGGTGCCTTTGTTTGGAGAAGTAAACGGAAGTTGAGCATGGCTAAGTAGTCGCGACAGTGCTAGCTTGTTCTCACGTTTCACTTGGCTATTGTGCGGTGCCCGTGCGTGCCGGTATTGATAACACGCTTGCAAATACAGGGAGTTTAACCTCTGCATGCACTTCAGAGAATGGGCTTAGTTGCGAAGTCTGTATGTAGAAGTTCTCAAACTTTGCCTCTATTGGCAACTTGTTATACTTTCTAGTAGGGTGGCAGAACGTTGAACCCAATGATAAGACTTCAATAGTGGTATGATCAAGCGGGAAAGCGGACAAGTTTCACCTATTGCTCAGTTTCGACAGGGGGTGTCGCTTTGGCTCTCTCTTTATTTATCTTCTGTTTAGGTGAAGTGCGGAACTTTGCTCCTTGCGCTGTAATAATTGCCTTAGCCGATTCCTCCAGCTATTAATGATCGCTCGCGGATAAGCTGGTTGGGACCGTACTCCCTTGGCTCAAACTCTAATCACCTTGTACCCTAGACGATTTTGGCTTTACCGTTTATGAGTCTCGTCGATGTGGTTTTAAAACTGCACGCGATTGGTTGGAGCATTAAGCTGCTGCAAGACTTTGAGGTCGTCGACGGAAAGCATTAGTGTAAAGTGGTTAAGGTCTCTAGATCGTTGGTAAAATCACGAACAGACGGGGCCACGGTGTCGTGTGCGGTGGCTCACTGCCTTACAGTTGTCGAGCATTGCATACGATTTGCTCACTTTCACTTCAAGAGGAAGTTGCTCATCCACTCTATGAGAGGCTTACCAACACCGTATACCTAAAAACTGGGTGGATGGACTCAACGTTTTAACCGATTGAGGGCTTTAAAGGAGTCCAGCTAGACAATATTAAGGCCTACACCCACAACCAGTTTCAGTCCAGTTGTCCTGCTCTAACGGTAGATTGTTAGAACACCATCGGTTCCGGCGGAGTGTTTGGAGCCGTTGTGCAATGAAACCAAGTTTCTCAACATCAGACTGCGTGGACTGGTTAGATATAGGGTAACGGAATGCACGTTAAGCTGTGTAAAAGCAAAGAAACGGAGCAACATGCCGTTAGGATAGTTTGGCATTGAAGCTACGTTTGGATAGAACACTATTGCTTCTATATCGAGGTACACGAAGCTTCGAACAGGAAGTCCTGTTTCACAGGTTATAGTAATGTTGCTTTAAAGAATCTATGTCCCTGAGGTCGAACAGAAGTCGTTTATTGAGGCGTGGGGATTTGCGTGACTGAGTTGGAGGTCGGGTACGGAAAGCCAGTGAATGATAAATCTTTCATTGTTCTTTCAGTAAAGCTTGGGCTTCGGGGCTGTTGAAGACAACTGTCGTTCCTAAAATCGTCGATGGCTATTGTTACGCCAAACCAGCCGGTGCCGTAATATTACGTCGTCTAGCACGTATGACCGTATAATTCACTCTCACTTCTATCTTGGTTGGTAGAGGCATGTGGCGACAAAGCTACGAGGTGGCCAGTCTGACACACTCTTACAACTTACCCTAGATTCTTAGCTGTGTTGACTGTTTCACGTAACGACATTCGGTCAATACACTGTCCTGTGCGGTCAGTCTTTATTTTGATGGCTCTGCATTCCATCATCCTCGATAGTCACACTGCCGATGGAGGTGTCGGAGCATGCACAGAAAACTCATTTACCACAACCACAGTGGATAGTAACAGCGGGTTGTGCTTCAACAAGTATTAAGACAGACATCGTTGATCCAAGCACTCAAAGAAAAACGGCCATCACTAAATCTAACACCCAGCATAGTGAACACCCAGTCCATTTCAGCCAGTGCGTTAACAAACGCAATGCAAGACTTCCCGTTTGACCCAAAAGACGGAATCACTATCACAATCTGTGGAAGCGGATATTGAAAGGTCTACTTGGTTGAAGTAGGCACACTTGACGACGAAGCCGAGGCACGGTTGTTGTTTCGGAACTTGGGTGCTAAAGAAAACTGCAATCGTTGTAACGTTATTCTACCGAAACAGTCCCGCGACTGTGATTTCTAGGAGACTGTAGATGTACTCACTTCGACTTGTGTTGAAGTGTCTTCAAATTTCAGCCTCTGTTATCAATGTTAGATATGGGCTAAGCGTCCGTCGAAAGATGATCACATGCACGGGCAAAGTGATCCATTTGCGAGAAAGCTTCAGTCTGAATCAACTAACAGACGCTCAGTTCAAGTTGGGCATGTTTGTATCCGGCTTAATTAACCATAAAATTATACGGGCTAAGAGAGGCTGCGCTACAAGACCCGTTGGGTAGTTTGGTAAGGCATATTGAAATAACAATAAGAACGCACTTACTACATTAAAGATGAAAAGAAGGACATCGTCTGCTCCGCTGTAGGCCTGCAACCTACGTAGCTTCACAGCAGCCGCAGGTAATACCAAAAATGTTGTAAGCTGCCGTCCAGGCGTAGCGCTAAGTAAAGATAATGTAAGTAAATGAGTGTCATATAATCCTCGTTCAAATATGGTTACAGTCTGTGCGGAGACGACCGATTCTGAGAGAGCATTCCACGGGAGACATACGCGAATAAAAGAATTCCTGCAGCACTTCAGACAGCTATACTGTTCCGCGAGTTTCATTGAGTGACCGCACAGAATTCTATTGCTGCTGAGTTGCAGTAAGGAACGACACACATGACGTGGGTCGTGACGAATCAAGCACGCTATAAACAGCTCACCTCGTAGTCAGCCATGTCGTCCGCTAAATACCCCCAAGCTTTTCAGCCTCTGCTCATTTAAAAGACCACGAAATCTAATTACCTACCTAAATGCCTGATGTTGAGGCTGCTCTATTGCATTATAGTCCGGTGCCATCCAAGAAGGTTAGGCTTGTTTTACATAGTCGCCATGAGATGCACATACGCACGGAGCATTTGTCGAATACAGAGCCATATTTCTTCGCGGATGTCCGTCGCAACAGCTCGACGTGTTGGTTTCCAGTCCTCTAGGACGTTTCGGGTTGCCTGAAGCAACCTAAATTACCGTAAACAAGGATACCCAAACCAATTTCGACGGTTTCTTGTTGCTGTACATTCGTTCTGAGCCGGTATGCGTAGTTGCTTTAATGTCCGGTGGAGGGCATATAGCATTTCCTCATATCGCAATGGAATGCAAGCTGAGTTGACCACGGATGTGCTACGTATAGTTCACTGTAAAGCAGACGCTAGTAGGCATTTACCTGTATCCTGCGACAAATCTTGTTATCGCTTGGAGACAGTAGGACAGCTGAATTAATTGTCTGTGCGAGGCGAAACTGAGCGCAAAATCAGGCGTGAAGCCAGAACTGAGCCTTGCGACACAGCAAACTCGCCTAGCATGGTTTTCGACAAATAGTTCCGAACTATGAACACTAATTGCCGTGGAAGTAAAACGCTGGTCATCCAGCTTAGGAGAGGGTAGCCGATCCCGCAATCTTACAGCTTGGAAAGTAGTATACGATGGTTTTGACGATCAGATGCTTTAGAAAATACAGTAGATTACATCATCATCCCAATCATAAACTGCCTCGGTCCAACTACCGCGTACCGTTAGTAAATGCGTTGTGCATGCTCAGTATTGTCGGAAGGTGTGCTGCTCGGGAGTAGAAACGTTGCAATTTTCCACCCATATATATATAGTTGGCGGCACCCGGTTCTGGATATGCAAGTCATTGTGGCCAGCCACTAGACACTTACGCCTAACGAAATGCATGGCTGGCTTGTGCAGCACCACCCACAGCTTCAATCACACACACCATATCCAGTGTAAACCCGAAGGAATAAGAGTAGGAGGCATGTGGACGGGGGCCACTTTCCATCAACGGACCTGACCCGCACTCATTCACAGGCAAACACAAGCACGCTAAAGTTGGGAATCAGGCCTATACAAGACGGTGGCTGGACCGTCGTCCGCTGCTCGCTAAGTGCATGGGGCCAATCTTGGAGCCTAGCACGGCCACCAGGATGGTGCACGCCGTCCCCACCATCAACGGCCAATTGTCTCTCGGAACCAGTACGAATGTGGTTAGTGGTAATAGACAGCTAGGCACCATGGCAACATGCACATCAAGCGCAGCCACACTGGGGCTATCAGGCAGCAGCCAATCACTTGAAACGACACTAGAAAATAAAATAAAGAATGCTGCCTACAGATATGCTGACATAACTCTTTAATAATTGTGTATATAAAATAAATTGGTTACCAAAATATCCGACGTATTTTCAAGACCTCAGCAAATATATTTAAAGGAAATGCCAGAACCGCGAAAGTTTTATCAAAACAACTAAATTTAACGTAAGCTACGTGTGCAAATTAACTGAAGATAGTTTGCGTAGACATTATTGAGATTATTTGGCAAACCACCACCTAAAATAGAGAGCCCCAGCAAGCGGTTAGTAAATCGAATGTAGAGTACTTACAAAAGGCTGCCCCGGTTCTGTTCACGTTCTCTGCAGGACCCTTCGTTGTTTCGGTGACGGCGACGAGTGGCCTCACTCATAACTCACTAGGCCTGTTTGACTCGGGCACTCGCGACCGCATGTCCTACTGCACCTTGCGCTCGACGTCGATGGAGTAAGACCCATCGGCGCCTGCCGCTTCCGCACTCGCCACTTCTTCTCTGGATGCATGAGGCCTTTCTCCCGCACCTCCGCCTCTACCTTTGTGATCAACTAGCACTATGCAAGCCTATAAACTGCCTAAGAATCCCAAGAACCGCAATCAAGATAAAAGGTGAGAGAGTCACTTTACTCATGTCCTGTCAAGGAAGCTTCACTTACTCAACATGCTGCTACCCAAAACTGAGCTGACCATATAATAGCTGCTTCGGTATCCGCGTCGAATTCATACGCCACACATGACCGAGCCACCTCAGGTGTCTCAGCAAAGGAAAGCAGTCCACCACATACATTACACTTCGGTGCAGCATTTCCGTGTTCGCAAGTCTATCACCCCGACCGCCGAACAGAATCCGTCGAAAACACTGAGGATGGAACCGCTGGAGATATCGCAAACCAAGCCGGTATATCGTCCAGGTTTTCGTGCCGTATAGAGGAACGAACAACACCAAGGATTTGTACACCGTTATCTTCTTGTACCTCCGGTAAATGATGTAAGAGACAAACAGTTTTGCTTGTGTTCACGGCCAGCCCGGATTCGCCAGCTATCGAAGCCAGAGCGTTAGTCATGTGCTGCAACTCGTCCGCAATATATCTAAACTGAGCACAGCCGTCAGCAAACATCAACCTACGGATAGTTGGCTCAAAGACTAGGGTTCCTGCAACGAAAGGACGGATTTACAGCAACCCGCCATCAATACGGTACTCCACACGGACGCCGTAAGCACAAGCCGCATCAAATGCACAAGACAGCATTGCATGAAGATAAACATGAAACAGGGAAGGAGCTAAGATTCAGCCTCGCCTCACACCAGAGCTAACTGCAAAGTCATCCGAGGTCTCTCCACTCAGCTGTACCCTCGCCCGCATACCCCTGTGCAGACATTCAATTAAATGTACAAACTTACGCGGGCAACAAAACTTACCCAACACCAGCCACAATGCCTCGCGGTTCACCGTAACAAATGCCTTGTTGAAATCAACAAACAGCGAGTTAAACGGTTGGTGTCGTTCTCTACACTTCTCTTAAGACTGCAGAGCCGCAAACACCATATCTATAGTGCTGTGACCCGAACGGAATCCATATAGATCTTCCACCACCTTTGGTTCCACAAACTGACTGAGGAAGTTGAGCAGGATTCGGGCAATCATCTTGCCCACATAACTCAGCAAATTGATGCCATGATAATTCGTGTAATGTTGCCTGCTATCTTTTCTTTTGTGCAGCGGTAGCAAAAGGACCTCCTTCAGCACTAGAGGCACCTCCTCCTCAATCCACACGCGTAGCAGCAAGTGGTGCAGCGCAATCGCCAACGCGGGTCCACCTTGTTACACTACTTTAGGCGGGATCTTGTCGGCACAAGCGCACTTGCCGTTATGCAGCCAAGCAAGTGCTCTCTGCTTCTCATCCAGTGTCGGCGTGCCCGCCAGAGCCACATTCAACTTGTGTTGCTTCAGGTCGTTTAAACTAAAGCAATTGATCACTGAAGGTTGTCCAAGACAATCAAAGTGTTACCGCCTGCTCTGTACTATATATGCAGTCTGTGTGCGGGTAGCACCTGAACTACCATCGAGCAGCTTCCACAGCAGCTCCAAGCTCGGTCCATACACCACCTTCAGTGCATCAAAGAATTCCTTGTGTTGGCGGCGTTCGGTGTAGCATTCCATTCGCTTCGCCTTCTCAATCCGCCATGCACTTTTATTGCTTCGGAGCTCAAGGGTCATTCCTCATCGAATTAGCCCAAAGTTCCTCTTTCTTCCCACGTTACTGGGGTCCTCCACATAGGCAGCAAATGCTGCTTTTTTCTTCGACACCAAGGTGCCACTCATCGCATGGTCGTCGGTCGCGCGCTAATACATGTTGGTTCATACACAAGCTGGTCAATGAGATTATCAGATATTGCGAATCCGACCCCATTTTCATATGGTTCTGAGGTGGATTTGACCAAACAGTAGGGCGTGTAGACAGCATCTGCTTCCTGCAACTAAACTTGTTCCACGAGCCGAGTATCCCTTCGCCGCAATATTCATGTTGTATTACGCCAGTTCAATCGTGACAAGTGCAGTGCGTCGTTAGAGGCGCGCATTCGAGTTTTGGCCTAATTGCGTGCTCACGTTCCAGCACCCCATGCAGAGTGCTATGCGCGAAGGTCTACGATTGCATTGGTGAGCAAGCGCAGGAGTGGAGGCGGTTGCACTTCATAAGATTGCTTAGGGGCCTCTACCCGGAGCCTTTTCCTTAATAGCTTGATCCACAAGTCAGTGGGGAGCAGATCTAGCTCTGGAATGCGGTTGCAGGGGCAGATTGGGAACAGTTGAGGTCCGTCACACGCAGCCTTTTGGGTACTGCAAGGATTCAGTATGTCTTGCGACCGCAGTAAAAGACGCACCTGCGACCACGGCTAGACGCAGGAAGGTTTTGGCTAGTTTACAGCAAGCTGAACAATGGATGACTAGCTTAAGGCGAGCAGTAGCACACCAATGGGCACCCGGAGTTGCCCTCCCACCGTCAAAGACAATGCGTGGTGGATATGCTTTACGCCAATCGATAACCCGTGGACCTATTGTAAATAAATAAATAATATATGGTTTATGCTCGAAAGTATTGAGGTTTTACGAGAAGAGTTACGTCGACCACTTGCTTAAGTGCGAAGATGATTTCTAGGAGATGGGCAGGGCGACCACACCGGACAGGAGAACTACCCGGGTCCTCAGCCAAAGCCTTCGATTAAATATATTTCCGAAATGCACGGGGTCTAGCACACGGTTAGTTCACTGACTCATGCGGATTAGTGTCCTGCTCTTAGCAAGGAGAAGGGCGTACCCCACCTCTCACCCAGCGGTCGCCACAAGGACGCGTCCAAAACATGAGCCCACAACACAACAATATATGTCCGACACTATCAATTGCAATACAGTAGGCTGAGAGCCACAACACATAAGGGAAAAACTAGATTGAAAGGGAAAAGAAATTTTGGGATGGAAGCGTCTCACAGCAAATACGCTATTGCGCACCGCCCTTGACCAGATCCCCCAGCGTTGGCCATCAGATGTGCTGGGATTCCTTTGGCCCCTAACTTTGGAGTCGTTAGCGCCTACCAACAACCAGCTTCAACGTTTGCGCCTTAACACATTGGTTCCAGGTTCTGTATTACAATTTGTTCTTCGCTTCCACCTGACGTCCGTGCTGACAAATAGGGCGCGTCGTGGTAGCCGCTGGGTGCGCATGCTTAGCCACCACAGGGAAATGATGCTATCAATCGGTCGGCGGAGTTCGTTAGACTTCAAGACTCGCAAACTCACTTCTCCATTATCGATGTGCTGCTGCCGTCGAACACAAGCACTGCTTCGCAGGCAGCAATGCCCGAAGACAAGTAGCTGCTGCACATTGATTTTGCGTACGCGCAAAATCTCACAGCCGTACAGCAGAATCGCTTGTACCTTATCATTATAGACTCGTCCCTTGAGAGCACGAATGAAGTCACGACGAAGACACAGGTGTTGACGGTTAGCGAATGCGACTCTAGATTGGAGACACTCAGGGCGATTTCATCTATCAAACCGCTACTACTAAGGTAACCAAGATAAACGAATTTGTCGACCACTTCCTGCGAATATCCCGAAAGGGCGAGGGAAGGACATGCACTTGGCCATTCCTGTAACAGGACCTTACATTTGGAAGGGGCAAATCTCAACCCAAATTTAGAGGCGGACGTCTCCAGTCTAAGCTACACATGCTGGGCGGCTTGTGGGGACGTTCAAACTACAGCTCGGTCGTCCTAAAGGAGTTCACCAGGGTGCAGTTTAGTGCCGTAGAACTCCGAGTTTTCCATGGCATTATGCAGAATCTCGTCCATGGCCAAGTTGAACCAACATGGAGTGGCTGGGAAATCCTGCTTAACATCGCTAGTTATACTGAAAGGGGCGTACTGTATTTGTATACTCGCACGTGTCCCGAAGTTTGATGGTAAAGGAGACGGAGAGTGCTGCTGTACTTATCAGGCACGCTCCTCTCCGGTAAGCAGTCCCATAGGGCCACTCTGTCAACAGAGTCAAAAGCGGCTCTAACGTCCAAGAATAGGACTATAATTGGTCGACTGAAGGTATGGCGAGGTTCAAATAACTGGCGGATCATACTAGAGTGCACGAGGCAACCGTGATCCGAGCGAACTCCCGCTTGTTATCTACGCAGATGCTGCTCCCGTACGCAACTGAGATTCGGCAAGAGTAAAGCAGCTAGCAGTTTGGATGCGATACAAAATGAGGTTAATGCCACGATGGTTGGAGCAAGTGGTCCGGTCTCTTTTTGTCAATCGGTACAAAGTTCGTTAAATTTGAATAAAGCAAGAACGAACAACATTTTACTGGATAACTTGCTTTCCGATTATTCCGTGTCTGCTCATTCAGTCGCCTACAGACAAATCGTGGAAAGAGTACATGAATGCAATTGAAACTGCGTAAATTAGGTATTCGATAAAAACACGGAGAAAAACAAGCTCAATACCTGCTTCTAACCTGGGCAAGGCACTACATACCACTACATATTACTTGTTTGCAAAAGTTTGGTTTCCTTCCTCGGATGGCAGAAACTTCAGTGAAAGCGAAGCGAGCTCACGTTGTTGTATCTGTTGATAACCTTGAATGCGTTACCTGGGTTTTCCCAGAAGGTAAAATGAAGCAGATGCTGAGCGAATGGGCCTGCAAGGAGTTACGGCTCACTATGTGCCAAGTTCCGTGAAACTTCATGCACCTAGCTGATAGCCGTCACTCGGTTTGGCCAATGTACATGCTATCGTAAGTACAAATGAAATGGTAAACACATGAGGTGTTAACCTGAGAGTGGAGCCTATCCAATTTTGACTCATGGAACCGCTTCTTGGTTTGATGTAGGACCTTGATTTTCTCCGTGTTTTATTGACTTTGTCATTGATACCTTTTTAACGTCATTCCCTTACTCTTTCCACGATTTGTCGGTAAGCGACTGAATGAGAAGACACGAACTAAGCGGTTCAAGTTATCCAGTAAAAAGGTTGTTGTTGCCATCTCAAAATTTCCGGATGGAAATGCTTGCATGAAAGCCGCTAAATTATTATCGGATTGATTGCTTTTAGTAGTTCTAACCTGATGTAGGATAGTTGTCTGTTCGTGTGTGAGAGTAGGATACCAATATTTGAAGTAGGCATAAATAACTTCATCTGGGCTAGGTGACTTGTGACGCTACAATAGGCGAAGTGCATAAGCAATCACATCCTCAGTCGGTGGAGAAACCTCTACGCACCAGGTAGCATTGTGGACTACGGAAGATGGACTCGCTTGCTCTGGTGTTTAGTTGAACTGATGTTCAAATGCTCTGCCCATCTTACTAGACGACTTGACGACTGTGGTTTGGTTCGCCGCCATTTTAAAACCAAACCACAATCATTGTTGACCATCTGCCTCCCATGGAGCGACTAAGTTGAAGTTTGCGGGAGTTTCCTGCTAATGCTGCCCGCTGCATCTCAATGACGCGCTGTGTCCACAAAACCTCGCGATCCTTCATGAGGTGCTGTCTGAGCCCAGCACCTGTGGTCCTGCGTAGTTCCTTGTCCTCAACGCCGGCGGGAATTGTTCGACGACTTTCTATTAATTAGAGCGACTGTGCAAAAACCCAATGACCAGCAGCTCGCCTAGTGAAGCCACAGACCAGCGCAGTGGACGTATGTAAGGCGCTCTGGATCTGTGCGCAGTTTATGTCAAGGTCGGAGAATAGAGGACGCAGGTTGAAGGCTTGTTTCTTCTGCAATGTGCCTAGAACATTTGAGGCGGACAGCTTGTCTGTGTCGAGCCGTTTCCGACAACGCTGTTGGCTGCCTCTAAAGTGCATTAGGAACTTAACACACACGAGCGCATGATCCGAAGTCAGGTAAGTGTTCCAAATTGACCTGCAGTCCGTTATGTAGCATCGACAACGGTAACTAACAGCGAAGTGGTCAATCTGCGTCCAAGCTTGACCAGAGGTCGCCAGCTGGATCGCTGGCGCCAGGAGCGTAGGAAATTGGTGCTGAAAAAGAAAAAGCCGTGGCCGGCGCACAGTTGAAAGAGTCGATTGTGGTTGTCTGCCTTGCGAGTAAAGTGGCTGTGTTGACCCCCAAGTTTGCGCTCAGGAGCGTCTAGTCCATCGACCTGCGCACTTAGAACTCTGGCAAATATCATGGCATCCGTGCGGCGTTTCTTGCGGTGGTGCTCGGTGAGTTAGCGCTAGAAGTCTTTAGCTTTCTCGGGGTTGCTGACTGTAGAAGCGTAAACCACCACGATGAAGGAGCAACGTCCTATTGGCTGGAAGGTCACACTAAGCTTTGCAAGCGGAGTGCCCAAAGACAGTTGTTGACCGGGAACCAGTCATCCAGTACTGCCCCAGCACGCACGAATAACGCAATTCCTACGCCGGCGCCCCCAGAGGTTGCCGTTGTCGCAACAACAGACAAGCGCAGGCGAACGCGCAATTGGCACTTAGGGGCGGTGAGAGCAATCGCAGCATTGCACTGGAGATTTGTAAATGGGTATCGGTGGGACAACAGAAGCCGATTGAAAGGGATACAAAGGTGCGCGCTAAAGCAGCTTGTGAACCAAATTACACAAGCTTTCAAAAGTTCTACACAGCAAGCTCAAAGCGCGAGCAGTGTGCAGCAAAGCCAAGCTGTGGTTATTAGAATGTGTGCGATCGGTTTAGAACGGTACCGCGATAAGAAAAGCGTACCCTATTAATTTGCAATGCACTGGGAGATGCAAAAATGGCGGTTACTAAGAACATAAAGGTAGAGTTGCACATCTGTTCGCCCAGCTGGGACATTTGTTTGCAAACCTATAACCGCCATGCAAAGGGCATCATCAGGGTGTCAGGATGTTAAGTGTAGTCTGGCTGATTGAATTGCCACCCTGGGATCGGCGTGCATGTGGATTTTCAAAAGTGACGCCTTCGAGCTGTGTCCCGTGATCTCTGGCCATTTCCCGGTGGCGGAAGTCGTCGCTCCGGTTTTCCCATTCAAGCGGCGTTCCATAATTGCTCTAAGCTCTCCGTCGGTAGGGTTGGTAAACTGGGTCAATATCGATATGCATGTTAATCGAGGCTTTTGTTGAGAAGCACGCTTCCAGGGACTCCCTTGCTCTCGTTGCTTCACCACCGTACCAAGACTTCTGTTCTGGCCCCAAGCAAAGCTGTATTCTATTTCGTCCACGTTTGCTGAGACTAGCGATGATGCACGGTGTCTTTTGCATGCTCCTTTGTGTTCTCGTAATCGTGTTGATAATTTTCTATCTGTTTGGTCAACCTAGTCCTTTCCGCAATCTCTACAACTTAGGCTACACACAACATTACTTTGCTCATGAGCTCCCAGTTTCCCTTTCGGTTTCGACAATTTCCCTCAATGTAGCAGTTGGATTGTGTGCTATGAAGAGGTGATGTTGGTTGAAAAGCCGTACCGCCCTTTCAGATCTATTCTGTACGTGAGATAAAGCTGCGCGTCTCTCCGTCGTTAGTGTAGGCTGTCCATTTGGTTTGTTGTGGTTCAGACACCTTTGGATAAAGCTTTGCCTGTATCCGTCGAGTTGCAAACACTTAAATAAATGCTGCTCTTCTTGTGGCTTTGCATCCGCGGCACTGCTGTGTGTTTGAACACTACCAAATCGTGTCCGCACACAGCTTACTTTGTGGCATTTCGGGTGGTTAGTGGTAAAGCGCTGAAGTTAGACCGTATGTGTCCATTTTCTATGCCCCGATGGTTGCAGCTGCCGTTCCAAGGTTCCCGTAACTATTATGTCCAGAAACGTCAGTTGGTGCTCCCTCTCCATTTCCATCGTAAACCAGTTGTCGTCAATAGCGTTGTTCGATAGTTGCTGTCTGACTGTAACTTGATTGCATTTGATAATCACAAAGTTGTCTTCAACAAAGCGGACCCACTGTTTCGGATTAATAAGTAGGAATACATCACCCTCCTTTGTTTTAAATACCATCTCCACGATGACACTCTATAAAGGTAATCCCAGTGGCGTGCCCTTTGATATTTCGTACATCTTCCCGTTAAAAAAAGAATTGGGTTGGAAAACACAACTGGAATGGCTTGCATACGTTTTCGGTCGCTAGATACCGATTGGTTGTTCACCGCTGTTCAGATGTTCTGTTCTGACTGTTGTGGCCATTTTACGCTTACCGACGTAAGAAGGGCAGTCGCGTTGAAAGATATCATTGGCTCATCAACATCTATTCGAAGGTCTTTGAGCTTTTGTAGAAATTGCTGGGCGTTATTAATGGAATATTTCAATCCACGGATCACATGTTTGAGCCACCTCAACATTTCTTTCGCCATGCTGTGTGTGAGTGTTACTGGCAGTGACACGATTGGTCGTAAGAGTGCATCATCTATGTGGGCATTTGCGAGTCCATGGAATTGCGCGGTGCTCGAGTCGCGGGTGCTCAGTCGTTCGCTCTCCTCCTTCGTGAATTGATTCTTTTCTGTAAGTAGTTTCAATGTTCGCTTTAAGTTGTTCGTCAGCTATGAGGTTGGATCGGTGTCACCGCACTTGTAGGTAGTCGTGTCGTTGAAGCAACGTAATGCTTTCTTAGGGTAATCCGTTTTGTCCATTATAACAGTCCTCCGTCCCTTGTCTGCCGGCAGGATGATGATTGTTTCGTCAGACTTTAAGGCTTTTATTGCCTGCTTTTCATGTCCTTACATCTCGACGCACTGTGGACGCCGCCTCGCATGTTGGTGAAACGCTTGCAAAAGGTCCCAGCTCTGCGAACATAAACTATTTATTTATTTGTTTATTTATTTAAAGGAGCAACTGATGTAATAAACCGAGGTACCATTTTTCCAAACATTTTAAATAATCACAAGTGTTCAGTGCTCCGCACTGCTCGCCGTTGGGAGGATCATGCTTGCAGGCAATCCTCTACAGGGCAACAGCTCTTCTTCCTCCATGAATGTCTGAGAATGGAGATTTTTCTCCCTAGTATTAGCTAAAAACCGTTGACTGATCATCCAAAAGCGTGAGCAGTCTCTCTGCAAGTTGGCAGGCGAATGCTTCGGCTGATGATCACTGAAACCCAAAATCGACTCAATAAATGTGAACGATGTCTGGAAGAACATCGATCTACCCGTCTTCAGATTATTGGACAACCGCCAACAGAACAACTTGACACTGCAATAGAGCGTTGGCCAACAAACACTAGGACAGAGAAATCCACTGAACTTCTCGATAAGCTACCAAAACTGACCACTGCTAAGCCAGAACTACTAGCGTTAGCTGGATCTAAAATTTCTCTAAGCGACAATTTAAAGTATCGTAACGGTAAGTCCACATCAAGAAACTAAACTATAACTTCAGAGATACAGCAAATACAGATTTTCTGGCAGCTGTCAAAAGCGCTCTAAAATCCAATGGAAATGAGGAAGATACACAAAGGCAACTAAGATACACTATCGTCCCAGCTATAATGCGCAACAACTGGATACCGTAAAGCAGACAAGAAAAGCAGGCAATAAAAGCCTCCATGGGCGTGCCTAGCATAGTCGAGAATAAAGTATTTATTTATTTATTTATTTAAAGTCTGACGAAACAATCATCATCCTGCCGGCAGACAAGGGACGGAGGACTGTTATAATGGACAAAACGGATTACCCTAAGAAAGCTTTACGTTGCTTCAACGACACAACCACCTACAAGTGCAGTGACACCAATCCAACCTCGTAGCTGACAAACAACTTAAACCGAACATTGAAACTACTTACAGAAAAGAATCAATTCACGAAGGAGGAGAGCGAACGAATGAGCACCCGCGACTCGAGCAGCGCGCAATTCCATGGACTCGCAAAGGCCCACATAGATGATGCACTCTTACGACCGATCGTGTCACTGCCAGTAACACTCACATACAGCATGGCGAAAGAAATGTTGAGGTGGCTCAAACATGTGATCCGTGGATTGAAATATTCCATTAATAACGCCCAGCAATTTCTACAAAAGCTCAAAGACCTGCGAATAGATGTTGATGAGCCAATGATATCTTTCAACGCGACTGCCCTTCTTACGTCGGTAAGCGTAAAATGGCAACAACAGTCAGAACAGAACATCTGAACAGCAGTGAACAACCAATCGGTATCTAACGACCGAAAACGTATGCAAGCCATTCCAGTTCTGTTTTTCAACCTACTTCTTTTTCAACGGGAAGATGTACGAAATATCAAAGGGCACGCCACTGGGATTACCTTTATTGAGGGCAATGGCGGTGTGGGTGCTTCAATCATTGGAGGATGTAAGTTGTGAACGAACCTTGAGCTTGACCTTGACACGGTAATCTGAAATCTGACATTCTTAGCTAATCAGAAGTTTAGTTAAATAACGGTGAAAAGCAGTTTTTGAACAAACACTAACGAAAGAGCCTGACTTTTGTCAATTGGTTCAAAGAAGGGAAGCACGACTGCAAATCCCCAGAGCTATGATCAAGGGAAGACACCTGATCGGTGTTCTGAAGAACATGGGCAGTACCAGTAAATTTCTTGCGCTTGCTATAGTCTCAGTACTGACACCACCAATAGTCTGCTGTAACACAAAGAACCAGGGGACAACCGTAACTTTGCGGCTCTTACACCAGGAAAATTGGCTACCTGCTTTATGTTTCTTTCCGATCCAAGGACAGATGCACTACATGACGCTAAAATGTCAGGAACGTCAATAAAATCGTTACCACCGAAGTGCCCGTCTCCTTGGCTTCCTGACTGTAAGGCAACACCACAAGACCATCTCATAGACGCGCTTTTTAAAGTCCAAAACATCGAAAATTAGCTAAACTCGGTTAAGTCAGCATTGCAACAAATCAATCGATTGTTAGTAAAAATTATACAGCTGGCGTAGCTATCGGATCTACAGGAATCTGACAAAGTAGAAGATCTTAACGCAGCGGATGAATTGCTCGACACGCTGGCCAAGGAAGCTAACGAACGAGTCATCCGTGCACGAAAAGTAATAATGTTTAATGTGCCAGATCGCATACCACTTGAGAAAGTGACACGCTCGCTTCCAAGTGTCTGCAAAATGAACCGGGATTGCTGTTCATGTAGCCGCCTCCAAAAAACCAAAAATACCGACCATGCCCAATTGTCCTCAAGTTCAGCAGCCAAGATCATGCCAAATGCTTTCTAGACCACAAGTTCATCATAAGAAAGCAAGTGAGTCTCGGGCCCATACTGATTAAACAGGACACGACTCCACTGCAAAGGGCACCCATGACAAATGTGCGAACCCCAACTAAGCAGAGTCTGCGCAATTCCATAATTATGAAAACGTATCCCAGCTGCTATGTCTAACTATTACTTAGATATGCTCCTGAACACTCTCCAAAAGCCCCTCAGTGGAAACGTTACTGAATGGTCCCCAGTAACCGCTGTCAAGACCTTTACCAATGCAGTTGTCAATACGACACCAATACCGGGCGTGCAATTAACTGGTACGCACGTGAACGCAACTCTCGCGGCAAACTCAGCAATGGCTTACAACGTTGACATGAACTTGTCACAACGACAATTAGATTTTAGCGCATCAGAGCTACCGGCAGTTGATGGACAAGCAAAAGTTACGGCCACCTCGAATGCAACCATGGACAGAACAGAATGCAGCGAAAAGCCTAACAGCGTGTGTGATATACATGATACGGACACTGAAATCGATAGCGTGTGCTCCTTATCATCATATACTCCATTTTTCAGTATTGTAAACGATCTCGCGCAGCCCTACACTGACACGGTACCTAAGCCCAGATGCCCAAACCCAGGTTGTTTGATGACTGTGTCTCTTCGGCTCCCTTCAAAACCACAATTTTACAGCAACGAGTCGATGCACAAACGCACCAAAACGGCCAAGATAACAACCCCCTTGGTTAAAAGACAAACCACGCTTTACGCCGAAGTCTAGTAAAGCGACAACCAAGGTTGATCAGCCACATCGTAAGAATTACCTCCTCGTAACCCCTAGCTCAACAACGAATAATTGGACTACATCCAAACCCCCTACACGGCCGGCCGACCTGCAACGCCACTCTGACAAAGCCCAAAGCGATATTTAGACCGAACTAAACATGAGAATATAGGCAAGACAAACCGTCCGAACACAAGTTGGCCTCCACACCCTCGTTACGAAGCGAAGTCTATTACAGCTACAGCCAGGATTGAGCGGCCGCAACGTAAGAATTACCTACTCAGAACCCCAAGCCCCGCGATGCTTAACCAGACCCGCATACACTTCACTCCTCTACCGGCCGAACTGCAATGCTGCACGGGCAAAGCCCTATAAGATGTCGTCCTGACCAACCATACAAATATAGCCAACACAACTCTTGAGGGCAAACCTAGGCCTTCACCCCACGACATGAAGCGAAATTTCCTACAGCGACAACCAGTATTGAGCAGCCGCAACGTAAGAATTACTTACTCAGAACACCAAACCCCGCCGTGCGTCTCCAGACCCCGCGCAAAATCCGATACACTGTTGACCAAACAGCAACATCACCAGGGCGAAACCCACATGGGCGCAAGGAACTGCTGAATACTGCACACGCCCCGCTCCCCCATTCACCCATCCCATTACGCGGGCCAACACTCTGTCCACAACACACCACAATGCCACAAATCATGACGACCCCTTCCGCGGTCCCTTTTTTATGGAACGCCACAGGTTGCGGGCCTCCTCTCCTAGCTCGCGAGAGTCAAGCGGCGGCTCTCTACTACCTGACTCGATTCCTAGACATGGCACAACCGATTCCAACCAACTTATCCCAGGCAATCGAACGGTTCCTCTATACGCCAACTTCATGACCGACTACGGGCTAGATCTCTCGGCTCGTATGCATCATCAGATACCTTCACATCCTTCCCCCTCGGATACGATGCTCCATACTACTCCCAACCCTCCCATTAATTTCCACCGACCTACCCGACATGGATCTCCACGCATGCATGCAAACAAGCCCCTTACCACCTTCTGGAGCGCCCGTGCTGCTGCTAGACGGTTCACTCAGTTTCAGCAATCCAACCAATAACTATCCACCAAGAAAGGCCCCAACACTACCTACTACATCCAACTTCGATGAACCTAGTAAGATGGGGATTAACAATATGATTCTCATCAACGCCAGGTCTATTAATTAAAAGAATCACCATCTGGGTCCGATTATTACTATGTCCAAATCACAACTGGTTCTAATCATAGAGACATGACACTCTACCAGTTCCTCTGACTCACCAATCCAAATACCTGGCTACTCTTCATTCTGCAATGGACGCGAAAAGCTACTTGGCGGAGGATGCCTCATCTACGTCAGCGAAGACTTTTATGCGTCCTCCTTCCAAGTAATATCTTTGCGTAACCCGGAAAACTCTATATGGATTCAGGCTGATGGCGAGCACCTTGAGCTTCCAATTGGCTGCATCAACATCGGACCACATACCTCAACAGCTGAAATCAAAAATTGGTTGAGCGATTCACCAAAGTTTCGCTGTTACCTGCACCCCTAAAGATAATCGGCGGTGACTTTAATATGCCGCACATTGAGTAGTCTACCCGGTCCTCACCTTCCAAATATAGAGCGTTTGTCGACCTTATCTTTACGTACGACTGGATCCAACATGTTAACGTACCTACCAGGAAATCTAATGTCCTTGACTTAGTATTCACGAAAAGCATCAACCAAGCATAGGTTTGTGTGCTTGACAACCTTCTTGGTAGTGACCATAAGGCAGTGAAGTTACCGTTTAGACTGCCCACTGCTAAGCAGTACAACCCCTCTCCCAGCGAATTCTTCAGTCCCCTAAAACGCGTTGATTGGGAAAGCTTCTCCACTCTTTTACGACCTCTTAACTGGGATGTCTTTTTTCTGGCAGCAGACTCAGATATGGAGACCCAAGAGAAATACAACCACATTATGTTCATTCTTGACGCGGTCGCTCCTAAGCAGAACATGAGGAAAACTACGAAAACGAACGGTGTAATTGATACACATAGAGTCTTACACAAGAGGAGAAAAATGCGCTCCAGCTGCAACAATACAAAGGATTTCTACATAATAATGCGCATGAACGACACACCAACAAAGGGGAGAAACCAGCAAGCCATGTACGCTACATCAACGGAACACGCTGCACTCAACAGTAACAACAAGGTTAAAGCACTCACATAACTGATGAAACGCAGGGCAAATAACAGAGCTCCAACAATTGCCTCATTATCACTTCCTAATGGCAAGCGCATGACGGACCCCACCCAACTCTGTGATTATATCAACAAGCACTTTTCAACTCTTTTTCGGTCACCGATTCGCCAACATCGCCTACCACACCCCTGTTCACTGATGAAGGACTGACCAGCATCGAATTCAACCTACGCGCAACCATGCGAGATATTCGTACAGCCAAAATGTCTCAATACCCCGGTCCCAATGGCGTTCCATCCGTAGTGCTGATACTGGGAGGTCCAGACATTCCCGTTCTCCTCCTTAATCTATTTAAATCCTCCATAACAACCCATACCTTCCCCCTGCTAGGAAGCATGCTGTAGTCCTACCACGACATAAACGAGGATCCCGTTTTGACACAGACAATTATCGGCCTATCAGCCACACTCCCATCCCATCAAGAGTAATGGATAGACTGTAGCAGTCTGGAGATTCCCAGGTTCGCCTGTGTACAATTCTAACTAAAATTATTTCGTTGTACACCTAGGCAACCGGTGTGGTTTGTTGAGCTGATTGCTGCGTTCAAATGATTGACTTGCTTATCGCCATTTTTTCTTGGCGCTCGTTTCGATTGCAACTTGCGACTGCTCTGTGTGCTGTGCATGCTCCGTTCCCCTAGCTAGAGCATCAATGGTGTCGTTCCTTATAGCTAGACAACAGGGAATCTTTTACTGCACCAATAAAAGTTTCGCTGCAACTCGATTTGTTTTTCCGAATAGCTCTTCGGGCTGCCGGTACAGGCCACTCTCTAAAAGCCTGGTAAACGCAGAAATCCTCAACTTTCTGTTGCCTCTTAACCTCACTAATAGGTCTCAACACGGGTTCCTGCCCGCGAACTCCTGTCAGGTTTGTATGCTTGAGCTTTGTACAACGTCACTGACGCGGTAAAGTTAGAGCATAAAGTGGTCGTCATCTTCCTCGACGTGAAGAATGAATTCGACCTCGTTCCACACCAGCAACTACTGGTCAAACTCGCTTCTTCTGGCCTCACCAGGAAGCTGCTCTCCTGGTTTGTATCCTACTTATCAAATAGAACGCGAGTGGTGTGCCTAGGCGGCATGACCTCCTTCAGAAAAGCGGTCACCAGTGTGGTCTTTCAAGTAAGTGTCCTGGGCCCCAGGCTCTTCTTACACTACGTCAATGACGTATTCCAATTCATCCGCTGGGGAACGCCATCCCTATTCGCGGACGACATCAAAGTCGTATTTTCCTTCTTCTCCGATAATATGAGAGATAATATATCCACAATACCAAGAGACCTTATGGCGGTGGAAAACTGGTGCGCAATATGGAATCGCAAATTTTCTCCAGGAAAAAGCAACATTCTCTCTTATATATGCACCGTGCCACCGAATACCCTTACTCACAGTGGCGCTCCTGTTACCCACAGCCACTTCGTTTGTGAGCTGGGTTTCAATACTCTAGTTCTTTCAACATTGAGAAACAAGTGAGCTATCGCACAGCTAAAGCTAGGTCGTTAATAGGCTATATCTTCAACTCCATGTCGCTTTTGGAGTCTCGACTGACACTGTATAAAACGTGCGCTAAGTCTAGTATTGAATAATGCTCTATAGCTTTCACGAACCCACGTAAGCGCGACAGGATTGCACTGGAGAGAATACAGCGCTCCTTCACCAAGCGTCTAGTAAGCTCAAACAAGCTGAACTACCTTAGTCAATGCAAACAACTGGGATTGAACCCGCTGTGGTTAGGGAGGTTAAATATAAACCTTACGTTGCTATACAAGCTTAAACAAAAGCCAGAAATGAACCAGACGCGACACTTCCGAACGGCAGTGGATACCAATATCAGCTGCGCAACGCGACCTGTTAATTCAATCTGCCGGCTGCTCGTTGCGACAT
The DNA here is from genome assembly GCA_944474145.2 of Dicrocoelium dendriticum. Classification (NCBI taxonomy): domain Eukaryota; kingdom Metazoa; phylum Platyhelminthes; class Trematoda; order Plagiorchiida; family Dicrocoeliidae; genus Dicrocoelium; species Dicrocoelium dendriticum. The sequence continues at coordinate 64,624,641 of OX104064.1, forward strand.
ACGCCCTAATTTCTTCCTTTATAGATATGCGGACACATGGAACAAGTTATCGCTGCAAATCCGATCATCTGTGACCAGTACACACTTCAACAACGCTATACGAAGATTACCCGACGTAAACACATTTTCCAAACTGGTAAGCCTCAACGTGCCGGAAGACGAGCTATGGGAGACAGGACCAAACAACCTCCAGTGAATAAGCCTACAGCCCCTTGCTTATTCTTTATTTCCAACAGTTTCCTACTTCATTTTAACCTCGCCTGGAAGCTGTTTCTGATGTCTTATCATTTGCACGTCTGCTGTCTTCTGGCCTTCATATCCCTACCTAAACGAGGCTGCCTCAATACATCCATCCTTTTGACCCAAGTTGTTCACTTCTGTTCTTTCTAGAACATGGAGGTTTTACATCTTCTCCATCATCATTGCCTATTCTATACCCTAAATGGCTCCACTCTACTAACACTCCCTGACTACCCTGTACGCTGTAGTATTCAAATCCCATATAGCGAAACGACCTCTCCATTATTCCATCAGCACCAGATTATAACCACTTGTAACTTTTCAGGTCTCATCCATTCCATCCACTCCATCAACGTGTGCATATTGCATTCGGCGCTACTTCTGGTCCATAACGCAAAACTAAACTTGTGTCCTAAGTACACATAGCGCCCTCGCAAAATCTCAGCACTCCCTAGATTCCATTCGCCGCTGCGCCTCTCTTTCTTAAACCATTGGACCAGTCCGGCCTCTGAGGCTCCAAATGCCCACAGGTCTCTAAACAATGCCTCGATTCATTTGGGCATCAGCTGTCATTGACTAAAGTGCTCATTGGTATAAGGAACAGCCTCCTATTACTTGTCTCCGCCTGATCCATTATTTCTGTAAAGTCTAATAGAAACTTTGATCGATCCCCAGCCTGGATTGCTTACATGAGGACACAGTATTTGTATTCACTAATTAGCTTGCTCATTTACATTGCTTTACTGTGCCCTACAAGCGGTTAACATATCATATATTTCTTTCTTTCACTCGATCGCTGACACAGCCTTGACGTTTCAAGGTCATACATTTTATTGTTACTGTGACATTGCCCAAATACTCGCACCGCCCCACGCTGTAAAGTTTCTGCCCACTTGCATTACGATTGCGAAACCCCTTCAACCACGGTTACAGGATTGGTTGTTTTATTCTTCTGCCCAGACCGTGCTTTAAGTCTAGGTTTATTTGTTCGTAGTTTCTAGTTTTGTCTTCGTACGGCGTACTTCGTTTAGGCTTGGTGTGATTGGTACATAAATTGAATAGGCAACCGTTTCCGTTTCTGGTGATTCTCTTGATGACGTTAACTTTACTGATGCTTCGAAACTTCGAGGAGCTGAATCCTGTATTCTTCTGTTGGAGTCGGCTTTAACGAGCATGCGCATGTTGCGGGCGAATACGGTTGAGGTTAAAGACTACTGTGAACCTGAATTTGAGTCGGATACGCTTATTACTGAGCGATCGCGATTTATTCCGGCCGACGATTGCTTGCTTCCACCCGAAGTTGCCATTTGCTCATCATTTTTGAAACCTGGTAATAGGGATCCGCGCGTCCCGTCCGTAGCTCAGTTGGTTGATCCGTCGGCATCCGTTGGTGCCCGTCTTCGATCTCAGTCAGGGGCGCTTTTCTCCGGCCTTCAAGCTGACAGTAACCTGTGTCCGGAACGCATATCTAGCGGAGTTGGACCCAGCAAATCATCCTGTCTTCCAAAACGTGAACCGATAACTTTCGATGGAGATCCTGCCCGCTGTTGGATGTTTATGCGATGCTTCGAAGCCAATGTTAACAGCACTACTTCCGATCTATCTATCAGGCGTTCATATCTGATACAGTGCGGTTGTGGCGAGGCCAAAGAAGCTATCGAAAATTGCTTAATACTCCACCCTGGTGAAGGTTTTGAGGAAGCAATGAACATTTTGCGCAGACTCTTCGGACGGCTCCGCATGATCGCTAGAACTCACGTTAATGCTCTAACCGATGGCCCTAACATCAGGTCCAATGGTTTTGCGGCTCTGTCTCGTTTAACTGTAGAACTGCATTTACGCTACTTGACGTTGAAACAATTGAGGTATGAATCTGATTTGAACTCGTCCAGAACAATCAGCTCTATCATCCGCAGGCTGTCCAACCATCTGAAATTCAGGTGGACTGAGCATGCCGCCAGAGTTATCCGCACTGAAAAAGAACCGAACTTCACTGATTTGACAGATTTCGTGGAGGAAACCGCAGAGGTCGTCGACACTTACCTGTCCTTTGCCGCACGTCCCTGCGGACCACCGGCCATCACCGATAAAGTCAGAATCTCAAACTTTCGGGAATATCCCGCTCTCCTAAACATTGCTGCTTCCTCAGAACGAAATTGCTCTAAATGCCTTTCTTGGGAACAACGCCACTACTTAGATCAGTGCGAGGCTTTCCAAAATCTCAGCCTCGACAAACGTCTTGAATCCTGTCTTGCCCATAGACTGTGTCAGCTCTGTCTCATACCGAATCATGACCAATTGTCGATTACGAAGGTGTTGTGGGTCGAACAATTGTAAGCTGCTGCACCACCCGCTACTCTAAGTTGATCGAAGCAACTTCGGAACACCAAACATTGAAGGATCCAGTTTTGCATTCTGCCACATCGAACGCTCTGTTGTGTTGCTTGGCTTGTTACCTTGCTTGTTTCTGGGCCTGCTGGCACCATTCGAACATTAGCCTTAATAGATAATGGATCAGATACCTCACTGGTTGATTCAACTTTAGTTCAAATTATTGGGGTTCAAGGGTCCGTGACGACACGTACCATTAGCACCGTTGCTGGCCGATGTCAAGTGGAGTTCTAGTTGGTTAGTGTAACTGTTCGATGTATAGATGGGGATGAGGCGGTCCAATCAGGTTCAATTAGATCAGGCAGTCGTCCCCCGAAAAACTTGGAACGAGAAACAGGAACAATCATTTCGGCAGATGGTCCCACCCCTCCGATCCACGGTTACCGGAGCTGGAATGAAGGGTTGAACTTTTGATTGGTTGCCATAACCCATACCTACACTGGGCATTAGATCAGCGACGCTGGGATCCTGATGATCCGTATGCTGCATAAACTCCATTGGGCTGGATCGTACTGGGAACGGAAAACAGCACGAGGTTATGCGGGATCAACCCACATCACTGATAGTTGATCGAATACGGAGGATCAACGCACTTCGCCGCGATACCACTGATCTTCATCAATTGCTAGAGTAAATGTATGAAAGTAATTTGATGGACTAGATAGTCCGTGACTAGCCATGTCTGTGAACGACGGACGTGCGTTAAAACTAACGGAAGCTACTAAAAGAAAAGTTGGTACCCACTACGAGATTGCGTTACCACGGCAAGCCGGGGACCTCGGTTCCCGGTTAAACGACAATTCGCACTGATGACGCTTGCCATGTTGAAGAAACGTTTGTGGATGAACGCCGCATTGTGCCATGCATACACCAAGGCAGTGGAAGAATATATATTTAGAGGATATGCTGAACTCGCTCCAGTACAGGAACAGTAGCGAAAATAGGAAACCTGGTACACACCACACCATTCGGTATCGCATCTACTTAAGCCAGGTAAAGTGCGAGTGGCCTTCAATTGTCAAGCTTCATACCATGGAACTTCTCTCAATCAGCAACTTATACTTGGTCCCGATATGTCAAACAGTTTAGTTGGGACGCTTTTACGGTTCAGGTTTCACCCGATCGTCGCCGCGTTCGACATTGAAGCAATGTTTCATCAGGTTAAGGTTCCTATTAAGGATCGGAATTTTTTGAGGTTCCTGTGGTGGAGGAATGGCAATCTTTGTTCACCCCTATTGAATACCGCATACCGTTTGGCGCTACTTCGTCACCAAGCTGTGCCAACTTTGCATTACGACAAGCTATCGTTGACGGTTATTGTGAATCTCAAAGCATGGCTAAAGAAGTAGCAGAGCTGTTTTTACGTCATTGATTGTTTATTTAGTGTTGCTTCTGTTCCCGAAGCAGCTGAACTCGTTATACACCTTACCCGTATTCTGTCTGATGGAGGAGTTCATTTGACGAAATGAATCAGCAATCGAAAGGAGGTTATCACGCATCTACCTGACAGCGAACTGAAGGTATCCGGAAAAGGAAATCGACCGGGGACGATTGCTTTATAACTGCGCTTGGTTTAAACTGGAGCGTCACCTAGGACCACCTGACTGTTATGCTGGAAGGTTTTAATAAAACGTTGACACGAAGATCCATCCTCTCGTTTGTAGCTTCCGTTTATGATCCCCTCGGCCTAATTGCTCCCGTGCTACTTCCAGCAAAGTTGCTGTTACAGTTTCCTAAAAAGGAAGCTGGATTGGGATGAGCCGCCTCCCACAGAGGATCAGCAAGCTTGTAGCAAATGGTTATCAAACGCCAATGGTCTAAACAGTCTGTACGTCGAACGTTGTATTAATCCATTCGGATACAGTGCAGCATCTGTGTAGTTGCATTGTTTTTTGGAAGCGTATGAGACTGGTTACGGTACTGCTCTATAGTTGCATTGCAAGGTTGATGAAGGCAACGTTATTAGTTTCCTGATTATTAGTAAATCAGGTGTCAGTCCCATTAAAAGGGTGTCGATACCAAGGTTGGAGCTCACTGCTGCCGTACTGAACGTGCGCTGGTCCGCGAAAGTCAGAGAGGAGATGGCACTCCATTGTTGCCCGACATCCTGGACAGACTCGATGGTAGTTCTGCAGCTTCGTCAAAGTGTTACTGGGCGTTTCTCGACGTACGTTGCTAACCGGATTGCAATTATACAACAGTACTGTCACCCCAGTCAGTGGCGCTACGTAAATTTGAAGCAGAACCCGGCTGATATAGCCTCAAGTTGACTCGCGATGTCGCTTAAGAATGAAATACGCCGATGGTTACATGGACCACAATTTCTCGTTTAGCCCCATTTCTCATGGCCTATGCATCCGGAGAATCTGGGTGAATTAACGCTTGAATGGTCACGACCCGAGGTTGCTCATGTTTTCTTGGTTACTTTGGTGGAGCACTGGATTAATAAATTTAAGGCTTGCTCGACATGGACTTCGCCAAGCAAATATTTCGTTACCTTGCGATTCAGAGCTTTTTCCGTCGCCAAATACTTGAGGCGCACTGCACCTGACCAACCAGCTGAGATAGAAAGTGCTGAAATTTGACAAGCTACGCTCCAGATGTTAAGTTGGTGCGGTCAGACGCTTTTGCGGAGGAGATGCTCCTCCTTGCATACAAAGAACCCGACACAGCAGTTCGAAATTTAAAACCAAGGTCATGCAGATTAGGACGACTCAAGCCCTTCCTCATTAATGGGATACTTTGGGTGGGCGGAAGGTTGGATGGACTCTCGGTACCGTACGACGCGAGACATCCGATTTTACTTTCCGGCCGCCACTACGACCCTCGCCTTCTTATACTTCACTACCACTACATCAATAGACAGTCTGATGCTCAGCACACCTTGTAAGATCTTCATCGACGCTGCTGGATCGTGGGTTGGCTTTCATCCATCAGGCGCGTGCTTTTCAAATGTGCCAACTGCCGCGTTAACCATGCGAAGCCATTGACTCAGCTGATGGCACCAGTTATAACAGACCAATGTCTGATCTACAAACCAGCGTTCACTGCAGTGGGGATCGACTATTTTGGACCGCTGATAGAGCAACGTGGCCGAGTACATGAAAAGAGGTATGACTGTTTATCCAGTTGCTTGACTACACGGACTGTTCACATAGAGGTTTCCCACTCCATGGATGCCGATTCGTTCTTGTGTGCGTTTTCGGGGTTTTCAGCTAGACGCGGATGGCCGAATGTAATATACAGCGATAATGGACAGAATATCCACAGAGTTGAAGCAGAATTACACAACCTTCTAAAGCAGCTGGATCAGACGAAGAGCACAAGCCTATGTTGGCTAGAGAGGTTGACTGGAAGTTCAATCCTTTATTCGCTAGCCATCGCGGAGGTCTTTGGGAACGATTAATTCGATCGGCTCGTGAATCATTACGTAACATTCTCAGCGGCGAGTTTGTGACCGAAGAGGTACTTGTAACGACACTCACTGAGATCGAAAGGATATGGTATGACAGGACTTTGGTAGCGGTAACTGACTTCCCGGACTCGCGAGTTGCTATATCGCCTCGGCAACTACTAACGCTTTAAAATGCTCAGTCGCTTGAATACCCACAGATCAATTTACCAATCAGGATGAGCAGAAGATAGAGACATGTAAGACATCTGTCCGATATGTTTTGGCGTAGGTGGATTAGAGTATATCTACCGACCCTGCAGAATAGACAGAAGTGGTCAACTGAAATCCGAGGTCTTAGGCAGGGCGATTTAGTTTTAGACTGTGCTTTACGCACTTCAAGTTGTCTGTGGCCTAAGGGTGTTGTGGGGAAGTTGTCAAGTGCAAGGGCCAACTATTTCGACAAGCACTGGTGAGGACAAGCGAAGGTGTATTGAGAAGAGACGTCAGACAGCTGGGCCTACCAGATGCGTACAAGGAGGATGAGAATGATGCCGTGGAAGCCATAGTCCGGAACACGAAACCGCCGGGGAGTGTAAAGTCCAGTAGCAATTTTGATGTATCAGCAACCTGGATTGCTTACATGAGGACACAGTATTTGTATTCACTAATTGGCTTGCTCATTTACATTGCTTTACTGTGCCCTACAAGCGGTTAACCTATCATATATTTCTTTCTTTCACTCGATCGCTGACACAGCCTTGACGTTTCAAGGTCATACATTTTATTGTTACTGTGACATTGCCCAAATACTCGCACCGCCCCACGCTGTAAAGTTTCTGCCCACTTGCATTACGATTGCGAAACCCCCTCAACCACGGTTACAGGATTGTTTGTTTTATTCTTTTGCCCAGACCGTGCTTTAAGTCTAGGTTTATTTGTTCGTAGTTTCTAGTTTTGTCTTCGTACGGCGTACTTCGTTTAGACTTAGTGTTGTTGGTACAATCTCAATGCATGCTCCCGCCAACCGAGATTGAAAGTTCCCGTCTCTGATTGGGTTTTGTCTCTCGGCTCCACTATCATGCTTCACAGCTCACATTAACGTCTCCCTCTCTGGCTTGGCATCTCTGTTGGTCCATGCCTCAACGCTTCAATGGCTGGCTAGCCGAACAACTTCCTTGTGGTGCCAGCTGAGTGGTTCGGGTTTTACCCGTTCCAGCTAATACTTCGGCGGCAGGGGTCCAGGACGTGGTGAGTTTTCGCCTGGCAAGCCTTCTCCCTATAAAAAACCACAAATGTCTGCGTAACAACACTGTGACGTGGCGGTCGTGGCTCGCCACAAAATAAAGTCATTGCCCCGTGGATATCTGGATAATCCTTTCCAACCCACGGACACCAACCTTCCACTCGCACATTGCTGACGATAGCAAACATTCAAGAATGGTACAGCACATTTACGAGCGCAACCTACACAGCTACATAAACGCACACACAATTACATACTTACATACCCCCAGCACAAACAAGTACTGTTACGGCAAGCATATCGGATGTTTACACATCCGTGATCACGTATTGTTTTGTCAAAATGATCATGCTTGTAAAGGTGTGCCTCGCCTTGTCGAGAATAAAAGCTTTATTTATTTATTTATTTATTTATTAGCGCCGGCGTAACATCCCAACCGTCGCTAGACTGTACTTGCTAATGTGCATCATTCTTAAACCTTTTGTACCAGTCTGGTCTCTGGGGCTCCATATGCCCATAGGTCTCAAACCAAGGCCACTATGCTTTTGAGCTTCGGCTGCCATTGACTAACGTTCTGATTCATATATGGAACAGCCTCATGATACTCGTCTCTGTCAGTTTCATTAGCTGTATGCTTGGTCTCCCTACCCAAATTGAAATTTCCGGTCTCTGATTGAGTTTTGCATATCGGCTCCACTACCAAGCCTTTTGGCCCGCAATAATGTCGCCCTCTATATTTCGGCATCTCTCGGTCTATATAGCAACAATTCAGCAGTGGCGTAGGTACCAATGGGACAGCGCAAACTCACCAGTCCTCGCTAGATTCCCTCCGCCGCTGTGCCTCTCCATCTTAAACCTTTTGGACCAGCCGGGCCTCTGACGCTCCAAATGACTATAGGTCTCCACCCAACGCATCTCTTGTTTTGCGCATCGGTCTTTATTGACCAAGAAGGTCAATGGTAAAAGCAAAATCCTCAGATTGTTTCCGTCTGATTCATTGTCTGTATGCTTAGTCCTCAAAAACTAAACTGAAATTTCCGGTCTCTGTTTGAGTTTTACCTCGGCTCCAATGCCAAGCTTCTTAGCACTCTATAATGTCTTCCCCTCTCATTCGGCATCTCTTTCGGTCCATCTAATAACACTTTGACAGTCGTCTAGGTACCCATAGCGCCAGCGCAAAATACCAGTCCACTGTAGATACCCTTAGCCGCTGTACCTCACATTATTAAACCTTTTGGACCAGTCCGGTCTCTGAGGCTCCAAATGCTCATAAGTCTCCAATCAATGCCTCTCTTCTTCTGCGCATAGGCTGCCATTGACTAACGTACTCATCGGAATAATTAACAACCTCAAGATTCTCATCTCCGTCGGATTCATTATCTGTGTGCTTGGTCCCTACCGAAATTGAAATTTCCGGTCTCTGATTGAGTTACGTCTATCGGCTCCACTACCAAACCTTTTAGCCCGCAATAATGTCTCCCTCTATATTTCGGCATCTCTCTCGGTCTATATAGCAACAATTCAACCATGGCCTAGGTACCCATAGCGGCGGCGCAAACTCACCAGTCCTCGTTAGATTCCCTTCGTTGCTGTGCCTCTCCTTCTTAAACCTCTTGGACCAGCCCGGTCTCTGAGGCTCCAAACGCCCATAGGTCTCAAACCAAGGCCTCAGTTATTTGAGCATCGGCTGCCATTGAATAAGGTTCTTATTGGAGTAATTAACAGCCTCATGATATACGTCTCCGTCTGATTCCTTATCTCTATGCCTGGTCCTGCCTACTGATGTTGAGATTTCCGGTCTCTGGTTGAGTTCCGCCTCTCGGCTCCACTATCACGCATTACAGCTCACACTAACGTTTCCCTCTCTGGTTTGTCATCCCTTTTGGTCCATATTGCATTTGTTCAGTGGTTGTATAGGTACCACTAGCGTCAGCGCAACATCATTAACCTTGCTGGATTCTCTTTCCTACTGTGCCTCACATTCTCATACCTTTTGGACCAGTCCGGCCTCTGAGGCTCTAAATACTTATAGGTCTCAAACCAAGGCCACTCTTCTTTTGCGCTTTGGCTGCCGTACTCTTTAAGCGTGCACATCCCCGTCTATCGGAGTGCTATCTTACTTATTTCACCAGCACTAGATGCTGTGCACTTAAACTTTTCAATCTCATCTACTCCTATGTTTAACCATACTCTACTGTATATTTGTTCGCACCTCTTTTTGTCAATATCGCAACTATTCATGTGTAACACTTAGCACTTGGCTTTGCTGTCTGTATTGCTCCTTTGGGCTTGGTCACTTCCGGAGCCAGCACTATTGTCGGTTGCCCTCTACAGCTGTTGCGATTATTGCTGTCCGTTTTCTCTTTTGTACTCAACACTGTACACCTAGCAGTCTACGCCGTGCCTAATAAAGCGTGCCGCTCCTGTATTTTAATTAATCAGTTTGCCAGCAGCTCACTAATTAGTGAGTTATAACTAGCAGTCTATTTGACTTCAATGTGCCACAGTAGATGTCTACCTTAGAGTGGCACATATAGCATCTTTCGGGGCTGCTGCTCACACTACTGCTATCCCTGGTCCCGCTCAGCGCTGACTCTACAACCAATTGCTCGCTAAAGCCGTAGTATTTAAGCCCTTCTCCCTCCTGTTATTACTGTTGAAGGTATATCAGCGAAAAGTTTCTTCCTCCTAATTAACCAGACTTCCAGCATCGCCCTTTCCTGTCGTCTATTTGAGTTGTTTGCCGCATTGTAGAAGACCCTACCTTTTTCCGCTATTCCAGGTCCCTTTTATGACTGGCTTTGCAACCGTATTCTCACTAAAGCTGTGGTATAGAAATCCCATTCTCGTCACAACTTTGACACTCCGTCTCACCCATTCGCCCGGCTGTTTCCATAGCATCCGATTACTAAACATGTTACGTCATTATTTTCATGGGTCTAAAACCCGGCGTAGTAACCACTGGCTCTCGTACATGTTCGAACGATAAGCTCTACCACTGTCAATCCATCGCTTAACTTATATCTTAAGCGCATATTAAACCACTCGCTGTGTTTTCTGATTCCCCCAACTCATTTACCTGTTAACAACGCCTGATACTCACGGTTTCCACACAGGACAACTTTTGCGTACGCTTGGCCAATACGGACAGCAGTTTTCTCTCACATTCAGCAACTATCGGGTCTCGTGCTTGCACGCAGAACTACGGATATGATGTATAACATATTCGGTCATTCCATTGCTTTCAACTAGCACAACGTTACTATAAATTTTATATTTATACACTAACGTAGTCCTGTTCAATTTCCTTGGCAACTTGCTCGGTCCGTTTTCTTTTCTCCCTTGTTCTAAAGGATAACATTACCTGCACGGAACACATCCAAGGACATACCTGCGACGCTCCCATGGTCACGGAATCAACCCAAAACAAAGAAATCACCCTCAGCAATCCCGCCCCACTAACGGAACACAGAAAACTAAGCAAATCAATACAAGTCACCTGCGTCGTCCGACTTCAACAGCTCCATCCACTAGCGGTCGACTCAGAAAGAGGCTACACAACCATGGGAAACAAATTAACGAAAAATGACTGCAGTTATCCGTGTGCGTAATCGGGCAGATGCAATCTTTTCAATATCCTATCACTAATGTGCAGTGTTCCAGGACGTGGTGGGGCTTCCTCTGGCAAGGGTTTTTCCTACAAAAGGCCACAAATGTCTGTTTACCAACACTGCGACGTGAAGGATGTGACTCGCCAATTAATAAAGTCACCGCCCCTAACGCACGTTGGCAAGTTGATCGATACCACATTTACAAATCCTGCGCAAATACCTGTTCTCGCACGAACACGCCTAAATATTTGATTAGTGACATGGCACTATACTTAAATATTTTTCAGCCTTTTCCTCATGCTTCACTCACCTGACCCCCACCGTGTTCACAACCTCATCGGACTAGTTCCTCATCAACATACTCCACCTCAGTGATCTGACACAGCGCTACGTCTCGCATTCTGTGGACATAGAAATCATATTATCTTTGGGCCATATGGGCCCACACTATTGTATCCAACTGTATTACTCCAGCCCTTGGTGCTGCTAATCATGCTGTCAGGTATAGTATTGCAATACGCTTATCATGCCCAACAGGCGTGCCTCGCTTTGCCCAGAATAAAATATTTATTTATTCTTTTACTCCCACTCATTAATCCCGAACTGTGGGTCCGCTTTGTTGAAGACAACTTTGTGATTATCAAATGCAATCAAGTTACAGTCAGACAGCAACTATCGAACAACGCTATTGACGACAACTGGTTCACGATGGAAATAGAGAGGGAGCACCAACTGACTTTTCTTGACATAATAGTTACGGGAAACTTGGAACGGCAGCTGCAAACATCGGGTCATAGAAAATGGACACATACGGTCTAACTTCGGCGCTTTACCACTAACCACCCGAAATGCCACAAAGTAAGCTGTGTGCGGACACGATTTGGTAGTGTTCAAACACACAGCAGTGCCGCGGATGCAAAGCCACAAGAAGAGCAGCATTTATTTAAGTGTTCTCAACTCGACGGATACAGGCAAAGCTTTATCCAAAGGTGTCTGAACCACAACAAACCAAATGGACAGCCTACACCAACGACGGAGAGACGCGCAGCTTTACCTCACATACAGAATAGATCTGAAAGGGCGGTACGGCTTTTCAAACAACATCACCTCTTCATAGCACACAATCCAACTGCTACATTGAGGGAAATTGTCGAAACCGAAAGGGAAACTGGGAGCTCATGAGCAAAGTAATGTTGTGTATAGCCTAAGTTGTAGAGATTGCGGAAAGGACTAGGTTGACCAAACAGATAGAAAATTATCAACACGATTACGAGAACACAAAGGAGCATGCAAAAGACACCGTGCATCATCGCTAGTCTCAGCAAACGTGGACGAAATAGAATACAGCTTTGATTGGGCCAGAACAGAAGTCTTGGTACGGTGGTGCAGCAACGAGAGCAAGGGAGTTCCTGGAAGCGTGCTTCTCAACAAAAGCCTCGATTAACATGCATATCGATATTGACCCAGTTTACCAACCCTACCGACGGAGAGCTTAGAGCAATTATGGAACGCCGCTTGAATGGGAAAACCGGAGCGACGACTTCCGCCACCGGGAAATGGCCAGAGATCACGGGACACAGCTCGAAGGCGTCACTTTTGAAAATCCACATGCACGCCGATCCCGGATCTGCAGTTCTATCAGCAAGATTACCCTCCACGTCTCGACGCACTGATGATGCTTCTATGCATGGCGGTTATAGGTTTGCAAACAAAGTTCCCAGCCCGACGAACAAATGAGCATCTGTGTTAGCAACCCGTGCTACCAGTTTTCCGACACAATTTAATCAGAAAGGTTGAAATATTTGAAACCAGGTACATGATTTTTTGTGTGGTAGTGTGTTGTTTAGCAAGCCTGGCAGCCAGCGCCTCGGCCAAAGAGAATGAGTTAAGGGAGCAAGATAGGTGAGCTGATAGTCGTAAATCCATCCTTACTTGTGTTATGTGGACTTAGAGATTTCCCTTCGCCTAGACCAATGGTACGGTAATTAAACACACAGGTTTATCAACAACGATGGGATCCATGATCTTGGAAATGGAAAAATGCTTCAGTTCTGCTTCCCACTTTGTGCATTGGAGTTGTTGTTCTAAGCTTCCGCATAGCAATAACCGGGTTATGGTCCAAGCATCGCTGGAGAAACTGAGCTTGTGGTCCTGGCAGTGGGCTTGATGCTGCTCCCTGTGCCTCTGGACGCATGGTTTTGACACCCGGAAAGCTATGGTTGGGCACAGACATCAGCTTCTGCAATGGAGTTTCAAGGGTAAAGCAGACGTGCGTCTGACCTGGCGAGGCGGACGACAAAACCGGAAGATTACCTGAACGTAAGCCTATCTGATACGTGGGGGCATGTTGATTTTGCAACCATTTTGCTACTTCTGTAGCCGTTCTTTTGTGGCCATCGGCCGTCATGAGTAGCGAACACTCTTGTCTCACTGGCATGCTTTTGTAATAGTTAGCATTGAAGGAGTTTGTGATATTCTGCAGATGGATGGATTTGTTTTCTCTGAACTGGTGTGTGCATTGGCTGCGTTGGGCTACTTTGTTTACCTAAGTTTTTGATGCTGAAAGTACTCTGTACACCCGCCTTGCTGCACTGGTTACTAACGTCCACTTCCGAGTTCTGCTCCTAACAAAAGGAATGGAGTTAGACCCGGTGCGAACCCTTGTCTCTGACTAAGCAGTAATCAGCCGACTTAACGTGTTGACCAAATCAAGCCAGGCGAGTTCCGGGTGCCCTTTGACAAGGATAGACCAGTTGTTGTACTGAAGAGTAGAAGTTTTACTGGTGCACGCTGTCCCATAGTTATCATTCCGATATTCTGATTAGCAGACGAAATTGTAGCTGATGACTTGATGATCACTGTAACCTATCTGGCAGTTCACAGCTAACACACCAACCATATATTATTCACTGGTGAGCAAGAGATCAAGCACAAATGGCCTGGTACCTGTTCCCAACTAAGTGGACATAGGGGAACTGGGGCTACATAACCGTGTAGCACGGCCTAAAATTGCTCTGCGATTGTGGCAGGGGTTTCTAAACAACGTGCTTTGCAATCAACCATGAGAAGAAGGTGAGGGAATCTGCTTATTAGAGTGCTTCTTAGTGGCCCTAAGGTTGCAATCGGTTTTAGGTGTAGAGTTATGGAACTGTACACCAAGGAAATAACGCCAGCGTCTGCTTTTTAACTGCAGGCGGAAACTTGTTTCACCAACCGAAGCTTCAAATGCGTGTTGTGGGATCCCTATCTAAACCGGTTGAGGTGAAGGTGTTATCCCGCAGGGCTCGGTGTTGGGACCGTGCCTGCTCTTTATGTTCGTTAACGACATGGCAAGTGCTATTCCGTCACGTTAGCAGCTTTTCGTACATGCAATCAATATATGCCGGTCGATTAACAGCAAGGAGGCTCACCCTCTAATCCAACGTGGCCTAGCTTGTATTTGTGATGAGTCAACTAGGAAGCTGCTTTGGTTGAACACAGCCAAGGGCAAAGTTACACATCTGCGTCCTCAAAGTGGCAAGCGCTTACCAGCTTGGGGACCACACCTTGAAGAAGACATCTTAGGAGCGCGACCTAGGTGTACTGGTACAGGAAGATCTCTGATGTTCAAAACAAGCACAGCAATCCTCGAGAACCGGCGATCAACACTTTGGCTTCCTTCGCAGAGCGTATGTATAGTTTGAACACATAACCTTCACACCAACGCATAACGCCTACGTGCGACTGCACGTGGAATAGGCTATCCAGGCGTGACAGCCGTGGCAGAAACAGTAGCTCGTTGCTCTCGAAACCCCGCATTGGAGGTGAGCTAAGAATGTCAGAGTACTATTTTATGAGCCCCATCAGCTTAGACTGAAATACTTAACGATGTACGGCAGTCGATATCGGCTTTTGCGAAGATCTCGTAATGGTTTACTAGGTGCTAAAGTATCCAAACCACATTTAGCGCCCACTGCTGGAACTGAAACATCAAACTAACCGAAGAGGTCATCCTCTGCTACTGACCATAAACTACGGCCGGCTTGAAAGCGGTAGAAGTTTCTTTTCCCTTTTTAGTGTGTCAAACTTGGAACGCTCGCGCAAGTTTGTCGTCTCTGCCCCCCAATCTAGCAATAGTTAAAAAACGAGTTGACAAGGCGTTGTCTCCTTCTCATTTCTTTTTATAACTCGCTAGCCTGGGGCTATAAAATGCAGTCAACCCGAGTATAAACAAAATACCCACAAATTGATGAATGGATTTACGCTTTTAATACGCGAGCATCTGCTCTTCTACATAAGTCAATGGTAAGTCCAACAAAACACGTTCCACTTTATCACGGATTTTTAGTTTGTCATTAAGTTCCATCGCACGGGACTTGTTAAACGTTGCTTCTTTTTACTCCTAATACACAATTTTCAGACTGCGCTCTACAGTTCTCATCCTTAGTTGTAATACAACCTGAATCCAAAGCATTAGTATGCCTGTGATGCTCTGAATGACTGAGAAATGTGTAGAATTACGAGACTCCACTCAATAATTTGAGCGTTGTGACGTACAGATGGAACCAATTTATGTACCCTATTGCGTGGACTCTAAAGAACGCTGGTTGTGGCGCCAGCTGGAACGCAGTTATCGTTTTGGATGGTCAGTAAATCGTCGTTTATTGCGCACTTGCACGTTGGCGCGCAAACGATCGTATCATGAAAGAGCTGGCTGCTATTCCTCCCTCCAACCCGAACCTATGCACAGACGCGTTGTTAAGGGCCGTGAAGAATAATGGTCCGAATTGCTGCGGACGCACGTTGACAGGACAACGAGCGACGTTATACCAATACTGGAAGTCAATAACGTATTTGATTTATCTGCTTTGACGCATAAAGTTTTTCTGCTCGTCTCAGGCGTTGCGTGGCACTGTTCCGGCATTGTTAAGGGTCGAGGTAGTAACGGCGCATACCTGTGAAGGTTCAGCGCTACTGTGTGCACAGCACTTGGAAATAGCGCGCTTGAGCCTCAAAATAAGTGGTTCTCTACCTACTTCAATCTTTGGGGCACATGCTGGGATTTCAGCTTGTAACTTAACTGTGCGCACAATACTTGGCAATAATCCTGGGCGTTTAGTAGTTTGTAGGGAACATCATTCTTCATGCATTTACTAAGCACATATTTACATCAGGTCATACACATTTACAGGCCACTCCAGTTAAACACACAACGTGCGTCTACACAGTTGGTTCACATTTATCATCAGCCGCTGACGCAACGCCTGGCTGAGAAAAGTGGAGAATCCGCCTCATAGTGAAACCGAGATCAGCGCAGCTGGGAATCAATGCAACTAGTATGCGTTATAATGACCACATAGTGGCATCAATATTTTATAATATGCATCACGCGACGGCAGCTTTCTCCCTCTGCACCTTGGTTTGTGAGGGCAGACTCCTTTATTTTTAGGAGCATTAAAAATACCCCGTGGAAATAGGGAGTCGGCTTTAATTTTCCTCCAAAGGCTAAGATTATCTTCACTACCCTTACTCACCCTACGACATCTGAAGATTAGCGCAGTTTATCATAATGAAGGACTCCGTTTAGTCAATCAGCACCTCTAACAAACTTTACGCAGTTTTCGTGAAGTTCGGTTATTTTGACGAGCTTCGGAAATGGCGGTCGCTGCCCTCTGGTAAGGCTCGTTGTCTAAGCTGACACGTTCGATATGCTGACCATAGAAAGCCAGTTGACAGTGACTCTTTGAAAAGCCGATGGTACACTGATGGCTAATCTACAGAGATGCTTAGATCGATCAGCCGAATATATTCATACCCATTTAAACTGGCCACCACGGTCCACTTTTACGTTCAGCTACCTTACCTGTACACCCTCGGTCGTTGCATTTCATTCTCCTAGCAAGGCGGAACTTCGTCTTGCGACTCGACACTAGAACCTATTCAACGCAGCCCTCTCTGGCGGACTCCCTCCGCAGTTTTTGCTCAAGCTTCAAATGGGGTACCATTTCAACTGTTTTCGAAAATTACGTCTAGTGCCCAGCCGTCGTCCCCAGCATCAGCCTAACTTTTGCGAGCTAAGCATAAATGCGTCAGACATGAGAACCCCATTGGGAATCCGTGCTATGCTTACTGAGTAGCTTAAACCCATTCGGTTGATGTTTTGTAGAATCTCACACCAGCTTCTTCAGGAGTTTGACCACTAAACTGGTCAGCATAACTGGCCTGTAACTAACAATGCAGATGCGGTCATTATTATTGTAGAGCTGACAGATTATAGCGTCCTTCCTTTTAAAGGCGATATACAGCCGTCAAGCAATTTCTGAAACACAATAGCGAGCGGTCCACTTAGTTCTGCAGCTGATCCATGTAGCAGCTTTGTGTGAATTAAATCAGGCCCAGACGCCTAGAATGATCCGGCCCTGGTAGCGACACACGGAGTTGCGTCGCCGCAATCAGAAATTCACCTAAACACGAACCCTCTAGGTATTGGGAACCTGGTTCAGCCATGTCAACTTGGTTTACTTTACAAACGCTGCTGCATACTTCTCGTCAAGTACACAGGCCTCCGCACAGGGCGTATGAGCATGAGTTCCGACGGCACGCTTCAACATTGGTGTTGACGAGTTCGAAACACAGCCTTTTATGAAACACGCTAACATTTTGGATTCACCGAGAGTTCCTCTGGTAGAGCCTTCTCAAGAGTAAGCACCGCACTGCTTAGTTATTGTTGGCATCTATTTCTAGCCTTAAGTTACCCGTCATAGGTACCGATGGATGGAGCATCGCAGTAAGTCCGCTAGCATCTAGACATACTTGTGTACAAGTACATGCCAGTAAAAGCTAGCTTGCATCTGCCTTCCTTCTCCTCGTGACCGTGATTTGGGGTGACGGGATCTCTGTTAGATAGGTATGAAACCCTAGCAGCCTGAACGGGGTTATCAATGACGTACGGTGCTAAAAGCGGTGGCCATGAGGGAAAGACATCGCTTGCAAGTGTAATCGCAATAATGAAAATAAAATTCCCGCTTTTACCTTACACATCAAATATCCTGCAAGTATGCAAACTTGTCCGTACATGTACACATTAACAATGTGCATTGCCATCCACCGTTTGTGCTTCGCTGTCTACGCCAGAGCTTTAAAAAGTAAGTCCGCAGGCGCAGTTTGCAACTTCCGCTCGTTTTCTTCTGTCCCTACTACATGGATACAAAGGGCGCACCATACGACGGAAATCAATGCCTTCCTACAACATGGTGACTGGTGAACAATAGTTTCCTATACCATTTTCAGCACATTCGGATCACAATCTAGACCGTTCAGGGTTCTCAAACAAAAGCTTTGGATCAAGAGACCAGACCACAGGGAAGTGGGGTATGGGCATTACTCTACACAGCGTCCGTTTCACGAACAAATGAGGCATCGTCACGCAAACACCTAAAATTGGGGGCTAGGAGACTGAGAGTGTCTGACCACTAAATCTGGATCCATCTGGTGTGACTAACTCTGAAGGTAAAAAGCACCACCTAGCATGGTTAAATGGATGGTGAAACACAAACTAATCGCATGACGCAGAAGTCCAGGCTTAGGGTGCTGAGCCAAAACCAAACAGAGCATTTTAAGCGTGCATACAGACAGAGACCCTAGGAATGAACAAATAAGAAACTAATTAGATGCGCACAAAGAAAGGTAAGGGATAGGTTCTTCGTCCAAGTGGAGCTGTGCTCCGCCCCCAGCAACAACCACCGTAAACAGTCAGTGAGGCTAACAGAATGAAACGTTAAAACTGACGTCACTGCTTTTCTACAACAAAACAAAAGCCGGCATGTGTGAAGGTTAACGTCAGTAGCTCTGAAAAATTATCGCCTTCCCAACCACGTTAAATATAAGCACTCGCCCGATCACGCATTCCACATTGGATGGGTAGGAACTAACACGTAAGCTTTGAAATCAGAACAATAACTAGGGCCAAGCTACAACTAAAAAAGCACGTTACCATTCGTTCAGCCATATTTATTTTCCATCCACAATGTTAGGTAGCACGAAGGCAAAGGTGGATCGATTTGCACAAATATTTGCTTAGAGGTGTGTAAAGGAAATTAGTGAACTTTAGCAGAGCGCTATATGCGCGTGCTTAAAGCAATGTGAAGGCTCCTGACAGCCTGTTGCTGCCCTTCTACAGTTAGTCTGGCTGCAGAAGACCGATGACCGCGTTCATGTATCTACCGTGGCTTGCTTACGGTGAACAACGGTCATTTGGGATTGTCGTCCCCACCATCCAACGGCAACCCAATGTTTAGCGCAAATCGCAAACTGCTACTGCGAGCGCAGAAACGTGAATTTCTCTCTTACCTTAGAGGTGAGGACGTACGGAATTCTCGGCAGACGAGGGACTTAGTGCCAAGCTCAACTGAGTGCAGGCGCAAGTCGGTGAAGGCTGTTTTGGTCATCGAGCGAGATGAGTACAGACAGACACAATGTGTTTCCGGCTTTAAATAAATAAATAAATAAAGCGTTTATTCTAGGCAAGGCGAGGCACACCTTTACGGGCATGATCATTTTGACAAAACAATGCATGATCAAGAAGTTGCAAATTCCGATATGTTTGCCATAAAACTGCTTGTTTGTGTAGGGGGAAAGTGAATATGTAACTGTGTGTGCCTTTATGTAGCTTTGTAACTTGCGCTTGTAATTGTGCTGCTCCATTCTTGAATGCTTGCTATCGTCTGCAAGGTGCGATTGGAAGATTGGTGTACGTGGGTTGGAAAGGATTATTCAGCTATCCACGGGGCAGTGACTTTATTTTGCGGCGAGCCACGACCGCCACGTCACAGTGTTGTTAAGCAGACATTTGTGGCTTTTTATAGGGAGAACGCTTGCCAGGCGAAAACCCACCACGTCCTGGAACACTGCCGCCGAACTATTAGCTGGAACGGGTAAAACCCGAACCACTTAGGTAGCACCACGAGGAGGTTGTTCGGCTAGCCAG
Organism: Dicrocoelium dendriticum; assembly: GCA_944474145.2. Taxonomy (NCBI): domain Eukaryota; kingdom Metazoa; phylum Platyhelminthes; class Trematoda; order Plagiorchiida; family Dicrocoeliidae; genus Dicrocoelium; species Dicrocoelium dendriticum. The sequence goes on from OX104064.1 coordinate 64,644,485, forward strand.
CCTTTCGTTAGCAGTCAGCACAATTACTATCTTTCCGCCAAAGGCGAGCTACTCAACCGGTACTTGCAAAGTCCCAACGTAATTGAGCGCTGTATTCCAAGGAAAAATTAGAACAACTTGTAGGTAATATAGTAGGCTGCTACGAAAAGTGTCTACTTCAGAGCTCCAGCCTGACAAGCAATTATTCGACCATGTGCAATCAAATGCTCTGACGTGCCTCGGTAACCCGCGAATGCTAAGTGAGGAACTAAGGCTTTAATGGTGCAGATAAAGATGGTTCACGTTGTCGCGCTCAGTTACGGAACAAAAACATCATAATACGTGGGTGCCTATTGTAATAATGCGCAACTGGCTAAGAAGCTGAAGATAAGTACATAACGGAAACGTTTGACATAAATTTTCCGATGAAAGTTGAAAATATCCAGTTTGCAAAGGCAACTGAGATGTTAATGTGATAGGTCAGTAAAATATGTGTACCAAGAAATTTAAGACGGCGCATTTAACTATAAATGAAGGTAATGTCACCATTATGAAAAAAATGCGTAACGCTGTGATTACATGAACGAAAACATTTGATATCTAAACATATATTTAATATAGATACCTTTATTTATAAAACGAAGTAGAAAAATTTGCTTGTCCTTATATGACCTACCTTCCATTCCTCTTCCTACCCCAAGCAATACGTATAACCGCTATGTATGTAGTATATATATATATATATGGTTGGCGGCATCCGATTTCGCACTGGCCTGTCCCCGTGGCCAGCCACAGGACGTCTGCACCTACAGAAACATCATGGGTGGCTTGCGCTGCACCACCCACAGCTCCATCCACACAACCCATATCCAGTGTAAACACGAAGGAATAAGATCCCAAAGCATGTGGATGGCAGCCATTTTTCCTCAACGGAGCCGGCCCACACTTTTACATAGGCAAACACAAGCCCGCTGTAGTTGGGAATCAAGCGCATACAAGGCGGTGGCTGGACCGTAGTCCCCTACCCACTAAGGATATGGATCCACTCTTTGCTCCTAACACGTCCACAAGGACCATGCACTCCGTCCTCTCCAGCAACGAACAACTGTCTCCTAGAGCCAGCGTGGACGAAGTAGTGGGTAATAAACAGGTAGGCACCTTGTCAACCTGCACATGAAGCGCAGCCACACCGGGGATATGAAGCAACACCCATGCACTGGAAAGTAAGATAACAAAGAACATAAATTGAGTAATGCACAAGGAAACGGTGGCATAAAGCTTAAATTAGTGAGCATGTGAAATAAGTTGTTTGCAAAAGAATCCAAGATAAGTTCGCGATGTCAGAAAGTATATTTTACGGAAATGCCACAAACACGAAAGTGGTAACGAAATTAACTACAACTGGCTTAAGCGACGTATGCAAGTTTATAGAAGAGAGTACAGGTAGACATTTATTTGAGAAAGAAAAGCATTAAGAAACATTTGTAGATACGCCGCCTGAAATAGATAGACTTAGCATGCAGGCACGCGGTTGGTAACTGGCATGTAGCTTGCCTACAATGGCTGCTCCGGTTCTGCCTACGTTCTCTGCAGGACCCGTCGTCGCTTCGGCAGTTGTCCGGAGTGGCCCCGCTTAAGGCTCACTTGGTCTGCCTGACTTAGGCACTCGCGACCGCATATGCTACCCAACCATGCGCTCGATGTCGATGAAGTACAACCCATCGGTGCTTGCCACTTCCGCCATTGCCGCTTCCTCTCTGCAGGTATAAGGGCTTTCTCCCGCACTTCGGCAAGCGCCTTTGTGATTAGATCGCGCCATGCACGCCGCTCAACCGCGTTCGATTCCCATGACCCGCAGTGGTGATTAAAACGTGATAGGCTCATTTTGATCATGTCCTGGTAACGTAACTTTGATTTCCCCATATGCCGCTTTCCACTATTCATCAGACTATATAAAGGTTGTTTTGGTATCCGCGTCGAAGTCATACGGCTCACATGACCGAGCCACCTCAGGTGTCTCAGCAAAATTATGCAGTCCACTCCATGCAATCCACTACGGCGCAACCCTTCCGTGTCAGCAACTCTGTCGCTCCAAGTGATGCGCAAAATTCGTTGCAAACACCGTTGGTGGAACCGCTCGAACTATCGCACATCCCACCGGTACGTCGTCCACGTTTCACTGCCGTATAGAAGAACAGACGGCACTTTGGATTAGTACACCATCAGCTTCGTGCCAATGGTAAGCTGATGGTTGTTCCACACTCGGTACCCAGCCTTCCGGAATGCCGCCGCTGCATTCGACACGCGAATGCGCAGCTCATTGTGTACCTGCTGTTCCGTCGACATCACACTCCCAAGGTAGCAGAAGCGTGAGGTGGTTTCCAATACTTCATCACCAATGCTGATTCGCGGCAATATTGAAGAATGCATCTCCGGTGAAGGCTGAACGAGGCAGCGAGGGTTGCTTGTGTTGATGGTGAGCCGAGTTTAACAGCTGTTGAAGCCAGAGCACTAGTCAGGTGCTGCAAGTCATCCACTCTGTGTGCAAACAACGCATGGCCGTCAGCAAAGAGCACCTTACGTATAGTTGTCTCACAGCTTAGAGTTCTCGCACCAAAACGATGGACGTTCAGCAACCCACCATCAATACGGTGCACCACGTGGACACCGTAGGCACAAGCGGCCTCAAAAGCATAAGACATCATTGCATGAAGACAAATAGTTAACAGGGCATGAGCTAAGACGCAGCCGCGCTTCACGCCAGAGATAACTGCAAAGTCATCCGAGGTCTCTCCACTCAGTTGCACCCTGGCTCGCATACCACTGTGCAGACATTCAATAAAACTTACAAACTTACGCGGGCAACCAAACTTACCCAACGCCAGCCACAATGCCTCGCAATTCACCGTAACAAATGCCCTGGTGAAATCAACGCAGAGAGTACAACAGCTGGCGTCCTTCTCTGCGCTTATCCTGCAACGGACCAGCCGCAAACACCATATTTATGGTGCTGCGACCCGAGCAGAATCCACACTGCTCTTCCGCCACGTGCGGTTCCACAACCTTACTAACGAGGCTGTTGAGCAGGATTCGGGCAGCCACCTTGCCCTCCCTACTCAGCAAGTTGATGCCATGATAATACGTGAAACTTTGGTTGCTAACTTTACTTTTGTACAGTGGTTGCCAAACAGTCTCCTTCGGCACTGGAGGCACCTCCTCCTCAACCCACAAGCTTTACACCAACTGGTGCAGCGCCGTCACCAACTCGGGTCCACCGTGTTTCAATACTTCAGGCGGGATCCCTTCGGCTCCAGCACACTTGCCGTTTCGCAGCTGAGCAAGTGCTCTCTGCGTCTCATCCAGTATCGGCGTGTCCGTCATACTCGCCTTCACCTTGTGCTGCCTGAAGCTGTTCAAAGTAGGCCAGTCGAGCTCTGAACGTGTTGTCAAAAAACTGGCAAAGCTTTTCGCCAGATCGGCAGTACGTCGGCAGTCGGAGTGCATGTAGAGCCTGAAATACCATAGATCAGCGTCCTCAGCGGCTCCAATCGCATTCCATACACCGCTTTCAAGTGGTCAAAGAATTCCTTGTGTTGGCGGCGTTGGGCGTAGCATTCCACCAGCTTCGCCTTCTCCGCCCACCATGTGTTTTTACTGCCACGGAACTCTCGGGTCAGTCGCCGTCGTAGTTTGCGGAACTGATTTTGCTTCCCCGGGTCAATGAGCTCCGCCAAGGTTGCAGGAAATGCTGCATTCTTCCCGACACCAATGTGCAAACCGTCGCATTGTTGTCATCAAACCAATCACTCCGCTTACAGTTTGCGCGCCCGCTGGTCTCCACAGCAGCAGCTGTCACCTAGTCGCCAGGGAGGTGCAACAGGTCACCCACTGTGGCTATTCAGTCCACATCACACAGGCGTGCAGCAATCGTCTTCTCCAGCGCAATATGTCGCCACAGTACCGAGAAAGGGAATGTTAAATTTACGCCGATTCACGGCGGAAGTGCAATACCTGGATTTACGAAAATATATGTACAGTTTGGTCTGCACCGATGTGTGAGCAGTGCCACCCGCAGCTTCACGCAGTACACGTGTCATGCGCCCTTCACGCGAAGCACGCTGACGTACGATGACATAGTCGCGCAAGGGAGCGGGGCCACTCCGCTGGTACGTCCAAGTTATTATATCACTCGCTCCCAGTGCAAACAGTGGGTTCGTGGTTGTCAGGTGGTTAGTGGCACACGGTGCGAGCAGACAGTCACCGTTGGCATTCGCTGAACCAATGCCATGCGAATCGATGACGACTGTCCACACCAATGTATCACGCCCAACGCGCGCGTTGAAATCACCCAGAAGTAGTAGACGGTCGCTCCTCGGCACAGACCGTATGATGCAGGATAATTGAGCGTAGAATTGAGCATGCGTTTCAGCAGGATAACACATGGTCGGACCGTACGTGCTTATAAAAGTGGCAAACCTACCTCTTCCGAGTCGTAGGCGAACAGTCATCAGTCGCGCGCTGACGCTTGTTAGTTCCCCCACCAGCTGGCTATGGAGGTGATCGGAGATTGAAACTCCGACCCCATGATCACATGGTGCTGAGGCGACGTTGCCCACCCCGTAGAATGTGTTGTCAGCACCAGCTTCTTGCAACTTACCTTGCGCAGCTAGCACAGTTTCACTGAGCGCCGCAATATTGATATGGTAACACGACAGCTCCATCGCGAGCAGTGCAGCGCGTTGCACGCAATCCTCACTGGCGTTCCGGTCCAGTAGCGTGCGCACGCTCCAGTGCCCGATGCTGTGCTTTGCGCGCAGGTATACGATTGCCTTAGTGGACAACCACACGCCAGTTGTTTGTTGTGCTTCGGAGGTTTGCTTGAGGGACTCCGCCGGAAGCCTTCGGCTCAATAACCTGACCCACAGGGCAGTGGGGAGCAGATGCAGCTAGGGGATGTGATTGCAGTGGCATATTGGGATCTACTTCACGGCCGTCACACGCAGCATTGAGGTACTGGAACACTTTACATATGGCTTGCGACCGCAGTAGAGTAAGCACCTGCCAACACGGCCAGACCCAGTTGGGTGTTGGCGGGTTGCACCAAGTTGACCAGGGGCTGTCTGGCTTAAGGCGGGTGGTGGCAAATTGTGGAACACCCGGAGGTGTCCTCCTACCGTCAGCGAAAATGCGTGGCGCACGTGCTCTACGCCAATCGCGCTGTGAGCTGATAACCTCTAAACATGTCTTCCATGGCTACGTTTTATAAGGAGAGGGCCGTCGTCCACTTTCTAACCTCCGAAGAGCATGGACTAGAATATTGTCAGGGCGCCCACACCTGACAGGAGAACGACTCGGGTCCTCAGCCAAAGCCTTCGAGTAAACGTACACCCGAAAGGCAACGGGTCTGGCACATTGTCAGTTTACTGACTCACGCGGATTGGTGTCCTGGATCTTAGCAGGGAGAAGGGCGAAACGCAAATCCCACCCCGCGATTGCCACGAGGAGAGTCTAGTACATGGGCCAATGGCGCAAAGGCAGCAGCAGTGGGTAGATCATCTGTCAGAATCTAGCCGCCACCAGCCTCAGCGCACCATAGGCTCTTCCGCCATAAATATTTGTATGTATGAAGAGTGTTTACTGTTAAAAGGGGATATAAATACTTTAGGAAAGGAGCTGGTGCGAAGGGACCACTATTCACTGATTATCCTAAGCATTCACAATTAGAAGAAAACTGGATACAGCGACTTAAACTATCTAAAGCTCGGTAGTAAATGGTTAGGTTACAGTTCAACGGAAGTACAACTAGCCAATCAATGGATCGGACAATGCAGTCCGGTGGCAAACGTCACGCGGGTTCTCACCCCGAACACTGAAAGACAAACGCAACAAAAGAAATGGTTGGTTTGGCGTCAAAGCTCTCCGATAGTCATGAGAAAGGGTAGGTACGGATGGCGTCAATCGTTCCGGTCAAGGCAGCAGGAGCGCTTGTATTAGCATCCTCTCCTTGCCTATCCACGTTCGCAGCAGCGCACTAGCCATGGCTTTCGAAGTAGCCAAAAGCTGCGTGCTCAGTCCTTTCTGATTGCCTTTGGATAAGGCATAAGGAACTTTGTAAGGGTCATCGGTCTTAACGTGAAGCTTCGTAACAACCAGGTGTTCAAGGACGGAGCTATGGACCTTCCTAACTGTATGGTGACGTAAAGGGGCGGGATAGTATTCTGCTAGCCTCCTAGACTGACGCCTGGTCGTGATTCCGAGGTACCTGGCAGTGCGGGCGAAGTTGAATTGATATATTACGAAAGATTCGGATGGAGCTAGAAGTCTGTCGTTGAGGTTTATAGTTATAACCTAAATAGTCCCGGTAGGGAGGTAGAGGATTACAGCCGGAGATGTTTTGTCCACAGCGAAGGACAGCCTATTGTTTAGTAACTCGAAGGCAAAACACATTCGAAAGGAACCGAAACCAAGACTACTTTGTTTATCAAGGGTATTTCTTTAGGTTGAGCAGAAACAGCAGAATGTCTGTGGATAAAGGCAGTGGGATAACAATTGGTCTGCAGCGTGGTCAGAATGAACTTCTTCCAGCATCCAAGGTACCTAGGCTGCAGATATTTTGCGGCTCATTATCAAAGGCAGAGCACGCGGTTTCTCTAGTACTTAATGGATACAAAACTAAAGAAAAGCGTGTACTGGGCCACTCAAATGCACATGTAGATTATCCTCCTCTCAAGCAATCCGTCAGCTCGCCGACACAATAACACATGCAAAAATGCGATTTCACTGTCATTCTCTAGTTAAGCCGTGAATATTAACATTGGATGCATTCCGGTATATAGGGCTATCCGTCTGAAGTGATGGGCTACACTTTTACTGGGGAACGATTTCAACTTCAAGTACTGATCTACAAGCGACATTTGTCAGGCCGATGCTCCATCACGATGGTTGAACGGACAGCACCCACCAGAAGGCACTGCCGTTGCAAGTGTCTCAATGGAAACGGAATTTAACCGTGTACTCCCGGATACTGTGCGCCAGCTCGCCATAGCTTTCAGTCGGTTTCCAAAAGCCAGTGTGATTGACCAGCTGCTGGCACATTTTGGGCACCTTTTACCACACACGGTGATCCCGAAAATTTGCACGGCTACAGCAATGATGCCAGAGCCAAAATGCACTATCGGGTGTTGGTGCCGCTATGTTGGTTGGTGAACGTGTCGTCATCCCATCAGAACTACCATCTACAGTCCTCCAGCAACTTCAGGCTGAACATTTCCGTTCCAACAGGACGAAATCTCTAACGAGGAATTATGTGATCTCGCCATTTATGGATCCGCGTATTCAAGAACTAACGCGTTCAAGTTCAAAGTGTGCCATAGCAGCAAAACTCGCCGCGGAACTGCGAACTGTTCTCCTGGCCGACTCGCGCGAAACCTTTGTCCGGGGTTCCCCTAAATCTAGTAGGACCAATCAACGGACAGAACTACTTAATGCCAATGCATGCATACAGCAAATGGCTTGCGCTTTTCCAAATGTCGAACATATCGAGGTCGGCCACGAGTACAATCCTCAGGGAAGGATGCAGTGGGTTTGGTTCTCCGGAAACAGTAGTAGCCCACAATGGACCCCAGTTTACCTCTTCTCACTTTGCGGCATTCTGTGCGGTACACGGCATGCAATATCGGCGCGTACCTTAATAACCACAGTTAAATGGGCAAGCTAATTGAGTTTTAGATAAGTTCAAGCGGCACTGCACAAAGCTAAAGAAAACGGACCAAATCAATTGGTCCTACAAACTTATGTTAATATACAGATTTATGCCTAATCCACCGAGGCATGAAACGAAGTCCCCAGCAGCCTTGCTTCTTCTCAGAAGGCCCGGAACAAAATTTGATCTAATAAGGCTGCTAGACAGACCCAACTCCTTAGGCACAAGGAAAATGGAGCGTCAGTGAGACCAAAGGCATCGCGCTATACTACACTACTTTGACATTGGACAGAAGTGTGAACGTAGGACTATCGGAACAACCAAAACCCTTGGACCCCTGAAAGGCTTGTAAAAGTATATGGCCATGCCTGCGATGACTTGGCCGTAGGCGATGACGGATTGTTCCGCTACCCCAATCAACACAGAAACTTCACCACATTGGAGGAAGAGCAGAGGCCCAAACTACTACTCCTGAATTCTGGATGCGTTCACGCTATCAAAAACAGAGGCTACTTAACAAGCTAAGCCTACCACCCCACCAACATCTCCTTCACCTGATTGTCGATCTGGAAGATGCAGCGCTTGTTGCCGAGTGTTTAGCACGCCGCTACAGGTCAATTCCAGTCTGAAATCGTATAACAGTGGACTTTAAACAACGAGGTGTCAGGAGGGGTAACTCCTAAGGAATGGACCAGTAAACCCAAAGAGAAGTAGTCCATTCATTTTCAATTAATCGAGCAGAACAATCGCACTGATAAATCACTAAAATGTTCTAGCACAAGCCACTACTATATTTGGTAAGTAAAGAAGAGAAGCGAATGAATGACATTCAGGACGGTTGTTTTGCACAAATAAATATGGCTACGTTGCGCTCTGTATGCATCCCGTCTCGGGCGGGCAGTACACTCTCTACGACCAAGACTTCTTGTTCGGAAATTAAGGGCAGACAGGTATCATCAAACAGCTAATCGTAACGCTTGGAGCGACCTTGGTTAACCTAAGGTGCATTTGACACCGGCCGCGCACCGGACGTGATTTTCGGCGACTTTTCGAAGGCCATTGCCACGGTATTCCTTTGGCAGTTTGCGCAAATGCCAACTTAGTACGGTATAGCCCGTCGTGCCCTTCACTGGGTGATGGATGGTAGCGAACCGTGTGTACGGGTGGGGCGCAGGCTATCATTCAGTTAATGGACACCCAGTGCGGTGCAGCAAGGCTTGGGCATTTGCACTGCTGCCGTTCTCTTTCTAGGTGAACCAACTTCCGCAGCGTTTAAGGTATCGTAGCAACTATTTGTGGATGACTTGAAACTGAAAGTTTGTCGAGGTTGCTGCTGGTCCGAAGCTATGCAATGTGCCTTGGATGAAATTTCGGACTTGTCCAGTATTTGACTACTGCCCATAAAGGAGACAAAATACTCTGTGCTTTTTATTGGAGGATGCTATTTTCCTCCGAGATAGTTAGTCGGTGGGGTCCATCTTCCCCGTGTATCTATTCAGGTAGCTCCAGGCGATGTAAACACTCGGAGGCTGCTCTCGGGTGACAACTGGTGGTGGGCCACAAGCAGAGGGTCACGTGCGTAGTGGTTAATAGGCTGCTCCTTCGAAATCGGAAAATGCGTCCCACTTGTGAAGCTGTTCTCAGCTTTCCTTCTGCCTCACCTGGATTACCGCGTCCAGGCTTGGCCCGCTGCCTCGTCCGTGCCCAAACGGAGCTACTGGGTGCTTTATGGGTGGGCACTAGTTTGTTTGAGGGGCTACACGGACAGATGCACCCCGAGCCACTACTTAGTTTTTGATCGCATTGATTATCACTAGTACACTTAAGCCCCTGCTATCGTTTCACAAACTAAAAATATAAGCTACTGAAAATGGCACTAGAAAAAATCATAATCTCGTAATATTAACTTAACTAACAACTGCTTAATTTGCCAGGAGCCAATGTTGGAGGGATAGCTAAAGCAGAGGGATGAGTAAGTAAACTCACAGCACAGATGCCATTGGGCCCGACTCATAGTTACGTCAGCGAGTGTGGCAAACCATAAGTGTTCAACCTCCTTGGGACCCCATCCAGGCAGTCGGAATGCAATAACCGACGCGAAGTTCTAAGTGAGGGCTTACATACTTCTTGAGCAAGGCGTTGCTTGTCCTCCCCTTCTCTTCTAACCGCACCGCCGGCACGCGAAAGCACGATGCCGTAGTCGGTTGGAGGCTATGCTTGACACTTGGTCAAGCCATCGTAGCCTGGTGCGTGCTACAATGGTGTTTAGCGGTTCACTCGCTATTCCGGCCTAAAGTACGCAACGCCGAACACGCTCACTGCTAGCGCGACACCCGCACCAAACATGCGCTGAACCTGGAACGCAGCGATGATCAAACTTGACTAGCGTCCTTATATCTGTCTACCTGATGGACCAGTTTCCCAACCGTACAGGAGGGATCACCGAATGGCTGCACTGTAACCTATACACTTCAGAGCGACAGTGAGTGTGAGTCGGCGCTACAGGTGGCGGAGATAGGAAAAAGCAGCTCAACTTTGTGCTATACGGTCCGTGACCACATCTTCAATGTTACGAACGTTACTACAACTGCCTAGCTAGTTGAATACCTGAAGGACCTCTAGCTGAGCATCATGGTAGGCATAGGTCCCAGGTGCCCTTGAAGAAGTATTTTGCATTTCGAGGGCAAAAGTTTTCTCAAAAGCATCGCTAACCAATGCTAAGCGGCCCAGTGCTACTTGGCACGTTTAGGCGGTCACGAATAGCAGCGAGATGGACGGTGGGGGCGCAAGCCTTTATTGACCATGCGAGCACGCACGCGCGCAATTAAAGAGGATAGTTCTTGACCACCATGCAGCACACGTTGTCCTTTCGGTGGGTGTCACATTCATGCCCCGACCTCCGTCATCTGATAGGCGGAGGTTCGAAGATTTACCCTCGTATCTTCGTTTCGCGCGACTTATTCTGACCAGGCTGGATTCGTTCTGATGCTCTCGATTTGCTTAAGCTGGGTTGCGTCGCACTCCACGTGGTTATTTCTGGAGGTGCGACCAAACGTATGTATCTCGAGAACTTCCGGCTCTTCACAACTGCGTTCCCCTTGCTGCTCGGCCTGGGCCTGACGTCGTTTGTCGTTTGTTTCCCCTTTTTCGGCTTGCCACGTAGGCCTCGAGCTGCTTTGTCGACTTCCGTCCCTGGTGTCTTCGTTCATTTTCATCTTGCTTCGTTTTCGTGGCTTGTCCGTTCCGTCAGTGATTCGCGCTTTTCGCGCCAATACAATATGACGGCAATATCGTCAGCATACCCCAAGCCAAGCAGCCGCTCTCCAGGAAGCAGCTCCACACCATATAAGTCGTGTCCAGCTAACACATTTACATAATATCGTCAATAACGCAGTAAAAGAGGGATGGTGACAGCAGGTAACGTTGTCTCACACCGCTAGGGATACTGAAGGGCGGCGACATTTTTCCACCAACACCAAGCTGCCCTACACATGCGCGTACAGTACTGTGAACCTGTTTACAAAATTTTCGTGGGCACGTATCCTAGCAGACAGTTTCAAAGGGCAAATCTAACAACCAACTCGGAGGAGTATTTGACCTCTTGAAACCCGACAACGTTGGGTCGTCAATAAATATGGCAATACCTCAAAGATTAAAGAAACCTGGCTTAATCCCCGCGAAGCTGACGTTCACGAGTGCCAGGCAGTCTGTGGAGAACGACGAACTCAAGCATTTTATACTTCGTTGGCTTCAGAATGAGCCCTCTGTGATTGTCGCATCCCTAACGGGAGCCTCCTTAGAAAATCTGGGCTATGTCAGTGTGCCTCCTGTCTGTTAGGACAGCTCTGTGCTGCAAAAGTTTCACCGGAACTCGTATAACTCATCTACAAGTGCATGTTCGCTCACGTTAAAGAGATCTGGAACAATTCTTTCTGCCCTGCTACCTTATCCATGACCATAAGTCAGTTCAGACGTTCGGTTTCTTTGCTTGAGGGCGCATACGCGGCGGTGCCACTGGAAGCAGAGCGACCAATGGTTGGTGGCAGGTTCGACAACTACGACTGCGTAAATTGCTCCTCAACGTGTTCGGGCCAACGCTTAAAGCATTTTGACAAACATATGGCTGCTGTTCATTCACCTCGAGTACGATCGCACTACAACCAGGTCACTGGTTACTCGTATTACATATCAAACGGAATAGCTTACGATGGTCACCAACGGCAGCGGCACTCACTATAAATAAATAAATAAATAGTATATTCTCGGTAAAACGAGACACACCAGTAAAGGCGTGATCAAATATGCATACAAGCATAGCTTCTGTGGAATTTTAAAACATTTCGTTTTAATGAAAGTTATAAAAGAAAAGATGTTGTCCGTATGAGTGAGCATACTGTCAGGTAATAGTCAGACCCAGGGACATTATGGCGCTGTGGCGCGCAAAAATCCGTCAAAACACAAGTTGGGGGTAATTTCGGCAGGTAGTGGTCCGTGAGCACAGGAGCCTAAACAAGGTTTTGTTGCAACCAATAACCATTACGAGATAGGGATGATCTGTGCTCCAACAAAGCATTCTTCATAGCAGAATTAGTTGCACATGTTCGATGTAGAAGGCTGAGGACTGCGTCAGTGTGAAGTGCTTAGCTGTGACTTTATTTTGTGGCGAGTCACATCCGCCACGTTGCAGTGTTGTTAAGCGGACATTTGTGGCTTTTTATAGGGAGAACGCTTGCCAGGCGAAAACCCAGTTCCGACGCACAAGGAAACTACCAGACCTCGCGGTCTCTTCAGGCTGGCACCTATATTTGCCCATAGATTTTGTGAGTCCCGTTTTCCAGCTTGTTAATGTCGGCGAACATCGAAAATTTCCAACGACTATGTGGAGACCCAAGGTCCAGGATGGCAATTTGATTTGCCCTATGCAGACATGCCAACTGACAGTAAGGTTAGTGTATATGCGACAGTGTTCAGTGAGAGGTTACTCTGCTCGGCTGCCAGCGTAGTTTGATACGCATTCAGGACACCTGGCTTCGCCATATGGCGGGTGCCGATATAATCAAATCGACGTGACGGACGTACCCCGAGTCGAACCCTAGGGTCGGAACGAACAAGAGCGTGCTCAGAGTTCATGCACATGCTCCAAATCGGGCGACTGTTTTGGACACAGTCTCTGCAACAGTAACTGATCGCGAAGTGATCAATTTGCGTCCATGGTTGGTTCAAAGCTGATTAGCGCCAAGTAAGTCTGCTGCGCGTGCTGTATCGAAAGTCTGTGCTACCAAGTATCTTCACACAGGCGTAGCAACCGCTCTCCGTTTGCATTATGTGAGGCTACACTGATTTGGCCGCCCAAATAAAGCTCATCAGAGAACAAGTTTCGAATTGGAGTTCAACTCACCAGCGTCCACCACGGCATCAGTGCCAGTTTGTAACGTAGGAGTGCGTTTAGTTGATGATAAAATGCAGCTTTCACCGAATATGTGTTACATTTTGTAGTCGCGTAGTCCGCAATGACAAGCAGGCCTCACGTGTCTACGCGCGAGTTCGCCGCCTAGAATGAGCCAGCCAATCTAAAGGTGTACATCCGGTTGTTGAGTGAAATCCAATCGATCAGGACAGCTTCAGCTTGGGATCACAAACAATGCGGACGCCTGTTTTACCGGTATATGAAGATGCGTCGTCTCCAGCCAGGCGTTGTGAGAATGCGCCGCCAAGGGCGCATGTGTGGGAACTCAGTGCAATCGCGGATCGGGGAGCTTGCAAGCGGGTTTCGGCTAAGCAGCAAATATAGCCCTATACGGTAGCTAGCGTTTAGCCAAGCGCTTCCCGTTTGACAATCTGTAGCAAAATGTTCACAGTAAGGCATGCCAGTCTTGGCAAGGCTCGATGGTTCTAAATGGACGCGGATTAACTGACATTTCCGCTTTGTTGTATACGGCATTGTCAACTGGACCAGGGCGACTTCCTGTGATTGCGTGTGAGGTGAAACTGGAATACAATCGATTAATGAAGCAAGTCGCAGGAGGACCAAAAATCAAGGATTGAAAACGGGATTAACAGTGAAGTTGCACCTGGAAGCTAACAATGAAAAGGCTCTAGTAGAAAAATAGGGTGATGGAAAGCCTTGCGCAGCGGCATCCAAACCAGTATTCACCCTGCTTGCTGCAGCATCCAGCGCGCCGTTGAATACAATCCGCGAAGGTCAAGCACCTAACATCGTCTTGGATGGATTCATGGCTGTGTTGCCTTACCGAGAGCTAAGCGAAGTCATAATCCTAACTTAACGAACATTAAATAGGAGCGTTGGTCTAGATTTATCTTCGTTATTTAGTCCCGATAGATCGCTGGACCTCGTCTACTTCATGTTGTGCGACTCTAGAGGAACGCAAGGCTCTCGTGATATTTGATTGTAAGCTGATAGATCCTAATGTTAGTATTCAGCCGGACCCTCCGCTGGCCGATAGGCTGCAACTAATGGAGGGCATCAAGGACCCTAACAGCAGGCGAACGGCCGGAGCACAAGATCTCCGGTTGGTGGGTTTTTGGGTAGTCCGCCGGCCGTCCTTCTCCACCCTACCAGAGCCCCTGCTGGTAGCACACGACCCAGGTCTGGACTTAACGAGTACCTTCAGCTAGTACTAATGTTCGTAGCCTAAAGAGTAAGGTGTACGAGTTAGGTCTGCTTTTAGACGGGTCTCCTCCCGATATGCTCGCATTCACTGAAACGTGGTATGCTCAGGACTTCAGGGATGGTGAAGTAGATCTATCTGGCTACACACTATTTAGATGCGGTTGCTCCGCTGACTGGCATCGTGGAGGCGTCGCACTTTATGTGAGCGGTAAACTTGACGTTTAGAATACTTGCTTATTTAAGTCGGCAGCCAACAATTTTGAAGCATTGTCGGCTGTGATTAACACCTCCTTGGCTCAGGTTACAGTTGTAATTGTGTAGGCCAGCCCTAGTAAAGTATCCAGAGAGGTACTTGAAGTTATTCACTTCTAGTCCGACAGCACGTGTTTAGTGATGGGCAACTTCAACCGCCCGGAGGGTTGCTAGGCTGTTCTTTCATGCAAATCAGCGTCAAGCACATTTGGCGCTGATCTACTTGTGCTTACGTTTCAACTGCCGTTGCATCAGTTCATTGACCACTCCGCCGTGTACAGAAACGCCTAACTACCGTCTAGCTTAGACCTTATATTTGCTAAGTCACTCGACTTTATTGGTGACATTACTTACGGACCTCCACTGAGTTTCAACAAGCATGGTTTCTGCTCTTCGGTTGTACTCTGTCTAGACGCTACCGGAGTAATGTTGCTCCTCGCTTAAACATACAGAACGCAGATTATCAATAAATAACAGCCAGTGCTTCGCGTTCCCCTTGTGAGATCTCAGGCGCTGATGCTATCCAAGTCGCTTGGGAAGAATTTAAGTCCCACCACACAGAGGTCTCCGCACTCTTCATCCCAGTCACAAGGAGAAAGGCGGCACGAGCAAGCCGCCCTGGATAGATTCCACTGGTAGGAAACTGCTCACAAAAAGGTCAAAATATTAGCGGTCTTCCCTAGACGCTACATCCACGGATACTTATAGCAGGTACCGTTAGGCTAGAAATAGGTGTAAGCAACGCATGAGGAATGTTAGTCGCAACTTCCAAAAAGGGTTAGCAGACGAACCTTCAGTGGATTCAAAAAGCTTATTCGCCCATGTCAAACGGCGCTGCGAATCGAACCCGTCAATAACAGCGTTGATACTTGAAGACGGTACACATGCCAATACGGACTATGACAGGGTCTGCATACTTGTGAGCAACACGCAGCAAGGTCTATAACGGAAAATTTTTACAG
This sequence comes from Dicrocoelium dendriticum, assembly GCA_944474145.2. Classification (NCBI taxonomy): domain Eukaryota; kingdom Metazoa; phylum Platyhelminthes; class Trematoda; order Plagiorchiida; family Dicrocoeliidae; genus Dicrocoelium; species Dicrocoelium dendriticum. The sequence continues at coordinate 64,660,011 of OX104064.1, forward strand.
ACACTGAGACGTTTTGTAGGATTCAAGAGGGTTTGGGTCTCCCTGTATATGTTGTGGCGGAGACGGAAATTCGTAGGCTGTTACGCGGGATGAACACTTCTACGGCCTCTGGGTCTGATGTACTTCACCCGAAACGGCCACATGAGTTGGCTGCAGAACAAAGTGGACCGCTAGCTATCGTGGTTCAGAAATCGCTTGCAAGTTGTACATTAAGTTCCGTACAGAAGGAAGCTGTCATCTGTCCCATCTTCAAAAATGGGGACAGAAGCCTTAAGTGCAAATTACGGGCCAGTTAGTCTGAAAAACCTAGTAGTCAATCTCCTCGAGAAACTGTAGAGTCCTCTGAGTAGATTTACACCACTTAGCAATATAGAACACGGATTCCGGTGGGATTTTCGTGTCTGATGAATAGATTGGTGTCTCGCGAAGGTTGGGCAGATGCAGTGGATAACGGTCACGCACTTGGCGTGCTATTCGAAGGCATTTGACAAGGTGCCCTATGTTAGTCTCGTGCAAAAGTTGACCTGCAGAGCATCTGGCCGCGCGCTTCATTGAGTGACTGCCTTCTTGGATGGTAGAGAACAGTGTGTACGGGTAGACCGTGGCCTATTGTTCAGGTAACCTGTCCTCATTGACGTGCCGCAGGGCTCGGTCAATGGATCACTGCTATTCTCTACCCATGTGCTTGACCCACACGCGGTGCTTGACGTACCTTTGCTGCTACTTGCTGCGGACCTAAAGCTGTGGAAAATTGTCGAGGTTCCTGGGGGATCTGAAGCTATTCAGCCATCCTTGGATAAGTTGGGAGACTGGTCTACTATATGTTTACTGCCCGTACATCAGATAAAGTACTCAGTGCTTCGAATTAGAGGGGGTTGTCTTCCTGCGAAGTACTTCGTCTGTGGGTCAAACTTCCCAGTGTATTTAACCAGGTAGATTTAAGCCTCGTACACTGCTCCACTTTACTCTCCGGCGAAAACTGGAAGAAGGCCGCAAGCAGTGGTTTCCGCATGTTTTGGTCGCTGCGTCATTCTTTCGGAGTCTTGACGGGCGGCGTATTTACGAGGTTGCCCTGGGCTCTCTTTCGGCTTCCTCTGGAATAGTACGTCCATGCTTGTCCGCCTTGCCTCGTCCGGGACAAACTGGATCAAGTGAGGGTTTTACGGGTAGGCATTAGATTAGTGGAGGGATTACGGGGTCGGACGTACCCCGAGCGTCTACGTATTTTGGGAATGCATTCAGTGCACTACCGCAAACTTAGAGGCGGCCTAATCCTAACCTATCGTATCTTAACCGGGAACATTGGTCTAGGTTTATCTTGGTAATTCAGTCGCGCTATATTGCCCGTTCTACGCGGTCATTCCATGAAGCTGGACAAACCGCGATCTGATCAGCTTAGGGTGGAAGTGTGGCTGGCACGCGGGGACATCGAGCACTGGAGCACGCCTCCGGGAAGTGTTATCAGGGAATCCACAATTAAGCGGCTTGCGCGATAACTTGACGCTGTTGGGTGGCAAATTCAAAGCTTTCGTTTCCATGAGCAACACACATCCTCACACCTTGATTTTCTTTACTTTCTTTCATGCAATGATATTATCCTCTTATCTCAAATGCACTTCCTTATCCGGTACCGCCGATGTCTCTTCCTATCTTTTGCTTCCTTCAAATGGCTGACAGGACAGGGACTGCTAACGCAGGATAGGTGTGCGGTAACTATTTGATCGGGGTGTAATAGGGCTTTCCGTTTTAGGTCCATCAAGTAATCCGAGCACTGCATCAATTGCTGGCTAAACCATCCGTTCAAGAGCGAACACTCACAAGATTTCCCTATCGTACTACTGCTACCGGAACATGCACTTAGTACCATGGCAACACAATCCCCGTTCGATTGTTCGTCGTAAGGAGTCCGGCTGTGCGGCTTAGTTGCCTCTCTAGTATCCGGCCACGTGCTGGTGTCGGCTTGTCCGCAGGCTCTCGATACGTGGTTTGTCGATATTCTTTCTTACTAGGTGGTTGGGTTTAACTTCCGGACACCTACGGTCCCTTCGTTGTCCATTGCAAGTTACCAGGTCCCTCGCGACCTACGGTACGTGTTGGTTACGGAAAAACCGGTTACTTCTGACTGGCAACTATTACATATCTGGCCACCCTGCCAGGGTACAAATTGTCGTGTTATGTAGTAACCAGCCACCCTGTTCCGCATGTGCCCTCTGTGTCCACACATTGATGACTACAACCCTTTAGAAGCTCGAATGCAAAGCTACCGGAAGGACGTAGCCTACAGTGACCATCGGAATATATTCTGAGTTTCTTTGTCGACGAAGTTGCTCCCCAACTGCTGGCACTCTGGCTGCCGTACGATGCCCCCGGAAGAATTTTGTCTTGGCTACGAATTCCTTACTCGGCTAAAATTGCGTCGAACCTTTTTCTTCAATATTAGTATACTTGCTAAAAATTTCCTTGAGAAAACGTTCAGAAGTAAGCAGCAACTATTTCAGCACTGTTAAGATCGGTGGTGGGCAGTTTTTCTACCTCCTGTAGCGACCAACTTATTCAAAAGCGGGCGTAATATATGCTGAACCTGTGTTATGCAACTTTATTAACCTATAAAAAATTTACATAGTATGGAATTCAGATTTTGGCAATCTTTACTTGGTCTTTGCTTTGACTGCTGGTTTCCAGCTAACATATGTTGGGCATGCACGACTCGAATATAGTCTAGTTGTAGTGTACCTGATTGTCAGTCTCGCGGCCGGGGTTTGAATCCAGGCTGCGACGCCTTTTGTATTCGCTTCGGCGATACATATGTTAAAAGTGGAGCTATACAGAGAAGGTTGCTGTGGTCAATGGGTTAAGAGGACCAATAACATTTAACTTCACCTGGCGGGTCTCTGCATTCCAACGTCATTTTTGCACAGTATTCTAGGTTCGGATGGAACACGAAGGCAAGCTTTTGTGCAACATTGTGTACGAGAGTTATTAGCGTACCAGTTTTCATTCATTTCGTGCTACTAAGCCCTTAGCAAGCTGCCACATTGCGTACGTGGCATTTATTTTAAAAAGGCTCACACCGAAAATGCACTTGACGTCCCTCGTCCTCTGGTATAAATGGTTTAACTGAAAGTTAATTGGTCGCTTGGGTTATAAGATTGCTCATATACTTTGCTGTTAAGCGGAATTCCATGCCAGAAGCATTTAACTTTGAAGGCTCGCCGTTCCCTGGTCTACCACGCGGAGTCCAAAGTTCGCAGTGTAGAAGAATTTCATGCTACGTTATAGTTCCCAAGGTCGTTGGGGTCGCTCTGTTTGGCGGAAAAAAGACGGTCTGGAAGTATCAGCTTATTCAGCAGCACTGACAGAGTGAGCACAAGGCTCATGTTGGTGGTACTGATATGATGCGGTTGAGTTTCCTGAGCGTTCTTTGTTCACCTTCATTCTTTATCAGTAATAGTAACAGACTCCTGTAACAGGCTTCGGCTACAATTCCAATGTCAGCGGGTCCAAGACCTGCTGTCTTTACCTGTTGAGATGAAATAACCTCGCAACGCATGGTGGTTGTGTAGTTTTTAAAAGTCTTTAACTGCGTCTTGGTATGTGGCCGGCATCGCCTGTAGCTCAAACATCATAGAGCTCGTTTGGGCAAATTGTTTACGAACCGAGTAGTTAACTTCTGGAATAGACTTCCTTCTGGTTTATTGGAGTCTGAGTCGGTAGAAGCCTTCAAAAGGGGCTTAGATGATTGTTGGTCTATTCTTTTGCCAGAGATATTGTAGTTGTACTGGAATATGTAGTGTATTTTGATGCGGACACATGAAAGTGTAAAGATTGCTCTTGTCTTGCTTCAATCCTTTGCAGCAGCAAGAAGAGACAATCCAACGTTGAAGTGCCGGCGGCCGTTTCACTTACCGGCATAAGAACTGGACGCTCGTTAGGCGAAAGCCTCTGTCGTCCGTTTGACCTGTCTGACCTGACTTTCTCTAGTACTCCTATCAAAAATCAGTGTCTCTGTGAATACCACGCGGTGTTTCGATTATTTGGCGTGCCATACTAATCGAGGATGTTAGCGACATTATTGTGGAAAACAGTGTTTGAATAAACACTTGAAATGAAATTTGACTATTGTCGAATTTCCTTTTTATCCAAGATATCTTGGATCGATTAAGGCGGTTCTGATCAGAGCGTCTTTATCGCTTACTGGCAATTTTTCAGGTTCCCCTTTTTTTATCCCGTTTTGCACCCTGTCTTTGCCTTTTTATTGAGGTCGTTTTACTATTGTGTACGTGTTATAATTTCACTCTGTTTTCCACTATGTCGGTCTCTCAATGCATGGAGGCTGTTGTTCCAGGTGGCTTGGATTCTGAGGGTGTCGCACTTTGTGGCCGTTCAAGTTGCTGTCTGCCAATAACTGACGATTCAGGTGGCATGCAGTGCGAGCTCTGTAACCGATGGCACCGCCAGTTTTGCACAGACCTGAATACCCAGTAGTACGTAGCACTGGCCTTCAGCAAAATTTGTTTTTCAGTTGTGCCAATTGCTGCAGCCGCCGGCAAGGCCGCGCGGCCTTTCGTACAGAAGACGAATCTCTTGATATCTGGCTGCAAAATGTAGGGCGTCCGTTCTCTGTGCTCTCAGCTCTTCACCTTAAGCTTCATCTGCTCATGTCGACTTTTCCTGTCTCCAACAACGAAGATTTGATCGTTTGCACTTGAGATCAACTTGTGGAACCAATCTTGGTGTCACCCGTCCAGATCGCTGTGAACCATAAAAATGAAGCTGGTTCGGATGTCATATCTAAATTTCCATTTTCAAACATAAACTTCATCCTGCATCGGCCGTCGCGCAGATTATCAAGGCTTGCCTTATCTGCTGCATACAGCTGGGCGGATAAGCGTAAACATATTACTGCTGGCGCCTCCTTTCTTCTCCACCTGCTTCTCTTACTCCCATCCCGACCCCCATTACTAATCTTCCTTCTATAATTCCCGTTTTTTAAAAAGGGCGACAAGCATCTCCCTGCCAATTATAGACCAGTAAGTTTGACAAGCGTACTGGTCAAGGTATTGGAGAAGTTGGTCAGTGATGTGCTTGAACACCACCTGCGGGAGTATGGTCTGCTCAGTCCACTGCAACACGGCTTTCGCAAGGGTCATTCCTGTATGACTAATTTGCTAGTTGCACGCGAATCTTGGGCGGATGCTTTGGATCGGGGTCATGCAGTAGATGTAGTGTTTATTGACTTCTCCAAGGCATTCGATACTGTATCACATTCTCGCCTTTCCTTGAAACTTCGGTCCTATGGAATATCCGGGGGTGCACTAAAATGGATCGCCACGTTTCTGGAATGGAGAGAGATGTGTGTTCGTGTGGGGTCTACTCTGTCTTTCTGACAGTCATTCCTCAGTGGGGTCCCTCATGGTTCGGTGCTTGGCCCGTTGATATTTTCCTTGTATGTCAACGAACTGTCCGAACTGCTGGAGGTACCATCTCTCATGTTTGCAGATGACCTAAAGTTTTGGCACATAGTGTCTGACTTCGATGGACTCCAGACTCTGCAACGGTCCCTCGATAAACTTTGGGACTGGGCTGCTCTGTGGCAGTTGTCCATAAATTATGCAGTGTTCCATCTTACGAATAGGGCCAAATAGCCCCCAAACACGTTATTTGCTTGGCGGTAATGTACCACACCATGTTGCCCAATTAGTAGACCTAGGGATCACATTGTCTTCAGAACTTAAATCCAGTAAGAACTGGAGGAAAGCTACGTGCAAGGGTTTCAGAATGTTGTGGATGATCCGCAAGGCATTCGGGACCATCACGGGCGCTATGTTTGTTAGGTTATTCTCAGCATTTTTCAGTCCACACTTAGAATACTGCATCCGGGCTTGTCCACCTTGCTTAGTCAGGGACAGGATGTCAGTGGAGTGTTGAGAGTTGGAACCAAACTGGTCCATGGACTGCGGAACCATTCTTACTCAGAAAGACTACTTGCGCTGGGAATGTTCTCGATGCACTATCGTCAACATCGAGGCGACCTAATCTTGACCTATCGTATACTTACTGATAAAATCGGACCCGTTTTATCCTGGCTTTTCCAACCGGCTCGGCTTCCATCGCTCGGAGGTCACTCGCTGAAGCTACACAAACCTCGATCGGATGGAGTCCGGGCGGACTTTCGTTTATTACGCCGGGTGGTGGATTCCTGGAATGCACTGCTCGAGAACGTGGTATTGGCACCAACAATGAAAATGTTCGAACACGGAATAATAATAATAATAATAATAATAATAATAATAATAATAATAATAAATAATGTTCGAACACGGACTCGACGCTCTTGGCCTTCAATTCTTAACATTCCCATTCACTTCCTAGCTTATCCGTTTTATTGAATTATTAAATCTATTGCGTTTTTTCGTGACACTCTTATTACTTTCGTACTTCTCTTTCTTATTTCACGTGACCAATGCGGCGGGGACTGCCAGTGCAGGTCGCGTGGGTATTAATTGGTTGACCGTGGTGTGATTCGCGCGCGCTGATCTGACTCTTCTGGATTCCAGTTATCGCGGACGCACAATACCCTGGATCAACGACGCGTCACGGAAGGAGCATTCACGGGGATTTATCCTATTGTTCCGGTCCCACTTGAATTTGAATTGACAGCAATCGCATTGCCACTGGAGTAGAACCATCTGCAGCCACCTTGTTGCGATACGCTCCGGACGCCTATCAGCAACAGTCCCTTATAAGGCCATGCTGTCCCGTTTCCATGTCGACGTTCAACGTTCGCACTCTAAGACAAGTAGGTCAACAAGCTGTGCTCGCACGCACCTTGGACACACTGGGTAATAATGTGTGTTGTGTGTTCGAAACTAGGATCCATGACCCTAATGGGTTTGTCGAATTAACTGCGCCCGACTTGTCCTCTCGTTATTAATTGCCCGCATCCGGAGACCGCGACGTAGCACTTACGCGTCAAGCTGGTGTAGGTATCATTCTAAGCTCAAAGGCTGAGTCGTCGCTGGTCGATTGGATTCCGGTGAACAGCCGTTTGTGTCCAGTCCGTTTGACGACATCAGCCAAGGCAGAGGCAGTAGGCAATTAACGCAATCTCTTCCAGCTGATCCGAACCACTGGTCCCAGGAAACCAGGCGTCAAGGAGACTATAAGAGAACGCGCGGGTACTCTGATACATGATAAGGAGCGCCGTGTGGCTCGTTGGGCGGAACACTTTCAAGATCAGTTCGGCTGACCCCTCTACTCCCGGACCTTCTCCTAATCGGGTGATGCAGGACGAGCCATGAACAGTTAGTTTAGAGCCACCGTCGGAGGCCCAGGTCCGAAACGCGATCACAGTCCTCATTCGTTGACGTGCCGCTGTCCCTTATTCCCTCACACCTGCACTAATTAAGCATGAAGGTGGGGTCCTCTGCAATGCACTTACCTCTTTATTCGGATGTATCTGGAAGAAAGAGTGTCCCGAATCATCATCATCATCAACAGCAGTACATCAGCCATTTGAACTGATGCTTCGCTGCCATACAACCATGAGGAGCTGTGAAATAAAGAATAAGATGAGGGAGAGAAGCGGGACTTACCTGAAAACCTTAATGCCCTAAGCAAACATTCAGGGTCAAGGCGCCTACACTTTGTGTAGACAGCCTACCGTCACAAACAGCTGGCTATCGTGCAAAGATAAGGCGGCATCGGCGAGACAGCTTCCTTGCGGCTTTCACTGCCACACGTCATAATCAGCCATTACCCCGCAGATAACTCAGCACCAAACACACTTTAAACAGGCAATCCGATTAGGAGATGGCAGCAGACGCGCCACTGGTGTCTACTGCGAGCCATGTCCTGTAAAGTCTCGAGCCCAGCACAAGGCGAGTCACGTGGACCAAAGCCCGGAAGGCGAGACGGACCAAAGACACCCAGTTTGATCGTCAGTGACTTCATTTCCCGTCGTCAAGTCAACTTCTGTCCACCTCGAGCCTTGCGTCACCCTACACCTGGTAGACTAAACAACGCCCTCCTAGGTAAGCGGTGACCAGGCATAGGTATCACGTGCCTGAGCCAACGCAACTTATTCAGTGCTATCTGTTGTTCTAGGGAGCTACCATGTTTATCACTACCTAGTACTCACCTACGCACATCATCATTGCGGACACGCTAGTGCCATCCGACTCCAGCAATGCATCGCAGCCAACAATGATCAAAGACTTGAAGACGCCTCAGATATTCAGACCGAAGGGTCCAAGTCTCACTCCCATAGACCAGGACGGCTCTCACTGTGGCCTTGTATACACGGCGTTTCAGACAAAGAGAAACTCCCTTCTGTCGCTAAAGATGCCGCAGGTTCAAGAAGGCAGCTCTGGCTTTTGCAATGCGTGAGCTGACGTCAGTTTCTATGCGCGCATCGTTGCTGATGCAGCTGCCAAGGTAAGTGAATTGATCAACCACCTCGAGTTCCTCGTTAGCAAGCGTCAAGGGATCATCAAGTGACTGGTGGTCCTGCAGCAACACTTTGCACTTTGGAGGTGCAAAGCGCATACCAAACAATGGGACCACTCTAAACAGGCTATTCAGGGTTGATTGTGCCGCCTCAACATTGTCGAAAAGCAAGACGATATCGTCCACATAATCTAGATCAACTAACCTTTCACCAGGCAGCACTTCAACGCCTACATCGTGAGATTTCGCAAGGTAACATTCCATGATAGAATCCACGACAAAATTGAACGAAAACGGGGAAATCGGAAAACCTTGACGAACGCCACTTGTAGTCGGAAAGCTATCCGATAGGTCACCGTAGACCCTGACGCGACCTGTAGTGTTCGAGTATAGAGCACGAAAGATGTTCACATATATCGTGGGAACATCTTTCCGCGCAAGTATTTCGAACAGAATCGATCGATCGACTGAATCAAACGCACTCTTGAAATCGAGGAACACAGCTATTGTCGGTCTGCGGTATGCGTGGCGCTGCTCTAGCACCTGCCGCAAAGTGAATATATGGTCTATACAGCCATGTCCCGGGCGGAAACCTGCCTGCTCTTCCTTAATCCGAGATTCCCGTTCCACAGTGAGGCGACGAACGAGAATCGAGGCCAGTAATTTTGTCACAACTGGCGTTAGGCTAATACCCCTGTGGTTAGAACAGTGTGTGCGACTGCCCTTTTTGTATATTCCCTCTATAATCGATTCGCTTCAGTTAGCCGGAACACTTCCTTCCAGACATACGAATAGAGGTCAGTGCATTGCAGAGGATCTCGCCTCCATCCTTAAATAGTGCAGGTGGGAGGGAATCTGGGCCAGCGGCACGAAAACGATTGAGGGCTGTAATCACATTTCGGACCTCGGCCTCCGACGGAGGCTCTAAACTAACCGTCCATTGCTCGTCCTGCATCACCTAACTAGGAAGAGGTCCGGGAGTAGAGGGGCCAGCTGAACTGATCTTGAAAGTGTTCCGCCCAACGAGCCATACGGCGCTCCTTATCATGTATCAGAGTACCTGCGCTCTCACTGATTGTCTCACTGACACCTGGTTTTCTGGGACCACTGGTGCGGATTAGCTGGAAGAGATTGCGTTAATTGCCTACTGCCCCTGCCTCCTCCATTTCTTGAGCCCTACTGGTCCACCAGGCTTCCTTGTCAGCACGCAGCCTCTGCTTTAGTTCGCGCCTAATAGCCCGTCTGGTCACATTGTGCTCAGAGCCAGCCGGGAGGTGTCTTCTAGATTCCAACAAGTTCACCGACCTCTCGGATATTCAGTGACTGGTGCGGTGACGATTGATAGTGCCACAATCAGATGCTCCTGCGTCGTGCATGGCGGCCGAGATCCTATTCCACTGAAGCTCAGTGTCATTAGGACAAGACTGCGGAAGTTCAGTATGCAGTGCGTCTTGATAGGCTTGCCTGACCGAGGACTGAGACAATTTCTCAATTGTCAATCGTAGGGGACGCTTGGTGCGCCTCCCGATAAAGTTCATGGAGGAACGACAGCTTATCAAGGCGTGATCAGAGTCGATGCAGGTATTCCAGTACGAGCGGCACTCCAGGATGGAACCACGCCATCTGTAATTTATGGCAATGTGATCAATTTGGGTCTATCGCTGGCCAGCTACAGCAGGACGCCAAGTGGCACTTCGGCGCCCACTGTCTAAAAGCAGTGCTACTAAGAAACAACTGGTGCTCCGCACACAGTTGCAGCAGACGTTCACCGTTGTCAGTCCGTTCGGAGTTAAGCCCACATTTACCACCTAGCTGAGCTTCTGAAGAGCTCAGACGCCGTACTTGTGCGTTCATACCCTCTGCAACTACTATAATATCTGAAGTAGTAGCACTGAGTAATAGCGCGTTCAGTTTGTGATGGAATGTGTGCTTGACAGCATTTGAACTGCAGTCAGTGTCCCGACTGATTGGAACGGATCGATTATAGTGGTAATATACAAAAAGGGCAGCCGCACAGACTGTTCTAACCACAGGACTATTAGCCTAACGCCAGTTGTGACAAAATTACTGGCCTCGATTCTCGTTCGTCGCCTCACTGTGGAACGGGAATCTCGGATTAAGGAAGAGCAGGCAGGTTTCCGCCCGGGACATGGCTGTATAGACCATATATTCACTTTGCGGCAGGTGCTAGAGCAGCGCCACGCATACCGCAGACCGACAATAGCTGTGTTCCTCGATTTCAAGAGTGCGTTTGATTCAGTCGATCGATCCATTCTGTTCGAAATACCTGCGCGGAAAGATGTTCCCACGAAATATGTGAACATTTTATGTTTTGCACTCGAACACTACAGGCCGCGTCAGGGTCTACGGTGACCTGTCGGATAGCTTCCCGACTAAAAGTGGCGTTCGTCAGGGTTGTTCGATTTCCGCAGCTTTGTTTAATTTCCTCGTGGACTCCATCGTGGAATGTTCCCTTGCGAAATCTCACGACTTAGGCGTTGAAGTGCTGCCTGGTGAAAGGTTAGTTGATCTAGATTATGTGGACGATATCGTCTTGCTTTTCGACAATGTTGAGGCGGCACAATCAACCCTGAATAGCCTGTTTAGAGTGGTCCCATTGTTTGGTATGCGCTTTGCACCTCCAAAGTGCAAAGTGTTGCTGCAGGACAACCATCCGCTTTATGATCGCTTGACCCTTGCTAACGAGAAACTCGAGGTGGTTAATCAATTCACTTACCTTGGCAGCTGCATCAGCAACGATGCGCGCATAGAAACTGACGTCAGCTCACGCATTGCAAAGGCCAGAGCTGCCTTCTTGAACCTGCGGCATCTTTGGCGACAGAAGGGAGTTTCTCTCCGTCTGAAACGCCGTGTATACAAGGCCACAGTGAGAGCCGTCCTGGTCTATGGGAGTGAGACTTGGACCTTTCGGTCTGAATATCTGAGGCGTCTTCAAGTTTTTGATCATCGTTGGCTGCGATGCATTGCTGGAGTCGGATGGCACTAGCGTGTCCGCAACGATGATGTGCGTAGGTGAGTACTAGGTAGTGATAAACATGGTAGCTCCCTAGAACAACAGATAGCACTGAATAAGTTGCGTTGGCTGGGACACTTGCTACGTATGCCTGGTCACCTCTTACCTAGGAGGGCGTTGTTTAGTCTACCAGGTGTAGGGTGGCGCAAAGCTCGAGGTGGACAGGAGTTTACTTGACGACGGGAAATGAAGTCACTGACGTCCAAACTGGATGCCTTCCGGGCTGAAGTCCACGTGACTCGCCTTGTGCTGGGCTCGAGACTTTACAGGACATGGCTCGCAGTAGACACCAGTGGCGCGTCTGCTGCCGTCTTTTTATCGGATTGCCTATTTAAAGTGTGTTTGGTTCTGAGTTATGTACGGCGTAATGGTTGATTATGACGCGGGGCAGTGAAAGCCGCAAGGAAGCTGTCTCGCCGATGCCGCCTTATCTTTGCACGATAGCCAGCTGTTTGTGACGGTAGGTTGTCTACGCAAGGTGTAGGCGCCTTGACCTTGAATGTTTGCTTAGGGCATTAAGGTTTTCAGGTAAGTCCCCTTCTCTCCTTCTTCTTTTTCTTTATTTCATAGGTCCTCATGGTTGTGTGGCAGCGAAGCATCAGTTCAAATGGCTGATGTATAACTGTTGTATATGATGGTGATGTTGATCGACGCCGAATTGCAGGTTCATTGGTTCATTGGTTGGTAGAGAGGAGAAGCCAGTTCATGTGTCAGCTCCGTCACTTCCCGCTCGTTGCTGCGATCATTGTGGAACAGATATCCGCAGACCGCTGTGGTTTTATTGGGGGCAGCAAAATCCCTGCGCATTCAGTGAGGGAATCCAACAGTCGTTTGAAACATTCCTGTCTCCGCTTCGACGACAGCCTTCGACAGGCTGTTCCAGTCATTTACTACCCGGGTGGTTAGGGCCAGATAGGACCGCACACGGAGTTGCCGCGGTTTGGAACGTTTCTAACGGTGGCCTCGAATTGCACACTTTGTCTTAAGACGAAAGAACGGTTGCAGCTCACTTCCAAGCTCACCTCGGAGAATACTTTGATTGAATATCATATCCGCGGCGACGACGATAATCCAAAGGGAACAAGTTCAACCGTTGAAGCCGTAGGGAAAAGATAAGTCCTTCAACTCTGAAACGAATTTGGATCCACGCCGGTGAATCTGCTCGATCATGTCACGTTCGGACTTGGTGAGAGGATACACAGCAGGCAATCAGTACTCGAGAATTGGGCGCACGTGCGAAGCAAACAGTAGTCTGAAAAGTGCTGGGGTCAGGCGTCAGAAGTCTCTCCGTATAGCGTGAAGTATTCTGTAGGCGGACGCGACCCTCTTCCGGGTGTCCTGGATTGATTTGAGATTAGGAGATATAATCACCCCGAGATCCCCCTCCTAGTTAACATTTCTGAGCAAGAAACCTCCGATATGGTAAGCCCCAAAAGGCTCAGGAGCACTGATTACAAGGACAGCGCTTTTGTCACGGTTAATGGGCAACTGCCACTTTATTGACCAATCGTGGAGCAGATCGAGTGTCGCTTGAAATCTGTCTGCATCTTCCAGACTGGATATATCAATCCACAGCTTCAGATCATCCGCGTAGATTAAGCAGTCGGTTTGCAGTTCGGATGGCATGTCGTTGCTAAAGATATTGAAGAGTTCGGGACGGAGTACAGAACCCTGGTCATGAGAACTTGATCAGAAAGCGCTTCGTTAACTTTAACCTTCATGAAGCGACCGTCCAGGAAATCGGAGACCCAAGAAAGAAATTGCCAGTGACGCCGATTCCCCGGAGTTTGCAGAGGAGCGGCTCATGCGGGACCTTGTCAAAATTCTTACTGAAATCAACAAACAAAGCATCTCGATGTTTATCGGCATCTAAGGATCTTGCCCATTTTTCTCTAGCCACCAGCAAATTTGTGGCGCCCATCGGAACCCATGTTAGGCATGAGGGAGGAACTCCAACTCATCGTGATGGTGAGGGGCCCGTTTCAGAATCCGTTCCATGACTGCACAAAATCGAAGTCAGGCAGATGGGACGATAGTTGGCTGGATTCTGTCTGTTCCCTCCTTTGTAAAAAGGTTTAACCATTCCCAACTTCCGGGCAGTTAGAAGCCACCCGAGCTCAGAGGAACGACGGAAGATTTGACAGACAGGAGCGACAATGTGCCCAGCCACTGTCTTAAGGATCTATATGTATAAACCATCAGGACCAGGCGAGGAATACGGGTCTATGGCAAAAAGAAGTTTCATTACAACTTCAGTGTTAACATTCACGTTCTCCAACAGGAAAGGAGGAGTGGGCGCAACACTTTCCGTGAATGGCGTTTCGGTCGAGTGGACAGAGGAATATTGCTGGACCAAAAGGCTAACTTCCTCAACGCCCTCGTAAACTAGATCCAAATGCTCACAGGGAGACAAGGCAGGGACACCAATGCCAACTTTGGTGCTTCTTTTTAGGTATGAGAAGAACGCCTTGGAGGTTGTACTAGAATGTGCAGCTAATGACAGCTCATATTTTTCGCGTTTCTCGCATTTTTTCATGTTGCAAGCCTTCCTGACCGTTTTGTAGAAGTAATCAAGCTCAAATCGCGTAGTCCCGAAACGATCCCATGGTTTACGTCTTCTTTTCATCATTGATCTCAATTCGTGATCGATCCAAGGAGGGCATTTGGAGAAAGGTCTTCTTTTGGAGAAGGGGGTGACCTGTTCAATGAGCAACGTCAGCTTGGAGTATAAGTGATTCCACGCTTCATCAACATCGAAATGTTCAGGGATACTCCAATCGACAACGCTTGCGGCCGTTTTCAGACGAAGTGTATGGGCACGCCAGAAATTCCGCCGGTCGGCTCGTTGGCTGTGAACATCGAAGCGACGTGTCCACTGGAATGAGACAGTACAGTGATCACTGTTGCCAATGGGCTGTAGAACTGAAAGGTTCGTGATGTCTGATTGTGCTGGGGAGAGCGCGAGATCCATGATATGCGGCGTCTGATCTGGAGGCATACAAATTGGTGTAGTGACATGTTGAAGCAAATTACAATGAAGTATGGTTTTGAGTAAGTTGGCCTCGTAGGAGACTGTAGGTCGGTCACCAAGTAGCCGGTTCCACTCAGCGGAAGAAGCATTGAAATCCCCAACGATAAGACAATGCTTTCCTGCACCATGCCTCCTGATCGAGTCCATCAAGCGAGCTGCGGATCCTGAAGGCGCTTTGTAGATACCAAATGTGAGAGAACCCCGTCCAACACCAGAGGGCATCGAACTCGTCGTTGTCACTGATCGCTTCAACTACATGTACTTTGATATCAGTCTTCTACTAGACCATTACGCCACCGCCGGACCTCCCTCTTTGTCGGTCGGATCAGGAGAGGTGGTAACCGATTATAGTCACCTCTGAATCCGTGATGTCTGTGAATATCCAGGTTTCATTGAAGGCCATCAGGTCTGGACTGGTCTCTAAGGTCGTAATGGTTCACTCTTTTACTGTAGTGCGTAAAAGTATACTTCCTCAGCTCGCGTGTGTCCTTAAACATTTGCATCATACGATAGCCGTCCTCTTCCGCCAGCCGCCGGAGCCGTCTGTTGTTCACATAGAGAAACGGCTTTCCCGCATGAAAAGCATTACTGTGCACAATGTTGAAGGATACTGCGTCTTAGCACCAGCCGTTATGCTTATGACAATCTTGGCCTGACACCTACAGTTTATAAGCTTGTAATAAAAGTAACATGTCAATTTGCTGCTTGCATATATGGCCTCTTCGCTTGCGGTGAACACATCTATATTGTTCGGATCTGTACCGCACACCCTCAGTCAGTTCTTGACCGCTTCTCTTCCGATACGCTTCAGATGTCAAGACATCTGCTTTGAAAAAAACATGCCGTTCGCATTTAGAAGCGCCTCAAGTCACTATCGAACTTCACAAAATTTCGGTACACACGCTGAGAGTAGACAGCACTGAAAGCAGCGGTATCGTCAACAGCCTTGTCATCGACTGAAACTGCCCACGCACTATATGGGGCATTCTAACTATCATCATGCTCATGGAAACCCATGTCACTTTAACATCATCGTCATCATACA
>OX104064.1:64676065-64756263 GCA_944474145.2 Dicrocoelium dendriticum
TCAGGTTTTTGTCCTTCTTCAATAATTGCGCAAGAGTGTCCTTCTGAAAGGCAGGCAGATAAGGTGCCGTCAGAGCAACGATTTAAATTCAACCACGCACCAAACTAGTTTCGATCACTCTTTACACCGCACCCCTTCTATATAGGCAACGTCCCCGTTACCACACCAAAGCCCCCTTGAGCTGGTACTTCAACTTCGGTGGCTACTTCTGTCGGTGGCTCATTGTGATGTTCCTCATCCGAATGCTCAGATTCGATATAGAAAAGTTTAAGCCGATTAAAGTGTACGACCATGGGCGGCCCAACGGCGTTCTTTGGGTCCCTAATCACACAAGTCAGATCAGATATTATTCGGTCTACCACGTAAGGGCCAGCCCACTCACGATGCAGCTTCGCTGGTATTCCGGATACCGGTGCCTGATGCAAATATACGAGGTCGCCTGCTTTCAACGGGACACCGAGGACCTTCTTGTCGTAGTATCCCTTCTGTCGCCGTTGAGCGTTCGCCAAATGGATGCGTGCCGCTTCGTGTCTGCGTCGAACGGAGTCGAGGAGTTTGCTGACGTATTCAACAACCGACGGGTATACCTGTTGTGATCTCGGTAATCGGACATCCGAGGGCAACCGAACTTCTCTACCCGTCCACATAAACGACGGCGTTTGTCCGGTAGAAGAGTGGATCGTACTGCGATAGGCCAATAAGCATTTAGGCAATAACGTATCCCACTCGTAAATGTTCTGGTCCACGAACGCCTTCAAGAGTGACTTCAACGACCGATTCGTACGTTCAACTTGTCCGTTCCCTTGTGGATGGCAGGCCGTTGTTCGCGTTTTATCAATACCGAGTACTCTGCACATCTCCTGGACCAGTGAGCTTTCGAAACATGATCCCCTATCGGAATGCAATTGCCCAGGCGCTCCCCATTGGCAAACCCAGTGGTTAGTCATCGCTGTTGCCACAGTGAGTATCAGCCTGCGCGATTGGCACGGCTTCGCACCATTTGGTGAAGTAGTCTACCATGACTAGAATGTAGCTATTCCCTCTCGGCGTTCCCGGTAGTGGACCAACGAGGTCTACTCCAACTATTTCGTTCGGGTAACCTGCTGTCATGGATTGTAATGGTGCCCTATGAGCAATAGGCGGATTTTTGAACGTCGCGCATCTTTCGCAAGTTTGGCAGAAGTTGACAATGTCTCTTCGTTTGTGCGGCCACCAAAATCGTTGACGCGCCGCCGATTCGAGTTTATTGTTTCCAGCGTGTCCCAGCTGTTGGTGCAGTTCCGACAGCACTTCGGTAACTAACGCCTGTGGAACAACAATCCTCCTCAGGTACTTGGGGCCGAAATCGAAGACCAACACACCTTCTTCGATGGCGAGTTTATCCCACATCGCCCACAAGCACCGAGCTTCGTAGCTTTTCCCTTCCATTTCTTTCGGAGCTGGTTTGTCCCTTCCCGAGCGCCGCTCATGGTAGATTAGTGATATGTCTAGGTCCGAAGCCTGTGCCTCTTGCCATCGACCATACTCGGCTTTTTGTAGGTTGACTAGCGATACGTGTTGCGTAATGCAGGAAGGACAGTTTCCGTGATCTCGAGACGGAATCCTCGATAGCGCGTCCGCGTTGCCGTGTAGTTTCCCAGGCCGATGGTGACATTCGAACTCATACTCCTGTAGTTGCTCCTGCCATCGAGCAATCTGCCCCTCAGGGTCCCTGAAGTTTTGCAACCACCTGAGTGATTGGTGATCAGTCCGTACTAAGAATTTTCTTCCTAGAAGGTAGTGCCGATTTGGTTTTATGAAAAACACCAACGCCAACATTTCTTTCCTTGTCGTACAGTAATTTCTTTCTCTTGACGTAAGGCTTCTACTACTGTATGAAACCACTCTCTCTATACCATCCCGCCCTTTTTGTGACAAAACCGCTCCAATGGCTTGATCGCTAGCATCCGTGTCCAAGATAAACTCCCCAGCATATGGTGACAAGTCGGGGAAGATTAACATCGGGGCAGTACACAGAGACTCACGCAATCGATCGAAGCTAGTTTGACATTCGACAGTCCACTCGAAATTGCGATTATTCTGCAACAACACGTTTAAAGGGGTTGCGACCTCCGAAAACCCTTTTATGAATCGACGGTAGTATGATGCCAGCCCTAAGAAACCGCGTAACTCCTCGGCATTAGTGGGAATTGGCCACGCCTTTATCTGATCTGTCTTGCGCGGATCTATCCGGATGCCTGCTCTAGAGATGATGTGTCCGAGATAGGTAACTTCTTCTTGTAGCAAGCGACATTTTTTTGGTTGAAGTTTCAAACCTACCTTGATTAGACACGTTAACATTTTAGCCAGATTACTTAGATGTTCCTCCTTCGTTCTCCCATGTACGATGACATCGTCCAGATAGACGAGACACGTGAGGAATTAAATCCTGAAGCACTTTCTGCATAAGGCGTTGGAATGTTGCAGGAGCGTTTGATAGGCCGAAAGGCATTGTTTGGAACTCATAAAGACCTGAAGGGATTACAAAGGCTGTCTTCGCTCGGTCACTCTCTTCAACTTCCACTTGCCAATAGCCGGACACCAAATCTAGCGTGCTGAAATAAGCCGATCCTCCGAGCGCGTCGAATAGGTCATCGATTCTGGGCAGTGGGTACGCATCTTTCCGCGTGACCTCGTTTAGCCGCCTGTAATCAACACACAGCCTAAAGCCACCGTCTTTCTTCTTTACCAAGACGACTGGGGCTGCCCATGGGGAAGTAGAGGGTCGTATAACTTCCTTTATCAACATCTCGTCTATGAGCTTTTGCAGCTCGCCTTGCCAGTGCACTGGGATCCGTCTTGGGTGAGTCTTAATCGGGGTCGTATTCCCGGTGTCGATTAGGTGTTTCACGACGCTGGTGCGGCCCAGGTCTCCAGTCTGCCAGGCGAATGCATCAGAGTGGGCTAGCAGCACTTCTTTGAGCTTTTCTAACGTTCCCACGTTCACTGGCAACACGAGTGAGTGGATAAACGTGTCTACCCGGTGTTCCTCGTCAGAGGGGCGCCCACAA
The DNA here is from genome assembly GCA_944474145.2 of Dicrocoelium dendriticum. Taxonomy (NCBI): domain Eukaryota; kingdom Metazoa; phylum Platyhelminthes; class Trematoda; order Plagiorchiida; family Dicrocoeliidae; genus Dicrocoelium; species Dicrocoelium dendriticum. Next base: position 64,679,116 of record OX104064.1, read on the forward strand.
ATCGTAAACGTTTTACGACTGTCAGCGTGGCCTTGTTTAAGCAATACAACGCAAATCTCGGTGATCAACTGCCCTTTGTCTAAATCTAAGTGACATCTCAGACGTCGCAATAAGTCCATTCCAATGATTACAGCAAATGGAAGGTTATCGGCGACAATAAACTCATGGTGGAACTTCTCGTTAGCAATGTGCACCTGAGCAGTGATAGAATCCCGAACAGCCAGGGGCTCCCCATTAGCAGCGGTCAGATGACAGTAACATGGTGTCCACAAACAACCTGTCAGCGACTTGGTTATATCAGCTCGGACTAAGCTCCTGCATGCCCCTGTGTCAATTAGACCTACCAGTGGCACCCCTGCTACGATTAGCTCTATCGTTAATGAAAATGCGGACGTTGCACTAGTGACGGCGGGAATGAAAACTGACTTCACACGACCGCACTCACCTTGAAGATTTCGCCTGACACGGCTTGGCGGGAAATTTCCTCTTCTTGGTGGAGGGGGCGGGGCCTACGGAAGTACGATTGCACTGGAGGTCGCGAATAATCCCCTCGAAATGAGACGCGATTCCAATTTCTTTGGTCTGGTGGTTGGAATCTAGCGGGGCGGTATCGATTCAGCACGCAGCATGGTTCCATGGGGCCCATGGACTCGTCGACTTGCTCTAATTGATCTGCCACTGTTAAGGCTGACTGAAGACACGTAGGTCGTCGTAAACGGAACTCTCTTTTTACTGAGGGCGTCTGGATGCCCTCGAGCAACTGCTCTAATACTCGCTCGTCCTGTTGTTCCGGCGTTTCATCTGTGTAGGCATTTACCGCCATCCTCCGCAATTCGCGAACGAATGTTTCCACGTTTTCTCCCGGTCTCTGATACCGGGCATGGAAAACTGCGCAGTTCATCGGGCAGGCCAGGCCGACCTAAGATGCGGCGAAGGGCAGAGAAGGTTTCCGTGGTGACTTCTCCCTCTAACACTTTACTATCCGTAACTTTGTCGATTGCCTCTCCTGCTAGCAGGCCCATGATCACCGTACCCCGTTGTTGGGCTGGAAAGTGCTTGACGTACATTTGCACCTGTTTATCCCATCGGAGATATGGCATGCCTGGAGAAAACTTTTCTGGAGGGGGTAACGGGGGTGTGGAAGGGGCGGGTGTCAGATTTGTTGTCATCTTCTGCATAGCGTCCGACAAGGATTCCAAAGCAGAAGCAATCATTACCCCCGGATCGGAGGTCACCGGCTGAATTTCATCACCAGACAGTTTACCTGGCTTTGCCATTATCTCTTGATCCTGGCAGGGTCGCCAATTGTAGAATTGTAGTGGTCGTAAAATACTAGGAAGGTTTCAACCCCTTAATAAAAGGCAAAAAGTTGGAGAGGGTCAACTCACAGTTTAATCACAGTCGAGTTCGAGTCGTAGGTTGCGCTATACCTGTGACACACGTCGAGCACAATGGAAATAGACGTTCGATAATAATTCCGAATATACTATCCGATTTTCAAGCAGACTGGACGGCACCGTACACACGCAGAAGCAGCACAGCCAGAAATCAGCACGACAGATCGCGAGGCGCGAAGAAATGTGTTGTAATCAATTATTCAAACAAACTGTACAAAAGATGTCGTGATAAAATTGATGACAAGAAAGACAAAATGTGAAAGATTAATAACCACTACAGAATGCAGACAAGGGAGAACCACAAGGATTGAGACGTAAGTTCTATTACGCAACACGTAAGCTCTATAAGAATCAGTAACTCAGAATCAGTAACTCCCAGCTCTTTCAAATCCAGTTTTTGTAAAGAGTGAACGAAACTAGTTTGGCGCGTGGTAGAATTTCAGTTCAGTTCAGTTCAGATGGGGACTGGAACGATAGGAGAATCCCGTGAGTGTTCCATCTTGAGTGGATCGTTGAGCCAGGAATTGATGAAGTGCTCAGTTATTGATGGATCTAAAACGGAAACACCCGTATCGCACCCTGGCCAACCAGTTAATGCCCACGTTTCCTGCCCTAGCAGTCCCTGCTTTGGCAGTCACGTGAAATAAGCAAAGGATAGGAAGAGAAATCGAAGGTACAGAATAGGGAAGTGCACTTAAATAAGAAAATAATACCAATACGTGAAGAAAAGTAGAGAAAAGAAAATCGAAGTACGAAGATGCGTTACTCAGAAAAATGGAAAGGTTTCGTGTTGCCACCCAAGAGCGTCAAGTTGCCGCTCAAACCCCTTAACCGTAGATTCCCTGATAACACTTTCCGGAAGCATGTTCCAGCGGTCGATAACTCGGCGTGACAGCCGGATTTCCGCCCTAATCCGATCGGACCGCGGTTTGTCCAGCTTCAACGAATGACCGCGTAGAACAGACAATCTAGCGGGACTGAATAGCCAAGATAAATCTGGACCAACCTTCCCAGTCAAGATACGGTAGGTTAGGATTAGGTCTCCTCTAAGCCTTCGGTAGTGCATAGAATGCATTCCCAAACTAAGTAGACGCTCGGGGTACGTCCGTCCCCGTAATCCCTCGACTAACCTAGTACCCACTCGTAAAACCCTCTCCAGCTCCATTTTGTCCCGGACGAGGCAGGGCGGACAAGCCTGGACGCAGTATTCCAGATGAGGGCGAACGAAAGCCGAGAACAGCCTCGTAAAGATGCCGCCCGTCAAGACTCCGAAAGAACGTCGGATTAACCACAACATGCGGAAACCTCTGCTTGCGGCCTTCTTCCAGTTGTCGCCGGAGTGTAAAGCCGAAGAGTGTACGACGCCTAGGTCAAGCTGGCTAGATACACGGGGGAGTTCGACCCCACCGACCAAGTACTTCGCAGGAGGACAACCTCCTCCAATTCGAAGAACGGAGCACTTTGCCTGATTTATGGGCAGTAACCATAAAGTAGACCAGTCCCAAAGCTTATCCAATGCTCGCTGAATAGCTTCGGAACCCCCAGGAACATCAACAATGTTCCACAGCTTCAGGTCATCTGCAAATAGCAGCGATGGTACCTCAAGCTCCGTGGGTAGGTCATTCACATAGATAGAGAACAACAGCGGTCCAAGGACCGAGCCCTGCGGCACGCCGCTGAGGACAGATTGCCTAAATGATAGACCCCGGCCTACCCGTACACACTGTTCTCTACCCTCCAAGAAGGCAGTCACCCAATGAAGGGCGCGGCCAGATACCCCGTAGGAGGACAACTTTTGCGCGAGCCTCAAATGGGGTACCTTGTCAAATGCCTTCGAAAAGTCGACGAAAAGCACGTCCAGTGTGTGGCCGTTATCCACTGCATCCGCCCAATTTTCGCGAGCTACCAACAGATTCGTCAGACACGAAAATCCCTTCCGGAATCCGTGTTGTACATTGCTAAGTAGATTAAATCTACTTAGATGACTCTCCAATGAATCTCTCACCAGTTTCTCGAGGAGTTTGACTACTACACTCGTCAGACTAACTGGCCTGTAATTTGCAGGCAGACCCCTGTCCCCATGTTTAAAGATGGGACAGATGACAGCTTCCTTCCACTCGGAAGGCAATGCACAACTATCAAGCGATTTCTGAAACACAATAGTGAGCGGTCCACTTAGTTCCGCAGCCAACTCACGCAACAGTTTCGGGTGAATTAAATCAGGCCCAGAGGCCTTAGAAGGGTTCAGCCCTTGTAACAGCCTACGAACTTCCGTCGCCGCTACAATAAATTCAGATAGTTCTGAACCCTCTGGGGTCCTGCAAACCAGCTCAACGCCTGTCAAAGAGGTTTCCCTTACAAACGCTGCCGCATATTGCCCACTGAGTACGCAGGCCTTGTCATAATCCGTATGCGCATGAGTACCGTCATCACGCATCAACACTGGAATTGACATGTTCGAAGCGCAGCGCCTTTTGACATAAGCGAAGAATCTTTTTGGATTCTCTGAAGTATCGTCCGCTAACCCTTTTTCAAAATTGAGCCGAGCATCCCTTAGGTGTTGCTTGCACCTATTTCTAGCTTTACGCTACCTGTCATAAGTATCGGTGGACGGAGCGTCTCGGTAAGTCCGCCAACGTCTAGACCTCTTTGTGAGCAGATGCCTGCCAGTGGGATCTATCCAGGGCGGCTGTGCTCGGGCCTCCTTTCTCCTTGTGACTGGTATGAAGGGAGCAGAGACCTCTGTGAGGTAGGACTTAAATTTATCCCAGGCAACCTGGACAGTATCGTCGTCTGAGATCTCACATTGGAAACCAGAAGCCTTGGCTCTCATTGATTGATAGTCTGCTTGCCATATATTCGGGCGAGACTCAACTGTACTCTGGTAGCGTCTAGTGCCTTGTCGGCCTACAATTTTCGTTCAACCTTCAGAGTGGGACTAATATTTGCGATGTTATCAACTTCGTGTTTAATGACAATATTCGTTCCTTTGTCCAGTTGCAGGAAGATGATTTTCCTCTACTTTAGTACCTTGATTTTCGTGTAATTCCAGTTGGTCGTGCATTGCATAAGACGGAGAATGCAGATCCGAAACACGCCACCAAGGGTACAGTCCCAGTGCTGGCAGATATTTGCCTCAAAGCAAACTGTGGCATAAACAAATCCAGGCACAGCGGGTACTCCAAGGACCAACAATAAACTTCTAACCGCTGTGTCAAGAGTTCTTTGTAGTGCTTTGGTCGATTGCCCACGACGAAATCCAGCAACCACAGTGTATGGTTCTCCTCTGAGCACAGGCTACTTCTACCTGCTCAGTCTATTCGCGGAGCATTCTTGCTGCTTTGGCCTCGTGGAAATTCTTTGATGTATGACGCTGGGGGCACATGGTCTGTGACATTAAGGCTGCTAGCACACGGCCACGAGTATACGTGGTTTACCGTGAGCGAGCTACTGGCGGGAATTTAAGAACTGGCCGTGGTCCTTTGGGGACCAGGACTATCACATCTGGCGGGAACGGGTTTGCGGGCCAAGACCAACCGGAACAGTCAGGAGTATGCTGGTAGCGTAGAATATTGATAAGTAGGTAAATAACTTGTAAATGGTATAAATTATCGAGTAGTATATGTACGAAGGAAACGGGGTCCTATAGCTTTTATAGTGCTAAATTCTACTGTAACCTTGGTAGCAGGTGCCCGGATTTTCCAGCTGCATAAATGGGTCTAAAGGGGAAGGTTGAATCCGTATGACGCGCGAAATTATGTTTCTGGCCGTCGAACTCGCGTACCTCAATCTCAAAGAGATGCAAAGGTGAACAACAGTTAGGGTGCACTGTGAACAAGGTAAGAAAAATAATGCTTAAGCAATACTAGTTTGTTTTAGGAATGGCATAAGTTTCAGTTTAATGAGTGGTTATGTAAGGGCACATAATGAGCGTCAATAAGAAATGTGTATGCTGTAATCGGCGCTTGTGTAGCGGGTGTTAATGGCAGACTCACTGGTTAGGACATTGACAAGGAATTTGCATGCAGTAAAAGATGCTGTGCTAATGCGGTAGCATCAGGCCATGTAAAATAGACATGAGTACGCAACGAGAATCCAAAATTTAGATAATCTGTCTATTTGTTGATACGCCTGGTGATATATTATGCGGTAAATGAATGAGTTTACCTACAGCCTTTTTAAAAGGGGCACGCGCTTTTAAAATTATTTTGGTAGATAAATAAACGGTGAACTGTAAATAGGTATACATATCTGCAAAGGCTTTTGGAATGGTTATCGTCGGACTACAAAGAAATAACGAGGCGACTATGTGTTTCAGTATACGCATTACATAAAACGGGCTACTGAAAGAAGGTAGTTGGCAGTAATTAAAATATGTTACCTGCTTCATATGTTGTCTAATGGTAATGCTGTAATGTGCAATAGAGATAACTGACTACTGCAATATGCTGGCCGCTCTGAAGTATTAGAGGTTGCTGGCTCCACAGAAGGTGTCACAGCAATGCTACCACACGCAACGGAGCTGACTGACTGCTCCTATAAGCTGGGTGCCCGTAAGTACTAAATGGCACCACTCCACGTAATATTTCTAAGGGAAGGTATTTATGTATATGCAAGGACTGATGCATAAGCTGGTGGCCGGTATTTATCAGAGGATCTCAACTCTACGTAAGTTGTCACAGCGATGCTAACATACGCAACAGAGCTGACTGACTGCTCCTATACTCTGGAGGCCAATAAGTAGTAGATTGTCACCACTCCACTTAATATTTAAAAGGGAATATATATATTGATTTATATGCAATAGAGCTAAATGGCTGCTAATGTAAGCTGGTGGCCGGTAATTATCAGACGATCCCAACTCTACTTAAGATGTCACAGCGATGCTAAGATATGCAAAAGAGGTCACTGACTATTCACATAAGCTGGCCGCTCGTAAGTGTTAGTGGTTGCTGGCTGCACAGAAGATGGCACAGCAATGCTTCCATATGCAACGGAACTGACTGTCTACTCTAATAAGCTGGCGGGCGGCAAGTAATAGGTGTTCCCGACTCCACTGAAGATATGAAATAGATGCTATCGTAGGCAATGGAGGTAAATGACTGCTCATATAAGCTGGACGCCGGTAATTGTTACATGTTGCCGGCTGCACAGAATGTGTCACAGCATAGCCTTTGGTCCATTTAAACCCTTGATCTTCCCCAAATGCTTAACGCCTACAGTGCATTTGTATGTTTAATCCGCCAACATCTCCTCTAGTGTACTGAAGTCGGTGGTGAGGGCACCACAACGGTTCTCACTTTATCATGCAATTCACTTTTCACAATAATTTCCATCCCACGGGACTTCCATATCCATGTACTGTTATCTCGTAGTAAACCGTTGCTCCATAATCAATAGAGCTGCCGGACTACTCGCACACACTTGGCGCCGGTACTTATGAGATGTCGCCCCCTAGATGGAAGGTGTCACGGCAATGCTACCGTTTGCAGTGGAGCTAATGCACAGTATACATAAGCAGGCCGCGGTTAATCAATGGAGGTTCCCAGTTCTGATTAAGAAGCCACAGCGATGCTACCATATGCAATAAACCTAACGGACTACTCACTTGTTGGCCGCTGTTAAGTATCGTACGCTGCTGGCTCCACCAAAGATGTAATGGCAATGCCTCCATGTGCGATAGAGCTAAGTCGCCAATAATATAAGCTTGCGGCGGGTAGTTATTACATAATCCGGACTGCACTTAAGACGTCACAGGCATGCTACCATATGCTATAGAGCTAACTGGCTACTCATATAACGTGGACGCCAGTAATTAATAGATGTTCCCGACTGCACTTAAGATACCTCAACGATGCTGACATATGCAATGGAGGTCAATGATTACTCACATGAGCTGGCCACTCTTAAGTGTGAGAGGTTCCTGGCGCCATGAAAGGCGTCACCGCAATGCTAGCATATGCAACGGTACTGACTGACTACTCTAATATGCTGGCGGCCGGTACCTATTAGGTGTTACCGACTCCGCTGACGACGTGAAAGGCATGCTAACATAGGCAATGGAACTATCGGACTACACATATAACCTTGACCATGGTAATTATTAAATGTTGCCCGCTCCACAGATTGTGTCACAGCCGTGCAAGCGCATGCAGTGGAGGTAACTAACTACTCACTAAGCTGCCTACTAGCAAAGAAAAGCTTTCGCCGGCTCCACCGCATTTGCCACAGCAATACAGTGTCCATATAACTCCAGGATGAGGGTGAATGTTACGCGGGGAAGTGTTGCTCAGGCCCGTGCAAAGTGCTCACACTGTTGTTGAGGACAGTATAGGTTTGTCGCGTCAACAAGGTGGATCACTGAGGTCCGGGCTATATTCCACGCAATGGCAATAGCAATGGGAAATAAACACTGAACGTACCTGGTGAAGGGTTCCATTATTGCCGGTTCCAGCGGACACCTGCGTGGGGCCATGGAAAGAAATGTGGATAACAAGTGCGGGGGTAATTATGTGTTCATACATACCACGGGAGGAAAATGACTTACCGTTAGCTGTTTCACTCTATGGTGAAGCCTGGCATACCAAATACATTAACTGCCACTGAGAATAGGGCTCCGCTGGCTGGGTAGCCGAACAACCTCCTCGTGGTGCCAGCTGGCTGGTTCGGGTTTAACCCGTTCCAGCAAATATTTCGGCGGCAGTGTTTTAGGACGTGGTGGGTTTTCGCCTGGCAAGCGTTCTCTCTATAAAAAGTCACAAATGTCTGCTTAACAACACTGCGACGTGGCGGATGTGACTCGCCACAAACTAAAGTCACTGGCCCGTGGATATTCCGAAACTGCTATCCAACTTACGAAAATCAATCGCTTATTCTTAAACTCCTGACGATAACAAACAGGCAAAATTCTGCGGCGCGTCCAAAAACACAAGCTACATTCCTACACAATTACATACGTATATATACACCCATATACTTGCATACACTGTTAGGCCAAACATGTCCTTTTGTGCAATTTGATCACCCTATGTTAGCTAAATTTGATCATGCCTGTAAAGGTGTGCCTCGCATTGTTGAGAATAAAAATTTATTTACTTATTAACGCATAATCGTCGTTCGTAGAGCCATCCATTAGGCTGCCATGCGGTATGCTCCAAGCAGTATCCAGTGGCTTTCAAGAAAAGTGGGTTACCATTTGGGGGAGTCATGCCGCTGCAGCGACAGAGGGTGGCCCTAAAAAGAGCCAGTTAGTCGTTCTCGGTGGCATGCGTGAGGGGGAATTGGGTTAGGAAATGTGAACGCACATGCCATAGATGCACACATAGTGCTCTTGGTCTCCGTTGTTCGCAGCACATACCTGATGAAGCCACCGGTTACATTGGCAGCACATCACCCAGTGAACGATGTCTCCGCTAATTCTCGGTCCAGCCTCCATATCGCAAATGATGCACGCTTTTTCGTTCTTGCTTGCAGGTTGTATATGCCCTGCTCTGGCGCGTTTATTCACGGTTTTGCACACCGCAGAGGTGACAGTCGGCATGCGTCGGAAGTGCAGGGGGCGCGTTTCGGTGGACAGTTGCGGGGCTTCCATCACCCTAAGCGAGAGCGACCGCTTCCTTTTTGTTGCCTTGGGCCGGTGACGCTGTGGTATGGCGTCCTCCTGGTCGACGTTGTTAGGAAGGCAATTTCCAATTGACACCAGTCTCTGCCTACGAACCCAGGTATTCAGACTGCTTTGGTAGAAATGCTCCGCCTCACAGAAAGCCATGGTACCCAGGCTGGTCATTGCAACGATTATATCACCGAACAGCCGGTTAGCACGGGACAACTTCTCCGCACGCATTAACACCACCTGCGGGGAGGCAGATGTGGAGGGCATCGGTGCAAGTTCTGCACAGAAGGTTTCCCCATCAGGGATAGGACTCTGATGGTCCCGCATCGACCAACGGCTTCTGTGCATATGGGGGGTTAGGTCTGCGGTTAACATGCCAGCAACTCGCACAATGTGTGCGCATGGCATATCCCACTGTCTAAGGAACCTGCAATCACAGCTCATCCCATTACCCCTAACAACGGTGTGCTTTCGGTCTCCCATACCTAATACTTCATACCCAGTCCCGTTAGGCCGTATTGATTTGACCGTCTCCGAAGGAAGGTGCCGCATAAATATGGCAGCAGCCTAACTAGAAAGGCGGGAAACCAACACCCGCACCTGCCCGGTTCCCGGAATGGTGCGTAGTTTCGACATCCGCACTTTGCCTACTGACGTGGTCCAACGGAATTCCGCATCGCGTGCTCTCCGTACAACTGCCTCAAAAAGTTGCAAAAGAGACGTCCTTTCGCTTAATCCACACTTGGGGTGCTTATTCTCGTTCTCCACGCTTTTTGTGGTGAAGACACCCAACGTACGCACATTGCGCAACCTGTGGTACGCCAAGCTTCCTGCAAATGGCAACCATGTCCGACTGAGGAAAGTGAACGCCTCTTTGCTTTTAACCCTCTCGGCTCCACTCTCATGCTTCTCAGCTCACAATTACGTTGCCCTCTCTTGTTTGGCCTCTCTTTTGGTCCATATTGCAACTGTTCAATCGTGGTTTAGGTTCCCATAGCGTCAGCACAACATACTAGACCACATTTGATTCGCTTTCCTACTGCGCCTCGCACTCTTAAAACTTTTAAACCACACCGGCCTCAGGCTCCAAATGCCTATGGTCTCACATAAAGGCTTCTCTTCCTTTGAGCATCGATTAAAGTACTCATTGGCATAAGAAACAGCCTCATGATACTGGCCACCATCTGGTACACTAGCTGTATGCTTGGTCCCCTGCAAAATTGCAATCTCAGGTCTCTGATTGACTTTTGCTTCTCGGCTCCAACGTCATGAATCTCAGCTCACTAGTAACGTCGCCCTCTCTTTTGTTTGGCCTCTCTTTTGGTCTATATCGCATCGGTTCAATGGCGGTATAGGTACCGCTAGCGTAAGTGAAACATCCCGGGCCTCTTTTGGTCATCTTTCCTACTGTGTCTCTCATTCCAAAACATTTTGGACAAGTCAGTTCTCTCAGGCTCTAAATGCCTATAGGCGTCAAACCAAGACCTCTCTTATGTTGAGCATCAGCTGCCATCGACTAAAGTTCTCATTGGCATAAGTTACAACCTTATGATACTCTTCTTTGTCTAAATCATTATCTATATGCTTGATAACGCCTACCGAAATCCAAATTTCCGGTCTCTGATTGAGTTTGGCTCTCAGCTCCACTATCATGCATCTCAGCTCACATTAACGTCTTACTCTCTTGTTTGGCGTCTCTCTTCGTCCATATCGCAACGATTCAATGGTGTTATAGGTACCACTAGCCTCAGCTCATCGGCTGCCATGCAATTTTAATTCTCACATCCCGTCTATTGGGCTGACGCTTTCTTAATCCACCATGCGCCTGATGCTGAGCACCTGCACTTCTTTGGGTCTCATCCACTCCTATGTTTAACCATACTCTATTGTATACTTTTTCTGCATCTCCTCTCGTCATCGCAAATCTTGGGATGAAAACTTGGCAATTGGCGGTGCTGTCTGTATTATTTCCTTACCCTTGGTCAATTCCGGAGCCGGCCACTGTCGTTTTCTCTCTAAAGCTGTCGCAAGTATTACTGTCTGTTCTCTCTCTTGTATTCCACACTGTACACCTATCAGACTATGCTGAGCTCCTATGCCGCTCCTGTATACTAACTAATCCGGCTGCCAGCAACTCATCAATTAGTGAGTTATAACTAGCAGTGTATTTGATTTCAACGTTCCACCGTGGATGTCCATTTCAGAGTGGCACACGTAGCATCTTTTGCGACTACTGCTCACAATACCGATATTCCGGGTCCTTTTCAGCGCGGGCCCTACAACCATTTTCTAACTAAACCTGTAGTATTCAAATTATTCTCTCTCCTATTATTAAAATTGAAGGCCTGTCAACAAGCAGTTTCTTCCACATAGCTGACCCGACTCCCAGTATTACCCTTTCCTGTTGTATATTTGACCTGTTTGCTGCACTGTAGAAGTCCCTATCTTTTTCTGCTAGTCCAAGTTCCTTTAGGGCTAGCTTTGCAAACCTTCCTCTCGCTACAGTTGTAGTATATAAATCCCATTCTCATCACAAATTTGACACCGTCTCATCCCTTCACCCAGCTGTCTAGCATCCGGTTGCTGAACATGTTGCGTTATTATTTTCATGGCCTCAAACCCGGCGTAATAAGTTCACTGGCTCTCGTACATGTTCGAACGATAAGCTCTAGCGCTGTCAACAGATAGCTCAACTTATATCTTAAGAGCTTATTAAACCACTCACTATATCCTTCTGATTCCCTCAACTCATTGCCCGGTTAACAACGCCTGATACTCACGGTTTCCAAACAGGACAACTTTTGTGTACGTTAGGCCACTTCGGCCAGCACCTTCCTCTCACATTCAGCAAATATCGGGTCTCGTGCTACAACGCAAAACTACGGATACGGATATGATGTACAACCTATACGGTCACTCCATTGCTTTCAACCAGCACTTTACCATAAATTTTATATTTATACAATAACATAGTCCTGTTCAATATTGTTGGCAGTTTGCTCGGTCCGTTTTTCTTCTCCCCTTGTTCTACAGGATAACATTACCTGCACGGAACACAGCCGAGGACATACCTGCGACGCTCCCATGGGCACGGAATCAATAAAGAAAAAAGAAAAAAACCAGCACTTCATAATCCTGACACACTAAAGAACCTAGAAAACTGATCAACCCAATACGAGTCACCTGAGTCGTCCGACTTCAACAGCTCCAACCACTTGCACTGGACTCAGAAGGCGACTACACAGCCATAGGATACAAATTGGCGTTACGTGACTGTGAACATCCGCGAGGGTAATCGGTCAGATACAACCTTGTCAATGTTATATCACCAGCCAGCAGTGTTCCAGGACGTGGTGGGTCTTCGTCTGGAAAGCGTTTTCCCTACAAAAAGCCACAAATGTCTGTTTAACAACACTGCGACGTGGCGGATGTGACACGCCACTCAATAAAGTCACCGCCCCTAACACATTGGCAAGTTGACCGACATCACATTTACAAGTTCTGTGCATATATCTGCTCTCGCACGAACACGCCTACATATATGATTAGTGACATGCCACTATTCTTAAGTATTTTTCACCCTTTTCCTCATACTTCACCTACTGACCTACACTGCGTACGGGACCTCATCGGACTAGTCCCTCATTAACATACCATATAAGTGATCTGATTACTATCTCTACCTCTAGCATTCTGTGTACATAGACTTCATACAACCACACTACCGTCTCCAACTTTACTACTCCCGCTGTTGGTGCTGCTTATTCTGCTATCATGTACAATATTGCAATATGCTGATCATGCCCAAGAGGCGTGTCTCGCTTTGTCGAGAATAAAATATTTATTTGTTTATTTATAGCTCTGAGAAGCATCTTAAATTACAATTCCGTCTTCGTGTAAACTAATCTGTGCATCCACTGCTTTAGTAAAATCCTGTCCGCCTTCTTCCCTTTGACAAAGACTGGCATTTGGGTGAAACGCACCGCGAGAAATGAAACCGGCATAATAATACCATGGTCCGTGAATATACCGACTTAAATGCCTTCATTTGACCCAGTCACCCATCCATGACTATGGTCTTCGCTGACAAGGTGGTGGGCGACATCTTTGACATGCCCCGAGCAACCTCCAGGTAACTGTGTGCTTTCTCGTTGGGCATTAAAGCGTAAAACACGCTGCGACCTACCCCGAAACCGTCAATCACCATGCAGCGCCAAAGAACATAACCACCGCAGTTCACCTGATGCGTCGCGTCCGCAAGAAGTACGTCCCCGTATTTCGCCACTATGGAAGTCATTGAAGCAGGAACGAAAAATACGAATCGCACCTGCGACCCATCTCTTGCTACACGCACAGCGCCATTCTTACTCGACAATTCCGTAACCGCATTTACATCATACCCTTAGATACCCCCACCTAAGCGATGGCGGATGGAAAAGAGATCCTGTCGATTCAGTCGTTTGTTATATCTTTCCAAGACATAGTCTCGCAATTCTTCGGTATTACGGAAGGACTACATTAAATCAAACACCTGCCGCTCCGCCTCGGGAGTCAGACGCCGGTTACCCACATACAAACTTGCATTCTCCAATTGAAGCTTATGATTACGCACCAGACAATGCGAGCCCATCTCATAGTAAATGCCCTTTGCACTGATGGATATGCTCACTTTACGACCGAGGCTGACAAACCTAGGCAACATGAATTACGCATAACACAACGTTCGCACTTACCGACTGCCACCTTCTGTTTTCCGGGTGCAATGGACACAACGATATTGTACCCATTGGTACCGCATCCCATCGGGTAGCTCACGACCTGGCCTTTTCTTATACGACACAGCGGTCGATACGTCATATTTGTAAAAACTCGTCGCCGTCTGAAGTTGAAACCGCCTCAAATCTTCCTCGAATACACCAAACGCCTCATAACATTGGCGAAAAGCAGCGCGGAACGCAACAGTATCATCCACGCCATTGCAGCGAAACCGAAATCACACCTACGCACTAAAATAATGCATCACCATTTTTGGCTTCCCTAAATCAATATACCTTTAATAAACCCTTAGCAAGCATTAACAAAGTACTTCATAACAGTCCTCCCCAGCAACCAGTATATTAAACAGTACTGCTCCCAAACTACGATCAGCTGTTTTCGACTAATCCGACGCTCTCGGGTCTAAAGTGTACCTATGTTATTTGATAAGTAAATAGTGTGTTCCGTCAATCAGAAAATGAAGTGAAGCCTTTCTGCAGGAGTATATGAAGAGTGATACACTTAAAGTGAATAGAAAACGCATAATATATTTACCTCACGTGCTGCTATGTGATTTGGTTTTTTGCGTAAGTACTAGCTAGGAATGTTAGCGTGCTCTGGGAAATAGGTGGACAAGAACGGAAATGCCTGTGAGAATAATATGTCAATAACAGGGTAAACGTGTCTGGTACAAATAGGCCGGTAACACTGTGGCGTGCGTCTACATATCTGCATAAGGGACTTGATATATAATGCTTATGTAAAACGGAACAATGCTGTGGAAGCGTCAGTTGCAGGTCAGAATGCCCACGCAACAATAAGTTAAATGATCTAAGGTGAATGTGAGGTCGAAATGCATGTCAGTCTCTGCTATACGTGTGGTTTCTTAATGCTCGCTACGGCAGAATGAGAAGCCAAAGCTTGCATAAATTGTTGATGTAGCATGCTGCATATATATATATATTGTAGGAGCAGCAATTCCATTTAATATTGTGTTAAATTTGCAAAAATATAAACACATACATTTATATATAACTATATCCACTTACTTTCAAATAGCATTATGTTAAATAAATACGCTCATTACTAACTATATGTATATATACATATATGTACTTATCTTTTTATGGAAATGAGGTTATTAATGCTTTCATTTATATATACATAATGGTGTATGGAAGTGAATGCTTCTGTTTGTTTATAAATATGTGTATTCCTAGTTTTGCATATTTAACACGATAATAAATGGTATTGCTGCTGCTTTCATCTATCCTTTTTTATATGCTTATGTAGAAATACGTTTGTACAGTTAAAATGGTAGCACTGATAATCAGCATTATGCGGTGTAACAAGGCGATACGTTAATATTCTTTGCAGCAATTACCTAATGCATCTTTCTGTAACTGGAGGTCACTGTACCAAAGTGTACGTTATTTTCAATTCAGGGATCTATTTGTCCTTTTCCATGTGTTTGGATCAATAACTACTTACGTACCTGCCAGTTTGCATGTAGGTTAACCATTACCTGTACTTGTACATCTCAAAGTATCCGGAATAGAAGAAGTAGGCTGCGCATTTCATAATTATCATAATACGGTTATTATGAATAACATTAAGGAAAAGTTATCAGGTGCAGTAAATGCAGAAAATATATGAAGCGTAACCAATAATAGGATGGCAAAGGAAAAAGGAAGGAAATCAATTAATAGCGTTGACATTATTTCATACATGTATCCCACATATATACGCAGGACCATACGTTGCTTTATGTTGCTGTATGGTGACGGGTGCATAGTAAGGCCATATGATTGCCACACGGGTAGCATTTGCTTGTGCACTCAACGGGACCGCGTTGTTGGCCGCGGTTGGCTGCAAGTGCGATGCAGGGAAAGGTATCATAGTTTCTATGGCAGTGGTGTCATAATGGTCAGTAAAGAAGTGTCCATTTGTGGCTTCACTGCGGTAAAGGAACTGCGCTCAGTACGCCTAGATGTATTGCACAGGTGGCCTACAGGTGCACTGGGTTCCAGGAGCCACATGGACGGCATGCATTTAGGTTATGTTTGGCTCATGACGTTTGCATCAATATTGGCGCTAGGAAAGCGTCGCGTATTGGCTGCGCAGGCCTTGAAGGCTTGTTTTAGATAATGGTAGATTGGGCACTGCAATATTCGCAATTTTTGGTATTAGTCTATAAGCACGTGCATTTACTAAGCTCATAATGGTCCGGCAGCGGTGGCATGGGAATAACCGCTGATGAATCAAATAACATAGGATCTGTACGCCACCGTGAATGGTTTTAACTTCACCCATGACAAGGGCATTATGTTTAGCACTAGGGAATTGGCAAGGCAATGCGTCATGCAGCTTCACGACTGATACTAAATAAGTCTATGTATGTCTCACGGCGGTGGCAGCATAATCGGCACGGGGGAGGACTCCACTATAAGCCCCGGGCCTGCCCAAACAGTACTTATGAAGTGCATACAGGTGGCGTGGCATGCATAAATATGGTAACGAGGGCAGCCACAGGAGTGGACTTAGACGGTGCGCCAAAAGGAACGCAATGAATGGGCTTTGTTAACGGAAATGATACAAGTTGTACGGGATCACGCGGCTAGTCATTTGTTTCCGTCATGGTTTCCAATTGCGTTGAAGGCCTTATGCTGCCTAATGGTGAAAGTATGGAAATGCTAACGAAAAAGACACAACAGGAACGCTGACGTCTGTACCGAATCCGAATATCCACGTCATCATTGGGAGCGTGCGAGGCCCTCTTGACCCACAACGAGCGAACACTGAGAAATGATTTATGGATAGGTGTTCCGTACGCACACACATGAAAACAATATGCATGTAAGTAACGCAGCGTTGACTTACTTTGTCACACGTTAGAGATGTGGGGCACCTCCAGGTAGTAGTGTGTATGGTTCATGTGAAGGAAGTTATAAGGGAAATTGCCTGGAAATAAAAGGCCGTGGATTGGTTATGAAAATAGCATAGGCTGTCAATGCGTAGTCACCTATCAACCGGCGGTGAGGGTGCATACGAACGAGAGCACGATGGAACAAAGAAGTGCAACAATTGTCAACGTTTTGGTTTGGCTTTGTCACCTACGTTATTGGAAAGTCGCATTCGGACGTGGTGTGGTGTCCATTTATCCCACACCGAAAGCACTGGAATGCAGTTGTTTGCGGACAGGCGGAAAGGTATTTCACAGCAGCAGACGCAGGCCGTATACAAAAGTAATACGGGTAAACAACTTGCTTACCGGTAGTTGTGAAATGGGACCGCACACCTATTGTATGGTACGTCTAGGTTAAAATGCGATAACATACGTCAATAGGCATAACATTTTGTCTACATGTGCAGTTTTCAGTATATGCGGCGTAGGTAACGTGGACGGTTACGGACGCACCAACTGCACCTATGTCCCAGTGCTCCAACCGCTGCAAGGCGTCCGGTGTTGATATGATGCTTACAGGTGGGAAAACATGGCTATAGGACAGAGGGTGGCCATAAGAAGAGCCGCTGGGTCGTTCACGCGGAGATGGATGATGGGCTGGCTAGTTTTCGAAATTTCACGCAAAATGGGGACGCTGAGTAAGGCTGATGTAAGCGTGGAAACTGGGCATGGTTACCATTTCTGTAAAAGCATAAAAGGATTTCAAAAGGCACCCTAACGTGTGTTCATGCTGCTGCTGGTTACCGCAGGTGGCGGTGTCGGCGGAGGATGTTATACAACACGGCGGCATGGCGGAGGACGTTGCAAGTATGTTACTTGGGCTAAAAACAGAGGATATACATGCAATGCACATGCCAGTTGACATTGGAGGCTTGTGTGTGACCGCGAACGGTGGGGTAGGCAGGTGCATGCGCTGAAAGTGGGCATCATTATCATTTCTGTGGAAGCATAATTGAGTGAAACTTACATACTTACCGGTTTTCGTGCGGCGGTACGATACCGCTGGTGTCCGCGGAGGATGCTACACAGCACGGCGGCATTGTGGAGGCTGACGTGACGAGTGGGTTCTGCGTGCTGTAATCAGAGTACATCGATTGCCACACTGTAGGGGTCGTCTGACTCCCTGTGCACGTATATGAAAGAAGGCCCGTGGTATTCCCAAGTGAAAGCTGGCATTCTAGGAAGACGGAAGGTACATAAAATGGAAATGTGGTGCTATCACTGAAACAGAGGTGACGGATTTCGTTCCATGACCTGTTATCCTTAAGGAATGTGAAAGAACCTATAGGTCGTAGACCTGCGATATGGCAAGCTACGAGATGGTACTACGTCGTTAACTGTTTCCGGACAGCTCGCTACGGTCAATTCCATTAAGCTTCCAGTACTTCTGCCTAAAGAGTCACGCTACTCGTCATTACTGCAACACTGTCCCTCCCTCCTTAGAGCAGATGACGGCACTCTAGAGCGCAAGCACGATACCTGTCACCATATGGTCACAACCGGTCCTCCTGTGTCTGCGAAGCCAAGACGCCTTCCACTGGACAAACTATAAGCGGCCAAGAGAGTGTTCGTACACATGCTTAACCTCGTGATCATCCGCCCTTCCAAAAGCTTCTGAGCATCCCCGCTTCATTTGGTGCCCAAGAAGACCCGCGATTGGAGACCATGTGGCGACTACCGTGCGCTCAACAGTGTCACTGTTCCCGATCGATACCCAATCTCCCATATCCATGATTGTTCAAGCAACCTGCACAGAAAGTGTATTTTCTCTACAAACGACCTAGTTGGTGCATACCACCACATTCCTGTCGCCCCTGACGACATTCCGAACACCGCCATTACTACCCCCTTCGTTCTCTATGAATTTGTCCTTATGACCTTCGGATTGCGAAACGCTGCCCAAACCATTCAGCGCTTCATTGATCAAGTCCTAAGAGGGTTAGACTTCGTCTTTGCCTACATCGACGACACTCTTGTCGCCAGTTCGAATGATGAGGAAGACCTGTCACATCTCCGTCTGATCTTCGAGCGTTTTGCTCAGTATGGCGTGACGATTAATGTTGACAAATGCATTTTCGGCCAATCTTGTGTCGATTTTCTCGGTCACCGAATCGACCACAATGGTATTCGGCCAATTCCCGAAAAGACGCAGGCAATCGCGGATCCGCAAATGCCTCAGACCTTTAGGCCTACCTCGGGATGGTCAACTATTACAATGGTTTCATTCCAGATTGTTCCCGGCAACTTCAGCCTCTGACAGATTTACTGAAAGGCAAGTCCCGAAATTTTGAGCCAACAGCAGAAGTCATTGTAGCATTCGATAAGATCAAGCGGGCGATATCCAACGCCACCGCGTTTAGCAACATGAAAACCGATGTTGATGCACCTCTCGTTCTCAGGACTGATGCACCACGAAATGCCGTTTTGCAGTAGCTGATCAACAAACGACCTGAACATTTGTCTTTTTTCTCCAAAAATCTTCAGCCTGCCCAAACTCGATACAGCACATTCGGTCTCGAACTTCTGGCTATTTATCTCGTCATTAAGCTATATGCCTACCTATCACAGTTCAGGATGGACATTCGTCACGTTGATGCCACTAACAACACTGTTACTGACGCAAGGTCTGGTATCGATCTGCAACATATCTCAAGCCAAACTATTAATCTCGAGGATTTTGCAGCGCACTAGTACGACGATTCTCCTTTCGCAGCTTTGAAAACAAACACTTCATCGAAACTCTCTCAATTGCATATTGTTAAATACGATTCTGAAGTCAATTGTGATCCATCGACTAGAAAGTGAACACCTTTTGTACCACAGCAGTTTTGCAGACTTGGTTTCGAGCACCTGCAAGACCTTTCCCACCCTGGCATTTGAGCCGCGGTCAAGTAAATCGCCGACCGCTACGTATGGCCCAATATGCGTTCCGACATCCAAAGATGGGCGAAGCATTGTGTCACTTGTCAAACTAGCAAGTTACATCGGCACACGATCACCGTACCTGGCACATTAACGTTAACCGGCGGCAGATTTAACTATGTGCACCTTGATCTCGTTGGACCACTTCGTTCATCCAACGGCTTCCACTATTTGCTGACCTGTGTCGACCGTTTCACACGATGACCTCATGCAGTACCCTTATGAGACATTTCCACCGAAACTGTTTCGCGTACCTTCGTGGAAACCTAGATATCTGTGTTTGGCACCACAGCCACGATCACAACAGACGGAGGTCCTTAGTCCCATTAAGCTCGCGTTTGAATCAAATACGATTGAATATGCACGCCCCCATGAATGGTTTTAACTGTGCTCGTGACAGGGGCATTATGTTCGCCACTAAGGAATTGTCAAGGCAATGCGTCATGCAGCTTCACGACTGATACTAAATAAGTCTATGTATGTCTCACGGCGGTGGCAGCATAATCGGCACGGGGGAGGACTCCACTATAAGCCCCGGGCCTGCCCAAACAATACTTATGAAGTGCATACAGGTGGCGTAGCATGCATAAATATGTTAACGAGGGCAGCCACAGGAGTGGACTTAGACGGTGCGCCAAAAGGAACGCAATGAATGGGCTTTGTTAACGGGAATGATACAAGTTGTACGGGATCACGCGGCTATTCATTATTTCCATCATGGTTTCCAACTGCGTTGAAGGCCTTATGCTGCCTAATGGTGAAAGTATGGAAATGCTAACGAAAAAGACACAACAGGAACGCTGACGTCTGTACCGAATCCGAATATCCACGTCATCATTGGGAGCGTGCGAGGCGCTCTTAACCCACAACACGCGTACACCCAGGAATGGTGTATGGATATGTGTTTCGTGGACGCACATGAAAGCAATATGCATGTGAGTGACGCAGCGTTGACTCACTTAATCACATGCTAGCGAAGTAGTGCACCTCCAGGTAGCGGTTTGTATCCTCCATGTCAGCGATGTCTCCGAGGAAATTGCCTGGAAATAAAAAGGCTGTGGATTGGGGAAAGTAGCATCACCTTTCATTGCAGTATCACCTAACAACAGGAGACGAGGGTGCATACGGACGACTGCACGATGGAAGATATAAATACAACAATTGTCGACGTTTTGGTCTGGCATTGTCACTGACCCAGTTTGGAACTTAGCTTCGGACATGGTGTGGTGTCCATTTATGCCACACCGGAACCACTGAAATGCAGTGCTTTACGGACAGGCGGAAGAGGTATTTCACAATAGCAGCCGCAGACTGCATACAAAAGTAATAAAGGTAGACAACGTGCTTACCCGTTGTTGTGAGATGGGCACCGCAAACCTATTGTATGGTAGGTCTATGTTAATATGAAATGATAGACCACAATATGAATGACATTTGGTCTGATTGTGCTCTGGATGTTTGGTGCAACAATTGGAATCTGGCATTTTCACCGGCGAAATGCAACGTCCTCTCATACCGACGCATCGTTCCGCCCAAGGCGTTGGCGCTTCAAGACACTCCGCTTGCTAATAGCCTAACAGTTCGAGACCTAGGTGTACATTACTTCAGTTCTCTGAACTTCGCAGAGCAAGTGAGCCATTGCTCAGCAAAGCACGCTCCCTCATAAGCTACATATTTAAATCAATGACACTGCAAGAATCTAGCCTTGCTCTATACAAAACCTGCGCCCGACCTATGCTAGAATACTGCTCCATTGTGTTTACCAACTCCAGAAAAAGCGATAGAGTAGCCATTGAAAAGGTTCAACGATCGTTTACCAAACGTCTTCTGGGCAACTCTACTCTCAGCTATCGTGGTCGGTGCATCAAACTCGTGCTAGAGCCTTTATGGTTGCGCAGGCTGAAAACTAACCGCATCTTCCTAAATCAGCTTATCAATAATCCTCTTGCGAACTCACTAACTCCCTTCCTATCATCAGCCAATATTTCGTACCCTCTTCGTAATAGACCGCACTCCATTATCCTGCAGAAAGCCCACAGTAGTACCCGTGCAAACTTCTATCATTACAGATATGCGTATGTGTGGAATAGGTTTCTACATAATGTGCGGGCATCTGATAATATAATCCACTTCCGTACAGCACTTAATAGGTACCTCATAGTCAGTCAGGTTTCTACGCTTTTAAGCATTAACAAACTTGAAGACGAACTGTGGGAAAATGGTCCTGACCACATATAAGCGTTTTCCCCATCCTATCTCACTCAACTCCAATGTAGTCCACTTGTAGTTCACTTCTCTCATCTGCTTTCTCCGGCCCAGTCTACCGTAGTAAGCATTCCTTCCGTTTTCTGCCCACTCTTCACTCAATCTATTTTAGCTCGCTTCAGGTGATGTTATTCGCTCAGACAACTTAATGTATGCTTACATTCTTCATGTCTGCTGTACTTTCTTCATTCAACCTTTTTAGTTCTCTTCTGGTGACCTTCCTTATGTCATCAGGTAAGCGCACAGCCGCTGCTTGATAGACGCCCAGCTGTCACTTACCTGTATGTAACACCTAAGTAATTGTAGTTCAGCAGCATTACCCGCTTTTCCACAGCTCCAGCTACCTAGCACGCCGTTATGAGTCGTTCCGCTTACTCGTGTCAACTATACTAGACAGCAGCTAGTTATTGTTGGCTCCATGTAGCTAAAAAGGAGCCACTCCTGACTCTCCAGCCTTCAGTTTCTTCTACCGTCTGTCTCTCTAAGCCTCGCTCTTATGTCGATTTCTTCATCGAAACTAGGTATCCAGAAGTGGTTAAACGTCTTAATGATATGGCTACACCAGCCGCTGATACATCCTATTAAAGTGCCATTATCTCTGCTTAGTAGCAGCTTGTCGCCATAGGCTCAATTTAACTTTGCTGATATCCGAAGCTCGCTAGGAGTTGCTCCTTTCTTACAATGTTCATTCTCATGGATATTTTGCGTCACAGCTCCGCTGGTTTGTTGACCTATTCTGTGCCACCGTAGGATCCACTATTAACTGAAGCCTTAATCCGAATTCTATTGCTGGCCACTCATCTCTCTCCTAGCGCGCCGTTATCCGTCGCTTGCCTTGCTCGCGTGAATACCTTCTTCATGACAATAGCTTGTCATTGTTGGCTACATGTAGCAAGGGGCCACTCCTCTACTTTCCAGCCCATTATCCTCTGCCGTCTGTCTCTCAAAGCTTTGCTCGCATGTCGATTTCTTCATCGAAACTGTAGTTACCCAGTAGTGGTCAAACGTCTTAATGATATGGCTACACCAGACACAGATACATCGTTTTCTGGTGTCACTATCTGTGCTTAGCAACATCTACTCGACATAGCCTGAATCAACCCTTGCGCATATCCGGAGCACTCTAAGAGGTGGCTCCTTTCTTACAATATTCATTCTCTTTGATTGTTTGCGTCGCAGCTTAGCTGGTTTGTTGACCTATTCTGTGCCACCGTTGGATCCACTAGTTCTTGAAGGTTTATTCCGAATTCTATTGCCGTCTACTCATCTCTTTCCTAGCGCGCCGTAAGGCGTTGTTCGTCTTACTCGCGTGAAATTTTTGTTTTGGCAGCAGCTAGTCTTTGTTGGCTCTATGTAGCTTGCAAGCAGCCACCCCTTGACCCTCCAGCCTTTATTTTCCTCTGAAGTCTGTCTCTCTAATCGGCGCTCGTCTGTTGTATTATCCACTGAAACTGTAGGCATCCAGTAGTAGTTAAACGTCTTAATGATTTGGCTGCACCGGCCCCTGATACATCCTATTAAAGTGCCATTATCTCTGCTTAGTAGCAGCTTGTCGCCATAGGCTCAATTTAACTTTGCTGATATCCGAAGCTTGCTAGGAGTTGCTCCTTTCTTACAATGTTCATTCTCATGGAATTTTTGCGTCACAGCTCCGCTGGTTTGTTGACCTATTCTGTGCCACCGTAGGATCCACTATTAACTGAAGCCTTAATCCGAATTCTATTGCTGGCCACTCATCTCTTTCCTAGCGCGCCGTTAAACGTTGTTCGTCTTACTCGCGTGAAATTTTTGTTTTGGCTGCAGCCAGTCTTTTTTGGATTCATGTAGCCTGCAAGGAGCCACTCCTTGACTCTCCAGCCTTCCGTTTCCTCTGACGTCTGTCTCCTGAATCGGCGCACGTCTGTTGACTTATTCATTGAAACTGTAGGTATTCAGTAGTGGTCAAACGTCTTAATGACATGGCTACACCAGCCGCTGATACATCCTCTTCTGGTGTCACTATCTATGCTTAGCAACAGCTAGTCGCCATAGCCTTAATTCAATTTTGCGGATATCCGGAGCTCTCTAAGAGTCGCTCCTTTCTTACAGTTTATTCTCTTGGATTGTTTGAGTCACAGCTCAGCTGGTTTGTTGACCTATTCTGCACCACCGTAGGATCCACTAGTAACTGAAGGTTTTATCCGAATTCTATTGCCGGAAACTCATCTATTTCTTAGCGCGCCATTAGGTGTCATTCGTGTTACTCGCGTGAAATTTTCCTTTTGGCAGCAGCTAATCATTGTTAGCTCTATGTAGCTTGCAAGCAGCCACCCCTTCACCCCCCAGCCCTTATTTTCCTCTGATGTCTGTCTCCCTAATTGGCGCTTATCTGCTGTTTTATCCATTGAAACTGTGAATATCCAGTAGTGGTCAAACGTCTTAATGTTATGGCTACACCAGCCACTGCTACATCCTTTTCTAGAGCCACTATCTCTGCTTAACAGCAGCTAGTCGCCATGGCCTCAATTCAACTTTGCGGATATCCGGAGCTCGCGCCCTTCTTACAGTCCTTCAGTAGGATGTTTATTCTCTTGGTATAGTTTTTTCACAGCTTAGCTGGTTTGCTGTCCTATCCTTTGACACGTTAGTTATTCAATATTAACTAGAATGATTAACCCAACAGGCACTTTTGGCCACTAAAACCTGGTCCATTATCGCCATCTTTTGATCGTCGTACATTCAACACTTATTCTTCCTTTGCTATACATTTACTCTTAGCCTGCTTCTAATATGCTCAACTTGCTATCTTCATAAACCTATGTACATTATAGTTATGGGGTCTTAGGTAATCCTTATCCCGTGGAGCATATATAAATACGGCCACATCGTCACTGTCTCTTGGTTTCTGATAACAACCAATCGTGACTACACACCCACCTGCTAGTCTCAGGTAGAATTCGAACATCGTCAGCTTATACCTCATAAATATCTTAAGGGAATCCTGCTGTTCATCCCTATGCACATGGAAGTATTTTACCCATTAAGCCATGCCTTCTGCATAATCAAAAACATCTTTAGCGTAATATCTGTTACACATTGTATACTAGTTCTCTCAAATAAATGTCTTAAAGTAGGATTTTGATCAAACGCTAGGTACATTGACTGTCCTTTTCGGTCTTCTCTAGGCCTGTTCCTCTCTCCCTTTTCTCTGAGGTCGTGATCATCGGAGAGATTCGGGATTGAACTGAGGAACTGCCTCCGTCTGGGATGGGACGAAATAACCAACAAGAACTTACCTGGACCATGGCTTCACTTCCACTCTAATTATTTGCACCCAACCACCGATGTTTATTGATGGTAGCTGGACACGAATTGTTCGCACCCCGGCAAATATACATAAGCAGAGAAGACTTCACGTGGTTCTGCGAAGGATCAACACATCATGCTCAAAAAGAATGTTTAGTAGCCGACCTACCAATGGACAGGACCAAGGAACGCAATAGGCGACCAGGTATGGCATCAGCCAGCAGAAAAATGGGACGCAACCTGACTGCGAATAACCGAGCAAACAAACTTTCAACAAGAAACATAGTCAGTTACAATTTGCCATTCAAAGGATTGGCGGCAGCGTTCCAGGACGTGGTGGATTTTCGCCTGGCAAGCGTTCTCCTTATAAAAAGCCACCAACGTCCGTTTAACAACACTGCAACGTGACGTATTTGACACGCCACCGGTTAAAGTCACTGCCTATAACTTCACACTGGCAGGTCAACTAGCATATACTGTCGTCATTTTACTTCCTATGATACGTTGACCTTTGCCTTACTTGTGCACGAACAGTATTGTCATATCTCTCTTGTGCGTGCTCTTCCATTACCTTTCAATGGAACATTCAGGATTCTCAATCTATTATTAGTTGAGGTCCCGTATCTCATGACAACCAACTTATTATTTCGCATTTTCAGCATTGTACAGTTCCAATCATGGAGAAAGACCAATTTTCTACGTCACTGTTACATTTGCATTAAAATGTTTGTACAGTTGTACATATCTGATCATGCCTCCATGGGCGTGCCTCGCACAGTCGAGAATAAAATATTTATTTATTTATTTATTTTCAGTGTATGTGGCGTAGGTACCTGCAACTTACCGGTTAATGCATCGGTTACCTCCTGTTCAGTGTTTCCGGTGCAATGGTGGGTGTTTAAATGACCAGTGGATGGCACAATGAGTGATAAGTCGTAACTGAAGGGGTTGTTAGTGAAGGGGAAAAGGTGGGCTTGTAACTCTTATGTTGTCCGGAATTCCTGAGAAAGGTTGCGACAGCAGTTTCACACAGGAAGCAAGTGGACTGCCCAGTACTTTGATCGGTGGATGATTACCAACCCACCCACTGCACCGATGTCCTAGTAATCCAACCGCTGCAAGCTGTCCGGTGTTTACATGGTGCTTGCACGGGTGAGACGCAAGGCTATAGAACAGAGGGTGACCCTGAGAAGGGCTGAGGGGTTGTTCAGACACACATGGATAATGGCAGAGTAAGAATTCGGAACTACACGTGTAATAACGACTTACTATCAGGAAGCCGGTAAAACGCATTCCACCTATCGATGTCATAGGTCACAGGTGCTATGAAATGGGAGTGTATACATTTACGTCACCTGCCTGTGTAAAGCGGAGGCTGCAGTGTTAGTGTTGATGCTGGGTAAGGCTGCTGCAAGGGTTGGAGGGGGGCACTGCTACCATTTCTGCGGAAGGATAAGGTAATGCGTTAAGTTCACTTAAATGTTATCATCATGCTGCACGTTAATGCTGGTGTGGATGTCGAAAGAGGACGCTACAAAACACGACGGCACATGGGAGGACGCGACGTGTTACGTTGGCCAAAAGCAGTGTGTATACATTTAACACACTTGCCTGTAAACCTCTGTGGCTCATGTGTGACTGCAGACGCTGGGTGTGGTATTTGCAATCAGTGGCTTTGGGTGTTGTTACCATTTCTGTTGAAGGATAAGTGAATGAAATGTACACTTACGTGTTATCATGATGGCACGCCTTACAGCTGTTGTCGGTGTCGGCGGAGGTTGCTACACAGCACGGCGGCATGTGGGAGGACTTTGCCATTCTTTAACCTGGGCTGTAATCGGAATAAATCGTCCGCAACAACGTAAGGGTTGTGTGCTTTCATGTGCACGTATGGCAAAGAAGGCCCGTGGTATTCCGAAATTAAAGCTTGAATCCTACGAAGATAAAAATTAGGTACCAGGGAACAGTCGTGCAATAAGTGTGGGCACAGGTTATGTTAACAGACCTGATATCCTTAAGGAATGTATAGAAACGTAATACTACTTCTGCCTGTTTCTGCCTGAGAAGCATGTTACTTCAAGGTTGCGTTGGGACCCTAGTCCTTCACGGACAGAAAGGCTGGCTGGCCACACGAGGGCGCCAAGTGGCACTTCGTTGCCCACCGTGTCGTAAAGCAGTGCTTCTAAGAAACAACTGGTGCTCCCCACACAGATTTCGCTGAGGAGTTTTTTAAGCGGTGTAACATAAATATCTATGACGATACACAGTGACTGAAGGAGAGCAGATACACATTTTTATCGTGACTTGTACTAACCTGTGGAGGTAAATTTATTACACGATGCTAGTCATGCATACCGCGGAGCCACAGTTAAAACATCCTTAATGCACTTTAAAGGAAATGTACCTGATCAGAACAGGGATGCCTTGCTGCAACTGTGTGGATCAGGTAACACAGCAAATAATCGTTAAGGCACTGATAGGTGTGAACCATAAGACCTTATGAAATGTTGACGACTGAGCCACGTGCAATATTTCTAACTTTGGAGGAGGTGCATGTGACACTAAGGAGCATCAGCCGCGGTGTTATGTTGGAAGCACCAGGCTCATTTAACTCACAGACGCGCTTGCGTGTTGTACAGGGGTCTGTTATCGGAACGCACCACTTCCTAGCCTTAACTGCTGACGCCACACCTCAAGTGGAGTCTTCCTGCTGTTGTATGCCAATGCCGCGAGAGTGTGGCGCACAATTAACCTTTGAAGCAATGCCCACGCACTTCAGACGGACTTCGACCTTCTACATCAGTGGTCCATAAAAAACGACTTTCCACTTTACTTTTCGAAATGTCGCGTCCCTTCTACCCGCCCTTCCGCTTTTTACCCTATATAATACCTGGGTGCGGCTATTCTCCAGATGTCTTCAGCCGACAGACTTGGGTATCATTATCCATAAGTATCTTTCCGTATCCGCTTCCTGCCGGAAAGCAGCTGCTGTTGCTAACCGCATGGTGGGATTGCTAAAAGCAGCCTTCAGTCATTTTGACCCCAGCAATTTTCGCCTAATCAACGCTACTCTTAGACCCCACTTGAAGTTTGCTATTAAGGCTTGGAGCCCAGTTTTGTTGAAGGACCAACGTGTACTCGAGGCGCTACAACGTCGAGCAAGAAAACTACTCCGAGGTCACAAGCACCTAGCTTATACACAACGACTAAACTGCCTTGGCCTTTACTCGCTTAAGTACCGACGTCTACGGTGGCGACCTGATCCATACATTTATGATCGCATCCAACGATGTACATCACCGTCACCAACTACTCACACTGCATCTATGGTAATCCCACCTAAGTGGCCACCCAATGGGGCTCACAAATCAGCACAGTCGGTTGCACTGCGGACGACACTACTTCGCTTTGAGAAACTGCCGACTGTGGAATGCTCTGGCTGGCTGATGAATTGGTCGTGGCATCCACTGTGCCGGATTTTAAGACCCGCCTGGATTCTCATCTGGCTGAGCTACACCGCAATACTCCCTGAGACAACTACCTTCTACCTGATGCAGTTTCTTTTTCCTCTTCTACCTAATTCCTTTCCATAGCCGCTTCGGACTGCGTGGTGGGATGTCACGCTTTGAGCCACGGTGCGTTCTGTTTAAATGCCGCATAAGCCCGATGAAGCTAAAGCTTACACGTGAATGCAACCCGCTGTAAGGTTGCTTGGCCTTTCATCAGACCCGACCGAAACTGTTTTTACCCTATCGGTCATGTAAAGCTCGAGCATGCATTCCCATAAAAAAGCGGCAGGTGTTTTTAACTCCGAAGGATACCCCTCTGCCTGACTCAATTTCGTAGCCAGTCCCACGGCTCTTACTTCCAACACGCGGTCCGTCACATGTATGGTTATTTACGCCACAATAATGCATCCGAGGTAATGTCCAGTGCATCCTGTGTCCCAACATTCATAGAACATTTAACCCAGTAGACAAAACCCGGTACCTAGCCTAGCGGTTACGGGACACATATGAGCACACGGCATACGCCACTGAGGATGAAATTCTCAGTCGCAGGACTCTACGGTCACAGCGTAGGAACGGGTAGCTCTACCACGAGCACAACGAACCAACCATTGCGGAACAACATCCTGGACAGCGGTGATATTTGCGCTCCTATAATGTCCCATAATTTGCTTGCGATCGAACGGAAGCGAACGCGAAATAGTCGGTGGTGTCGCGGACATTTCCGGGGGATATGTAAGTGGACGCGATATGCCTACCAAGGAGGTTGCAGTCTCTCCTGGATAAACGTGTTTAAACGATCAAGCACCGCCGTAAACAGAGAATGTAGGGAGGGCTGCTCGATAAGGTTTCTCTTCAGGTGCTTGTTTTCGTTCTCAACCCGATTGGTTGTAGTGCAACCGAACGCGCACACGTCACTCAATTAGTGGGCAGCCCAGGACGATTTACATGGAGGCCACGTTCGCTGTAAGTAGCTATATCATTCCGCATTCCTCGCCGCTATCGCCCTCAGCAGTCAGTCGAATTGCTCCGCATCACGCGTACAGAGCAATTTATGCAGGCGGTGCTGCAGAAGGCTTCTGTCCGCTGAACTCGTTCCCAAAAGACGAGCAAACCAGCAGGACATATACCTCAGCACGTGAAAGCAGCAGTACACCACCGACACGTAAGGATAAGCCAAGGTCATCGCCTGCACCTAAGCCATGCATTTATCCATTAAAACGGTTCGTACAAATTCCGTGCAAGGTAGCATCGCTTTCATCGCTTCCACAGCTTGCCGGTAGATGTGGAACGTCATAATCAGCAGCAACGCATAAAAAAATGCACCGCACCAGTTACATCTACCAGCATACAGTGCAACAAAATATATTCCCCATAATTCACTTTGGAAGTCACCTCCTCCAATATTACCTCGAAGTATCTTTCCGCAATGGCCTGCATAACCGATGGTAAGAAGAACAAATATCTTACAACGCTGCCCTCTTTCAACACCCGACAACGCAGTGCCGCTCCGACAATTAAGTCACCTCGCCCACTTCCCCTGTTTCCTGCTTCCTGTGTCGCCTTTTAGGCATCCTCAGATAATCCGTATTCAACTTCCGCCCATGTGCCATAGAAACGTACCCAGGTATTTCCCTACCACTTGAACACGGAAATCAGGGAAACCCCTCTTTCTCCAGGGTCTCCATCAACCGCCTGTTTTTTGGATATAGGCATGGCTTCCCAAAATGGTAATTATGATGTTGACAGAAATGCCAATCCCCTCGTTCGTAAAATTCACCCTTCAACTTTAGCGAAAAATAAAAATGGCCTTATTCGTAGACCATCATTTAATTGCGAATAACTCGCAAACTACTGCACGTATTGTGTTGCTTTTACGTTCAACGTATTCAGGCGCTAAAGCTGGTCCAGACCGGTGTAATTTTGTGCCACTTTAAGCGGTATTCTAACTGTAGAAAGGCTTTTCCTTTTATCTGAGAATAACTCAGGTTGAAATTTTGCGCCGGAGAGCAATATCAGCGTAAGAAAAGTAGGGCTGTATTTTTTTGTTAATTGGTATTTTTCTACGGAAGCACGCAGCTTTATTTTTTCTCTTAACAAATTGTTTCTATTTTTGTCCGCATTTATCGGAATTGTTTTCAACTTTTCGTATGCCTTATAATCCCTTCACTCATTTCTTCCATGTGCGCACAATTGGGGCAACTGAGTGGCCAATTAATGTACGATCAATTTAAAGTGCACTTTCGGCGAATTGGATTCTGTTCCAAGGAGAAAAGGCAAAACTACACCTCCGCGAAGCTTTCACAAAAGAAGAAGGAGTTTAATATCGCCCGCAGGAACCAGAAACATGTCAAGGTGGGCGCCTGCGACCCAGTAGCTGTATATCAAACAATGCCAATGCATTTGTAATTGCTGATGATGAACACATACTTATATTTTGCCTACTTCCATGCAAGAGCATCGGATTTATGTAAGCATTGATCTGAACCCTTTAGGGTGCAGCCTCTAGCAGGTCTAGAAATATACCTGTTTATTTATTTATTTATTTAAAATGCGCCCTACAATCCAGCGTCCTGTAACGGTGTAGCATTTATTCTACAGTGAGGATAGTTACTTATCGTTTCCCACTAACGTTGTCACGCCTGCCAGGAACTCAGTGACACTGCACGTACTGGTACGGGTACTCCTCTGACTACCGCTTCCCACTTCGCCGTTCATAATGCTGTCGAGTCACAGTCGTATGCTTGTAAAAGGCTGTGGCAGTTGCAAATTGAAAATTTCTTTACATCGAACTCAACCTCATCAAATTTCTGATAATAGTACGCACCAAAGGATATAATCTCTCAGATTCATCCACCATGATGACAGTAACAAATGTGGCGCCGTGATTTCCAATACTCCTGTGGTCTATCACAACAACTAATTATGATAACCAGATTCACCTTCCTCAATACAAACCATACACCAACTTAACATGTGCATTCTATATATGTATACAAACCGCCACCTAATAGCAACATCTCCAGTTGACTTAGCATAGCTACCGAACCAAACCCGCCGCTAGGCAAAACTCAGATGTGAGAGTCCCCGTCCGTGTCCTTCGGGAAGGGCTAATTTCTGTATTGGCGGGAAAGGGTTTTGCTTCCATTGTCCTCAGTGGCGTCCAAGATAGTTTGACTGGGTGCATAGCATATTCGTAATTCTGGCGGTATTACGGTGTGGGAAATAAAAAATCATGGTATATGGATGGCTTCCTGAAAACAGTTATGATAAATTAAAGTGATGACAACAGGTGTAGCTGAGGGTAAGGGCGTAATCGAAAGCAGGCAAATGGTAAATACAGGTGAAGTGTGAACGGACGTTTTATGGAGCAAATAAGTGTTAAGGCAATCGCTTCATGTATGCAAAGAATATGCTTGAATGAAGCAACTGGTAAAAGTAACTTACTTCCTTGGATAAGGAGTGTTTATATCTCTTGTCTGATTATTGTGTATGTTGTGTTTTTTGAAATCACGATGAAGGAGACGGCGTTTCTTATCCATAGTTGTACTATTGGTAATGCAGCAACAGAGGAATCAATGATTTCATTGCAGGAGTAATTTGTTGTTGGAAGTCATGATGTCATTGAAAGGTTGTATGGTCCAATAAGAGGAAAATCTACGGAAGTGTTAGAAAGGATGGGGGTGTTAATGAAGGATGGCAACGTGAATGATAAATGAAAGGCGCAGGCGTCCTTGGCTTGCCACCGTGACAGGCAAATCCGAAACCGGATGCCGCCAACCATATGGTTACCGGACGGTAGTTTCATGCTCTTCACGGTCGGCGCGCAGTAAGATGGGACTACGGTCATTGAAGGCAAGGACACCTGAGACACTGGAAAGGTATTGGGCATATGGATACGCTTACACCTGGTGTATGCGGCCAACGGGCGGGGTAGGCGGTGAACTGAGGTGCGAATATATGGGCAGCAAACGGAACCTATGAAGTGAGTAGAAACAGAGAAGCGATATGCACCTACGGGTAGTTCATGGCGGCTGAGGCAATATGCGCATCAGTAACCAGTGATGACCTCTGTCACAGGCAAAGAGGATGATACCGGTTGCGGTGCACAAGCGGCAAACAGGCAGTCGGTTGCGTTCCAGTCAATTGAGGGAAAGGTAGAAGAAAGGCCACGCAAACTTACAGATAAGCCTGGCTTGATATAGAGATGACGGAGGACACATGACTGACGTTGCACGCATAGCAGCGGAAGACAAATGTCGCAGTTTTTCGTCTCAGGTGTGTTCTGCGTCGTACCAACCCGGAGGTCTTTCACCCCTTATTCCAAGGTCTGGTCAGACCACGTCTGGAATACTGCATTCTTGCATGGGCACCACATCTACAAATAGGTAGTACTTGCATTGAGAATGTTCAAAGACTACCCACTCGAATATTACGTCGGCGTGGATTATCGTGTGAAGCTGAGTTGGGTAATTTTGGTTTCTTTTCAAAAAGAAGACAGATGGAAGTGACTTAACGGAGACGTACAAAACCCTGAAGGGTCTCAGTGGTCTCAGGCCCCGTACCCCACCGCCTACGAAGTACCCGGCTGGACAGTAGCAGATACGTCAACCGGCAGAGCCAGGAAAGTAGTAGAACGAGAGCTTGTGTTGTGGAGACCTTGCGCGACGAGAGACGACAGTGGAATCAAAGATTGTCAAAGGCTTTGAGCTTTGAGCGGAACACTTTGTGAAGTACTGCAGTCTGTTTTACTTATCATCTTCCTTTTCGGGCATTGGTCCCTGTTCTTGCTAGGCCATTGGGTTAGGCGAGAAATCCTGCTCAGATGCCAAAATTGAGGTCAGAATGAAAAGTGAATAAGGCGGCAAGAGCAATATACAAGAACGGCAGTCGCACAGAGGAGGCTTACCACAGGGGTATTAGTGTACCGGCGGTTGTGAGAAAATCACTTGCCTCGATTCTCGTTCGTCGACTTACTGTGGAACGGGAGTGTCTGAATAGGGAAGAGCAGGCCGGTTTGCGTCCAGGAAGTGTCTGTGTAGACAATGTATTTCCTGCAACAGGTGCTGCAGCAGCGCCACGCATGCGGCAGACAGACAATAGCTGTGTTCCTAGAGGTGTATTAGCGAAGCACTTTTGTTGTCATCTGCAGCAGCAACTATGGGCACATAGCAACGTACGTGGGCCCAGCTATTGCGAAGTCCAGAGCTGCCTTCCTGAACACGCTGTAAGTTCCCTTCGTTTGAAAGGCCCTGTATACAAGGCCGCGGTGACGGTCGTTCTGCTTTATGGTAGTCAGGCTTGGCCCCTTCAGTCTAAAGATCCGAGGTGCCTACAAGTCATTGATCACGGTTGTCTGGGAAGCATTGCCGGCGCCAGCTGCCAACAACGAGTCCGTAACGAGGATGTGTGTAACCGCGTACTAGGTAACGATAATCACGCCACATCTGCCGGTTCTCGTTCTCCACTCTATTTGTTGTGAAGCAACTGAACGTACACACCCTTCGCAATCGATGCGTCGCCTATAAGGACGAATAGGGTAACCAAGTGCGCATCAACTACTCATAATATTCCGCGTTTCGCACTTCTGTAGTATGCATTAGTTTAACGCAATATTCCGCATCTCAGGTATATATCAATTTATGCAACCACCGTTGTAGAAGTGTCCTATCCTCCGGTGACGCGTCATGCAAGTGTAAGCAACGTCTAGCCATGTCTCGCACCACATGAAATCGACAAAATATCAGATGCGCTTGAGGGTACAGCGATTGAAATGCACCTACTTCAGCAGCACATTTATCCATGACTAGCGACCGTGCCCGGGATGGGGCGGGAATCATTCCAAGCATCGCTTCCCCAGCTTCCTTGTAACAATCCGATGTCTCTTTGGGCAATAAAGTGCGGAAAAAGACATCGCAACGCCAGTTACGTCCACCAACATGCAGTGCCACAGTGTGTGCCTTCCGCAGTTGATTTGGTGCGTCGCGTCTGCCAACAGCACCGCACCGTATCGCTGCACCAATTCTTCCATGCACGAAGGCACAAAATACACCGACTTTAGTTGATCATCATTCCTATTCACCCGACACTTGCCGTGCTGTTCCAACAAACGAACCACCTGCGACCCCACTCCGTCTGCCTTACGCATGTGTCGCCGTCTCATGTCCCACAAGTTCGCCTTCGGCATCCGTCGGCCATAGGCCATCCACACATGAGTCGGTGTTTCACGGTTTCCCCCCACTTCCCCACTGTTCCATCACGTATCGAATGTACGCACCGAAATTTTACATACCGGTACGGAAAGTCTTTAGCTACCTTCTTACTACTTTGTTCAAGTTCAAGTCCAGCTGGGACTAGAGGGATAGGAGCATATTGTAAGTGGCTCGTTGGGCCATGGGGTGATGAAGTGCTCAGTTATTGCTGGTCCACAAAGGAGACCACCCGTACGGCACCCGGGCCAACAGTTAATGCCCACGTTTTCTGCCCTAGAAGTTCCTGCTGTGGCAGTCACGTGAAGTAAGCAAAGGATAGGAAGCGAAATCGAAGGTAAAGAATAAGGAGGTACACTTGAACTTAGCAAATAATCCCACTGCGTGAAGAAAAGTAGCGCAAAGAAAGTCGAAGTACGAAGATGCGTGTTAATCAGGAAAATGTAAAAGTGTGTTGTTGCCACCCAAGGGCGTCCAGTTGCCGCTCATACACCTTATCCGTAGATTCCCTGGTAACACTTTCCGGAAGCATGTTCCAGCGCTGGATGACCATGCATGACAGCAGGATTTCCGCCCTAATTCGATCGGACCGCGGTCTGTCCAGCTTCAAGGAATGACCGCGTAGAACTGACAATCTAGGGGGACTGAATAGCCCAGATACATCTGGACCAACCTTCCCAGTTACTATACGGTAGATGAGGAGTACGTCTCCTCTAAGCCTTCGGTAGTGCATTGAATACATTCCCAAACTAAGTAGACGCTTGGAGTACGTCAGTACCCGTAATCACTGAACTAACCTAGTACCCACTCGTGAAACACCCTCCAGCTCCAATTTGCCCCGGACGAGGCAGGGCGGACAAGCCTGAAAGCAGTATTCCATATGAGGCCGAACTAAAGCCGAGAACAGTCTAGCAAAGATGCCGCCCGTCAAGACTCAGAAATAACGTCCTAGTAACCACAACATGCGGTCATCAGCTAATAGCAGCGCTGGTACCTCAAGCTACGCCGGTAGGTCATTCACATAGATAGAGAACAGCAGCGGTCTAAGGACCTAGCCCTGCGGCAAGCCACTGAGCGCAGACTGCCCCTGCCCCATTTTTGAAGGTGGGTCGGATAGCAGCTTCCTTTCAGTCGGAAGGCAATGCGCAGCTGTCAAGGGATGTCCGAAACACCATAACGAGCGCTTCACTTAGTTCC
Source organism: Dicrocoelium dendriticum (assembly GCA_944474145.2). Classification (NCBI taxonomy): domain Eukaryota; kingdom Metazoa; phylum Platyhelminthes; class Trematoda; order Plagiorchiida; family Dicrocoeliidae; genus Dicrocoelium; species Dicrocoelium dendriticum. The sequence goes on from OX104064.1 coordinate 64,715,232, forward strand.
ACAGCCAACCCATACAATCGTTTCGGGTGAATTAAATCAGGCTCAGAGGCTTTAGGATGGTTCAGAACTTGTAACAGCTTACGAACTTCCGGCTCTGCTACAATATATTCGGATAGTCCAGAACCCTCTGAAATCCTGTAGAACAGCTCAACGCCTGTCAAAGAGGTTTCCATTACAAACGCTGTCGCATAGTGCCCACTAAGTACGCAGGCCTTGTCATATTGCCTATGCGCATGAGTATCGTCGTCTAAGATCTCACAATAGAAACCCGAAGACTTGGCTCTCATTGATTGATAGACTGCGTGCCATATGTCCGGGCGAGACTCAACAATACTCTGGTAGCGTCTAGGCAGCGTACAACTGAAGAGCAAACAAACGTAATCACTGGAACCCATTGGTCCGTACGTAATGGCATCAACAAAATCGAGTGACTTAGCAAATACAAGGTTTAAGGTAGACGGTACTTGGGCGTCCAGGTACCTAGTGGGGAGGACAATGGACTGGTACAGATAGTTGAAACGTAAGCTCAAGCAGATCAGCGCCGAACGTGCCTGATGCTGCGTCGCAAGAAAGATTTGCCCAGCAAACAACTGGGAGGTTGAAGCCGCCCATCAACAAACACTTGTTTGCGGACTGGGTGCAAATGAACTGAAGTACCACTTTGGCTGCCCTCCCAGGGCTCCTATACACAATTACAACTGTAAACTGAAGCGATGATGTGGTAATCACAACCGACAGAGTTTCAACAGTGTTGTCTGCCGACTGAAATAAGCGAGCCTTCAAAACGTCAAGTTTACAACTCACATAAAGAGCGAAGCCCCTCTCTCTGCCGGCCAGCGGAACAATCGCATCCATATGGTGTGTAACCCGATAGATGTACTTCACTATTCGTGATGTCCTGAGGTAGCCACTTTTTAGTAAATGCCAGTATATCTGGATGAGACCCATCTACAAGCAGATCTAACTCGTAAACCTTATTTATTAGACTGCGCATATTACTTAGCATTATCTGAAGGTATTCGTTAGATCCAGATCTGGGTCGTGTGCTACAAGCGTTGGCAGTGTTGGGGCGGAACTGGAGCGCCGGCTGACCACCCGAAAACCCACTAACCGCAGTTCTTGTTCCCCAACCGCTCGCCTGCTTTCTAGGTCCTAGATGGCCTCCCTTACCTTCAGCCTTTCGGCCAGCTAGAGATCCGGCTGAGAGATAACATTTGTACCATTCAGCTTAAACGCAAACCGCATGAGAGCGCTGTGTATCTCCGGGGTAGAGAGTACCACACGAAATAGCTGCGGTCGAAGGTTTGGTACAGTAACTGGGACGTTCCCCAGCCTAATCAAATTCCTGACAGTAACAACTGGAAAACCAAGCGGAAGAAGCTTCGTTACGCACCATTTCAAACATTGTAGGTCGTCCAACATGCGAGCAGCAGGAAGGACAGCAGTAGATTCAGTCGCGTTACGGAGTACAACGCTACTAACCGTGAAAGATCGCTACGACGGATTGAATTAACCCCACGGGTCTTTGATTCGTCACTTGCAGCAGGTGGCTTCACCACTGGTGATGGGACTGTCTTTAGCCCCTCCGATGATGTAGCAACGGCAGCGTAGGTTTTTCGCTCCATCGACTGTCTTGCATTTTTTTGGGTCCTCGATTTCACCGAAAGACTATGGCAGATTTGGTCTGGTTTTTCTTCTTAATAACGGGAGCAGTGTCACGTGACGACTTTTCGCTTCAAGCAGAATCTAGCAAATCTTCAGAACATGATTTCTAGGTGGGAACCAAAATATCCGACAACTTCGGCTGACAAGTAGTGCGTGTTGAAATCCCCACCTTCGCACAACCGTCAGACGGTTTGCCAAGTAACGAGGCTTGGCTTGTTTCCCGTGCCGAGACAACTATCACTTCTTGTTTAGCAGAGAGCTTACGGGGTTTTCTGGCTCTCTTTCGCTTTACTCGAAGGGACCCTTGAACCAGCAATTCGGCGTCGAGCAGGGTACCTTTAGATACGACGTCCGAAGCTGCTTCCATTGTGGTCGGTAGCCATCCGGAAGGGTGACATATGATTAGTGCCACAAGTGGAGCCGCAGTGAAAGTCATCAAACCTGCGTTGTTGGAGGCCGGAAGCGTCGTCAAGAGAAGATCAATCTTAAGGCGAAGATATGAGAGCTTGGAGAACGAATTCTCTACATTGCGCAGCCGGGTATCAAGAGATATTTCTGTCGTACGGAAGGCCGCGTGGCCATGCCGGCGACTAAAGCAATTGGCACAACTGTAAAGCAACTTTTCGCTGGAGGCCAGCGCTGCATACTGCTCGGTACTTAGGTCCGCACAAAGCTGGTGTTACTATCCGTTGCAGACATCGCACTGCATACCGCCGGAATCCTCAGTTACTGATGTATTGCAGCTTGGACTGCCACAAGGTGAACTAACCTCAGCATCCAAGCCACCAGGAACAACAACCTCGGTACATTGCGAGACTGACAAAGTGGAAAACAGCGTGGAATTAACAGGGATACGATCGTTAAACGACCTCAATAAAAAGGTAAAAACTGGGTGCAAAACAGGATTAAAACTGGGAAAAAGCGGAAAAATTACCCCTAAGCGCCAAGGACGCTTTGACCAGAACGGCTTTAATCCAGCCAAGCTACCTTGGAGCAGAGGAAATTTGACAATAGGCAAATTCCGTTACAAGTGTTTATTCAAATACGGCTTTCCACAATATTGCAGCCAAAGTGCTCGATCCGTATTGCACGCCAAAAAGTCGAGTTAACGCGTAGTACTTCTCGTGTTGCTTCGCGGTATATGTACGATATTTGAAACAACTATCGACAGCCACAAATTGGAAGTTGTGAACTGCCTTTATAGCGCCCGCAGACCCTACGGCAAAAAAGAGCAGTACCATCCAACATGGCGCTGGATAACCAATTAGACCACCCCCAGTTAACCTTAGTTAAAACAGCGCGAAATTCACAACTAATAAACCTTATCAGCTACCATTTCTTGTACATACTTAAGCACAAAGCGACACATATACATCTCTTTCATATGCAATTATAAAAGCATCACCATTTGACCTGCCGTACCGGAACACAATGCCACTCCAGACCAATTTTTCAGTACAAAACTTTGCCACTCCCTCGTCCGTCGGGAGATGTTCTCTATTCAATGGCGGAAGTTTGTTAAGGGCCAATGTGGAATGGAACAACAGGCATCAAGAGGGCAACCACGAGACATAATATTATTGTTAGGGCTTCAAAAATAAAAGGTAATGCAGCGCAAAGCTCTATAAAGTGGTACTATAATGTAACCTTTGTAGTAAAGTAGTTTACAATAACCATGGTAATATAACGCTGAAAATTCCCAGGGGCATAATTGCAGCGAAGTACTGATATTCCATGGGTTTGTTAAACGGTGAATTAGCAGTCGTCTAATAAACATAAGCCTATTTCAATTATCCTATGAAGGAAAGTGCTGAAACGTTGTGGAAAATGTATCATTCAGGCTTACCTCGCATTTTGTGTTGTAGTTGTTCGTTGGTGTGGTATTCTTATGAAATATCATTTGCGGCAACGGAGAAATCATGGAATCCGCAAGGTAAATTAAATGAAATCGTGCAATGGAAGTGGTGGGATTTTGAATGTTAACCGGTGAAGGAGATCGAGAAGCCATATTATTTTGGAACGTGCAATTAAATGGAGAAAGGTACAATCCGTATGAGAACTAAACAGAACTCGATAATGATAGGCATAAAATAGCGGCTGATAAAGCAAAAAGGGCAAAGTGACGTCATAAGAAGTGTACAGTTGTGCACAGTGTTAAACTATCTGCCAATTATTGACGCAGGATTCATTTGGAAATTAATGATGTGCCGGACATACAGTAGGCATATTGAGCAAAGGCGGTGCAAACGGAATGCTGAGTAGAAATAGCCTGATATATAATGCATAAAACTAAGTGTATATCTAATTAAATGATACTGAAGGTAACAAGTAAATGCCAGCTGTTCCAGGTAGTATGGATATAGGAATGTCGTCCTATATATATATATATACCTGTAGATGGTAAAATGAATGAGCAAAATTAGAACAGTATATTCTATACCTAAATATGTCTTAGACAAGAGTCCTATATATATATATTTAAATAACTATGTGACTAGATGTATATATTTATATATATGAAAAACCATGCCAACAGATGTACATATATTTAGACGTATTTTTATCAAGGGAATGTATATGGATGTTTGCAAGTGTGAGTTATATTAAGCGATGTGATAAGGTATCCGTCGATCGGTAAATGCGGGTATTCCCTATGTTGGGGACGTTTTTCTTTGCATGTCAGCACTGGTAATCATCATACTGCATAATAAGAGGCCATCCGTAGAACTGTTGCCACATGCCCTTGCCAACTGCGATGTAGCCATGTATACTGGCTTCGAATGGGCAACATGCACTGTTTTTTCAAAAGCTAATGAGTAGGTAAGTTAACATTTATACTGTGTAAGCGGAAATCCGCTTACGGTGTCACAATGGAAGAACACTGAATAATTTGATGCTTAATAATGTTTAGGATAATGTACGCATAATGTTTAACGGAGTTTATGGTCCGTATAGCAGTACTTGGCGCAATACCACACGCATGGATGCCGTGTGGATCATTGGTATTGGGCGAGAATGAAGCGCTTGCAACACAACGGCTAACTTACCGAAGACACTAAGCGCGTACTTTATTATTTCACGGTGGCAATGCTGAATGGAATGGAATGGGAGGGTTTGCGTAAGACTAACAACGTCCGCAGTAAAGCGAGTCGTATGTATCACTGGGACTGTTGCTTGGGCGTGAGAACAGACTTTCGAACCATATGCGACTACTGTCGTCTGAGTTGGGAGTGTTCGAATTGCTCAAACTCGCACGCGGCAATGCTGAAAATGTTTGATGGTTTTCGACCACGGCATAGAAGGGCAATGCTTAAGAACCGGAAGTGTAAGAAAGTGGTAGAGAATGTGGTCCACGAATACGGACCAACCTACTGAACTAGCGGCAAACTGCTGCGGCGCATGCAAGCGTATGATTGGGCACTACTGACTTGTAAGCATGCACCACTGCGGGCTCCTGTTGAAAATCCGATCCTGCTCCGTGAGCCGGTGCAAGGGTGCTGCCATATCCGCATAAATAAATAAAATAAGTAAATAAATTTTTTATTCTCGAATTTGTCGAGACACACCAAACCAAGCATGATCAATATTTACATGCAGTTATGTTTCGCAACAAACACATTGCTATGTATGTAGGTGGCAGTAAACCGAATGTTGTACATGCTGCGGAAGTTGTAAAAGTAATCATGAGGAATAAAATCGTCAATGAATGACGATACGTTGGGTTCTAGCGTGCGTATTGTAAATAGTCATGGCACTATATGTGTAGTGTAAACGATACACGTAGGCAGGGAGCATCTTATTCTTGAACGTGTCAGGAAAACATTGAATTATGATTCTAGTCGACTTGCCAGTGGGCAGCGAATTTATTCGGTGGCAACTCACACCCGCCGCATCGCAGTGTTGTTAAACGGATATTTGTGGCTTTTTATAGGGAGAACGCTTGCCAGGCGAAAACCCACCACGTCCTGGAACACTGTCAGAAATCCGTTTGTACACTAATGCAAACGCAGCGCAGCTTGCCGACTGATTTCAAACCCGGTTATCCGCGGTCAAATGACTTCCAATTTCCTCTGTTAGTTGCTCAGATACCTTGGTCAGGGCCGCCATAATTGCTGAGGCCATGACTGAGGCCATGACTGAGGCATAGTAGGAAGAAACCAGACCCAGAAAGCTTCGAACCTCTTCCTTGGACGCGAGAGTAGAGCAGCCTAAGATATCCTGCACTTTCAAAGGGTCGCTCCTGATCCCAGAGTCGCTAAGCACGTGACATATATTTAACCGCGCTCTGCAACTGGTCGCTATTAGACGGCTTCAAATTTAATCCTGCGGAACTAAGGTACTTCAGCACTGTTTCTAGATTCGTGAGATATTCAACGAGAGTACGTGCATGCACTACGACATCATCCAGGCATACAATACATTTGCTTGGCTGCAGATCTCTGAGTACAATGTACATCAACCGCTGGAAGGTCGCTGGTGCACTAACCAACCAAATCGGCGGGGCTGAAACTCTTACAGCTCTGTAGGTAGAACAAAGGCAGTTCTTTTAAAGTCCGTAGGGTGTACTTTGACTTGCCAACGACCTGCGGCGAGGTCCAAAGTTGAGAACCAGGTGGTGCCATGCAATGATTCCAAGTGTCGTCACTGCGAGGCAGTGAGGAAGAAGCTTTCTGTGTAATAGCATTAAGCTTCCTATAGTCCACACACATTCGCAGTGTTCCATCCATCTTTTTGACTAATACACTAGGGGCAACCCAGGGGATCGTGAAGGACGTATGGTATTATCTTTTAACCGCTGATCCACCACTTTCTGTTATTCCCGTCCTTAAACAGGTGGGACACACCTGGGCCCTTGCCTGATTGGTAGAGCATCCCCTTTGTCAATCCGATGTTTAAGTACGCTCGTTCTACCCAAATATGTATTTTTCGCGCAAACGCGTGCTTGTGTGAATGCCGTAAATTCTCCAGGCCCTTCGAGCCTGACCGGCAGCAGTAGAGCTAACGGACGGAAGCACTTCCGGTATCCCAACCTCAACATTCACGGGGTAGCATCTAAAGTATAAAGCTTTTTCACGTAGCCATTACTAGGTTTGAAGTTTAGGGGGTGCAGCTTGACACGTAATGTCAAAACTCCGGAGGTTAGACCGATGACCCATGCATACCGACTTAAGAAGTCAACCCCCAGTATCGCGTCCCACGGAATTTGATCGGCTGTGTAAAACTCATGAGCAAGGAACACCTGACCGAGCAGCAAATCCATGGAAGCGACACCATGAGTAAGCACAACCATACCATTTGCTACTCTGATCAGACGTCCGGGACCAGTGATTTTTGAGGAGGACAAGAAACCGGATTTTAAGATCCTACATACTGCACCGGTGTCAATGAGGGCCTGTAATTACTGCTCATTGATTACTGCACCCACAGTTGGGTATTCACGGAACGTGGAAGACATCAAAGTTTCACAAGGAAGTTCTGATTCACAGTAAGTAAATCGCACTCCCGATGATCGTTCGCGCCTTCGGAAACTGCGGTGGCGTCCTACTGGCTTCTCAAAGGACAAGTTCTGGCAGTTTGGACAATGCCGACGGCAAGTATGTGAGCAAAGGGCGTGAGACGTTTCAGTCTGCTTCATCGTCGTCGGCATACAACTACTAGCCAGCGGCTTGTCAATGTCCCTCGGCCGCCTATCGCGGATCACCACTACTTCGCGTGCAAGCCGCGCCGCCGTCGCCAAGTCTCTCGGAGGCTCTCGTATAAAACTCCGAAATGCTATCGTTGTAGCCGCCTACAATAAACCGCGCTAAGAGGAAGGCCTTCCTTTCTGTTCCCGAGTTTCCTGGAAAAGCCTTGGCCGATAGCCCGCGAAGGACCTATAACGGCACCGGCCACTCTGTCTTTCGACGTAACCTGTTTTAAAAATCGAATCGAGAAGCTGACACGTGTGCTTCGTTTGGTAAAGGGGCCCTAGTTTATTCCAAACTGTTATGACAGAGGCAACCGGGCGAATAGCAATAAATAAATAAATAAATAAATAATACATTCTCGAATTTCCGAGACACACCAGACCAGGCATGATCAACAAAATCTCTTGAACTCGGTCACTGTGCGAATTCATTATACCCATGGACTTGTGTTCCTCTGAGACGCAAGCAAGGGACATTTCCGTGTGACGACGCCAGTTGCATAATTTGTGTCAATGTCATAAACAGGTGGGGGACGAAGGGGCAATTGCCCAAGTTCAAGATCTAAAGGCGGCTGTTTATAACATGATGGACATGCAGCGGAATAACCCCGTTCTTCGTTTTTCGGTTTCTTTGCGCGGGATGCCATGCAGCGATCCCACCACTGTCAGCAAGTATGTAGCTTGCAATGAGCCAGGGGTACAAGAAAGATCGTCAATCGCTGACGAACGCAGGGAAGAACTGCTTCCGACGGCAACAGGTGTTACAGTGGCCACAGCACACGAATAAAGCCAAGGTAGAACACAGCGTGCACACAGCAGCGTGTACTTGGCAAACTTAAACATTCAGGTTATTCAAACAAAAAGGGTTAGCTGTACACAAACCGGAATAGGCGGTACACCAACAATAATTATTATTGTTCTTTAAAGTCATTACCATCTTCTGATAAACCGCTCAAACTTCTTGCTTGCTTCTCTGGCGGCTGATCTAGAAGGAACGGAGAAAATGGCAAAAAGCGTCAGTTCGTCGGCTCTACAGATGACAGCTTCTAATGATGCGCTGCGGCACATAATTGCACGTTGTTACCCATTTAAACAACAACAGGCGTTTTAAAATGCACAGCCTTTTATATAACCACGTATACTAACTTCACAGGTATCTCTTCAATCGACACTTTCCAACCTTAAGAAGCGCTATAGCCAACTTTTAGCCCAGCGTACCATACCACCCTCACCACATTATCCCCATAACCGATTGGTTGGAATCCCGGTCCGTCGTCGGTCTGGGCACTTGATCTCTGTGTTCTCTAGATATGTGCTTAGTTAGGCTGCGTTGCATGATGAAATGTTAACACTGTTTCTAAACGAAATCCAAAACGCAGTAGAATGCAATGTTAAATGATTATTGCAACCATCGGTGCAAAATACAAACGTTAATACATAACGAGTAACAAGTAGTTAAATATACAGATGAATGTGTACTTATCCATAAAAGCCAATTCCTAGTTGCCTGTATAATGAAAGATCTGAGAACAAACTTGCGTAGTGGTCCTTAATGTATGTAGGTGGGTGCAGTCCAAGTGTCCCGTATGGAATGACTGTCTGGAGAGGACGGTACATGGGAAATGAAACCGCTAGTATACGTGTATTGCGAACGAATTTCTCGTAAAAAACATGGGTATGGACTGTAAGATATGTTAACTTGTTTTCCATCCTAATCCAGAACAAGGCGCAAGAAGAATTTTAGATTATGGAGAAGCCTTGCTCTGGATATTCAGGCGTAGAACCACTATCAATTTTTAAATTTTAGATGCTATCTTTGCGCGGGAACCATTGCAAGCTTCACTGTGCCGCACCCAATGGTCTATGTGCCACCGTAGGGAGTACGAAAACGGTGCACCCATAGGTTGAACTCAGGCTGCCGGGATGGTAACCCCGCACGCTAGCACAACACTATGCTAGTCCTCACCAGCCTCATCATACTTTAACTGAAAAATCGCCCATACATCTGCTATAGCATCGTCTATTACCGCCTGGCTGCTGTGCCTTAGATACACTGTCAAAATCCCATTGATTGCTCATGGCGCATTCGACGGTCCGCTGTTTGAACCGTGGTGCTTACCTCAACCAGCCTCTCTCGGGTCCACGGGACCGGGTGATTCCACAATGGCGGGTTCGTCTAGATTTAGTTGCCTTATATTCTGTAGTACAGCATCCAGACGAGGCCATAAAGTTTCTTTGTTATATTTAAAATACAAAAATATTTATGTTAATAAAAGAAATAATAATGAAAACATTAAACATCATTCTCGACACTAAATTAATAGATGCAAGTTTGCGTGTAAAAATCTATGCTTCTCCAGTTTAATAAGAACAAGTCATCAGTTGTGCAGGACTGTATGTCAACAGAAGGTTAGCATAAATTCTAGTGATTATACACGGCTGATATTTAAATTTGTACTGCATAACTCCCGCCTGACGGTCTTTTTCTGGACGTTGGTAAGCAAATGCTCCGTTGTGTCCACGCTTCGAGGTTATTGTTGCTTTTGGTTCGGTCATTGGTTATTAGGCCTTGGAACTGACCGAAACTGCGGTAAGTTGTCATTAGCTGACAGGTGCGTGCATATGCCTTCCCACGTTTTGCTATAGCTGCGTTTTACAGCGTATGCAGGGTACGCCTTTTCCCCTAACATAAACAGCGTAAACGCTAATGGTACATGAACTTGCACGATTTCTATTTAGATGGATCCCGCGACCTTGACTATGCGGCGTTTGACACGGTGCGGTTTTTATCCTTGGCTATTATGGCATCCAGTTACTATTGTGTAACATAGACTATCATTGGACTTCGGTAGGTTTTGAATAAAAATGGGTTTTTTGTAGCTTTTTATCGTGCGCGTTTCGCTCATGACGTAAGAGCATTTTCGCACTTGTTACTAAAGCTACAGTCGTGGTGCCTCAAGTTCTGGCCACCATCTGTCTCAAGGATGTCAATTCTTTGCTTGTCTATGATCTACGTGCAAGTCAATCGCTAATTGCAATTTGGGGTTCGACGCAAAAGCTACGCGTTTCACAAAGCGCTAACACGGCTCCACTCCGGTACCTACTTGAGTCACCTTCGAGTTCCAGCTGTAGCGAGGTGAATAATCGGCTGCACAGTGCGATAAGACTACGATCACCAAATGTCATGGAACGCTGGCCACAAACAACACCGCACTCCTCGTTTTATGAAACGATTGGTTTACGGCCAGCAACCCAACCAAGGCAACTGACACAGGAATGCGCACAAAAAGCCTACGAATAGAGCAGGCGCAAACCTTTAGCTAAACTTGCGGCAGTATCCTGTGCAATGCAGAACTCAAGGTGCCACACAGCTGGCTAACAAAGGTGATGCGGAAAGTGCTAATAGCTCTCGCCGATTGTATTTACTTGAGAAACTGGACAACATTCATCATGGTATCGAGAACCATCGGGACCAAGAAGTTAGTAGGTCGCTATTGCCCAACCTTACTGTCCGCATAGATGACGCCTGTGACTGGGCCCGCGACCCTGCCTTACTGTCTTAAATAAATATATAAATGCGTTATTCACGACGGTGCGAGACAAGACTTCAAAGGCACCAACATAGTAATGCAAGTGCCCAACGTCAGTAATGGTACAGTTATGTTACGATTTAACAAATACATACTGGATACATGTGTGCGTGCATATGTAGTATGTAAGCAAGTGCGTGTGTACGTAAACCTGTTGCGTAACTTCGTTAGTATTACTGTGAATTTGTGCGTTTGTTAGGTTGATGCACCAATAAAGGAAGGGCTGAGATAATATCCTCGAAGTATTTGACGTTCGCGAAAAGTCCAAGTTCATCCGGCATGACAAGACAGTGACTTTATTTAGTGGCGAGATATATCCGCCAAGTCACAGTGTAGGTAAACAGACATTAGTGGCTTTAATAGGGAGAAGGCTTGCCAGGCGAAAACCCACCACGCTCTGGCACAATGCCGCCGAACTATTAGCTGGACCGGAACTAACCCGAACCACCCAGATGGCACCACGTGGAGGTCTTTTTATTAGCACTGGTAACCCCCAGCTCGATGGACTTTCATCAACCATTACAATACCCAAATCACTAGGCCCATAAATATTACCTTTTATGAGGTGTGACGAGACACGGCTCACCACCATCCACCCTGCAAGCTAACGAGCTTGCTACACTGCACATGTCACATCATATGAACCTAGTGAAGTTACCGGCGTGATTTCTGATAACACCAGTCCGGATGATCATTGTCAGCCCGAGTACATAAGCAAACCAACCACTCGCAGTAACCCAGCAACCCGCCGTGTGATTACTAGCAAGCCACTCGTCCTACCTCCCTCAAATATGCTCGATCGTCACCTAGGATCAGCCCCAAAATGGACAAGATTAAAGACTCAGTCGCTACTCCTGGGGAATCGAAATGCCATCAGCCTCGCAGTCCGCGTCTTATCACTTTTATGAGGCAGCGCTGGTCACTGCCCGCCTCATCGATAAAAACTTATGCAACACCATGTAGCACAAACTTTACACCTTCTTCAGACCGTTAAACTACATCTGGTCTCAGCTACTTGGCCGCCTTCAGCCGACTCCTAGTTGGTAAACGTCCAAAATTCTACCTAGGGATGTCAGGTGCGCTACAACCCCGAAGATCACCCACACTCATCACTTCATATTAGTGGTATTTTCACACATGACGTTGTGATCCTGCTAACAGTTCTGCCATGTACACCACGTCTCATGTGCTTATTCCTTTGGCGGCTTGTTTGACGGGCCCACACCTTCTCGATCAATGCGTGCCATCGGCACACCCCTCCTGGAATCAAATGCCTTCCTCCACCTATGCTGCAGTGAAGCAAACCGTAGACCAATGCATGTCTACTACGAGCCGCTTGATGACGCTGCCCTTCCGGAGGCAATAGCAACTTCCGCGGCAGCGGATAATATCTGGTGAACTGCTTAATGATGAGGTACTCAATCTCTTCCTCATGAATACCATCTATTAAACAAAAGATGCACATTATGAGCTCCATCCGTGTCGTATCCTGCGGTCAAATTCTACTAAGCACTAAAACACGGCACCTCGCCAGCACTCACCATGCATCGCTGTACATCCTAGGTTATACAGTCTTTTGCAATGGGCCAGTTACTGTGGTGGTAGTTGTATTATCTGTGTACGCAATGGTCACTACAAGACTCTATTACAGGAATTATCAATAGGTCATTTCTAATATTGTCTCTGAATCCAAACAAGTACTGGGAACCTCGAGTTCCTTATTGGGTCCTTAGACAACCCATTGCACACAACTACTTAACTTTTACACTGTAGCTCCGCACTTTTGTGTCCAAGGCCTCAAGTATCTGGTTATGATGCCTACCTAAAACCTTATCTCGTAATACTTCTTCACTTATCGCTTTGACCATGGCTTTCCTCTCCACTTATGGACCACCTACCTCTGATGCTCCACCGACTTACCTTTCACATTCTAGCTCCGCACTTTGGTGCGTAAGGCCTTAAATATCTGGCAATGCTACCTGACCATCGCTTGTTTCGTCTTAAGCCTTCACTTATCTCCTGTGCTCTGGCTCATTATGGATCACCCACCTACGATGCTCCACCGACCTGCCTTCCACACTGTAGCGCCGTAATATCGTGCGTAGAACCTGAAGTAAAAAGCAAGGTTGCCCACTTACATCCTTATCGCAAAATTGACGGTTATTTCCTATAATTTTTGCACTATGAACCAAATCACCATTAAATATTCTCTTTTAATCCCGTTTCAACTATCGCACATTCCTACAACCTTTATTACCTGCTTGGCTATGGCTTTCCTCCCGTCCTAGTCATCACCTATCTACGGTCCTACAAAGACTTATCTTTCACACTGTAGCTCCGTACTTTTGTGATTAAGACCTCAAGTATTTGGCTATGATATCTACCTAAAACCTTATCTTGTAATATTTTTTCACATACCTACTTGACCCTGGCCTTCCTGTCCACCTTTGGACCACCTACCTCTGATGATCCACAGACTCCTCTTCCACACTGTAGCTCCACGCTTATGTGCGTAGGACCTAAATTGGCAGGCTAGGTTTCCCATTTATATCCTTATCGCAAAGCTGCCATCGTTATTTCTATAACTGTTCCTTTATGAATCACAATAATCTCTGCAGCTCGCGTCCTTCCATCGCATATTCCATCTACTTCTCTACCCTTTGGCTCTGGCTTTCCTCTCCTGTTATGGATCACCTACCTAAGATGCTCGACTGAGTTACCTTTCACAATGTAGTATCGTACTGCTGTGCGTAAGACCTCAAGTATCTGGCTCTGATGCCCACCTATAACCTTAGCTCGTAATAATTCTTCACTTACCTCATTGACCATGAATTTCCTGTCCACTTATGTACCAACTACCTTTGATGCTCCACCAACATACCTTTCACACTATAGTTCCGCTCTTTGGTGTGTAAGTCCTCAAGTATCTGGCTATGCCGCCCAACCATATCTTGTCTCGTCCTATGCCTTCAGTTATCTCTTTCACTCTGGCGCATTCCGTCATACGAACCACCAAGCTCCGATGCTCCACCAAATTACCTTCCACAGAGAAGCGCCGCCATCGCGTGCGTAGAACCTTAAGTAACGGGTAGGTTACCCAAGTATAGACATATCGCTAAACTGACACCGTTCTTTCTTATAATTGTTACTGTATGAACAAAAGCACAATTGAATATTCCCTTTCATCCCGCTTTACTCGATTATATATCCCTATCACCTACCTGTTTGGCTCTGACATTCCTCCCCTCCTAGGCACCTCCCATCTACGGTACTCCAACGACTTATCTTTGACACTGTAGCTTCGCACTTTGGTGCGCAATACCTGAAATATCTGGCAATGATGCCAACCTATAATCTTATCTCGTCCAACTTCTTCACTTATCTATTCGACCCGGGAGTTCATGTGCACTTATGGACCACCTACCTCTGATGCTTTACCGACTCATCTTTCACACTCTAGCTCCGAATTTTGTGCGTAGGAACTCAAGTATTAGGCAATGTTTCCCACTTATACCCTTATGGTAAAGCTGACATCTCTATTCTGTAATTGCCACCCTATGAACTAGAATATTCTCCCTGCACCTCGCTTTAACTGATCGCATAATCCTAATACCTATCTTACCTGTTCGGCCAAAGCATTCCTCTCCCATTATGGACCACCCACCTTTGATGCTCCACCAATATAACTTACACGCTGCAGCTCAGCACATAGGTGGTAGGACCTCAAGTAGCGGAAGATGTTTCCCACCTACATCCTTATCGCAAATATGACATAATAATTTCTTACGCATTTTTAACCAGACTACCAGCATCGCCGTTTTCTGCCATCTTTTTGACTTGTTTGTCGCACTCTAGAAGTCCCTGTCTCTTTCCGCCGTTCCAGATCACTTATGGCTGGCTTTGCAACCGTATTCTCGCTACAGTCGTAGTAGATAAATCCCATTCTCATCACTTTGTCGCACGCCTGCACCCAACTGTTCATCTAGCATCCGATTACTAAACATTTTATAAATAAATAAATAAACAAATTAACTTTTATTCTTGACAATGCGAGGCACAACTTTACAGGCATGATCATGTTTAGCTAACATAGTGTGATCAAAAATGTACAAAAGTTACAGGTTTGGCATAACTGTGAATGTAAGTGTATGGGTGTATATACGTATGTAATTTTCATGGGTCTCAAACCCAGCGTAGGAACTCTACTGGCTCTCATACTTGTTCGAACAATGGGCTATACCACTATCAACCGATCGCCCAACCTATAGCATAAGCTCATATGAAACCTTACTATGTTCTTCTGATTACCCTAACGCCTTTACCGGTTAACAACGCCTGATACTCCCGGTTTCAACACAGGACAGCTTTTGCGTACGCCTGGTCAATTCGGACAGCATTTGTCGCTCACATTTAGCAAATACCGGGGCTCGTGTTTGCACACGAAACTACGGATATGATGTGTAACATATTCGGTCATTCCATTGCTTTTAACCAGCACAACGTTACCATAAATTTTATGTTTATACATTAACATAGTCCTGTTTAATTTCCTTGGCGGTTTGCTCGGTCCGCTTTGCTTTTCTCCCTTGTTCTAAAGGATAACATTAGCCGCACGCAGCACCGCAGAGGATATACCTGCGATGCTCACCTGGACACGGCATCAACACAGAACAAAGAAATTACTCGCGCTTCTCAATTCTGATACACTAAAAGAAACCAAAAAGTAAATCAAATGGATACAAGTCACCTGAGTCATTCGAATTCAACAGCTCCAACCGCCTGCGGTCGACTCCGAAGGAGACTACACAAACATGGGAAACGAACTGGCGAACCTGACTGCGAATATCTGCGATAGTAATCGGTCAGATGCGAGCTTGTCAATGTCAAATCACCAGTGTCGGCAGTGTTCCAGGACGTGGTGGGTTTACCTCTGGCGAGCGTTTTGCCTATAAAAGGTCACAAATGTCTGTTTATCCACATTGCAACGTGGCGGATGTGACTCGCCACTCAATAAAGTCACTGCCCCCAAAGCACACATTGGCAAGTTGACCGATATCAAATTTACAAATACTGTGCATATATCTGCTCTCGTAAGAACACAATTACAGATTTGATCAGTTACATGCCGTTATTCTTAAATATTTTTGCAGCTTCTCCCTCATGCTTCCCTTACCCGACCCGCACTGTGTACACAAAGTCATCTGACTGGTTCCGTTTCCACATACTCCACATTAGTGATCTGATCCTTATCTCCACATCTCGCATTCTGTGGACATAGACTTCGTACAACCTTTTGGCCATAAGGGCCCACACTACTGACTCCATCTGTACTACTCCCACACTTGGTGCTGCTAATCTTGCTCATGTACAGTGTTGCCATATGCTGATCATGCCCAAAAGGCGTGCCTCGCTTTGTCGAGAAAATTATATTTCTTTATTTCTTTATTTAATGCCGTCAAGTTGCTGCTCAAACCCCTTAACCGTATATTCCCTGATAACACTTTCCGGAAGCGTGTTCAAACGCTCGATGACTCGGCGTGACAGTCGGATTTCCGCCATAAACCGAATCGACCGCGGTTTTTCCATCTTCAAGGTATGACTGCAAAGAACAGACAACCTAGCAGGACTGAATAGCCTAGAGAAATCTGGACCAACCTTCCAAGTTAACATACGGTAAGTTTGGAGTAGGTCTCCTCTAAGCCCTCGGTAGTGAAATGAATGCATTCCAAGCTAAGTAGACGCTCGGGGTACGTCCGTCACTGGACAACTTCAACTAACCAGTACCCCCGTAAAAGCCACGCTAGCTCCAATCTTTCCCGGACGAGCTAGAGCGCACAAGCCTGGACGCAGTATTACAGATGACGCCGAAAGGAAGCCGAGAACAGTCTCGTAAATACGCCGCCGGTCACGGTTTTGTACGAACGTCGTAGTAACCACAACATGCGGAAACCCCTGCTTACGGCCTTCGTCCAGTTGTCGCCACAGTGTAAAGTCGAAGCGTATACGACACCTTGACCAACCTGGCTGGATAGACGGGGGAGTTGGACGCCACCGACCAAGTACTTCGCAGTAGAATGGCCTCCTCCAATTCGAAGAAGGGAGCAGTTTGTCTGATTTGTGGGCAGTAACCATAAACTATACCAGTGTCAAAGCCTATCCAAGCCTCGCTGAATAACTGCGGAACCCCAACAAAATCGACAACGTTCCACAGATTCAGGTCAGCAGCAAATAGCAGCTGTGGTACATTAAGCTCCAACGTTAGGTCATTCACATAGATAGAGAACAGCAGCAGTCCAAGCACTGAGTCCTGCGGCATTCCACTGAGAACAGACTACCTAAACGATAAGCCACGGCCTTCCCGTACACACTCTTCTCTACCATCCAAGAAGGCAGACATCCAATGAAGCGCGCGGCCGGATACCCCAGCTTTGCATGAGCCTAAAATGAGGTACCTTGTCAAAGTCCTTCGAAAAGTCGACCAAAAGCACGTCCAGTGTGTGGCCGTTATCCACTACATACGCCCAACTTTCTCAAGCCACCAATAGATACGGCAGACACGAAAATCCCTTCCGGAATCCGTGTTGTACATAGCTAAGTAGATTAAATCTACGCAGATAAATCTCCCATAAATCTCCCACAAGTTTCTCGATGAGTTTGACTACTACCCTCAGACTAACTGGCCTGTATTTTGCATGCAGACCCTGGCACCATTTTTGCGCATCGGATAGAGGACAACTGCCCTGCATTCGGAAGATGATGCGCAGCTGTCTAGCGGTTGCAGAAGCACCATAGCGAGCGGTCCACTTAGTTCCTCCGCCAACCCATGCAACAGCTTTGGGTGAATTAAATCAGGCCCAGAGGCCATAGGAGTGTCCAGCCCTTGTAACAGCCTACGAACTTCCGTCCCCGCTACAATAAATTCAGGTAGTCCTAAACCCTCCGGGCCCCTGCAAACAAGCCCAACCTGTCAAAGTGGTTTCCCTTACCAACGCTGTTGCATATTTCCCATTAAGTACACAGGCCTTGTCACAGTCCGTATGAGCAGCAACCTTGGAACTGACCTGTTCGAACCGCAGCTCCTTGTGACATATGCGAAACATCATTATGGCTTTGCTGAAGTTTCGTCTGCTGACCCTTTCTCGGAAGTGAAGCAAGCATTCCTTAGGTGTTGCTTACACTTATTTCTAGCCTTACGGTTCCTGGCATAAGTATTGGTGGATGGAGTATCTAGGCAAGCCTGACGACATTTAGTTCTCTTTGTGAACGGATGCCTGCTAGTGGAATATATCCAGCGCGGCTGTGCTCGTGCCCCCTTTCTTCTTATGCCTGAGATGAAGGGAGCAGAGAACTCTGTGAGTTAGGCCTTAACTTTATCCCAGGCAACCTGAACAGTATCATCGGCTGAGATCTCACAATAGAAACCTGAAGCTTTGGCTCTCATGGAATGATAGCCCGTGTGCCATATGTTCTGAAGAGAGTCAAACGTACTCTAGTAACGTCTAGACAGAATACAACTGAAGGGCGAAAAGATATGATCACTGATAAGAGTAACTAAAAAGGAAGATAGCTGGAGAGCAAACAGAAGCTAAATTCCGAGGAGAAGTGGAAGATTCGGAGCTGCAAGTTCAGGGCGTCTAGGCGAAGTTTAAACGCTGTCGGCGTGGTTGACAAGGCTACCTCCTCAGGTAACGCGTTCCAAGGGTGTATCACGGCGCGACAAACGAGCGTCAGCCCGAACCCGAGCAGACCTAAGTTTGTGCAACTTCTTCGCACGCTCGCGGAGAGTAGGTAATTGTGTAGGAGGAAAAAACCAAGAAAGTTCTGGACCTAGCCGCCCTGTTGGTATACGGTACGCGAGAATGAGGTTGCTACGAAGACGACGATAATGTAACGAAAACAGCCTTAGTTTGAGCAACCCGTCAGGATAGGACAACTGTCGCCACCCGTAGACGATTTTGGTTCCAGTTCTCAGGACCCGCTCCACCGCCGTCCTGTCACGAACCAGGCAGGTAGGACAAGCCTGGAGGCAATCCTCCAGGTGCGGTCTAACAAAGGCCGTACACCATATAACAAACAATTCTTCTGTTTGGACGCCAAATGAGCTACCGATAGTCCGGAAGGTTCGAAAACCTCTGCAAGCCGCTATCTTTCAGTTCTTGCTGGAATTAAAGTGATGAGAAAAAGTGCACCATTAGTCGATTTGCTGGCTCAGAAGGAATTTTATTATCGCCAAGCATGTGGTGCGTTGTCGGACCATTTGATTCTATATGTAATACTGAACACTCGCTGTAGGTTCTTTGCATTTGCGACAGAACGGACCAATCATAGAGTCTGTCAAGAGCCGGTTGCAGCACTTGGAAGCCATCGGGGTTGCTCACCGCGCCTCAAAATTCAAGTCCTCGGCGAACATGAGGGTAGGCAGCTCCAGCACTTCTGACAGTCCAGTTACGTACATGGTATGTAGCAGTGGATCAAGAACTTACCCCTACGGGACACAACGCAGAACTATCCGTCAGAAAGAGAGACTGGAGCACACCCGAAAACACATCTCTCGCCCTTCGGGGAATGCGGACAGCCTTCGAACCGCGTGGCAGGAAACTCCATAGGAACGATGCTTAGGGGCAAGACGAGTATGCGGGACAGAGTCAAGAAAGAACCGTGTGCAATTGGTCAGCAGAGAAATCGTAAACAAATGCTAATACTTATCTTTTGGAGCGCTACAAACTTAATGACTATATTTTGACAGCTGTTGCATTGCAGCCAATGCCTTAGTCCCCGAGTTACTTGGAATTATAGCCACTCAGTATTGCGCTTCCTTATCGTTTTGTCAATTATTCTTCTCCACCATCGGGGTTTGCTAAGAGTTTTCCTGAGGCGAAGGGAAGCAAAAACGTTCAGTAACTGCAAGTGCCTGCTTTTGAGTAAAGGCTACCTTCAAAGTGGCCTGGTCCTGATTATGGATCTAAGTGTTTGAAGAGCTCGATCGCGTAACATCGTAAAAGCAATGCCACTGAAATTCCTCCATAGTCGGCGATACTCTGTAAACTTAGTGTGTTCAGAGAAGAGGTCAGAAGACGACGATTGCTCTTATTTATGGGGGACTTCACCTAAAGGTCTATCGCATAACCAAGTCTGCCCAGTTAGCACGAATAACCGATGGGTGACCAAAAATGCGTAGCGTGGGACAATTTTCGGCAGTCAATCAGGCATTCAGAAAAAACTTTTTCCGCATACACCGGCTTGATCTCATGTATTCCAAATTTGCCCTGTGTTAACCCGCTCCAGACCCTTTTTCCCCGCTAGCTATTGGAACGCTTGGCAAGTAACTGTACATATTTTTCGACAAATTACTGGCAACTCAGGATCGGGCACCCACTGAGGATTGATATCTTGATACCGTAACCTCAGAGTCCTGGGTATCTGGTGAAAACCAGGTCCAGGTGAAAGCTAGCAAAGCTGGCCGATGCTCGGTGAAGAGAAGAGGAATCACGTCAAGCTTATTTTTAAGGCTGCGCACATGGGCAAATATCACCCGCAATCCGCTATTTAGACACGGTGCCTGGGTAGCAGAACGGCTGGCTTCCAGCGAGTTCTCTGTGTTTTCCGAACAACGCATATATCCAAAATGTGGAGACCAGATTTGCCGTTTGCTCAACAGGTTCGAAATTCGTTAATAACTCTTTATACTGACTCTAGCGTCTGGGGAAAGGTCTTTCAAGACAAAGAAGGTTTCACTTTTAAGGCGCGAGGTCCGCCTGAGGATGCGGCGGCATTCATCCTCATCCTGACGGAAAATTTTAACGTGCGAGTCTTGTATGGATCATCCTGCTTTCTACTAAGAGGGAAAGCAGAGACGACGTAGATAGCTTGTTTGCTAGCATCAAATAATACACATAAGTTTGCATCGATTAGGCGGGCAGTGTCCAGCGCTGCCTCATAAAAGTGATAAGACGCGGACTGCGAGGCTGATGGCATTTCGATTCCCCAGGAGTAGCGACTGAGTCTTTAATCTTGTCCATTTTGGGGCTGATCCTAGGTGACGATCGAGCATATTTGAGGGAGGTAGGACGAGTGGCTTGCTAGTAATCACACGGCGGGTTGCTGGGTTACTGCGAGTGGTTGGTTTGCTTATGTACTCGGGCTGACAATGATCATCCGGACTGGTGTTATCAGAAATCACGCCGGTAACTTCACTAGGTTCATATGATGTGACATGTGCAGTGTAGCAAGCTCGTTAGCTTGCAGGGTGGATGGTGGTGAGCCGTGTCTCGTCACACCTCATAAAAGGTAATATTTATGGGCCTAGTGATTTGGGTATTGTAATGGTTGATGAAAGTCCATCGAGCTGGGGGTTACCAGTGCTAATAAAAAGACCTCCACGTGGTGCCATCTGGGTGGTTCGGGTTAGTTCCGGTCCAGCTAATAGTTCGGCGGCATTGTGCCAGAGCGTGGTGGGTTTTCGCCTGGCAAGCCTTCTCCCTATTAAAGCCACTAATGTCTGTTTACCTACACTGTGAATTCGTGAATGTGACTCGCCACAAACTTACGTCCCTGCTCCATAGATATCTGGATAGTTACATCCAATGCACGGGCAGCAGGCGTCTATTCTTACACAGCGGACGCTGTCAAACAGTCTCAAATGCAACGGCACAGTTACAAGCACAAGCTACATAGCTACACCTATGCACAGTTACACGCACATCCATGCACACATTTACTGTAATGAAAAGCATATTTATGCTTGTACGTGTTTGTTCACGCTGGTATCAACATCTGGACATGTCTGTGCAAGCGTGTCTCGCGTTGCCGAGAATAAAACGTCAATTTTATGTTGCGTTGAAGAGCTTGCCTTGCTGCCTCAGTGAAAAACCTGGCGAGCTCGTATATAGATAAATAAATAAATAAATATTTTATTCTTGACAAAGCGAGGCACGCCTTTTGGGCATGCTCAGTATACTGTATTATTTTACATGGTAGCATGCTTAGCAGCGTCAAGAGCGAGAGTAGTACAGATGAAGTCAGTATTGTGGGCCCATGTGGCCAAAAGGTTGTACGCGGCCTATGTCTACAGAACGCGAGATGTAGAGATAAGAAGCAGATCACTAATGTGGAGTATGTGGATACGGAACTAGTCCGAAGAACTTGTGTGCACATGGCGAGTCATGTGAGTGAAGCATGAGGGAGAAGCTGCAAAAATATTTAAGAACAGTTGCATGTAACTGACAAAAGGTGTAGGCGTGCACGTACGAGAGCAGATATGTGCACAGAATTTGTAAGTGTCGTATCGGTCAACTTGCCAATGTGTGCTTTGGGGGCAGTGACTTTATTGAGTGGCGAGTCACATCCGCCACGTCGCAGTATTGTTAAACAGATATTTGTGACCTTTTATAGGCAAAACGCTCGCCAGAGGTAAACCCACCACGTCCTGGAACACTGCCGACACTGGTGATATGACATTGACAAGCTCGCATCTGACCGATTACTATCGCAGATATTCGCAGTCAGGTTTCGCCAATTCGTTTCCCATGTTTGTGTAGTCTCCTTCGGAGTCGACCGCAGGCGGTTGGAGCTGTTGAAGTCGAATGACTCAGGTGACTTGTATCCATTTGATTTATTTTTTGGTTTCTTTTAGTGTATCAGAATTGAGAAGCGCGAGTAATTTCTTTGTTCTGTGTTGATGCCGTGTCCAGGTGAGCATCGCAGGTATGTCCTCTGCGGTGTTGCGTGCGGCTAATGTTATCCTTTAGAACAAGGGAGAAAAGCAAAGCGGACCGAGCAAACCGCCAAGGAAATTAAACAGGACTATGTTAATGTATAAATATAAAATTTATGGTAACGTTGTGCTGGTTAAAAGCAATGGAATGACCGAATATGTTACACATCATATCCGTAGTTTCGTGTGCAAGCACGAGCCCCGGTATTTGCTAAATGTGAGCGACAAATGCTGTCCGAATTGACCAGGCGTACGCAAAAGCTGTCCTGTGTTGAAACCGGGAGTATCAGGCGTTGTTAACCGGTAAAGGCGTTAGGGTAATCAGAAGAACATAGTAAGGTTTCATATGAGCTTATGCTATAGGTTGGGCGATCGGTTGATAGTGGTATAGCCCATTGTTCGAACAAGTATGAGAGCCAGTAGAGTTACTACGCCGGGTTTGAGACCCATGAAAATTACATACGTATATACACCCATACACTTACATTCACAGTTATGCCAAACCTGTAACTTTTGTACATTTTTGATCACACTATGTTAGCTAAACATGATCATGCCTGTAAAGTTGTGCCTCGCATTGTCAAGAATAAATTTAATTTGTTCATTTATTTATTTATAAAATGTTTAGTAATCGGACGCTAGATGAACAGTTGGGTGCAGGCGTGCGACAGTGATGAGAATGGGATTTATCTACTACGACTGTAGCGAGAATACGGTTGCAAAGCCAGCCGTAAGTGATCTGGAACGGCGGAAAGAGACAGGGACTTCCAGAGTGCGACAAACAAGTCAAAAATATGGCAGAAAACGGCGATGCTGGTAGTCTGGTTAAAAATGCGTAAGAAATTATTATGTCATCTTTGCGATAAGGATGTAGGTGGGAAACATCTTCCGCTACTTGAGTTCCTACGCACCAAAGTTGGGAGCTAGGGTGTGGAAGATGATTCGGTTTAGCACCATAGGTAGGTGGTCCATAAGTGGAGAGGAAACCAGAGTCAAGGGATAAGTGAAGAAGTAGGACGAGGTAAGGTTATGGGTAGGCAACAAAGCCAGATGTTTCAGGTCTTTCTCACAAATGTTGGGAGCTATATATTGAAACATAAGTCCTTGGAGGACCGTATATTGCAGTTGTCTAGGAGGAGAGGGAAGCCAAAGCCAAACATGTAAGAAAACAATAGCTGTATGCGATAGATGGATGCGGGATTAGAAGAGAATATTTAATAATATTGAGGCTGTTAGGGTAACGATTATGAGAAAGTACGGTGTCAGCTTAGCGATAAGTATATACTTGGGTGATATAGACTGTTACTTGAGGTTCTACGCACGTGATTTCGGCGCTACTGTGTGGAAGGTAAGTTGGTGCAGCATCGGAGCTTGGTGGTTCGTATGACGGAAGGTGCCAGAGTAAAAGAGATAAGTGAAGGCTTAGAACCAGACAAGGGATTGTCGGGCGGCATGGCCAGATGGTTGTGGTCATACGCACCAAAGTGCGGAGCAAGAGTGTGAAACGTATGTCGGTGGTACATCGTACGTAGGTTATCCATAGGGGGAGAGGAAAGCCAGAGCCAAACAGGTAAGAGAAGTAGTAGGAATATGCGGTGAGTGCAAGCGAGACCTAGAGAGAATCATCAGTGGTTCATAAGGTGGCACTTATAGAAATAAATATGTCAGCTTTGCGATAAGAATATAACTCTGAACCATAGCCTGCTACTTGAGTTCCTACGCACAAAAGTTAGGAGCTACAGTGTGGAAGATGAGTCTGTGGAGCATCAGTGGTAATTGGTCCATAAATGGACAGGAAAGCCATGGTCAAAGAGATAAGTGAAGAAGTAGGACGAGATAAGGTTATGGGTAGACATGATAGCGAGATACTTGAGGTCTTACGCCCGAAAGTGCGGAGCTACAGTGTGAAAGATAAGTCGTTGGCGAACCGTAGAGGGGAGTTGCCTAGAAGAGGAGGAAAGCCAGAGACAAACAGGTGTGAGAAGTGGTAGGAATATACGATAGATGGAAGCGGGATTAAAAGGGAATATTCAACTGTGTTTTGGTACATAGGGTAACAAGTATAAGAAAGAACGGGGTAAGCTTAGCGATAAGTATATACTTGGGTAACATAGCCTGGTACTTGAGGTTCTACGCACGAGCTTTCGGCGCTACTGTGTGGATGGGAAGTCAGTGGAGTATTGGTGCTTGGTGGTTCGTATGACGGAATGTGCCACAGTAAAAGAGATAAGAGTAGGCAACAAGAAACCTTCCCTTTTCCTGACCAACGCGCCTCTTCAGACTTCGAATTTCTTTTCTCTACTTTTTTATGTCTTGGTAATATTTTCTTATTTCAAGTGAGCTTCCCTATTCTGTACTTTTGCTTTCTCTTCCTTTCTTTTGCTTACTTCATGTGACTGCCACAGCAGGGACGGTTGGTGCAGGAAACTTGGGTATTAACTGGTTGGCCAGGGTACGATAAGGGTGTTCCGTTTTAGATACATGAAGAAAAGAGCACTTCATCAACTCCTGTCTAAATGATCAACTCAAGATGGAACACACGGACTTCCTCTATCTTACCACTCCTGCCCGAAATTACACATGAACTTCTTTATTGTCCGCTTTCGTACCCTGCCACTTTATATCTAGTCTGCAGTTTACTTTTCTTATTTTTATTTCACGCGGCCAGCGCAGCGGGGATTGCTAGCGCAGGGCATGTGGGTTTCGTTTGGTTGACCATGATTTGAGTTGTACTTGCTGATTTGGCTCCCACAACGGGCCGATCTTGCCAACGCATTCTTAGGTGGATTAGCGACGCATACAGGATGGAGCGACCATAGGAATTTTTTGTTCCCTTCCTATTTGAATTAGAATTTGTTTTAATCTCCCGTACTTAACGTCCATGTTGACCTACATCCGGCTCGACGCTTGACTGTCTTGTGAGTTCCCACGCTTACGTGTTTTCGTGTCTCGCTTTATCCGGCCGCAGCTTCTTGTAGCCCATCAAATACAGTCCGCTGTGTCCGACGCCAACTGCCTTCTGATATCCGCGCTTAATTTCTCGCACCTTATCGGACTAGTATTGACTAGTCCAACAAGTTGCAACGGCAGGCTAGACACTCATATGATCTAAGGTAGGCCAAGTTTGCGAGGGCGCATCCGAAGTGTTACTAAGTTATGTCCAAACCAAGGCTTCTCTAAGAGAGGCGGTCGGCTGTCCAACAGTGCAGGACGGCAGCCAGGCTGTGGACGACATCGATAAGGTAGAAGTGCTGCTACATGTCTTCCAAAAGTTTCATCGGAAGGATAGCGAGTCAGCTATGCCGTCCCAACCGCACTGCTCTAGTAGCCATAAATTGCAGGAAAATATTAGCACTGCCACAGAGGTCTGCACATCGTTGGCTAGCTTGAAGCTAGATAAATTAGCTGGTTCTGATATTGTGCGTCCCGCCATAGTTAACCCACTGGCGGTTATTCTACGGTATCCTTTCGCGGGATTATTTAACCCTTCGTTTCAGAAAGGCAAGCTACCACGTGACTGGCTGGAGGTGAGCATTGTTACCAAACACATGAGGCTCTAAGTCGGTGACTCTTAACTACAGGCGTGTTAGTTTAACTTGCATCAGGCTGAAGTGCTTGGAAAAGCTTGTAAGAAACAGGATCTGTGCCCACCAGACGAAAAACAATCTAAGTAGATCAGTAAAACGTAGCTTTCTTAAAGAGAATTCGTGTCCCATTAAGTTGCTTTATTAATTGTACTTACCAGATGTCTTGATAGTAGGACGTCGGTATAGTTGGGCCGATTGGACTTTGATTCAGTGAATCATTTATTCTTACTTGAGAAGCTGACATGGTTTGGATTGTATCCTCAACTATTACTTTGGGTTACTGAAATCTTACCTGGAATAACCTGCAGAGTCAGGGTCGGGAAAGCGTGTTCACGTGTGGGCCTTGCCTACAGCAGTGTTCGTCATGGTTCGGCACCGGGTCCATTATGGTTTCTTATGTTATATAAACGACCTATAGCGGAAGGCCAGAGAGCGATTTCAACAGACAGGTCGGGTTTCAGGAAAACCTTTTATTTGTACAGAAAAAGCTTTCCTGTAGCCTAGCTATAAATAAAAGCCACGTTTGGTTGGACGCAATTGTTGATATGGCTAGGAGCCGACCTCAGCGGCCTTCGTGCTGTGAGGTTCTTTGTCCCAACCCATCCATCATAACCTCTCCTGCATTCACGGTCTCAGTATTTAGCCTTTTATAATTGTGCATAGCAAATTATTTTTCCTGTTGTGTAGTAGCCGGCAGGTAGCTTACCGGGACAATGCCCATCCGTTACCGATGGCTCCGCTGGCTTGCACCTGTTGCATTTTCTACCATTTTTGCTTTTATGTATTGCGGCACAGTAGCTGAGATGTCTCCCACCTCTAGCTTATGTGTGTAATGATGATGAAAAGCTAGGAGAACGCAGTAAACACAGCACACAAGGCAATTGTGCGCTGCAATCGAAACGGGCGCTAAGCTACAATGGCCAGGTTCAAATCAAGCAACCGAACACAGCAACAAGTGCAAGTACAATAAAATAATTTTAGTTAGAATTTTACACAGGAAAACCGGGGAATCCCCCTAGTGTTACAGACCTGGCTCCTCTGCTTAAGGACCCCTACTATACCATCGCGGATGACTTAAAGCCAGCCAGTGGAGGAAATTTAGCAACGTTGACTAAGAACATCCTCACTGGGGTGCATTGGTCACGCCAATGGGATGCACCAATGAATGCCAATAAATGTCAGCTATTAACCAATAGGGGTAGTGGGGTTCGGTGCTGTACCTTGCGGCAACTCTGTCATTGCAGTTTACTGATGAAGCCCAGGATCTAGGTGCCATCATCATGAACAGTTGTAGACCTTCGGTACAGTGTTGCCATGTTGCCAAGAAAGTTGACTTGAGTGGTTTCGCCTCAGGGGACGCTGGGTAACACCAAAGCAGATGTATTCTTACCTTTGCGTGAATCACTGCCTAGGCCACATCTGGAGTACTGTGTTCAGGCTTTGGCACCGTTTCACCGCAGTGAAGCTATGTGTATAGCAAAGCTTCGCACACTCGCGACCAGGATGAACGAAGGTCAACGAGGGAAATCGTACGATGGTCGTGTAAGTAGTTTAGGCTTATTTTCCTTGGAACGACGCGGACTGAGAGGGGATTTGATAAGGGAAGTTTAAGATCATTAAGGGCTTCAGTGGTATCAATCCCACCCAACTGTTTGAGTTAGCTACATTGGACTACCTGCGCGGGTATGGCCTGAACCGCAGACAACATAGGGCTGATTTGGACAACAGGGCGAACATTTTTACAAACCGAGTAGTTAAACACTGGAACAAACTTCCTTTTGATTTATTGAAATGTGTGACTATAGAAGCCTTCAAACGTGACTTGAATAAGTGTTGGTCTGCCCTTTTTAACGATTTTGTAATTATAGTGGCTGGCTAGGCGAACAACCTCCACGTGGTGCCAGCTGGGTGGTTCGGGTTTGAAGCGTTTCAGCAAATAGTTCGGCGGCAGTGTTCCAGGACGTGGTGGGTTTTCGCCTAGCAAGCGTTCTCCCTATTAAAAGCCACAAATGTCTGCTTAACAACACTGTGACGTGGCGGTCGTGACTCGCCACAAAATAAAGTCACTGCCCCGTGGGTATCCGAATAATCCTTTCTAACGCACGGACATCCATCTTCTACTCGAGCATTGCCGACGATATGAGAGTGAAAATTAGAGCAGCACAGTTACAAACAGGAACCTCACAGTTACGCACCCACACACACAGCTACATAATTACATACCCCCTACATACACCTACACTGGTACGGCAAACATAACGTATTCTTGCAGATGCTTGACCGCGCATTGTT
Source organism: Dicrocoelium dendriticum (assembly GCA_944474145.2). Taxonomy (NCBI): domain Eukaryota; kingdom Metazoa; phylum Platyhelminthes; class Trematoda; order Plagiorchiida; family Dicrocoeliidae; genus Dicrocoelium; species Dicrocoelium dendriticum. Next base: position 64,743,765 of record OX104064.1, read on the forward strand.
GTCATAATGATCATGCCTGTAAAGGCGTGCCTCGCCTTGTCGAGAACAAAAACTTTATTTATTCATTTATATGATGCATTCTGTTTATGGCACATGAAAGTGCAAAGATTGCTCTTGTTCTTGCTTCATTTTTTCTGTAGCATGTAGAGGCATTCCAGCGTCGAAGTGCCGGAGGCTGTTTCCCCTTATCGACACAAGAAACAGGGCGCTCGCTAAGTGAAAGCCTCCAACGTCCATTGTACCTCATCTGACCCCAGGTATCACCGGTATTTTGAATTCGCGGTCAGTTCTGATACCAACGTACACGCGTGGACACAAGAAATTCCTTTTGCTTTAAACGTAACGGTTCAAACTGATGTTGGATATAAATTTAAACAAAATACAATGTTGTACACACTTGTAATCATTCATCCTCAAAATAATTTCATTTTCATTTAAATACTACTTTAAGAGATCCGGAGTCCAGTCATTGGGTAGTTTCGAAGTTAGACCTATTTCCCATAATTCATGCTTGCCAATGATTTTTCCACAGCAACTCACTTATACGCGTGGCTCTGTGCTAGCAGGGAAGAAGATATTGACACAGGCCAGGTACAAGATTGTTTCTCAGACAGCAAACCGCCATGACGGGTATAGCTCTCTCTTGATTGGTGTCGTCTACCGAGCGCCATCAAGCTCCGGGGCTAGTTTGTTGGTCTAGATCAGGAAGCCCGGCGGAAGCAAGAACTGTCTTATCGTGGGGAATTTCATTGCACCAGATATCGATTGGAATTTCCTTCTTTGTGATCGCCCAGCCGCTCACTTCGATTCCGTCTTACTCGAAACCGTCCTAGATAGCAACCACTTTCCACATGTCATGACGCCAACTCGCATATTCCCACCTCAGACACCGCTTTCCTCAGCGCAACCAGCCATCACAAACTTAGCTGTTATCGAGCCCACTGACAGAAGTGATTACTGTGCCATTTCTTTTCAGTGAACTTGTCGCTTTGCTGTCCACAACCAATGTACCGACGATCTGAATTTCTGGCGTGTAGACGCACTTCGTTTGAAAACGGCTGCAAGTGTTGTGGATTGGAGTATCCCTGGGAATCTCAGGGAATCTTTTGTACTCCAAGCTGATGTTGATCATCGAACCGATCGTCCCTGTCTCCAAGAAAATACCGTTTTCTAATGGTCCACCTTGGATAGATCGCCAATTAAGATCCCTTATGAACAAAGGGCGTTACCACTGGAATCGTTTTGAGCTAACACGATCAGACCCCAAGTATTCTCGCTATAACATCAGCAGGCATGTTTTTACTTTGCATAAACGGGAGAAACATCAACTATACGAACTGTCTTCAGCTACTCTTTCCAGGACGACATCCAAAGCGCTTTTCTCTTACATCAAGCGAAGCACCAGAACTAGCAGTGGCATACCTGCCTTGTGTTCCCGTGAGCATGCTGCTTTAGTTCACGAAGGCACAGAACAAGGCAAACTTTTAGTTAAGCAATATTCCTCTGTGCATTCGGATCATGCTGCGAATAGCGATGGCCCACTGAAAGCTCCGGTCCACTGAAGTCTTTTTAATGAGGAAAAGCGAATCCAGCTTGTTTCCGAAAAATCGCGACATATTTGGTCTACACCTTCTATGGCGTCCAAATGCGTGTCTTGCGCTAAAGGAGTTACTTCTCGTTCAACAGCCGTACAGTACTTTGGATGTGACGGCTGGATGCATATCGCTTGCTGTGTCATCGGTTCTGATCAGTATGAAGCACTACAGCTGATGACTTCTCCAGCTATTGTTTTCTTTTGTGATGCCTGTCGTACTTCGTTAAACAACAAACGTCTTATGAATGAGCTCTCCTTGGTCAGCCCTCACCCTATTCCAACGAAACCCAAAGCATCCGACACCCAGGTCTCCCTCATTACTCCTCATACTCCCCCTTCTGCCTCTGCACCCAACTTCCCCACAGGTAGACGAAGTCGCTGGCCCTCTGATTCTTTCTCCGAGCTATTGGAATACGTCCATCACAGTGAGCCCAAGACAAAGACATGTGCATCTGTTGTAAAGGAAAGTGCCACCGCATCTGGTGATATATATAACGCTAAGCCTAAGTCAAAGTCTAAATCCAAGCCTTCCTTCCCTCAGTCTCAGTTCAAATCTGTCCCTGACAAGCTTAACCATTTGGAATCGCTGAGCAAAGACAGCGCAAATCCTTCCCAACCGCAGACCTCCAGGAGTAGCCTACCACCCTCCCGTGACCGATGTCTCATTATCATGAATGCGCTTGAATCGACCGAAGATGCCCCAACCGGAAGGATGTTAGACGACCAAGTGTTCTTAGAACGACTGATCTCTGTGTTATTCGACGAAGGCGAACAGGGAATCAACATTATCTCGGCTTTCCGCCCTGGGTGTGCGTCCAAAGAGGTGCTTGACGTTATTCGCTCCAAATCCGCAAACAGCTGTTTGATACTGGGGGATTTAAATCTACCAGAAGTTTGCTTGGCAGGTCGTCCTTGCAACTCGGCGGAAGGCACTTTCGGTGCAGATCTACTTGAGCTAAGGCTACAAGTACCGTTGCATCAGTTCGTGGACCTCCCCACTAGATACATGGATGCCCAACTCATGTCTATTTTGAATATAGTGTTTGCCAAGTCACTAGACTTCGTAGGGGACGTCACTTAAAGCTCACCCTTAGGTGATGGTGATCATGTTTGTTTATCGTTCAGGTGTATTTTGATCAGGCGTCTCCAGAGCATTGCTAAGCCATTTCCAAACATATGGCATGCTAACTATCAGGCAATCGTATCAAGTCTTCTGGGTTGCGTTGCAAAATCTCGGTGGTTGATACAGTTCAAGCTGCCTGGGTTAAACTTAGATCTTATCTCACCGGTGTGTCTACTCCCTACATCCCGCTTGATAGGAGAAAGGAGACACGAGCGCAGCCGCCGTGGATAGATACCACTGGCAAGTACCTGCTCCAAAAGCCTTATAGGTGCTGGAGAACCTACCGCGCGGCTCCATCCACTAGCACCTATGCTAGATACCGCGAGGCTAGAAACAGGTGTAAACAACACTTAAGGAAAGCTCGGCTGGTGTACGAAAAGGAATTGGCTGACGGAGCTTCGGAGAAGCCGAAGAAGTTCTTCGCTTATGTTAAGCGACGTTGTGGTTCAACTTCGGTAATCCCAACTTTGATGCGGGCCGATGGAACTCGTGCGTATGCGGACTCAGATAAGGCTCGTGTACTTGGGGAGCAGTATGCAGGGGCTTTTGTACGTGAGGCCGCGTTGACTTGCGTTGAACTTGTCCCCAGACTACCTGAGGGTTCTAATTTAGCTGAGTTTACTGTGGTGGAAACGCAAGTCCTTAAACTGCTGCAAGAACTGAACTCTTCCAAAGCAGCTGGACCTGATTCAATTCACCCGAAGCTTCTGCATGAGTTGGCGGGGGAACTAAGTGGACCGCTGATGATGGTGTTTCAGAAATCACTTGACACCTGTACATTACCTTCCGAATGGAAGGAGGCTGTCATCTGTCCTATCTTCAAAAATGGCGACATAAGTCTGTCAGCCAATTATAGGCCAGTTAGTCTGACTAGCGTCGTGGTCAAACTGCTTGAAAAGCTGGTGAGAGATTCATTGGAATGTCACCTGCATAGATTTAATCTACGCAGTAGTGCACAACATGGACTCCGGAAGGGGTTTTCGTGTCTGACTGATTTGTTGGTGGCTCGTGAAACTTGGTCCGTGGCAATGAATAATGGCCACGTAATGGCTGTGCTTTTTGTAGACTTCTCAAAAGCATTTGATAAGGTACCCCACTTGAGGCTATCACAAAAGCTGAGCTCCTACGGCGTATCTGAACGCGCCCTTTACTGGATATCTGCGTCCTTGCAGGGAAGAGAGCAGTGTGTACGTGTGGGCCGCAGCTTATCCTTTGGGCAAGCGGTCATCTGCGGTGTCCCACAAGGCTCGGTCCTTGGATCGATGCTGTTCACCATCTACGTAAACGATCTCCCTGGAAAGCTTGGGATATCATCCTGTAGTGTACATACCATTTTCATTTTCTGTGCTTTTCTTATTTCGTTTTTCTATGCGTCTTGTGCAGTTGTTTTAATTGAGCGTTTTATAAATACCAAATTCTCGACCTCGAGCAGCGCATTCAGCTTTGGGACCGTCGAGTCCGCCACTAGCGCGATTTTGTATACGGGTTGTTGTTCAGCAGGAAAACCAGTTTTTGAGTTCTCAAAATGTACGGGATTTATCGGGGTAATTTGTTGCGGAAGGTGTTTATAATGAGGGCAGGAACTCCAAAAACCTAAAAACTGTACTGCATCAGGCGTAAATGCAAAGTTAAATAAAAATGGAAAAGTTAAGATATAATGGTACGTAAGTGGTTAAAAAAGGAACAGAATCTAAAAAAGCGCTTAGGGTTGGCCGAGCTATGTCTCCATGAAATGAACGAGTTGGCAGCATATATGGTAAATTTTCCAAAATAAGCGATTCTCGATGTATAGCGTATGGTTTGTAAGTAGGGCTTGGTTTGAAGTGAAGGTTACCTGCGAAACTCATAACCGTGTAATGGAAATGGTGACCGAAATCACTAATGATTATTAGCTAATTCACTGCGTGTGTAACGTGCTTATTTACCCATGAAATTTTTCTACTCTTCGCTTCGTGGTCTAGTCTACAGACCTTGGCCGATCGTTGATGGATATCGACCAGCGTCCATGTGCGCCTCCTCACATTCCCATTGTTAGCGTTGTAGGTGTGCCTGTGTGTGCATGCTAATCCCGGCACTGGTTCCGTGCGTGTGCGTCTACCGACGACCTTGGATCTTCAACCCTATTCTTCGCCGAACATGACACGTTCAGCCCGGAGCATGTCGCATCCCCTCCCCCGGTCATTGGTCGCTCGTTCAAACACCATATTTATGCGTGCCATTAAACTCTCACCTTGTGATTGGACTATCCATTAATTGGTCCACGTCGTTATGCTTAATACTCGTAGCACGCAGGTGTGGTGACTTGTTCCTTTGATTGTCCGGCGTAGACAACTCGTTACCTATTGTTTACTGACACCTTGTTGTCAACTTGCATACACCGGGATACTGAACAACTGAATACCGTATTATTTGTGATCCGACTTGTTTTGATTTCGGGATCTTTGGCTACGCGTTATTCAACATTCGCGGTGGACGTTACAGTGTTCAATTTGGTTATCGCTTCGACGGATTGCTTAATTGGATCCCTCGGTTTGGTGGTACTCGTATCCGGAGGTGCCAAATTGGTTCCTCTTCGCAATGCCAGTCACCTGCGCATCTACCCTGACAAAGGACTCATCCAAGTCAAAGAAAAGTCCCTCTTGATGCTGTCTCTCACTCTGGCCACCTGGTTAGCCCTAGAAATTCAGTTAGCAGTACGCGCTCACAGCTCCTGCTTGCTGAGTTGAAAGAAACGCAGCTCCAGGAGGAGCTAGAACTAGAAACTAGGGAGCAGGAACTTAGAAAACGGCGCAGAATGTCGAAGGCTAGACAGGCTATCGAATTTACTCAGCGTAGCGCCTAGATGGACGACGAACAAAGCGATGTAGACCTGCCCGCACTTCCTATTTATTCGTCAACAGAGTTGACGAGTTTGTCAGGGAATGTGTTGCGGTGGCTGCGAATCAACCATCCGCCGGTTGTTATGACGATTTGTCAATTGACCTCCCACTGCCACGTTGAGAAATGCTATAGCGTCCGCTCACGTCCCACTTATTGCGGAAGCTGGTCTCCGCAAAATTAGTGCTGGCTTATTTCGATGGGCATCCAGCTGACTATTGGAGGTTCGTCAAGCAGTTTGAGTTCTATGTGGAGAGCAAGGTGGTACATGACGGAAGACATCTGCTCTACCTCATTCATTACTGTAAGGGATGAGCTAGACTGGCTATTGGCAACTGCGTAATGCTGCCGCCCGGTCAGGGTTATGAAAGTGCTCGACGTATCCTTCGAGACCTCTTCGGGCAAGCACACTACATTGCTAGGGCCTCGATGGCAGGCCTACTTCAAGGCGCGAAGTCCATTCCCAACAAATCAGATGCCCTGTCGGAAATGGCCATTAAGATGGAGAACTGCCACATCACATTGAAACAAATGAACTATGAGGCAGATGTAGACTCCTCCATCACCCTAGAAAAGATAGTCCGTGCCCTACCGAAGCCCCTGCAGTACAAATGTGCCGAAATAGTCGATCAGCTAACGCTTAGTGGTCATGAGCCCAGTTTTCTGAATTCAACCACATTTGTTTCATCGCGGGCACGCATAGCTCGCAGCCGGTTCTGACAGTTAGCCGATCGATCACCCAGTGGTGTCGAAACGACTGTTACGAGAGCTCCTCCAAGGAAAGAGTATCCGGCGATAAGTAGCCATTACGCTGGTCAGAGAACTATATCGCCTGCCCGCCCCACCCACTCCTGCCTCGTTTGTTCGGACAACCACTTGGCCGTGGCGTGTGGAATATTTAGAGAACTGGACATATCGCAACGTTGGGAAATGTTAAAAACCAATAACTGTTTCGGTTGCTTAAGACCGGGCCATATCGCCAAAAATGGTGGCATTCGCCGAGCCTGCAATGCCGCTGTTTGCCAATCTCGTCATCACAGCCTGCTCCATGGTGGCGAAGTCCCCAAGTTAACTCACGCAGTATCCACAGATCTGGCTCGCTGCTAGAAGCCAAGTATACTAAGCGCTGGAAGCCAGTAGCCCACGGAGCCACAAGTATATTAAAAAGAGATATCAGAAAGGTGTGTCGCCTGGAGGGCGATGAGTAGCAGCGCTTAAGTGTGGCTTGGATTGCAGGGTGGTAGTCATGGAAAACGGCTTGCACCCAAGCGCTTCGATGCCCAAAGACGCCAACGAACGGCGCTTGGTGGGAGTCATGGGAACCGGCTCCTGCCAAGACGCTCTCCTGTGGTTGCGTTGCTTTCCCTTCTGTTTTTCTAAGGAGCGCTAATGTAGGCAGTTGTAGGACCGAGAGCCAGAGTGGAGTCGGGAACGTACAAGACGTCAATCGCAGCAGAATTTCGAAGGAAGTGTAACGCGCCTATTTACCCATGAAATTTTTCTACTCTTCGCTTCGTGGTCTAGTCTACAGACCTTGGCCGATCGTTGATGGATATCGACCAGCGTCCATGTGCGCCTCCTTACATTCCCATTGTAGACGTTGTAGGTGTGCCTGTGTGCGCATGCTAATCCCGGCACTGGTTCCGTGCGTGTGCGTCTACCGACGACCTTGGATCTTCAACCCTACTCTTCGCCGAACATGACACGTTCAGCCCGGAGCATGTCGCATCCCCTCCCCCGGTCATTGGTCGCTCGCCCAAACACCATATTTATGCGTGCCATTAAACTCTCACCTTGTGATTGGACTATCCATTAATTGGTCCACGTCGTTATGCTTAATACTCGTAGCACTCAGGTGTGGTGACTTGTTCCTTTGATTGTCCGGCGTAGACAACTCGTTACCTATTGTTTACTGACATCTTGTTGTCAACTTGCATACACCGGGATACTGAACAACTGAATACCGTATTATTTGTGATCCGACTTGTTTTGATTTCGGGATCTTTGGCTACGCGTTATTCAACATTCGCAGGGGACGTTACAGCGTGTGTATTCATGTCCCCTGCTCTTAAATGATATATGTATATTTATATATACTCTAAACGATTGTAAATGTCTAAAGAACCCCTATTCCCCCTAACACCTGTTAAGCACCTAAATAAGTAATCATTGCATGAAGCAATGCTTCATGCAATATTACTTAGCGTGAAACAAAATCATGTCATGTACCACACCCAGCTGGGAAAGCATAATGGTATAATGTTGGCAGTACGATACGCATTGCGAAACGCCTTCACTTGCGCAGCACACTTTTCTATCACTAAGGTTAGAGCACCGGCAACCCCGGGGGCCAACTCCAACCTACCTGCACACACTGCCTCTTCGGAAGTAGCCTTCGTCGCATTTGGCAAAAGCGCATAAAAGAAGCTCATACTAAGTCCGCTAACGTCCACAAACATGCGATGCCATAGGATGTAACCCCTTAATTGATCTGATATGTGGAGTCCGCCAAAATGACCTCACCGTTTTGGCCCACCAACTCCTGCGTACGCGTGTGCAGGAAAAACAGGTACGGAATCTCATTTCCCTCATGCATAATTTCAAGCTGATCACTTCTTCACAACAGCTGTGTAGTCTCTTCCACTTCCGTGACACAAGCGTTCCGATGACGCCCCCGTATGTCATAAAAATCGCACCTTGTTAAACGAATGTTATATTTCTGGCACACAAATGCAAGCATCTCCTGCGTCCGACCATGCGTTCCTGATCCGCCGGTGGCCTTTGCTTCTTTGCGTACAGCCAAGGCTTCCACATTTGAAAACTGTGCGAATGCCACAGACACGCGTTTCCAACCTCGTATTATTCGCCCTTAAACGTCGCTGAAAAGCGAGCAGGACAATTGTAACAGCGTTACCTGTAATAATCTTTTCATCAGGCAAACGCGATGCACTTACCGCTTTCCAGCTACCTAGCTGCGCTTGCTATGCACGCATACCAACAGGTTATACCGGTACGGGCATCCTTCTGGTAGCACCTGTCCAGTCTCCCTCTGGTACGCCTTCGCAGTTATAATGTTCCGATGAATAAACGATGTCGTCGTTTCCATCTGAAACACTTTCAGATAATCATTCATCGATGCGAAGTCCAGATAGGGGCCCTTGTTTATACGTCGGAATACAAACGAGTCATCCACCATGGCTGCAACGCTTGAAGCGGGAAAATGATTAAACACCATAACGCATTTAAACCGCTTAGTATATTGATTCCAAAGCCAACTCTTAGCATTTCAACTAATACCATAAATCAATAATAAGCATTCACATGCGTCCCATGGCCCCAAATTTACATCCCATCACACCCAACCCGGTGTACCGAAATCACACTGTCGAAAGATCATTGATCGTTGATCATTGATCATTGAACGGATCGGACGCTCCGTTCTGCTTTCCTGCGGCGGCGTGTTGCGATTACTTTGTTTGTGTGCTTAAAGAAGTCTGAGCTTCGCAGAACCAACACTAGAATATCGTATCAGGGAGAGTGCAATATCAGTGGAGTTAGTCCAACCGTCACTACTGAAGGTCAGCGTGTTGATACTTTTATCTGACACTAATCCTTTCCTTCCGGTGCGATAGTTTAAGATTAAATAAATAAATAAATAAATATTTTATTCTCAACAAAGCGAGACACGCCTTTTGGGCATGATCAGCATATTGCAATATTGTACATGATAGCAGAATAAGCAACACCAACAGCGGGAGTAGTACAGTTGGAGACAGTAGTGTGGGCCCATATGGTCCAAAAGTTGTATGAAGTCTGTGCACATAGAATGCGAGAGGTAGAGATAATAATATGGTATGTTGATGAGGAACTAGTCCGATGAGGTCCCGTATGCAGTGTGGGTCAGGTGATTGAAGTTTGTGGAAATGGGTGAATTATGAGGAGACGGCTAAAAATGCTCAAGAGTAGTGGCATGTCACTACTCAGATATGTAGGCGTGTTCGTGCGTTAGCAGATATATGCACAGAACTTGTAAATGTGATATCGGCATCTCTTAATTTTACCTATGCTACACGATGATCCAGAGTTGATAAATACTACAGGTTCAAAATCCGTTTCATAGATCTTGCGTGATTGCTCGTAGAATTTCAGAGTTGTATTGGAAAGCATTGTTTTTGAACCAGTGTAGCTCGGTAACGCTCCACATGAGCATCCTGTACATTCACAGACGGCACATGGTCAATTCCCATCCTCAATTGGCCTCCGCGTTTATGGCGGCCCTGACCAAGGTAGCTGACCAACTAGTTTTCACTCCACTACATATTTGGTGACCCCTGTTTTTTTCCTACTGGAACTTTTCTCGCCTGCGTAATGTCGTCCAGTACCACTCCCCACATTTACTTCTGAAAATTTTGTTGGTTTTTCCTTACCCGCTTTTGACGTTAACAATTCCCATGCCTGCTTTTTACAGTTAGAAGCGCTTTTCCGTTGCCGTAGAATCACTTCTCAAAGATCTATCTTTTCCTACCTCGCTGCCCATCTTCCCACGTGCATAGCCGCCGATGTGGTTGACCTGCTCGATCCTGTTCCTACCGATTCCCCCTACGATAAGTTAAAAGCTGCTGATTTGAACCGTCTTACAGCTTCTGATGAAACCAGACTTCAGCAAATTCTCTCCGGTGTTGAACTGAGTGATCGTTTACCTTCACAGCTTCTCCATTATATGCGCTTTCTCGTAGGTTCCTTTAAAGTCGACGACAGCGTCTTACGTCAATTGTGGCTAAAATGTCTTCCATCCAACGCTACGGCCATTTGCGCTGTTTCCGCTGACGATTTGTCACTTGACAAAATAGCAGAAACGGCCGACAAAGTTCATGAGTGTTTCTTTCAACGCCCAGTGTGTCACGCTGTCGTCAACGCACCTGAGACTTCCTGGTCATCAGATTCCATTAAATCCATTTGTCCGAGATTGTCCATACTCGAATTCGCAGTTAAGAGAGAACGTAGCCCCCGCAGTCGAAGTTTTAGATCCACTTCGAGAAGCAGAAACAGACACGCTAGGAACACTGGACAGCATATTTGCCATTATCATCGACATTTTGGTGATGCCGCTAAAAGTTGTCGTCTTGGTTGCTCGCATCCGAAAGCCTTCCCCAAGGCTCAACAGGGAAACGTCCCAGCCAGCCAGTAATGGCCACGACTTCGGCTGGCACATCTTCTAGTCGCCTGATTTTTGTCCGTGATTCCTCAACCAACCTTTCATTCTTGGTTGATACCGGAGCCGAGGTCAGCGTTCTGCCTCGTGGAATGGAAAACGCTACCTCATTCCCACAGGACCTACTCTCCAGGCGGCTAATAACACGAGAATCCAGACCTACGGTCAGAAATTGCTTACTCTCGATCTCGGTCTTCGACGAACATTTTCGTTCGTTTTCCTGACCACAGATGTACAACGTCCCATCATCGATGTCCATTTCCTCACCCAATTTGATCTTATTGTCGACTTACGTAACAAGGAACTTCGTGCTAGTAGCACCTTCCTCACCACTCCGGGCAGAGCCACTTCGATCAGCTCGATCGGACTTCGCATGACTCTACACTAACACTGTATTTACCGAGTTACTTCAACAGCTCCCCGCGTTGTATCTGCCGTCCAATAATTGTCCCGCACCCAAACACCAGATTGTACACTACACTGTTACTCGTGGACCACCGGTCACGTCTCGACATCGCCGACTACCACTCGATAAACTCGCCAACGCCAAAGCCGAGTTTGAGCACATGCTCCATCTTGGTATCGTTCGGCCTTCTAATAGCCCATGGTCTTCACCTCTGCACATGGTCCCCAAAATGTCTCGTGGAGATTGGCGACCTTGTGGTGAGTACCCTCAGCTTAATAACGTCACTGTCCCTGACAGGTATCCCGTACCACATATTCACGACTTTTCTATTGGCTTAGACGGCAAAGCAATTTTCTCTAAGATTGACTTGGTCCGGGCATATTACCAAATTCCTGTCACCCATGCTGACATTCCCAAGACAGCTATAACCACCCCTTCGGCCTTTTTGAATTTCTCCGTATGCCTTTTGTACTACGAAACGCCGCACAAACATTTCAACGATTCATTGACCAGGTTCTTCGAGGACTCGGTTTTGTTTTGCTTACATCGATGACATTCTAGTGGCCAGCTCTAACCATGAAGAACATCTCTCACACCTTCGCCAAATCTTTGAGCGTTTTGATCACTGTGGCATTGCCATCAACGTGGACAAATGTGTCTTTGGCCAGTCCAGTGTACGTTTTCTCGGTCATCGAATTGATCGCACCGGAATCAGTCCACCCCCGAAGAAAACAAAAGCAATCACAGAGTATCCAATGCCGCAGTACTACAAAAGCCTGCGCTGTTTCCTCTGTAGGGTGAATTATTACGGCCGCTTTATACCTGATTGCTCTAAACTGCTTCAACCTTAAACCGACTTGCCTAGAGGAAAGACTCGAAAATTCAAACCCACGAACAAAGCAATAGAAGCTTTCGACAAGATTACACATGCTTTGTCTAACGTCACAGCGTTGAGCCATTTACGGACTGGTGTTAATACACCTCTCATCCTTAAAACCGATGCGTCACAAACCGCAGTTGCAGCCGTTCTGCAGCAACTCATCAATGGTCATCCTGAAACCCTATCCTTTTCCACCGTAAATTACAACCCGCACAAACTAGGTATGGTACCTTCGGCAGAGAAATTTGGCCATCTATCTCACCATTAAACACTTTCAACACCTCCTTGAAGGTCGTTCATCTACCATTCTAACTGATCAAAAGACTAAGTTGAATTTGGAGAATCCGCTGGTGGCTGGGTTGCTACAAGCAACCTCAATTGAGACCTCGGTTCACTCGATGTGGATC
>OX104064.1:64756735-64786774 GCA_944474145.2 Dicrocoelium dendriticum
TGAACGCCTACAAGTTGGAGGACCCAACGGTGAAGAGAGATTATCAACAAAAGCTTCGCGAAAAGCTCCCTCTCTCTCACACTCTGGATGTTGATCAACACTGGTCAAGTCTACAGCAAGCCTTGTTGTCGGCCGGTTTGTCCAGCTGTGGCCTCACTCGCTCCACTCCCAAATGCTGGATCTCGGGAAGATCATCAGAATTGCTGGATCGTCGATGGGCGGTGCCTGCTGGTGCAGAGTACAACGAACACCGCCGGTCTATTACGCAACAGCTGAAAGCAAGCCTTCGTTCTGATCGTGAATCTTGGTGGTCAAAACAAGCTGGTGAGATGGAAGCCGCTGCATCAGCTGGCAACTTCCGCCGTCTGTTTTACATCATCAGGGCCACTGGTTGCAATTTCCACGCTATCAGCCAGACGATTTGCGAGGCAGACGGCACGAAGATCACCAACCTTCGCAGACGATTGGGTCGCTGGTCAGAGCATTTCGCTCTTCAATTCAACCACCCAACACAGTCCCCTGCGACACCTCCAGCCCCAATGTATGAGGCTTGGCCTGTCTCCACAGCCCCCCCAAATGAAGCAGAGATTCGAAATGTAGTCCAATCTTTGAAACGCCACAAAGCTTCGGGTCCCGACAACCTACCACCAGCTCTATTCAAAGATGGTGGGAGTGTACTTATCAGCGAAATCCTATCGCTGTTCACGAAAGTTTGGACTGAGGAGAAGGTTCCGAGCTCATGGGGGAGAATCGGTCATTGTCCCAATTCACAAGAAGGGTTCCCGCGACGATTGCTGCAACTACCGCGGAATCTCCCTAATCTCTGTCGCATCCAAAATCTTCGTGTCGGTCCTACTTGGCAGGCTTTCAACGACTAGAGAGGAGTTTTCCCGAGAAGAACAAGCTGGATTTCGTCCAGGCCGTGGCTGCATCGACCAAATCTTCACGCTTCGGCAAGTTCTCGAACTTCGTCACATCCACCGGCGGCCAACAATCCTAGTGTTTTTGGACATCCGAGCGGCATTTGATTCAGTAGATAGGTCTGCGTTGTGGAACTGTTTACTGAAGAAAGGTGTCCCCGACAAGTTTGTAACCATCCTGAAAGTCCTTTACAGTCACACGTCGGGCAAAGTTATGGCTTACGGCACGCACTCCTTTTCATTCGCTGTGACCAGCGGTGTTCGCCAAGGTTGCCCTATTTCACCTTTCCTCTTCAATTTCGCCATCGAAGATGTTCTCCAAAGAGCACTGGAAGGTGTCCAGGACTGCGGTGTTGAGCTTCTCCCTGGAGACAGACTCACGGACTTGGACTATGCCGATGATATCGCATTGCTGGGGGACGACCCACAATCCGTCCAGAACGCTCTGGACCGCTTGGCGATGGAGGCGTCTAAGTACGGCCTGTGTTTCACTCCGGGAAAATGTAAAACGCTGCTCCAGGATTGGCAGGTGCCTGAACCCGCGCTCACCATTGCTGGACATGTTCTGGAGTAAGTCCCTTGCTTCACTTACCTAGGGAGTTGCATCACGGCTGGTGGCGGGTGTTGGAGATGAAGTCTCACAACGGATTGCAAAGGCCCGCCTTGCATTCATCAAACTGAGACATCTATGGCGTCGTCGTGATATCACTCTCAAGCTCAAGGTCAGGGTGTACAATGCTTCCGTCCGTGCAGTACTCTTGTACGGCTGTGTGACTTGGCCTATTCGCTCGGAAGATATGAAACGGCTGTCAGCCTTCAATAATCGCTGTCTACGAAGGATTGCTCGGGAGTGGTCGCTACACTACATAAGCAAAGCAGAGATGCGAAACCGAGTGCTTGGAGCGAATAGTGCCGGTCTTCAAGACGTTATTCTCCGACATCGCATGCGCTGGCTCGGGCATGTTCTGCGCATGCCAGCCCATCGCCTTCCACGTCGAGCGCTATTTGCACTCCCAGGGAGCCATTGGAAAAAGTGCCGCGGTGGACAGCCGATGACGTGGAGAAGGAGTATGGAGAAGGCGACCTCAAGTTTGGCAGCAGTCGGACCAGTCCGCCTTCCAGGTTGGGGACCACGAGATGCTGAATTGCAGTGGTTGGAAACATTGGACGTCATGGCCCGCAACAGACATCAGTGGCGGCAATGTTGTTCCGCAATTTCACCATCCCTTTGATACACACAAAACTCACAAAACAAAACAAAAAATACAAAATGGCGTGTGTAAAACCAAAAAAAATTCGTTTCCCATATTTTTTAATCGCATTAGTGTCCCCATCTTCTTCACCTTTTTCTTCTGCCATGGTTCTGATGGCACAATGTCTGTTAACAGACTGTGAATAAATATATCGCACCTTGTGTTACTGCAGAACCACCAGCCACTTGATGACCCCTTGACGCTTGCTAACGAGGAACTCGAGGTGGTTGATCATTTCACTTATTTTGGCAGCTGCGTCAGCAATGATGGGCGCATAGAAACTGATGGCAGCTCACGCATTGCAAAAGCCAGAGCTGTCTTCTTGAACGTGCGGCATCTTTGGAGACAGGAGTTTCCCTTCATCTGAAAGGCCGGGTATACAAGGCCACAGTGAGGGCCGTTCTGCTATATGGTAGTGAGACTTGGCCCCTTCGGTCTGAAGAGCTGAGGCGCCTTCAAGTCTTTGATCATCGTTGTTTGCGAAGCATTGCTGGAGTCGGATGGCACCAGCGTGTCCGCAACGATGATGTGCGTAGGCGAGTACTAAGTGATGATAATCATGCTAGCTCCCTAGCACAACAGATAGCACTGAATAAGTTGCGTTGGCTCGGGCACGTGCTACGTATGCCTGGTCACCGCTTACCTAGGAGGGCCTTGTTTAGTCTGCCAGGTGTAGGGTGACGCAAGGCTCGCGGTGGACAAGTTGACTTGGCAGCGGGAAATGAAGACACTGACGACCGAACTGGGTACCGTTGGTCCGTCTCGCCTTCCGGGTTGGAGTCCACGTGACTCGCCTTGTGCTTGGCTCGAGACTTTACAGGACATGGCTCGCAATGGACACCAGTGGCACATCTGCTGCCGTCTCCTAATCGGATTTCCGGTTTAAAGTGTGTTTGGTGCTGAGTTATCTGTGGCGTAATGGCTGAGTATGAGGCGGGGCAGTGAAAGCCGCAAGGAAGCTGTCTCGCCGATGCCGTCTTATCTTTGCACGATAGCCAGCTGTTTGTGACGGTATGTTGTCTACACAAGTTGTAGGCGCCTTGACCCTGAATGTTTGCCTAGGGCATTAAGTTTTTCAGGTAAGTCCCCCTTCTCTCCCTCTTATTATTCTTTATTTCATAGGTCCTCGTGGTTGTATTGCAGCGAAGCATCAGTTCAAATGACTGATGTACTGCTGTTGATGATGATGATGATGATGATGATGATGATGATGATGATGATGATGATGATGATGATGATGATGATGATGATGATGATGATGATGATGATGATGATGATGATGATGATGATGATGATGATGATGATGATGATGACGATGATGATGATGATGATGATGATGATGATCTACTGCTATTCTGTCACTTTTTTCGCATTGAAATGCACTATAGAGCAGTATTCTAAAAGTGTGACCCTAGTTTCTGCCAAGGACATCGTTTTTAAAGATGCTTCCGATTTATGACCTAGCATTTGCAGTGCTGTAACTCACTTGTTCCCTAATACTAAATGATGGTAAGTAGCGTACCCCGAGGTCTTATTACTGTGCAGTCGCCTAGTGTGTTGCTGTTCAGGGTCAGCATGTATGGGGGTGTATGTAGCATTTGTGGCACATGACACTGCATTTTCCGGCGAAAATCCAAGCTTCCAGGTTTTGCTCCAGCTATCCAGTGCCGTGAGATCATATTGGATACGAGAGAGACTGTTCGGTACGTCTGACGTGTTGAAGGAGTAGACAACTTTAATGTCATCAGCGAACAGAATTGGCTTTCCGTGTTTAAAGACCGAAAATATATCATTAACGTAGACTAGAAATAGTAGTGGGCCAAGAACGCTGCCTGAAATACTCCACTAGTCACAGGTGTCCGCTGCAATTCGTTAGTACCAAGTCTAACAGATTGTGTTCGAGCTGAGTGTTTTGAGGAAAACCAGGAAAGCAACTTGTCTGAGATCCCGTAAGAGGCGAGGTTCGTCAAGCGACCAGCATGAGGAACACGGTCGAAGGCCTTTGTAATCTCAAGGAATATGACTACTAGTGCATGTCCTAGGTCCATCGCAATGAGGCTGGACCTTACCGTGGTGCGATGGTTTGCGTGCCTCAGAGATCCATTAAGCTAGGCTGGGTGGTGCTTTTGCACCTTCAGAGCCACTCATACCAGATTGGTCAATGGTTAGAGGCCAGACAAACTCAGCCTCCTGGTCCTCCAGGTTGGGGGTTAGAATGAGGGTGGCACCTTATTCCTTAAAACGGACTCCTTGTAGCCCAACGTCAAACCCGCTGCCTTGCGGTCAGGTTTTTGAACCAAAGGCTTTGGTTGAGAACCCTAATCGTTCTCCTGTCTAGGCCTGAGCAACCTGACAGTATCCTGCCCACGCAATACAATGAATCTTTCCTCAAACAATTTCTTGATGCTCTGGCCACCGCAGAGGATAATCAACGGTGCCCTATCTGCTGCATCGGGCAGGGTGGATAGGGGTTTGGATGCTACTGCTCAAGCCTTCCCGTCTTCTTATTCCCCCTCTTGCGCTTTTTCACCCTTATCGTCCCGTTCCAACTTCACTTATTTCCCCCTGTTTTCAACCCCCCAATTCTCGGCCCTCCCCCACCTTGCTTCAATAGTCGCTTGTCTTTTAGTTTCAACTCACAGATGAACGCGGAGCGTCATTCCTGCACTGTCAACAGGCCCATGTCCAAGCAAGCGGCCCATTCCAGTTCATCGGCTTCCATTTGGAGCCCTCGATCTTCCTTCAGATTGGCATGCCTCAATGTTCGCACATTGCTTCAGATCGGTCAACAGGCAGCACTTGCCTGAACATTGGAGACCCTCTCGATCGATATCTGCTGCTTATCGGAGACCCGCCTGCAAGACTCGAGCTCTGTACTCACTCTGCGATCCCCTTCAGGTGACGCAAGCAGTGTTTTCTCATTGCGCCTATCCGGTGACGATGCAGCTTCGAGCACCGGCCAAGCCGGTGTTGGTATTGCCCTGAGTCCCCGGGCTGAAGCTGCTCTGGTTGATTGGATTCCAATCAGTAGCCGGATGTGTGCGGTCCGATTGGCTGGCTCGTTCAAAACTTCGAAGTCGCGTGGGACTAACAGGTGTCTATTCGTTATCGCTGCCTATGCACCAACAAACTGTAACGATGACTCGGTAAAAGACGACTTCTATCGTCAACTGAACGAGCTCCTTAGCCACAGAAGAAGCTCGGACACTGTAGTGCTGGCTGGGGATCTGAACGCTCAAGTTGGAAAATTATCCACAGATGAGCTGCATCTGGGCGGCCAACATGGTATAGGCTCCCGTAATGATAACGGTGAGCGGTTACTTCATTTGTGTGAGGATGCTCGCTTATTTCTTGCGAGCACTAATTTCCGACACAGCACCCGCCGGAGGTTGACTTGGCGTCCACCAGCCTCGAACCAGCTATGGACGCAAATCGATCACATTGCGATAAGTTACCGATGGAGAGGCTGCGTCCAGAACTGTCGCTCGATTTGGAGCACAGGTGTGGACACCGACCATGCACTTGTATGTGCTGACCTGCGGATGCGCTTTGGCGGACGCCCACGACGACGTTGTGAGCGCATTGACACCAGCCAACTGGCGAAGCCAGCTGTTCTGAATGCGTATCAAAGTACGCTGTCATGCGAGTTGGATAAACGCTCACTGGATGCAATTGAAGCTCACTGGTCTCATATTCACCAGACCTTACTTGCAGCAGGAAAATCCTCATGTGGTATGTCTAATCGCCAACATGGACATTGGGTCTCTTCACAGTCTCTGGAACTTATAGATGCTCGCCGGCATATTCCGGCTGGAAGCGAACACAATGAAACTCGCAAAGTGCTCCGGGCAAAACTCCGTGCTAGCCTGAAGAGAGACCGCGAATCCTGGTGGTCTCGTCGTGCATCAGAGATGGAAATGGCCGCTGCCCTTGGTAACCATCGTAAGTTATTCCGTCTGATACGGGAAACGGGCAGCAGGAGACTTGGTGTTAGTGAAACTATACGTGACGAGAGTGGACAGCCTATCCACAACTTATCAAAACGCTTAGAGCGTTGGGCTGAGCACTTTGAAAGGCAATTTAATCGGTCGGAATGGTTAGATTTCTCGCCGGCCACTGATCGCCCTGCTCCCTGGGCTGTCCCTTTGGATCCACCCTCTCGCTCAGAAGTCGAACGTGAGATCGAACTGTTGAAGTTAAACAAAGCCGCGGGACCTGATGACCTTCCTCCAGCCCTCTTCAAATTCGGGGGACCTGCTCTTGTGGATGATTTACACGAGTTACTAGTCAAACTGTGGGAGCAGGAAACTGTCCCAACCGATTGGAGCCGCTCCGTCATAGTCCCAATTTTCAAAGGAGGCTCACGATCGGAATGCGGCAGCCATAGAGGAATCAGTCTGATCTCCATTGCCTCCAAATTGCTTGCCTCTGTCATCCTTCACAGACTGACTGGCACTCGTGAAAGCCAGATTCGTGAAGAGCAAGCTGGATTTCGTCGAGGTCGTGGCTGCATTGACCACATCTTCACCTTGCGTCAGTTGTTGGAGCACCGTCACATATATTGGCGGCCCACCGTTGTCGTGTTCCTCGATATCAAAGGTGCATTCGATTCGGTGGATAGACATGCACTTTGGGACTGTCTACTCAGGAAAGGTGTACCTGAGAAATATGTGAATATTATCCGAGCATTATATGCGCGTAGCTCGGGCAGAGTGAGGGCTTACGGCAAGTTGTCGTCGCCCTTTAATATCTCCAGCGGCGTGAGACAAGGATGCCCGCTGTCACCTTTCCTCTTCAACTTCGCTGTTGACGAAGTCATGGAAATCGCGTTTACAGGACACGACTTAGAAGGTGTGGATCTGCTCCCAGGAGAACGACTTCTTGACTTAGAGTATGCTGATGATATTGCCCTAATCTGTGACAGCTCACAAACGTGCCAAGCGGCACTGGACAGATTAGCACTAGCTGTCCGTCACTTCGGGCTTTGCTTCGCACCCTCGAAATGCAAAGCGTTCCTCCAAGATTGGTCTGGACCGCCTCCTACGCTGACCGTTGGTGGGGATCAGCTAGAAGTCGTTCAAAAATTCAACTACCTGGGAAGTTGTATCAGCGCCCGTGGGATTGAAGATGAGATCACGAACCGTATAGCAAAAGCTCGGGGCGCTTTTGCTAACCTTCGCCACTTATGGCGCCGGCGCGACATCACTCTTGCCCTGAAGGGTAGAGTGTACAATGCAGCGGTACGTTCGACCCTACTGTACGGTTGTGAAACCTGGCCGCTTAAAGCAGCGGACCTGAAGAGGCTAGTTACGTTCGACCACCGGTGCCTTCGTAATTTAGCTCACATCTGGTGGGAACACCGCGTGAGCAACGAGCGTGTTCGACGCCTTGTTTACGGCACAGGAAAAGGAACTGAACCGCTCAGCACCGTTATTTCACGCACCAGGCTCCGATGGCTCGGCCACGTGTTACGCATGCCAGCCCACCGACTCCCGCGACGTGTGTTGTTTGCGCGCCGGGGGTGTGGATGGAAGAAGAGGAGGGTGGCCAAGCGATGACTTGGTCGAGAGGAATGAAGGCCCTCACTTCTGAGCTGGCCTCGGTTGGAGCGTCTCGGCTCCCTGGTTGGGGTCCGAAAGACGATGAACACGTTTGGTTGGACACACTTGCTGATATGGCTAGGAGCCGACCTCAGTGGCGTTCGTGCTGTGAGTTTCTTTGTCCCACCCCATCTCTCTTAGCCTCCCCTCCAACCACGATCTCATTATTTAGCCTTATATAATTTTGCATAGTAATTTTTTTGGTGCACAGCAGCCGGCTGGTAGCTTACCGGAACGATGCCCATCCGTTACCGGTAGCTCAGCCAGCTTGCACCAGTTGCTTTTTTCTCTCCTTTTTTCTATGTATTGCGGCACAGTAGCTGAGGTGTTCCCCACCTCCAGCTAACGTGTAGTATGATGATGATGATGCCAAAACCCGCTGCCTTGTGGTAAGGTTTTTGAACCAAAGGCTTTGGTTGAGAACCCTAATCGTTCTCCTGTCTACCCCTGGGCAACCTGACAGTATACTGCCCACGCAATACAATGAACCTTTCCTACAATACTTTCTTGATGCTCTGGCCGTCGAACAGGATAATAAACGGCGCTCTCTCTGCTGCATCGAACAGAGTGGGTAGGGGTATGGATGCTACTGTTCAGGCCTTCCCGTCTTCTTATACCCCTTCTTGCGTTTCTTCATCCTTATCGTCCTGCTCCAACTTTACTTATATCCCCCATTTTCAATCCCCCAATTCTTGGCCCCCCCCAGATTACTTCAATAGTCGCTTGTCTTCTAATTTCAAATCACACAATCGCACTGCGTCGCTCCAATCCAGTCGACAAGTCCAAGTTCAACCAAGCGGACAACGTCAGTTCATCCGTTTCCCTTTGGAGTCCTCGATTCTCGCTAAGACTGGCATGCCTCAACGTGCGCACTTTGCTGCAGATTGGCCAACAGGCAGCACTTGCCTGCACCCTAGAGACCCTATCGATCGATGTTTGCTGTTTATCAGAAACCCGCCTGCAAGATTCGAGCTCTGTGCTTACCCTGCGATCCCCCACATGCAACACTGGCGGCACATTCTCATTGCACCTGTCTGGCGATGATGCAGCTTCAAATGCCGGTCAAGCTGGCGTCGGCATTGTTTTGAGTCCCCGGGCTGAAGCTACCTTGATCGATTGGATCCCAGTCAACAGTCGGATGTGTGCCGTTAGATTAGTTGGTTCGTTCCGTGCTACGAAGTCGCGCGGTAACAAACGTTGCGTGTTTGTTATTGCCGCCTACGCCCCTACGAACTGTAGCACTGATTCAGTGAAAGATGATTTCTATCAGCAACTTCACGATCTCCTTCGTTACAGAAGAAGCACGGATAATGTGGTGTTAGCTGGCGATCTAAACGCCTAAGTCAAAAAATTGTCCTCTGATAAACTTTATCTGAACCGCCTACATGGTGTAGGCTCCCGTAATGATAACGGTGAGCGATTGCTACAGCTGTGTAAAGATACTCTTCCCTTTCTTTCGAGCACAAACTTTCGACGCAGCAGAAGCGTGATTAGGCACCCACCAGCTTCGCAGCAGCCATTGACGCAAATCCATCAAATCGCGACCAGTTACTGTTGGAGAGGCTGTGTCCGATAGTGTCGCTCGATTTGGAGCACGAGCGTGGACTCTGACCACGCACTTGTTTGCGCCGACCTTCGGGTGCGTTTCGG
Source organism: Dicrocoelium dendriticum (assembly GCA_944474145.2). Taxonomy (NCBI): domain Eukaryota; kingdom Metazoa; phylum Platyhelminthes; class Trematoda; order Plagiorchiida; family Dicrocoeliidae; genus Dicrocoelium; species Dicrocoelium dendriticum. Next base: position 64,766,159 of record OX104064.1, read on the forward strand.
TGGACGTCCGCAATGTCGATGTGAACGGATTAACACCAGACAACTGGCGAAGCCGAATGTTCTGAATATGTATCAAAGTGCGCTGACATCCGGGCTGAGTAAGCGTCCACTAACCACCGTCGAAGATCACTGGTCGCATATTCGTAAAACGTTACTGTTAACAGGCATGTCTTCATGTGACAAAGCAAATTGCCAAACCGGATATTGGGTCACTAAAAAGTCTCTGGAACTTATGGATGCTCGCCGACGTATTCCGGCTGGAAGCGAATACAATGAAGCTCGCAAAAATCTCAGAAGATAACTGACTGCTAGCCTGAAGAAAGACCACGAAGCCTGGTGGTCTCATCGTGCTTCGGAGATAGAAACATCCGCTGCCGTTGGTAATCATCGTAAGTTATTCCGTCTGATAAGGGAAACAGGCAGCAGGAGACCTGTGTTAGCGAGCCATACGCGACGAGAGTGGGAAGCCGATCCACAGCCTGTCAAAACGCTTGGAGCGTTGGACCGACCACTTTGCAAGGCAGTTTAACCAACCTGAGTTATCGCTTTCTATTCCGGGCATTGAGCGTCCCTCACCATGGGGCGTCTCCTTGGATCCGCCAACACGCGCAGAAGTCGATCGTGAGATCAGGCTGTTGAAATTGCATAAGGCCGCAGGAGCAGATATAATTCCGTCAGCCCTTCTCAAATTCGGGGGACCTGCTCTAATAGGTTATTTACACGAGTTGCTAGTGAAACTGTGGGAGAAGGAGACTGTCCCGACAGACTGGAGCCGCTCCGTTATTGTCCCAATTTCCAAGGGAGGCTTCCGTTCGGTATGGGGCAATCATAGAGGGATCAGTTTGCACTAAATTGCATGCGTCTGTCGTCCTCCACAGACTGACTGGTACTCGTGAAAGTCAGATTCGTGAAGAGCAAGCCGGGTTGCGTCGACGTCGGGACTGCATCGACCACATCTTCATCTTGCGTCAACTGTTGAAGCACTGCTATGTTTATAGGCGACGCATCGTTGTCGTGTTTCTTGACATAAAAGATGCCTTCGACTCAGTCGATCGATATGCCCTTTGGGACTGTCTGCTGAGGAAATGTGACCGTTAAATACGTAAACATCATCAAAGCACTGTACGCGCATAGTTCGGGCAGAGCGAGGGTTTATGGCAAACTGTCGCCACCCTTCAGTATCACCAGTGGTGAGACAAGGATGCCCACTGTCACCTGTCCTACTTAAATTCAAAGTTGACGAAGTCATAGAATCAGCATTCGCTGGACACGATCTAGAAGGTGTGGAGCTACTTCCTGGTGAACGGCTTCTTGACTTGGAGTACGCGGACGATATTGCCCTAATCTGTGACAGCTCCCAAATATGCCAGGCAACACTGGCTGTCAATCGTTTTGGGTCATGCTTGGCTCCATCGAAATGCAAAGTACTTCTCCAAGATTGACAGAGACCTACCCCTGCGCTAACGCTTTGTGGTGATCAGTTAGAAGTCGTTCAGAAATTCAAGTATCTGGGCAGTTTTATTAGCACCTGTGGGATCGAAGATGAGGTTAGGAACTGTATAATAAAAGCTCAAGGTGCTTTGGCCAATCTCCGCCAGCTGTGGCGCAGACGGGACATTACTCTTGCCCTGAAGGGCGGAGTTTATAGTGCAGCCGTCAGTTCTACACTCCTATTTGGTTGTGAAACCTGGCCCATCAAGTCGAAAGATATAAAGAGGGTCGTCACATTCGATCATCGCTGCTTACGCAACTTGGCTCAAGTCTGGTGGGAGCAGCACGTGAGCAATGAGCGTATTCGGCGTCGCGTATTTGATGCAGGAAGAGCGAGTGAACCGCTTAGCACCATTATATCGCACCAGACTCCAATGGATGGGCCACGTGTTGCGCATGCCAGCACACCGGCTCCCGCGAAGTGCATTGCTTGTGCGTCAGGGGTGCGGTTGGAAGAGGAGGGGAGGCCAAGCGATGACTTGATGGAGAGGAATGAAAACCTTCACTTCGCAGCTGGTGTCAGTTGGTGTATCCCGACTGCCTGGCTGGGGTCCTAAAGACAATGAACACATTTGGTTGGACACACTTACTGATATGGCTGGGAGCCGGCCCCAATGGCGTTTGCGCTGTGAGTTTCTTTGTCTATCCCCCTCCCTTTAGGTTCCCTTCCAATCCCGAACTCATGCAAACGCCTAATATCCTATTTAACATTATGTTTTTGTTGTGCAATTTTTTTAGCTTTATCTTTCTGTATTGAGGCACATTAGCTGCGGTGTGTTTCTCACCCTCAGCTAACGTGTATTGGTGATGATGATGACGTCATTCGTCGACCATTAGGTCCCGCATCTGCTTGGTGGCTAACAATATTACAGAGAGTAGCTTGTCATCGAATTGGACTTGCATTACCTTCATTTCACTCTGAAGACGATTATGATCAGACTTGACCATGTTGCAGTTGAAATCGGTGTTGGAAGCAATTTAACTGATTCTCTTGTGAAATCTTTGGACATAATGCTCCTCCGTAAACAAGGATTGGATACGCATACTTAAGTGTAATTTTCTAAGACGTATAAGGTGACGTTCTGTTACACAAACTAAGATGCATTAAGCAAGATACGCTTCACAGTTTCCAGGTTCATTTAGTATGGTATATTTATACAGTTGCAACAGTTTACAAATAGACATGGAGCCATCAAAAATCATGAGAATCAAAGGAAGGCGCAGCTTTTGTCAGAGGGCACGACACTACCCGGTAACCCAAGCCGAAGTAGGGTTCTGACTTAGGGGGACACCACTTTGAGCATTTCGTTGAATAGCCTGCTTGCAAAGCAGCGGATAGTATTCAAGGAATCCCCTTCATTAGGAGCCAGTGACTGATTGATCAGTTCATACGCTTTTAGTTTGATCGGTTGACATGCAGGGGCCAAATCCTCCTCACAATTTTAGCATCACAATGCTGGAATACAGTGCCAAGTGAAGAACAACAATTTTATTTGGTGGCAAGTCACATGCATCACGTTGCAGTTGTTAAAAGAACTAATACAAGAGACACGAATCATAAAACATTTGTTCCCCTTCATCCATTTCGTCAAAGCAGAAAGAAGACATAGGTTGCGATATGTCAACATTTCGATTGCTCTCATCAGTCGCAAACACAATACAAGCAGAAACACAGACACATTTATATACATGGGAAAATATTGGCACACCAATGAAACTGTCAAAATCAAGACCAAGGCAATCTGATTGATTGCCTCAAGAGTTTTTGTGCACATAACACAGGTTGATAAGCGCTAATTAGCAACGCCTCACTGATTGCCAACCTTATCGGGTTCCTGTTACGTAATAACACCTTGAACGCATTAGTGGGGTTCACATAGTGACCAGTTGTCAAGAGGTGTTTGGCGATAGATGATGACGGACTCCGATTCGTTCTGTGGGGCGTTCCGTTCTGTTGCGCTATCATTTGTTCAACCCACTTTGGCAAGTGCTCAGCTACCCTCTGAGCCAACCGACGGTTAGTCTTGCCTATGTAAACATCACCGCAACTGCAGGTGAATTGATAAACCACATGAGAGGCCGAACTATCCGAAGGGTAGCTCTGACGGTCCTGAAGAACCAGTTTACGGGTAGTGTGCATGAGGCGCAACTGGGCGGTCGTGTATGTGCGATTTATGGCGGACCTGAGCTTGTGTCCGATATCATTTGCCACATAGTCCCCTTTAAACGGCAAAACCAAATAAACAGCCTTTTTCTCTGCCGTTTGCACTGGCAGTTTCTTCTTGGGGGGTTTGCTGTGCACTTGGATGAACTTTTCGGGATAACCATTCGATACTAAGGTCCTATACAGAAACTTTTCTTCAGCTTCCAGCAGTTCCGGACTACAAATTCGTCTAGCCCTGTAGAAAAGTGTCTTCACTAGACCGCGTTTGTATGCAACCGGGGCGAAACTGGAAAAGTGAAGGTACTGCCCACTCCAGGTCGCCTTGCGGTAAACGGTGCGCTGCAGTGTACCTCCATCCCGTCTCTTGATGAGAATATCCAAAAATGGCAGGCTGCCATTTTGTTCTATCTCGTGGGACACCGATAGGTTGGGGTGAATTGAACCCAAAGTGGTTAACAGTCGCGCAAAATGTTCGCTTCTGGTGAATACCAAGATGTCATCCACATACCGTTTATACAGTTTCGCCTCACCAATACTGGCAGCAACTTGTCTTTCAATCAAGCCAAGAAAGATATCCGCTAAAACTGGTCCCAATGGGCTGCCCATGGCGACACCGTCGATCTGCTTGTATGGCGTCCCCTCAAACTCGAACCGTATATTTTCTGTGCAGAGTAGAATCAGGTCTCTCAAATACTCCACTGGAAGACCCACATGCAGGTTTTGACTCAGAATGAAATGACACAAATCGTCAACTGTTTCATGAAGGGGCACGTTTGTGAACAGTGAATCCACGTCTATGGAGTACATGAGCTCCGAGCCCAGTGAGAGTTGTTCCAGTGTCTCCGCCAGTTCGAAAGAGTCTTTCAGGCAGTGCGCAGTCAGGAGTTTACGCACTGGATCTAAGAGTTTCGCCAGCCACCGAGCAACATTATGAAAGGGCGAGTTGGTCATACACATAATCGGACGCAGTGGGTTACCTGGTTTGTGCAGTTTGGGTGCGCCCCTCATTCTGGGTGTCTGCGTCCCAGTCGGTTTTAGTTGCCTGTACTGCGACTCAGTGATGTATCCATGGAGCAGGAGTATCTGGAGTTTTCTTGCTACCTGCTTCTCCACCAAGATGTTATTCTCCGGTGTCGTATCTCTCAGGAACTTACGTCTATCACCCAAAATAGACTCCATTTTTGAAATGTAGTCATCCTTGTTCATTATTACGATGCCTGATCCTTTATCCGGCTGCAAGAAGATTACGTGTGTCATTTCTTTTAACTCTCTGATCGCTGCATAGTGTTCAGCCTTCAGGCAACATCTCTGGCTTATCGGCATATTCAGAAATTGGTTCGCAATATCCACCAATTTTGCCCGAAACCAACCCGCATCTTCCATGGATCTTGGCGAGAGATCACTGAGCTGGTCATACAGATACTCGAAGTTGGCCTGCGTGCTGAGCCTGTCTATCGCCTTTGGTGGCAACCGATATTTCATTCCAAGCGAGAGCACTTCCAGCTGCGTGCGATTGAACTGTACAGATGATAGATTGTATACGTGTTTCGGGCAATCCGTTGGGAAAGAAGTATATGTAGCCTTTGCAAGCGAACCCTGTAGACTGTGCACTGTTTTCATCTGCGTGCGACGGAGAACTGCTGCGGAAAATGCCTCGAATTTCAAGCGGCAAACCAAGGATAACCCATTGAGCGTGCTAGCGAAACGTCTCTGTGTTTCGAGGAACTTTCGTTCTCGTTCCAAGCAAGCGTCAATGTGCGCCGACGCGATCCTGGTCAGATTAGTACTATTTACCGGCAATTTATTCTTCGACAGTGTCTTGGCAAACTGTGACGGAAAACAGCCTGATCGGATACAGTCTTCATAAAATTTTATCCTCGTGCGTTCTACGGCCAGCTTACAGCGTAACGATAACAATCGGTCTAATGCCCTCGCAACGGTAACGGGGAGTCTTCTTTTCAGAAACGTAAAACATTTGTTCCCCTTCATCCATTTCGTCAAAGCAGAAAGAAGACATAGGTTGCGATATGTCAACATTTCGATTGCTCTCATCAGTCGCAAACACAATACAAGCAGAAACACAGACACATTTATATACATGGGAAAATATTGGCACACCAATGAAACCAAAGACACGAATCAAGCAAATAAATGCTGATTTGTAATACGAAAAAATAGAGGACACACGCGCCGAAACTCACCGCTTTCAAATTTGTTGACAAGGTGTTGGGAATGAATGAGTGTTTGTCTAAGGCATCAGGGTTTTAAAGTTAGACATGAAGAATCCGCTGATGGTTGGGTTGCTACAAGTAACCTCTATTAAGACATCGGTTCACTTTTGGTGGACCTCAGTCATTCCGATCACAAAGACCGTAAATAATGGAAACATTATAGTGTTGCTCATCCCAATACTGGCACCCCAAGACCGCGGTTTCGTCCTGGTTGGGACTCATCAGTTGGAGATAACCTGAGTTGGGCTGGAACTCAGAGCCTAGTGGCTCATCGTTGACGCCATAAGCACGGTCTTTGTGATCGGAATGACCCAGGTCCACCAAAAGTGAACCGAGGTCTCAATAGAGGTTGCTTGTAGCAACCCAACCACCAGCGGATTCTCCAAGTCTGACTTTGAATTCATTTCCGCTGTACCAAGCGTTGCTCGCGGATCTCAGTGGCATAGTGCTTATGGCGTCAACCATGAGCCACTAGGCTCTGAGTTCAAGCCCAACTCAGGCTATCTCCAACTGATAAGTCCCAACCAGGACGAAACCGCGGCCTTGGGGTGGCAGTATTGGGATGAGCAACACTATAATTTTTCCATCAGGGTTTTAGTCTATTTCCCTCTTGTCACATATTTTTCTTCATTATTTGTGTCATTGTGGTTGCACAGCAGAGAAGCACCAGTCCAGGTAGCTTATTTACTGCGGCTGTTATTAATGTTTTAAAACACTCGGTGTGCAAACGAACTGGGAGGCGAAATATCGATCTGGAGTAAGTTGCAGTTCTGCCACTATAACACGCAGGAGAAAGACAAGTGTTTAGCATATACGGTTTTATTCAAATTTGTAACGACTGATTTGAAAAAGAGATGTGCAACTTTTGGTGTGACTCAATCTACCAGTCCCCACTGATAAGCGAGTAGTGGGCGTTAACTGATCATGTTTTGTAAAAGTATACACACGTAGACGGTTAAGACGCTACAGATGAACATGGTGCATATTAACACTTAAGCGCTACGGTTCGAATGGAATCGGGAGAAAGGCATGCAACTTCAGTAGTAGAATCGGTTACACTGCGAAAAAGTTAACGTGAAGACCAAATATCAACTTAGTGTGCACGCAGTTACGCATACGTATGGATGGCGTACAAAACTGTGGTGACATCGATTCTTCTTGGTAGCATCGGGAACCTGGACGGTAGACACGAAGGATATCCGTTATCCGAGACTAGTTCATCATCAATGAATAACATGGATTCTTCGCATCCGTTGGCTGAACAGAGTATCTAGCGTTGAAGTGCACCGTAGATGTGGAAGCATGTAACGGATGTCTATGTCCATCCAATGGATGTGACTTCTGCGCCCAGATATTTGTAGATTGATTTTAATTGGTTCATCGCAATCAGATTACAAGCCGCATAGGTAAGCTAAAATCCAGAAAGGTACCAAACGATCGTTTCGTCCTATTGGAACTGAGGAGCTCCAATAGGAAGAAAAGATCGTCTGGTGCTTTTCCGGATTGGCAGCAAAACAAAGCAACACACGCCTAGACGCACACATACATACATTCATATATCAACATATGTGACAATCCCAAATCTGTCCATCCATTAGTAACTTACTGAATGGCCAACTGCGTGCGATAAAAAAGGAAGAATGCAAACAGAAACTGCGATAAAAGTATGGTAGCAGGATAAGCTCGCCACGAACTGATACTGAGCCTAGGCGTTCTGGAGAACTGGCGGTGGATTATCGACGATGGTATGTACACATCAAGGATACTGTCTCAAAAATGACGGAAAGAGCTAGCAAATCGTGAACAAACGCCCATTACGCAAACGAGTTATGTAGATGGACACAAGCTCGTCGTTCCGTCTATTTTTTGCCGCAGTATCTGCAATCGTGTGCACCAGGGCCGAGAAGGTAAGTTAAAAACCTGGTGTTGAGGAGCATATAGTGAAAAGGCGAAGGGTAAGTTGAATGGGTAGGTGCCAGTAGGGCTAAAATATGTTGCTGCCAGCGCCATTTACCAATCACGCGGACAATGTGATCAACCTGGCAAGTGTGCCCCATCGCCCATATCACTGGATTAAACTTGCATATTGTGCGGATGTTTTGTGTTTCACGTTCATTCCTGCCTGGTGTGCCCGGTCTAGGTGCGCTCGATGTGAGTGTTGAGGTGCCTACTCACCTGATGACGCTAGCGCAATTAATGACCCTGGGAACCTCGTAATTGCTACTGGAGGAGACGAGATGATTGCCTTCGCGACAATGATGGACTCAAAGAGAGGTTTCATCATGAAACGGTCCATAGCTCAACAATCGTCCTTCACTAGTTTCACATCGATGGGTCACACGGGTGCACTGGTGAAAACTTTGCTCACTCATGCCAGGCTGATGTAAACTAATACCAGCACGCCCATGAAAAAACGGCTACGCTAGATGCATCACTGAGAAGCACAGTCAGGTCAGATCACCGAAAGAAACGGTGCCAACGACACCAAAGAAAACGGTAGGCCTCGAGTTCCTATGTAAGAGCAACGCCACCAAGATGAGGACAACACGGCGCTTAATCTCTGCCATACAGATAACCTACTGCGTTGCATAGTCTCTAGTGACCAAGGAAACCCCGGAAACTATGGCTACCTACAGTAAATGATGAGGGACTCAACGGAGCCAAATCACGCTGTGTTCATCAATTTGAATGTGATTGTGAAGTCAGCTACGTAAGCAGAACCGACAGGTTTTGGGTCACAGAATGAAGCAACACCTACCCAACTGGGTTACACTTGAGATCAACAGGCCTCGCTTAATAATATGTGCTCACGTAAGCCGCCGATGTTATCAACAGATAAGCATTTTCTGGTTATCCGTCATTGGGTTAACCCTGGATCGGTGTTTCGGAATTTTTGCGCTACTCTAATTCCAACTTCTTGAGATTCGCTGAGGCCGTTGCCATAAGCCAGCTAAGACTTGCGATGTGTGTGCAAAGAACGATTGGCTGTGTAGAGTCGAACACAGTTACTGGAAGATCAACTACGGATACCGAGTATTCGGAGGTGGACGTTGCCGAACCCAACATGTATTGTACGAGCTACGAAGAACTGGAAGTCAATTAGCGAAGCACGAAGCGATGAACCGCACGACTCACGGGGAAATCAAAAGTGAACACCAAATACCTTCAGTAAAACAAATGGACGGTCGGAAGATGCAAACAAGGATAAAATTCATTGTCGCAAAATAATGGAAGCGTAAGTGTTCCACGTCGTCTGCAGTTGTCAACCTTAGGTTGCTGTGGTCCTAGACCCATCGCAGCCGGTCACCTCATGGAATGTGATTGGTTTGTGAACACCATTTGAACGTTATACAAACCATCCGTTATTGTATTGGTACTGATGACAATACATGTGGTTGCGGTCGTAGAAAAGAATCATCATGACGACGACTTACTGGTTAAAACAGTGGTAAAAAACCGGTCAACACGGTGATGGCTTACATGAATTTAATCCACATCAGTACACGGGCAGATGAGGTGTGGAAGTGCGGATGAAGCCCCTCGAGGGATTAGCCCGCATGGAAGCAGGTCCCCAGGAGACGGCTCCATGGATGGTCGTATTACTTTAGTTAAACTGTTGGCTACGCGTAAATTTATCCATACGCACTACTTTCTACATTTTTATTACTTATAATTTATTAAACACCGCAAAACTCCTGAGACATATTTTATAAAATTCAAAAATTGTTCTCGATCATTTGAGTATTCAGTACATAATGATCAGACAACGCAGTTAGTGTGTCACGCGCTACTGAGAAATATACAATTTATTTATTTATTTAAAAATAGGAAGAGCGAGCACCCATTATTGTTCTTTTTAGTGCATGATTCGTATTGCATATGTCTGGTACGTGTTTCCCCCAACGTGCGTTGAACGAGTCTGCGCTATACGTTTTCCGGCTTTAGTCCCTCGGGAGTTACACAGGATGTGCTGTGAGCGACGCAGCATAACGCATTCATAGTGTCTCTGCAGACGTAGACTTTTATAGCCCTTTGTATTGGCAGTGCGGTGAAACCGAGAAATGGATGCCACTCGCTGTTATAAGCGCTGGAAGAGATGCTCTATCCGTCTCTCTCTCTCTCTCCTGCCATTAATTGTGGTCTGACACACGTTCTTTCTTGCATTGTCTCTCAAGTGCAGCCCTAATTGTGTCGCCCCCGACTGCTTCCACCCACTTCCACAGCGAAAAAATGAGACCAGCTGGGACCGGACCAGGGGAGATCAGTCTTACGACATACTGAATACTGTATTGTGGGAGCAAGTGGAAATTGGAATCTGTACAACACTATCGAAACATGATCAAAAACGTTAAACAAAACAAAGTATGACTTGTCAATACGCGAATCGCTCTCCACATTCTCGCATTTTATCGTTAAAAAGACGTTTAACACAGAGTAGATTAGGTCTCAAAATGCGAGATGCCTGTGGATAATCGTACACGAAATCCAATATTTGAGAAATGCACATACTATGATCGTTTGAATAACTGCACTGAGTTCGCTTCCACTTTATGTTTCGGTAAACCGTTCCAGATAGTTAGCACAGATGATGGGGTACTAGCTTCATAGCTGGAAACACAAGCTTGTATTGGCGTCCGCGTGTGCTGCAAGGCGTTTGCAAGTGGAGCAATGGCCTTAGGATGACGAAGTCACCTACCTGTAGTATCCGGTAGGTTGTGATGAGGTCGATAAGTAACTGACCATATGCCAGGGTGAACAGACTAGTCTCTCGCACCTGTCCGCGTACGGTAAGCTGGGCAAACTGGGGATGAGATTAGTAGCAACGTGTTGAACCCGTTCAAGCTTCTGCGCCTCGTTGCGAGTGGTCGCGCAATAGACGGGCGAGCCGTACTCTAGCATTGGTCTGATGATGGCGGAGAAGAGATGAGTAGCACTTTCTTCAGACCAGATGCAGAAAATGCGTTTGATTGCACAGAGCATGCGCAGTCTGTTACGATATAGCCTGTTCGTGTTGTCAATGAACTTCAAGTCGCGACGTGTGAGTACACCTAGATGCTTAACGGAAGATGTGGGATGTAGTAGTTGGCCGTCGAGAGTGAAGTTCGGCCGTCACCACCCTTCCCCAGGCTCATGAATACCGAGGTAGGCCGTTGATATAAATCAGGAATAATGTAGGCCAGAGCACCGTGCCTTGGGATTAACCACTGATCGAAGGATACTAGTCGGTCAGGTGGCTATCGACTTGTACCCTCCACATTCGTCCAACGAGAAAGTCCTATATCCGCTGTTGCTGAGATCTACTAACACCACATCTTGAGAAGGAGGACCTCATGGTTCACCTTGTCGAATGCTCCGCTGAAATCGATGTAGATCACTTCCACAGACTTTCCTTGGTTCACTACCTGCATCTATTCATGCTTCCTCACCAGCAGATTGGTGATGCATGAACGACCTGACGTGAAATAGTACTGTGCGGGAGTCACGAGATCTTTTGACCGGAACAGCAGTAGCAAACGTTTCTTCACAATCTTCTATGCAACCTTGGTCAAAATAGGCGTCAAACAAATTGGCCTGTAGGTGTCTACCTTACTGGAATTCTAGCCTTGCGGAATCGGCCTTCACACCGAGCATTTCCAATCAATCGGCAATGGAACTTCGAACAGAGACCTGTTGAACAGGTGTTACGGCAGGCGAGATGATAGCTGATAAGCATTTGAGAGTAAGGGGTTGGAGCCCATCAGGCTTGGTGCCGTCAAGATTGTCGAGTAGCTGCCACACCGCTTCCACATCAAAATCCAGACCGTTGAGTTCGGTAAGGGTGGTACACGCCGAACTCGGTACAAACAAATGGGCATCTGCAAACACAGAAGCAAAGTGCGCCACCAATGCGGAAGCACGCTCAGTGCTGGAGGTTAGCGGCCGTCCGCTCTCGTCCTCTATCACTGGTAGGTTACTTGTCAGCCTCAGGCACCGCTTCACGTATGTAAAGATTACCTTTGGGGCGATTTTTGCTGCAGTTGCAAGCTGCTCTTCGAAATGGCTGCACTTGCTGGTTTTCACATCGTTGCAGGTAGCTCGCTGCTTTGTATACATCTCAAAGTCGTCGTCCGAGCCAGAGATAAGGAATTAGTCCCATAGCCTGCGCCGCTGCTGAGCCAGCTTACCATATACATATCGAACCAATATGGTTTGACCGGTTCGATTTTCCGACACTTTGGAGGAACAAATTGGTCACACAATGAATTTATTCCATTCTTTATGACTGACCAACATGTTTCCGTAGAAACCAATCTACTTGGCTCGCGTCAGGCCATCGAAATCCGTCTTCCAGTAGTTGTAATCTGGCTGCAGTGCGTGGGATTGCTGCAGCGGCAGCTCCATGTTGGCAATAAGAACTGAGTGGTCGCTTGCTGCCGGAGGCTCCAGAATCCGAATGTCATACACAGGTTGTTCACAGCTGGTTAACATCAAGTCTAAGCACGATGGAGTTGAGCGCGGTGTTATGCGCGTCGGTTGGCAGATGCACTGTGATGTCCCCATTCCAAGTACCATATCAGCGAACTTTGCTTCGAATTCACAATATCCGGTGATAAGTTAAACTTCAGACCAGCGTATTCGGGGACAATTGAAATGGCCTGAGTAGAAATTGACGGCGACTCATGTGGTCTCTGAGACGCGGAAGCCAATTTAAACAACAGCTCAGGTGACTACGATAGAACACACACACGAGCATCTCTGCGCGCCTGAGAGGGATCGAGCAGCACAACTGCTCACACAGATCATCATAGCTTCGGTGGACGCTCACGAGTCTCCCACACAGAGAAGACAGGATGTAGAGCAAGACGCCACCGTGGGAATTCGATAGCCTATCACAGCGGAAGCACGAGTAGCCATTAAGCTCAACTTCCTGGGTGAGTATCTCATCGTCCAACCACGTCTTTGCGAGTCTCATTACATCTGGTCGCTCGAAAGTAACGAAACAGCATAGCTCATTGCGCTTGTCCATAAGAATGCGGACGTTGGTAAAAGCTACATGCAGGTTGTGGTAAGAACTACCGGGCGTGCCTGGAAAGTGAGCGACCGATTTATCCGAATTCGCGACCGTGTTGTAATTACCCGAAAAGTTACAATACGTGGGCTTGTATCTCCCTCACCAGTTTGCCGCCTTAGCTCGATGATAGCACATTTAAGGCGCTCCCGGTCAGCTGGTTCGATGTCCGGACGAATTTGCACCCTAGCAGCTCACAACCTATCCAGCCGAGACAGTATTAGCTTCGGGCTTGCCTCGTCAATAAAAGTTAATCGCGTAGGTCGATCTTTCTCAGTAGTGCTGTTGCCGAGGCGGATGACTTGCTCCACTTTCACTACGTCCTCATCCACATAGAGGAGCCTATCAACCAGGCTCTATAGAAACTCTACGTCATGATCATAGCGTGCCTGAGGACTGGGATCATTGAACACAGGTGCGTGAAAAAGCATCAGAGTTAATTGCCACTTTTCATTCAAAGTGAGTCCTACGGGAGAAGGGTGGACTCGAGTGTTGCTTGATCTGGCCTGTTGTTGGCCAATAGAAGAAATCTTTTCTTCGTTTAGCGGCTTCTTTCGTTGTTGAGTTTTCCATGACTCCTCATGAATCGGGGATTCATACACATCATTAGAGCTAGCAGAGCGAAAAGTCAGTGGACCATTACTTACAGTTGGTGTCGCGTCTCCGGAAAGATTAGGATGACGAGGTAATGAGTTGTCAGAGGGCGTTGAATGGGAGGAAGGCTGGATTGAACCTTGGATAGACTCTAGACCAATTTGTGGGACAGTAGGTCTAGAACTGTTCACAGTTAAACGTTTTTGGTCGTGAGCTGCATCGGTAGACGTTATACGTTTCTCCGGCTTTCTTAGAGTGTGACATTCGTTGCACAAAATTTGAAGGAAATCATGTTGGATGGAACGCAGAAGACGATGGGAATCGGCCGACAATCAAACACACGAAATATAAAATCTAACACAAGAAGAAAGCATGTGAAGACGTTTGCCGTGTTTCCAACAGTTTTCGAGCATTTTGGAAAAATGATGCAAAAGTGCCGTAAAGTGGGAAAGTAGAATTTGCAAAACGGAGCTACGGAATCTGTGGGAAGATAACACAAAAAATATGATTCAGAAATTGCAGACTCAGAAAGCAAATTGAGTGATTGCGAAATTTTCATAAAATAATTTCAATATGCCAGTAAATCCACAATTGAGTATCCTAACAACGCACCCATGGAATAAGCAAACGGAGGTCGCTAATCGCAGTAGGAAGCAAAGTAATGAGATGTTAACGCGTCCATATATTGACTTGTACTTAAAATGTATGAACGCAGGTTTGCACTGAATCTCGCACTGAGCTCCATTCAAATGCAGCAGATTTTGGGCAACTAGCTTGAACAGCATCAAACTGATACTCAACATTAAAGAATTGAAATCAGTGCCGCTTGATAATCGCTGCCTGATGGATTGGCATTCCCGCCGCTCCGGCGGAACTAAGCATAAGTAAAAAACAGAGGTAATTCAAACTCATTTTATATAGCCAGCGACAAATGCACGCAGCTTTAGTAATGCCGCATACTAACATATTTTCATGCGTGCGAATAACACGTCAGAAATGGTAAAGACAATAGAAAAAATAAGGCGTTCCGTTTTCTCGTATACCACGACGCAACAAAACCTGAGAAAGACATCAACTGCACACAATGCATTTCGGTTTATCATCATCATCAGCAATACACGTTAGCCGAGGGTGAGAAACACACCTCAGCTAATATGCCGGTTTATGATAACCTGGGTAGCCACAAAAGAAGAGAAACAGGTCGGTCTCAACTTAGGTAGTCCAAATATCTACAGAAATATATCGATGGATTGTAATTCGGCTTCAAGTTGAGGTACCCGTTTGATTTGTTCGTGAAGTATGCCAGCCATATGGCACAATTAGTTCTGGGTCTTAATGTCTTATGCACACTGCCACGAAGCACAACCAGAAATTTCGTGGTACGAAACCATTCGACGTCTTGTAGAGTCATGCTATAGAAAAAATGAGTGTGGACACGTGCTACGTACACACACTTGATGTTTAACCAGAAGAGCTTCGTGTTGTTTATTGGGGTTGAAATGGCAATGCTTCCCCTGATAGCAAGAAGTAATGTCACTGAAGATCAAAGTGAATTTTGTTGGGTCGTCTCACCTCTCAGGATGGAAATCACGATTTGACCTGTGATTTGTTCAAAAACTTGCAGAATGTGATCTTCTGCTGACCCTAATCATAAGTTTACAGCCGTCTCCTCGCCAGGGTTTGTATGATACCTAGTTTAAGTTGGCTGACTGCAACGGTAAAGAGTAAAAGCTGAAATGGAACGGCACTGCTACGGAATAGGCAGCTGCTTGTGGCCATGTGGAGTTGACAACATGCAAATATCATGACCCTGAATAGTTGCTTAGGATACTTAGTTCTACAACAGTATCACAATCTTCTCTGTTGTTCCTGATCAGCATGGTCGGTATAGCAGCTACATGGCAGCAAAGCATAAGCTCAAAGCACTGAGGTACTGTTGTTGTCTGACAACAGGGTTACTAAGTAGAAACAAGGAATGCGTGTGAGATGATTCGGTCTACACAACTCCCAGAAGCTTGCTCTAACGCGTGGGTGGATACTACGCAGATCAAAAGCCGACCGTGCGACGCTATCCTACCAAACACTGCTCAGTAAGCCCTCCATGGAGCTACTGGTAACTCCACGTTGGTAAATGTTGATATGCATCCAGTACTGCTAGATTGCATATAAGGACACATGTACTGATAGCCTGTCAAAGACCTATGGTTTGCGGCATCCGGTTTCGGATTTGCCTGTCACTGTGGTCAGCCACAGGACGCCTGCGCCTACAGAGGGACCATGGGTGGCTTGCGCTGCACCACCCACAGCTCCAACCACACACCCCATATCCAGTGTAACCCGAAGGAATAAGACCGGGAGGCATGCGGATGGGAACCACGTTTCATCAACGGAGCCGGCCCACACTCCTTCACAGGCAAACACAAGCACGCTGTATTTGGGGAATCAAGCGCACACGAGGCGGTGGCTGGACCGTAGTCCGCTCCACACTGAGTGCATGGAACCACTCTTTGCTTCTAACACGGCCACAAGGACCGTGCACCCCGTCCCCTCCAGCAACGACCAACTGTCTCCTGGAGCCAGTATGGACGAGGTAGTGGGTAATAGACAGGTAGGCACCTGGTCAACATGCACATCAAGCGCAGCCACACCTGGGATGTCAAACAACAGCCAATCATTCGAAATACCGATATCGAATAAAGTAAACGCATATGACGACATAAATACTCGCTAAATGAGCATATAGAAGAAATTGGTTATAAGTGAATCCGTGATAAGTACAAAATGTCCGAAAGTTATTTAAAAATACCACGCGATAAAGTTACGCAAGTTTACCACAATTTGCATGAGCGACGTGTGTAAGTTGGGAGAAGATTATCAAGTACGCAGAACAAACGAAATAAAATGGAATGAATTTTATCCACATTAAAATGACCTAGTTTAAGTGTAAGTTGGTTTAGCCCAACTGCGGTGAAGAAGCATCATGAATGCGACATCAGCCTATACTAGTGTGCTTAAGTACGGCATCAGCAGCACGCCGGTACACCGAACCAACGCTTCGCAGCCACACGACCATCTCCAATCATGTGAGGGATCGGCTTATCGTAAGGTCGCCCGCACTTATGCGGATTCGAACCAGCAAACTCGGGATAACAACGCAAACGCACAATCCATTTGGCCACTGGTTGACTTAAGAACGGCGTGTCCACAGTTCACGGAACCCTGTTTCTCCATGAAACAGAACAGTCGAACGAAGTGTAGGTAGACAGGTATCAAAGGGGTTGTGTAGCACAACCCACCTGAACTCATATGCTTCGCCTTGACCCACACCACGGAGTATCGGCCCTGTACAAGTCAATCCTTTCGCAAACATGGACAATATTTCGGAAAATGCATCGAAAGTAATATCAGTAAACCCTGAAACTGATCGTTCAATAAATTTGGTGGGTGAAGATTAGTTTTTGACACAAAGGCCTTGGGACAAAGGGTGAACATTAGGCACACACAAGGAATGAAGTGCGGTGAGTATGAAAGGTGAAACGCTAGACATTTTGATTCTCAATAAGTCACTTGTAATGAACCTATGGAAGGTGACGCAAACCCCATCTGGAACACCTAACGGTCGTTGCGATTATGATCATACAGCACATTTGATTGATGTGATCCATTTTTCACAAATAGCAAGTTGAAACGCCGCAAGCGTTTGCGTGACACGGGAGCACGATCAATTCCCAACTGTAGAATGGTGAGTGTTAGTTTGACAAAATTTCATGCACCAACGTACAGAGATGTCATGCGGGTATGGCAGGGGTGTTGCAATCAATGGGTAGACAGAGCAGACTGTCAGCGTTTTGCACCTATTGAGGAATGCGTGTGCAGCGCGGCCATAGCCCAGGGACTGGTCTTGTTACGATCGATGGGTAGACAGACCAAACTTTCCGCGTTCCGCATGGATTGAGGAAGGGGTGCGCAACACGGCAACAGCCCAATGACTGGTTTCGCTACGATCGTTCGGTAGACGGCGCTCAGTCAGCTTAATAAGCAAGCCGGAGTGATCCTTATCCAATGGTTATCGGGTCGCTGTCTCAGCGATAGAGCAAGAGCGTACAGTGATGTTGTCGATTTATCTGAAACTGCATTCACTTAACGCGCCTGTTGCCCAGTGCGTGCTCATTCTACTGCTCTATGGTGAGTGCGGGTCTAATGCGGCAGAAACTGCGCGACGCAACAACCCTATCCACTGCGAAACGTGGCCCGTTAACGAGCAGTACGTGCTTCGACTGGTGTAGAGATCTGATTAAACTGGAAATGTGTGCAAGCCCAAACAAACTGGGCGGCCTCGCATCGCCACAGATGACGGCTCAGCTTGCGCGGTTATTCGTGAGGTATCAAGAACCAGTGAACTCAGCATTCGGTGAATGGCCCAATATCGCGACACACCATATGTCGTGCACCGGACATTAAAAGAAAGAAAATTCTGAAGGTGCACTTCAAGTTCAAGTGTTGAACCCATGAGATTCGGGGAAGGGTCTCGAATTTTCCCACTAGCATTTGAATATCTTGGATGCATATTCAATTATTCTTACTAATGTAGCAGGTTCCGTCTGCATGAGGCAGATAAACAGCATTTTTGAGCTGCAAATAACACACGATGATGCAGCGCTTCCCGTATGCAACATGAACTCAGGGCATGGGCTGGTGTAACTGGTCAAAAGTCGTTGGGCCATGTTTGTTTTCTAAGAATGTGACAGGTAGTTTGTGGTTTATTGGTACTAATACCTTATATTTGTTAGTAGCTTCGGACAAGGAAATGTTGCAGACCTGCGTCATTTCATAACTGGAGGCCGAACGCTTACTGAGTACCGTTTGGTAGCAGCAGGATGGAGCACCTGCACATTATGCACAAACGACACCTGATTACCGGAACCAGATTTTTGATCGCCGCTAGATCGATCGGCAAGGAGCAAAAGAGTGGCCTGTACGGACACTAGATTTGAACCCCTTGGACTACTTTCTATGAGGGTAATAGAAACGAAGAGTTTACAAAAGCAAACGCAATTGTCTTGAAGAACTGAAGCAAAGTATCTCGAACAGATGTGGTGGGAGCGCGGTAGATACATTAACGGGCCGTATTGCGCAGTGAATAGTGTTGTTGGTTGCTGCCGCGTTGGTCCCACACTCACCATATAGCCGTAGAATGAGCACGCGGTGAGCAACAGGCACGTTGCGTGAATGCGGTCAGAGATAAATTGACGACACCGGTGAACGCTCTTGCACCGATAACCGTACGATAAGGATCGCTCAGGCTTGCTTATTAAGCTGGTTGAGCACCGTCTACTAATCAAGTGTAGCAAGACCAATCACTGGGCTGTGACCGCGCATCGCACCCACCCCTCAACCAGTGCAGAACACCAGTGGTTAGGTCCGTCTACTCGTCGACTGTAACAAGACCAGTCCCAAGGCTGTCCTACAGTTCAATCTTACCATACGCCCGTTATATCTTTGTGTGTTGGCGCTTGAGATGTTGGAATACCAACATTCACTATTAAACAGTTGGCAATTTCTCGTGCTCCGGTTTCGCGAAAGCGAGTGCGGGGTTTCAAAGTACCACTCATGAAAATTGGGTCATATTTATCGAACGTACTGCATTCGCTGTTTGTGGACTTCACCAAGACATTTGACACGGCAAGCCATGAGGCATTGTGGCAGGTGTTGGGTGAGTTTGGTTATCCGAGTAAGTTTTTAAGTCTGAGTGAATGCTAGAAAAGTGGTGTGCAAGCGAAGGCGCAGCTCTGTGGACAGAACTCGGATGACTTGCTGTTGTCTCCGGTGTGAAGCACGGCAGCTTTCTAGCTCCTGCTCCGTTTAATATTTATCTTCATGCCAGGAAGCCGTGTGCGTTTGATGCGGTTTGTGCTAACGGTGTTCGTGTGGAGCAACGGATTGATGGTGGGTTGATAAACACCTGTGGTCTTGCACCGAGAACCCTAGGCTGTGAGACAACTATATGTATATTACTGTCGACTCATAGCCTAGTGGTAACGAGTTTGTCACGTAACCTTCCAATGCAAGTTCAAATTCGCGTAAGGTTGGACGTCCTCGCGGCATACTCAGCCTGCGTGCAACTGGTGGCGGCCACATGGTCGCGAAGCGCCGTTATGGCGTACAGCTGATACACTATTCATTATTATTATTTTATGCTATTGTTCGCTGACGACTTTAAGCTGTTTGCACACAGTGCGGATGACTTGCAGTACATGACTAGTGCTCTGGCTTCGACAGCGGCCAAGTTCGGGCTCACCATCAACACAAGCAAAACTGTCTGTCTCTTTCAGCCTTCACTGGAGATGCAATCTACAATGGTGCCGCGAATCAGCATTGGTGCTGTAGCATTAGAAACAACCTCCCACTTCTGCTATCTTGGGAGTGTGGTTTCGACTGATCAGCAAATATACAATGAGATTCATATCCGCGTCTCGAAGACAGCGGCACATTCAGGAAGTTAGAGTACCGGGTGTGGAACAACCACCAGCTTACCGTTAGCGCGAAGTTGATGGTGTACAAATCCATGGTGCTGTCCGTTCTTCTAAACGGCAGCGAAACCTGGAGGATGTACCGGCGAGATGTGAGATATCTCGAGCGATTTCAGGAAGTGTGCACGAGGGATTCTGCACATCGGTTGGTGCGCTGATGTGGAACGTATGCAGTGGACTGCATGCTTTCGTTGAGACACTTGAGATGGCTCAGTCATGGGTGTCGTATGGATTCGACGAGGATACCGAAACACCTGTTATACAGTCAGCTGAGTAAGGAGATGCGGCATATGGAGAAGCCGAAGCTTCGTTATAAGAATAAGATTCATCTCGATTACTTGTATACGTATACGTAAACAGTTGAGTAAATCAGTGACAGTCCGTGCATTAAGATTCAGTAAATACGGTTGTCGCTACTCACGTGGCCAAAACAAAAATAAAATCACAACTGGCAGTCCAGGAAGCTGTAGTGTTCATAGCTTTTACATTTTTTGCGTTTTTCTCATTTCGTTTTTCTATGCGTCTTGTACAGTTGTTTTAATTCACCGTTTTTTCATA
>OX104064.1:64787180-64817504 GCA_944474145.2 Dicrocoelium dendriticum
ACACACAGACTGTGAGTGAACCAACATTCCAGCACAATCGCCACACTGTATCATTGATGAATGCTGGCGTCGGAAAGATGGACAGTGATATGTAACACTGTCTTACAACGAGTCGGAAAGCTGGGGCAATGTGGCTGGATGGTTTGAGTGCCCCAGCGATCCACGGAGCGGTATCGGGTGGTTATTATTGCCCATTTAAAACAACTCGAACCAGATTGGTCATGGGTTACAGGTCAGATAAACTCTCTCTTGGTTCTGCAGATTGGGGTTTCTCATCCCTTAAAACGGATTCTCTGCACCTCATTGCGAAATTCCTGCTACATTATGGTCGGCGGTTGGAACCAAAAGCTTAGTTGAGAATCGTAATCACTTTCCTGCCTTGGCCTGCGCAACCTGAGTGTATCTACGGCCCACGCAATACCATAAAAAGCTCTTCACACAATGCTTTGCCCGTTGCAGCGGATAATCAACGGTGCCCTATCCGCTGCATTAAGTGGCGTAAGTGGGGGTGGGGATAATTCCGCTCAAAGACGCACAGCGGGTGCTCCAAAACCGGAAAATCAACTGCCAACCGCTGTATCAAACAGTGCTGGCGGAGCTCAATGGCCTAGTGATCATGGCGATAGCCGCCAAGCACTATGCGCCGAGTTCCACTCCCAGCTAGATTATCTCTACTTGATGAGTCTAAACAAAGACGAAACCATCGGTCGTGGAGTGCAGGGATGGGCGAGAGCCATACCGAAACCCTCCACCAAAACCGCTCAAGCCGATCAAACTTCCTACTCCCTCGCGCACGCAATTCGTTCAGTACGAATTCCCGACAGCGCCCGCAGAAGGGCGATATGGTGTAAAGCGGCGGAAGCCAACGACTACTCCTGAACCGGAAATAACAAACGGGATAGTAGGAAAGTACTAACGGCAATTTGTGCTGAGCTTGCCAGACCCACTCTATGACAAGGTAAACTTGGCAGCGATGGTTGGAGAGCAGGGATGAGGATCTGGTGACGGTTGCCCAGAATTTTTCCATGAGAGTGACAATGATGAGAGTCCAGCTTTCGGAGTCGGAACACGGAGTAAACCAACCGTCCTGAATGGTGGAGAAGCTGTTGTCGAGGAAGACTCTGAGAGCGAGTTCACAATGCAATGAACATGAATGCCAGAACTGTGGCCGCTGTTTCCGATGCAATCAGATGGGTAATGTGGCTAAATCCTACACCAACTGCGATTTGAACCATTGCTTCTCTCTATCCTGGCCGACTAGATGGCGGCTACTGGTGGTCAGGGTGACTATTGAAGGTGTGTCGGTCTGATCCATGGCGGACACGGGAGCGGGAGTGTCCATTATGAAGAGGTTCGAAGGAGTTCCAGTAACTCAGTCCTCGATCGTGATGCAGACCCTCGGTGGACATCGTTTGACGGTGACTGGCGCACAGCAATTGCAAATTAGGACAGGAGTAACGCTCATGAGCCATGTCATGTTCATCGTGGAGCCAGCCGAAACAATCATCGGCAACGATATCCTCAAACGGATCTGTGCCAATATTGATCTGATAAACGACTTGGTAATCGTAGGCAACGAGAGGATTGAGATGAACACTGGGAGAGCCGACCGAGTAGGTGCTGTCAAGGTCATGTCTGGTTACTAGAACCCTGAACTACGGAATGTACTGAGCAAGCATGCCCACCTATTCACGGAGGCAGATGATGATTACGGATTCCGCAGCTGGGTGGAACACCGAATACCATTAATCCCTGGGGAGTAGTGCAAGCCGATGATGCGAATAATAGATGACGGCGCCCCTATTAGACTCAAGTCTGAACTGCTACGGAGGAGTGTTTTGACCTACCATAAGGAAGGATGTCGCAGTATACACCCGCGGATTCTCAAACTGCGAAATGAGTCGGAGGTGGATGCACCGAGACCACCGATGCGGTCGGTGGAATTCAATGAGCCACTTCAGCGTTGGGTACTGGATCTCCTTGGGCCATTACCAGTGAGGCAATCAGGAAACGGATATGTTCTAGTGATGGTAGACCAGTTCACGCGCTGGGTGGAAGCCACACCATTCGAGGACCCAGACAGGCGAGACCGTGTCGCAGACATTCGAATTCATTGTGCCAGCAAGGTATGGAATGCCACAGTGTGTTCTCAGCGACCAACGACACTGCTTCGAGTCGAAAGCGTTTAAGGCGGTTTTGGACAAGTGGAGCATCCTGAGGCAACGCACTTCACCGAAACACCAGCAGGCCAATGAAATGACAGGAAGGTTCAACCGGACCATGAATACTTGGATAAACTGCACGAACTTGGCATGAGAGGAGGCATTGCCTGAAATCCTGCTTGCGTACCGGACCAGCATGCAGTCGACCACCAAGGTTTCACCATTCGAATTACAATTTGGCCGAGAACCACGGATTGTTCTCGTTACGTGCTTAGCGAAACTGAGTGCGTGGGAACCTTCGGCATTATCATCATCATCATACACGTTAGCCAGAGGTGGGGAACACCTCATCTACTGTGCCACAATAAATAGAAAAAAAGAGAAAAAAGCAACTGGTGCAAGCCGGCTGAGCTACCGGTAACGGATGGGCATCGTTCTGGTAAGATACTAGCCGGCTACTGTGCATCAAAAAATTGCTGTGCAAAATTATATAAGGCTAAATAATGAGATCGTGGTTGGAGGGGGAGGTTAATAGGGATGGGGTGGGACAAAGAAGCTCACAGCACGAACGCCACTGAGGTCGGCTCCTTGCCATGTCAGCAAGTGTGTCCAACCAAACGTGTTCATCGTCTTTCGGACCCCAACCAGGGAACATCCGGCACTGCATCACGAACGACTGCAAACGAATGCTAGAAAAGGAACCAAAGCCCGACAAGCACGTAATAAGAGGAATTACGACGTCAGGCATGGGGCTCACAAGTGGATGCCGTTCAGGATGGGGGAAAAAGTCAAGGTCCGGAACAACGATCAGCCAGATCATGAAGGGCCAGAAGCGAGGAAGTTCAGGGAACACTGGAAAGTCCCCTACACCATGCTGAAACGGAAAGGAGCAAACTCGACAATGGAAAAAGGAAACGCTGGATAAACACCGCCATTCTACGACCATGGTAAAAGAGGGAAGAACAACTTCGCGAATGGGCGAGTGTAGAGCGGCAGAAGCCAACGACTACTTATAAACCAGAAAAACAACTAAAACGGGATGGTAGGTGTTGGGGGCCCGTCAAATATCCCCGCAAAAACGCGCCAGCAACCGGCATAATGGCTGTGGAAAGCGGGGTCCAATTTCTCTCCACAACGTAGCAGTGTTCAGCCACCCCGAGACGCGGTCCAACTGCGCACCAGTTGACAATGTTCTTTTACAAACTACCACCACGTCGTGGCAGAAATTTTTCCTAACTTAATGACCCATTGCATTGGCTGTGATTCGCCCTTTGTTGGTCGTAAAAGAGCCTTCAGAGGACCACCTGTCTTGCTTTCTCCTCGCCTTAGTTGGGAGTCGGTCCGTCATGTGCTTTTGTGCGCGTCTACCGTAACCCCCTCCCGTGTGCGTCCGTTCCGAGGGCTTAGCGTCTACCCGAATACGTGCGGCTAGGATAGTTCTCACGCTCGCTCAATTTCTGTCTCAGCAGCGCGTACCCGGGGCTAAACTAAGGCCATCAGGTCAGCGCAAATCCATTCGGTTGGTCAGCGTTCCAAGCCATTACCGTACGCGTGCTCCAGCCGTGCCAATGACAAGCTTATCAGGCGTTCTCTCAGTCTTAACAGTAGGGAAGTACAAACGAGCGCAATGAATAAGAGGAGACAAGGCTTTGCGAGCCTTGCGGATCGAGCCGACAGTGGATCACGAGCGGCATCTGGTAACGATCCTGGGCCCAGAACAGCGGAGGAGTTATTTGTCGAGAACGCAATGAATCAGACAAATATGCTGCTAGCGAAGCCCACAGGAGTGAATGCCAGCCGAGTGATGCAGCCAAGGGAGAGCGAATCGCGAGCTTTCGGATGACTTCTGGCTAGCCAGAATCGTATATAGCGAAACCGAGATACCGGATGGAAACATGGAGGGATTGTTTCGAAGCTCAACCTCGGCGCCACCTGGAATGGCCCGTCACACAAATCCACATCCATGTTTTGTCGTGGGAAGGAATTACGGTCCATATCTGTACGCGTTTGTGAATTGTCAGTTGCACGTTGTTGTGGCAATACACGTTCTGCCTCCACTCCTGCGTCGTTCTCGCTGCAATGCGGCCAACCAGCCTCAAACCATCCATAGACACAAACTGATCACACCGCGATCCGTTGCCGCTGAAGAGGCTGTGTTTAAAGTTGCTGATCAAGTTAGAGTATAAATTTGGACTCTGATCACGCTCCAGTTTAACTTGACGAAATGCAAGTTATAATCATAATCTATCAGCGCACTCATGAATATCGACAGGGGACAGCTGATATTGTCATTTTAGTCAATGTTCGCGCAATCCTCACTCCGGTCATCCTACGGGACTTGTCAAGCAATCGCAATTTTATCCGTTATAAATCAATGTTCATTGTGTGCGCCAATCTCTGAATACGTTTCGGCGGATGCCCGCGATTACGCCGTGAGTGCATAGACAGACACCAACTGGCGAAATCAGGTGCTCTGAATGCATATCAAACTGCGCGGACATGCGGGTTGAGTACGTGCTCACCGAGCATAGTTAATGGGCTATTGATCGTATATCGGCCAGGCATGTCTTTAGGTGGCATATCTGATTGCCACTCTCTGGGAGTTGTATAGGTTAGCAGACGCGTTCCGTTTGAGAGTGAAAAGAACGACATTCGCAAAGATCTCTGGCTAAATCTGCGTGCTAGACTTAAGGGAGACTGAAACCTGGTGGTTTCGTCCTGCGTTAGAGATAACAACAGAAGTTAATCCATCTGATTACGGAAAGATAAAGCAGAGGACCTTGTATTAGTGCAACCATACGCCACATATGAGACAACCTACAGCCAATTGGTCAAAATGCTGGGTACTTTGAAAAACAGTTTAATCGACCGGAATTATCTGCGTCGTCACCAGCCAGTGGTCACTCTGCTCAGTAGGTTGTCCTTCTTGATCCGCCATCTCGCACCGAAGTCGACTGTTTAAGTTGTATAACCCCTCAGTACAAGATGGGATCCTTTCGGCTCTCTTCAAATTTGAAGAGCATGCTTCCATAGATAATGTATACAATATATTGCTGAAAGTGTGGGAGCAGGAAACTGTCCCAACCAACTGGAGCCGTCTCGTTATAGTCCTAATTTTCAAGAGGGACTCAAGTTCGAAATAGTGGAAGCATAGAGATCACTATCGTCTCTGGATTATTTGCTTGTCGTACTTCACAGATTAACTGTCACCCGTTAAAGACAGATTCGTGAAGAACAAGCCAGCTTTTGACCAAGTGAAGTCTGTATTGAGTACATCTGCACTACACTCTAGTCATTGGAACACTGACAGCTTTAAGAAGGCTTAGTGAACGACCGATTGAGGTATTTGTTTGGCCTACGACGTTTCGCTTTTGACACAAAAGTATATTCGGACAAAGTCGATTTCGTGTCAAAAATGTAATGTCGCAAGACCAATTGACACATTAACCGATCGTTCAACAAACCTTCGGAAAAGACGACGATCGGTCAAAGCAATCAACAACAGATTTATTTGCAAGCCACCGATGCCGTGTTCCTCGAGATCAAAGGTGCTTTTGATTAGGTAGATTGACATGATCACTGGGGAATGGCTGGTTAGGAAAGTTAAGCTCGGGAACTACGTAGATATTACCAGAACGATTTACGCTGGTAGTTCGAAAAGAGTTAGGGCTTACAGCAGGCTACGGCCCCTTCAGCGGTGCGACAGGGATGCCTACTGTCATCTTTCCTTTTCAACTTCGCCGTTGACGAATTTATGGAAACTGCGTTCACTAGATACCAGTTAGGTGTTGAAATGATGACTTGGAGTATGTCAACGATATTGTCCTCACCTGTGACAGCTCACGAACGTGTAATGTGTCACTGGAGAGAGTAACAGTGGCTGTCAGCCGTTTTGGTCTTTGCTTTGCACCCTCGAATGCAAAGATTTTCTTTTAGATGGACAGGGAACGCCCAGTTCGTTGATCCTTGGTTGAGACCAACTAGAAGCCGCTCAGAAAATCAACTACCTGGGCAGTTATGTCAGCGTTTACAGAATGGAAAGTGTTGAGGGAATGTGTACATCGCACCCACTGGATGGTCATACGGTTCCTTGGCAGCTGAGGTAAAAAAGAATTGCCAGCATAGCATGCCGTCAGTAACAAACATGTAATATTTGTCAAGTGGTTTGATATTAATAACCCCCATCAAGACACTAAACCAGCTTTCACAACAAAGAAGCGTTTCCTGAGTTTTTCACTTAGCTACTGTGGCACTCACAAAATGAGGTTGGAATATCTACACCACTCCATAGAAATGACACTTTACAGAGATGAAGTGTCCGGATGCGCTAAACGCTTCATTAGCGCGGGTTTCAGCAAATATCAGGTGCGAGGAGAGTGGTAGTGTCCTGCCTTAATTGCATGGAAAAGGGACATGTGGGTGGCTCAGTAAGCTTACATACGGCACCAAGTGATCTAACAAGTATACATATGTTTAAGTCCTCGTAGCATAGAGTTAAAAGACAGTCACTCGTTTCACATGACCCCCGGCAGGTTAAACCATTCGCCGGTAAACATTCCGGAAATTCGTGCTTGTTCGGCAGGGGTCCTGGTGTACCAGAACTGGTTTAGGTCTCGATTCGGATCCAAAATGCTCGATTCCAGTAGCACAGTGAGGCGACGCGCATGAAACGCACCTAGTAAATCTAACGGCGAAATGTGACATGAACTAAGCTGCTTGTAGGTGATTACGGATCATACACAAACGTGGGCGTGGCATCAGGCTAGTCCGCTTGCAGTAACTGTTCACCCATCCCTCTCATGCCGTGTGGATATCTTATCTCAAGTGATATTAATTTACTGCTGAACTTAGCGGTAAACAAATAGATGGTAACCAACATTGAGATCGGATCATCCGCTTAATGTTTAGCCCTTCACGCTACCTCAATCTAGCATCCAAATTACTTTCAAATGTACATCAAGTAGTTCAGTCGTTGAGACAGTAGCAGAAGACCGCACGTTCTCAATAAGTTGGAATCTCAAGATTGCAGTCCGGAGCTGACTTGGTAGATCTTTGGCTGTGTCACCAACAGACCAATCCCTCCGATAGTCGTCGCAATAGTACATTCAACAGTAAACTCAAATGGAAGTATAATTGAATCCGATGAACCGTTTGACGATTTGACTCACTCTACAGCTTTAAGTGACAGTCTCGCAAGACTCGCAAGTTTACTCGGTTGATCTGCTTGGGAAAGTCATCAACGCGTTCCATTACGATACTGATTTTTGATACACAGATGATCATAGAGAGGAAACGTTTCGGGTGGATCTCAGGAGTCAGGATGATTAAGCGCATGTTTAATCGCCGATTCATAATCTCGATGTAAACATATCCTCCATGCCCGTTAATCATTTAATCCCCAAACAACCCATAGATCACAACTTTCAAGGGACTGTATCAAAGGCGTATGAATGTAACAATGAGATACCTTCACTAACCGATATCTTGTTGCCGGTATCTGCAGATAGTCAATTAGAGCGCAGGCAATAATGAGGCGCTGGTAGACTGCGACAATCATGGATGTGAACGTTGCAAACTATGCTCGTAGAGCGCTTTCGTTTTTGTGCACGAGTGCTTTGCAGTGTAAGACCCCGCCCACATACGACTACTATGTAGGACAGATCAGGACACGAACATGAATGTACAGTCCCTCATGATAAAATACATGAGGTCATTGATATTGGAACAATTTGACACTCTATCCGAGAATGACTGTTTTGCACAACCTACCAACCTTGAAAATGTGCAATTGGAGGACAACAATCGAACTGCTTCAGGTTACCCGGCCGAATCGCCAATCCCACTTTGATCATGTGGTCATTTGACATTGCATATTTGAGCGTAGGAAGGAGATACATGTATTAATTCACCTAAAAACCATGCTACAAGAGAGTATTTCGCACCATGGTTCGATTAAAAAAGGCCAACAAGAATACATGTCCCGAAAAATTTAAATACACACCCACTGTGACTGCTGAGAGTAACCACTGTATCTAAAGTCTACTTGTGATCCACCTCAATATGAGTGCTATCTTTTTCGTATCAAAGTAGCACTAGCCAAGTAACAGCGGCTGATGGACACCATGTTGGTGAAAACACTGGAAGGACTGCACTCCGTAAAGATGATGTCGTAATGTGACAGACAGTGGGAAAGCCTTCTAAACGATCAGAGGAGGGACACAGGTGTATTCAGATTGACTAGATTAGCACCACCTACATGCGATGAAAGACTGTACCATTGCCGGTGCATCTGGGGCATCAACCCAGAGTTCAAGAAAATTTAAGCGCTCAGTGTCTCAATCTTTGTGAGGCGACAGCCTCCCAAACACAGAATCCGAAACATAGCGCTATCAAATCGAGTGATAGAAAAAAGTGATGAACAAATACCAGTCAGAGTCATCTTTAGAGCACTGTGAATGAGGCGCTGAAAGTCTCTCTTTGTAAAATTTGTAATAATTGGTGCGCAAGTGGACGGGAACTAAGGGCGTAGCCCCAGTGAGAGACCATATCTTAACAGATGTGGACATAGGTTGAGCTACCGCGGGTAGACTGCAACCAGACGTCCAGAAGCAGACGTACCTATCGCGTACGAATCGAAGAGTTTCCGCATCTCAACGAAGAGAGTAGGTAGTCACCCATTACGCTTAGGCTCAAGTATTGGAACAGCTGCCTCATTCGGACAATCAGTGTAAACTCAAACATGTGTAACTGCAACATTAGGGATATCTGCAGTGGGACGAAAAGAATGTCGCAAAGTTGCAAAATTCCGTCCCGGGTGTTCAGATCATGAGTGCCTAAACACAAATCAATCTGAAGTAACGTTAAGATGCACGAACTTAGGAGCGCTGAAGATACCGGTTATAAAGAGAGTCATTATCTTGGGATGTTGCGTTTTAAGGGCCAACTCGGAAAACTATTCAAGTGAGTTATCTAATGGCACAAAACAATCTCACAGAACAACAAACGAAAAAAGGAATTAGTAAAAATATTTTTCGAATATGGTATAGCACCGTTCGCAGTCGAGGTTATCAATTGTAAGAACTATCCAGATAATAGACTTGGGCGGTGACAAGTAAGAGCGTCAAGTGCTGGACAGCATAGATGACAATGTGTAGGTCTGATCCACAGTGTACTAGTTGCACAGCTGCGATGGAGGAAAGTGGAAAAAGAAAGGGCTGGGGATCCCAATGGTGAATGATCGGAAAGTATACGCAATGGATGGATGATGATACAGAACACCACAAACTCAACCGTCACAGAACAATGTGGCAGCGATTAATTTCTAGGTCACCAAAATATTGTGAAAGACAGCATTCTATCGGCCGATAGTGGGCAGAAGCAGATGTAAGAGAGGATGGTTTAACAGTGTTTGCAATTATTAGGGTATACAGGACGTTCCAATTCATTTCACTGTTCACGTAGAGTTTGTCCTCTCTCGATGCACCCGATTGTAATATTCACGACCCAGTGTCAGTATACTGCAGTACCTCTATCGTATATGACTAGTATTCGGTCTCAGATTAGACTGGACGTACAGATGAATTGAAAGCATAACTGGAGTATTATCAACCGCTATCTCCAAACGGCGAACAAATGGAGTTGGGAATCTCACTAGTATAAAGTGATTGCTAGAAAAAGGATTCACAAAGCCAGCAGGCATCGAAATGACAGTTATTGTCATTAGTATAAACGTCAGTAAGGTGTGAGGAACACCTCCGTCATCGTGCTGTCATACGATTCAGTACCATGGTATTAAAAAAAGCAGAAAATAAAAAAACAGACAACATAATGTTTGATTGCATTATCTATAGGCATCGAGACGGTATTTTGATGAGGAGGCTAAACTGGATGGGGTGGGGAAAGAAATTCCTGAAACGAATGCCAGTGAAGTGCGTTCTTCAGTGCAAAGTGACACCAGAACCATCTGTTGTAACTGGAGTCATTTTTCGCAACGACTATGCTATACTAACTGCGAGGTTACTTTGAAGCACTGATTTGCTGTGGAACAGGAACCCCAAATTAGGGGAATAAAACCAGGTTTCCGCCCAGGATGGGGCTGTATAGATCACATATTCACTCTGCGGCAAGTGCTAGAGAAGCGCCACAAGAGCTGAGTTTCCCGACTCCAAGAGTGCGTTCGATGAAATCGATCGATGCATTCGCTTCGAAATACTCGAGCAGAAAGGTCTTCCCATGAAATATGTGAACATTTTAGGTACGTGTACTCGAACACCACAAGCTACGTCAGTCTACTATGCCTTGTCGGGTTTCTTTCTGTCGTAACGCTGCCCTCCCTCTGTTCTGCCACGCCAACCCGAATTGGGACAAAACAGAACACCGAAGCCTGTTAGACCGAAGTATATGAAGCACAGAACACGGTTCATTGTATAGGTCACAATCTAGCATCTCCTGTTTTAAGTTCATGAGCTGACTTAAGCCACTTGTCAGCTGTTGTCACGCCCTGTCACGTAGCAACCCGTATGATGATGGCGGTCTGATTTCATCGGCTTTCGGTGTGACAGCCGTGCTACCGTCGGTCAGGTAACAACCAGTGTCACACAGACAGATGTCTCGAAATCGTGACTTCCTAGGCTTCAGATTGCTAGAGTGCACCATCCTAGTCCGCCGTTTCGCCTCCGTGCCACTTTCTGACAACAAGTGGTGTTCCTCGGAATTGGCCAACATAGTCTGGACTCCACCATGAAATGCCATGATGTGGGTGTTGAGGCACTACCTTGAGCTAGATTGTGCGGACGATATGGTCTCGCAGCTTAACTATATTGGCGTAGCCCATTCAACCTTGAATTATCTCTCTAAAGCAGTCCCATCAATTGACATGCGTTTCGCACCTTCAAAGTCAATGCGTTGTTGTAAGACCATCACACATTTGATTACCCCCTGATACTTAAAAGTGATGAACGTGAGGAAGTTGATCAATCCACTGCATCAGCAACGACGAGCGCATAAACAGTGAAGTCAGTTAACGTGATGCAAACTCAAGAACTGCCCTTTTAAATCTACGACATCTGTGGCGCCAGAAGGGGTTTCCCTTAGTTTGAAACATCGTGTGTACAGGGCTACATTGAGGGCCGTCAAACTTTGCCATTTCGGTTTGAGCATATAAGGCACATACAAGTTGTATTGGCTTTGGCGCATACTACGGGTGCCTCGTCACCACTTACTGAAGAGAGCCTTGCTTTGTTTGCCAGAGGTAGGGTGGTGCAAGGCTTCGTAGCGGAAAATAAAGTCAGGGACGACTAAACTGCGTGCTGTTGGTCCGTCCCGCTTTGCGGCTAGATTCCACATGAGCCGCATTGGGCATGGCTCGAGATGTTACAGGACATGGCTCGCAGTCCGTACCAGCGGCACGTCTACTATGGTCTCCTCGTCGGACTGCTTGTTTAAAGTTTGCTTGGTGCTGAGTTATCTGCGGAGTAATTGCTGAATATGATGCGGAGCATTGAAAGCCGCAAAGAAGCAGTCTCGCCGATGCTGCCTTTTCTTTGCACGATAGCCAGTTTTTTGTGATCGTATGTAATGTAATCTCATTTGAATGAGATATTCCCAGCCAGGTAAAACCTGGCGAATACAAAGGTAAACAGGAAGTACAGACTGAAGTTGCAGGACTGCTGTACAAGATCGCATGCGATTCTTTTTCTATTGATTCTTAGACAATTAGTTTCGTTACACAAGGCTTCGGAATGGACGACGGTTGCGAATCATTCGGATACGTTTGAGCGGCGTTGCAAAGAGAAAGATAACAATGATTAGAATGGTAAAGTATTAGTATGCGCAGGAATAAAAATATTTATAACATCGGTATGTAACAATAATTTAAAAACAGAGTTAGTATGTGAGGACAAGATGAAACCAGCGGTAGCTAATTAAACTGAATACTGTCTTCATAATGAGCCATTTAAACCAAATATAACGAATGACGTGCCCTCCACTGGTGGCAAGAGATAATAATAAAAGACAAATAAAGTTATGTACATAAACTAGGCCATTTAGTGAAGGGGCGACAATACTTCAAACTTTCAGCAGGTTCACATTTTGCAAGCGCTCACGCCTTTCATCTAAATTGGTACGGGGAACAAAACAACCGGTGTGCATACATTTTTAGAGGTCAACAGTGAGTCTTCAGGCTACGTGAGAGCCCATGTTTTCATCGGCTCTCAACGGGTCATTAATCTGAGTGACACTAAGAAGGAAGCAGTAAGGAAGAGAAAGAAAATCAGAGATAGATATCATTTATCCAACCTATTGATGTGTCCATGTTTCCATAGGCCATCGGTGGGTCATCAACTTAAGTAAGATTAGGGACCTGACAAAGCAGGAGAAAGGAATGGAACTGATTGAAATAATAGTAAGAGAATAAGATGGGTGCAAGTTGTTTTGACAAAATCTCATCCCCTGATATGTAAGCGTACTTGTGCATCGTGAACTCCGCAATTGCTTACGTATTATCTCAAGCCCCTTCTCATACACAAATTCGTCTGTGCCACTACCGCGAAAGAGTTCTTTAATTTACTAATAGTTAAGTACTTTTTAGTTGCAGCTCAAATGTCCGAATCGACGGCGATCTTTTGATATCCTGAGGCAAGCGATTCCGTAGCGTGGAATAGGTGTGTAAACCTGTTGCATCGTAAACGTGTGCGGTAACGAGGTAGCTTTATCGTATGGGCTTTGTTACTTAGGTCAAGCCTTGAAGATTCTTGGAATGCTGGCTGATAGTAATTGGTGCATCTCAGTCGATGGTCACTTTTGATTAGTAGACAAATTTATCTATAATCTTCGGAGTCGGTGATACAATTTTCAACAAATCACATCGACCTTTATAGGAGACCTCTGTTTAGTTTCGACTGCACGCATGTTGCCTTTTTTGTCGCTGCTGAAAGTGGTGGCACAGTATTCTAATGATGGCCTGCCGTATATTTCGAATGACGAGAATTCAACTTCACTTGCTATAACCAGGCAGACTATCATTGCTTCAATCTGCCGTGTTTAAGCCACAGTACTCAAACTGTTCCTTCAAATTCAACGAATCCGAGTTACGAAAGTCAAAGTCACTCATCGAATCACATAGAGAGAGTGGGATTTCACCCAAAACCAAACAACCCAGTGTAACTCTGCATTCAGAGCACATGATGCTGAACTTAGTAAAGTTAGCGGAAAATCCCACAAACCATTCTTCCAGTGAGAATAAGTCACTTTTGGATCTCAGATATGGGGGAGAGATGCTCAGACACAGTGCCAAAAGATAATAATAATAATAATAATAATAATAATGCGTATATTTTTGCTGATGCGAGAAACTGTCTGAAGCGGAACAGACCAATCTACACAAAAGTATCCATGCTCTTGCATGGGCTATATGCACAGGTGGAATATTGGGGTATGCTTTTCATGTAGTTATGTTCCTGTGGGTGGTTGAGACGAAAGTCTAGTTTTGGAAACATTGCTGTTTAGATGCCTTTGGGACCCACTTAGAGCGATCTTTTCACGTACTTATAGTGATTATGGTATTTAGATCAAGGTAATTGGAGAGTTTGCTTCCAAATTTTGCTACGTTGTCACAGGACTTGATTGTTATTGGTGGTTTATTCCGCACATAGCTATATCTGACGAAAAATAAATTAGATCGAAGGTTGGTTCTAGCTTTCGGTATATTCAGGGTAAAATATTTACTGAGAGGCGCTTGAGTTGAGCAATGTTGTAACCCGAGTGTAGGCAGGTTGGCATAGGTCATTTTGTGTGGCACATTGAAAAGCAGCACTAAGTTGTGCTTCAATCGTCGAATCCAAAGTGGTTCGAGTTGAAGTCCATTTCAACGTTCTCGATAACTCATAGCAGAGTGCTTACCAATCAGATGTTTAGTGAATGACCTCTGCATGTGATCCACAGCAATTCTGTTACTTCTTCTCACATTGCATTAGATTATGCTACAGTATGCGAAGATGGGCCGGGTGAGTAGCTTAAAAAGCTTAACTCTGGCTTGGGTTTTGTGAATTTTGTCGGATGCATTGAACACGGATGGTCTGGCACGTGCTACTTGGTACTGGATCTGTTCGGGGAAATTGAAGGTAGGTGAGATCACGGGAGGACAACTATGTAGAGACGTATTCCTTGTTCATTGAGATAGATACTTCGAGTATGGTTTCTTAGCTGAGAAATTGATCACCCACGTGTGGCACCATGGCTCAAGGGAATGTAAATCATATTGAATGGGCAGTAGCGTGCAGTGAAGCTCGTCACGTCGAAGAGTATAGACTAGGGGTGTCCAAAGATTTCCCAAGGAGAGGCACATTCCTGAGGTAAAATTATGTGGAGCCATATTACTTCTGACAATAAGATAATCACGAAGGATGACGTAAGTTTTTGATGCGTTTTAATGTGAAGAGTGAAAATTAGATCTTGATTGTATTAAACTGGTCAGTATCAGGCTCATTGACACTGGTTTTCATAGGCAAGATATCACGTAGTTGAGAGTCAATTAGTCTTCCTCACACGGTTTGTGTTACAAGTCAAAACTGAGAATTCCTGTCCACGCAAGTGTCTCGAGCCAAACAAGCTGAGCATCTTCTTAGCAAATGTTCGAATCTCTTGCAAACTGTCTTTATCCAGCTGGTGGTAAAAAATCGATGAGAGAGAGCTTTTGATGCCGACTGCGACATTCAGCGTCACTGCATCTCAATGAGCTCCAGTTGCAGGTGGCCTGGAGCATTGTCAGGGTCAACCGAGAAAGGCGAAGAAACACGCCTGATCTCCTTTTCAATGGTTGCAAAGTCCTGAAAACGCCTTTTAAACACATCATCCGGGGCCACGATATATGCGACATACTCCTGCATTTGTGCAGTGATGTTGCTTCCTGAAAGAACTCATGATTTCCTGTAGTGATTAACAATGTGTGGTATTAAGCTGCGTTCAAGACTTTCTTTGGAAAATATCCAGCTTATTCGTAAAGACATTGATATGTGAATACGATTGGCTTACAACTGCATCTTGACCCTGAAGCCTAGTGTTGTACATGTTCAGCTGCCGTGTAATATCATCCTAAAACCCAAAAGTAACCATCTAAGCAGGATCGGATAGTTCTGGCATGAATTGTCCCTTATTTTCCACGAATACGAAATGCTTGCGTCTACCATATGTCGTCCTCTTGTTGTGCTTTTCATGAATTGTCCAATTCCTGTTCTGAGAGAGTAAAATCGATGAAGTGCAGTCACTCGACTAAGCTCACTTTACATCATTGTGACATAATATCTCCGTATTCACTCCGGATGTCGAGTAGAAACTGTGCAACTGATGATGAAACATGGCGAAGATATTTGACAGCTTTGTCATTGGCTGCATAACATGAGAACACTTAAGATGTTTGGTACAAATAACTTGGTGAATGATGCAGTGGAGTTTAATAACTTGCACCTTCCCCTCTTCGCTGACTTGGTTACAGACAAGTGTTGCTACTCCACTGTGCTCGCCAGTCACGGCTCGGGCACCGTCATTAATAATTCCAGAGATTATCCATAATATATTAATGTCATCAATTGCAGAAGAAACAGAAGCAAATCCATCTATTCCCCTCATTTGATCCTGAAAACTGAAGGTCAACTCATTCATCACTCGCACACATGTCATCGTTAACTCTGTACAAAAATATGTGAAACTGAGTAGTGTCAGATGCATCGGTGCTTTCAGCACAAGAAATCGAATAATAGTTAACTTGTACTCGTTTTGCTTCTAGTTATCTCTTAATATCAGCGATACCTTCAAATTTACGAACCAAAGTGCAGCGCGCCTGGTCAATATTGGCAAACTCTTGCTTTTTCTCAGGACAGAAAGTTTCCAAAATTTTCAGCACATTCTGTGACAAATTCAACTCCAGTAAATGGTTTGTGATGTTTCACTATAAGTTTTGCCACCTCATAAACTACCTTTGTCGCATTTTCGTTCGGCTGACCGAATCTTGCAAACAAGCTTCCCTGTGAAGTAATTTCAGCTTCCAGTTGCTTCAGTAACTCAGATCGTTTATTTGTAGTCAACTTGTCATAGTTATCGTGTTTCGATTGGTAGTTTCTTTTGATCATGAACTCCTTGAAAACAGCCACGCTTCAAACAAATCAAGTCAATGCACTTATTCAAACTTTCCGTGGAAAAACACGCTAGATTCCATTTTTCTCGGAAGCGACGCTCTTCGTCATCAACTTACTATTTTAGTCGCGTTCTGCATTCTAGAACAGGAATGAAAATCAGACAAATAAAATTTCACGAATCGGTATTTACACTTTTAGTTTAGTTAAAACCAATTTATCCTGAGTTAGAAGGTGTAATAAAAATTTTGCATTTGGTGGAATTATATAATCAGAAAGGTGGAACTGTTGTGTCGAAAGATGAAGCATAAAGTAAATAATAGCACAATAGAACTTTAGACACTGAAGTAGTTTTTAAAACCAAAATCCTGGTCTCACAACGGACTCGCTTTGGCTACTCGCATGCACAAAAATTTAACGAACCTATCTTTTTATTTTTTATTTAGTTAATACTCTTTTAATGAAAGTACCACATTGACTCTTCCTAACTGGTTAGAAATAAACAATACTACAACATTGATTGCTGTATGACGCGTAGGCAATGACCCCAAAAACAAAACTATGTTGGATCGCAGCAAATACGATGCCGTTAAAATCGATAAATGGAAGCAAATCGGGCAAACCTCAATTATTCAGAATCCCGGTGAATCGCCGTCAACGACAAATTGCAATTGGAAGTGGAAAAAGTCACACACACGGCCTCTACAGATCTGAAGAGGAGAGAATAAAAACATTTGCATTGTTTCATTTTCAGGCACAAAACTTATAAGCAAAAAGGGGAGTACACTCTGGGTACTTTAGAAAGTTTCCCGCTTTTGTCGATTTCCACCCTACTGATGTTGAAATAAAGATATTCAAAAAGGTGAGTTTAAACCAATTTTTAATCCACCAAATATTTTTATTTTTGAATGGAGTGTTCAGTAACTATATAAGAATGCAATGTCAATGTTCGTTTTCAAATGAAATATATAACATTTTATGTGAGCTAACTATGTAAATTGTTTATACGGTTAGGGTAAAAAGTCTGATTTTAAACAAATAGATAAATTTTTTTATTATCGTCTGCACAAGGCACGCAATTAAAGGCATGATCATAATGAATTGATGTCAATAACAAGTTGTTAATATTGTCCGTTATGTAGTAGGCATACGTGCTAATAGGGGGGAACTCCTATGGTGCGCGGAGGCTTTTGGTGGCAAGATCCTGAAAGATGGCCTACCACTGCCGTTACTGTTGTGTCATGGGCTCAACTCCTGGATGCCTCCTCGTGGCAACCGCTGGGTGGGAGTTAGATTACGCTCTTCTTCTAGCTAACAGCCAGGACACAAATCCGCATGAGTCAGTGAACTGACCGTGCTAGACCCGCTGCCTTTCGGGTGTACGTTTAATCGAAGGCTTTGGCTGAGGAACCGAGTGGTTCTCCTGTCAGGTGTGGGCGCACTGCCAGTATTCTAGACCATCCTGTTCGGAGGTTAGGAAGCGGTCAATGGCCCTCTCCCCGTAAAACATAGCCATTGAAGACAACAGGTTTACGGATTATAAGCTCACAGGTTGATTGGCGGAGAGCACGAGAGCCACGCATTGTCTCTGACGGTGGGAGGGCACCTCCGGGTGCTCAATGCTTTGCTACTGCCCGCCTCGAGCCACGCAACCCATGGTCGAATTGGTGCGAACCCGCCAAAAGCCTCCTGCGTCTGGCCTTGGTCGCAGGTGCATATTCTACTATGGTCGCAAAACATATGTGAATGGTTCCAGTACCTCAAATGCTGCGTGTGACGGCCGTCAAGCAGATCCCAATCTGTCTCTTCAATCACATTCCCGAGCTGGATCTGCTCCCCACTGCCTTGTGGGTCAGGCTACTGTGTCAAAGGCTCCGGGCGGAGTCCCTCTAGCAAACCTCCAAATCACCCACTGCGTTGTGGGTCAGGCTATTGAGCCAAAGGCTCTGGGTAGGGTCCCTCATGCAAACCTCCGATGCAAAACTACCACCTCGCGTTCGATTGCCCACCAATGCAATCGTATGCTTGCGCGCAAAGCACTCAGCATCGGGTGCTGGAACGTGCGCACACTACTGGACCGGAACTCGAGTGAGCGCCCCGAGCGACGCACTGCACTGGTCGCGATGGAACTGGCGCGCTACAACATCGATATTGCGGCGCTCAGTAAGACTCGGCTTGCTGAGCAAGGTAAGTTGAATGAAGCTGGTGCTGGCTACGCGTTCTACTGGGTGGGCAACGCCACCTCAGCACCACGTGAACATGGGGTCAGATTTGCAATATCTGATCGCGAAAATGTTGGGTGAACCAACGGGCATCAGCACGCGACTGATGACTGTTCGTCTACGACTCGGAAGAGGTAGGTTTGCCACTATTATAAGCATGTACGGTCCGACTATGTGTTATCCAGATAACACGTGATCAATTCTGCACTCAGCTATCCTCCGTGCTACTGCCTGTGCGCACGAGCGACCGACTATTACTGCTGGGTGACTTCAACGCACGCGTTTGGCGTGATGCATCGGTGTGGACAGATGTTATCAGTCCGACAGGCATTGGTTCAGCGAATGCGAACGATGACAGGCTGCTCTCGCTATGTGCAACTCATGGCCTGACAATCACGAACACTCAGTTTGCACTGAGTGCGAGTGATATAGCAACTTGGACGCATCCACGGAGTGGTCACGCTCACCTGCTCGACTATATCATCGTACGTCAGCGTGATATGCGTGAAGTGCGCATAACACGTGTACTGCGTGGTGCTGTGTGGCACTGATTACATATTGGTGAGGACCAAACTGTACATATATTTTCGTAAATCATCTACCACACTCCCGCCGTGAATCGGCGTAAATTTAACATTCCCTCCCTCGGTACCGGGGCGAAGCTTATTGAGCTGGAGAAGGCGATGGCTGCACGACTATGTGATGTGGAATGCATAGCCGCAGTGGGCGACCTGTTGCATCACATTCGCGACTAGGTGACAGTTACTGCCGAGGAGACCATCTGGCGCGCAAACTGTCAGCGGCCTGATTGGTTTGATGAGAACAATGCGACCATTGGCGCATTAATATCTGAGAAGAATGCAGCATTTGCTGCACATGTGGCAGACCACCATGACTTGGAGAAGAGTCAGTTTCGTTAACTTCGACGGCTACTGACACCAGACCTCCGTCGCATAAAATATGCATGGCGGATGGAGAAGGCAAAGCAGATAGAATGCTACGCCGAACACCGGAAACACGAGGGATCCTGTGACTCCTTGTAGGCGGTGTATGGACTGACGATGGAGCGGCTGAGGAAGCTGCTAAATGGTAGTTTAGGCGCTGCGTTCACACAGACTGCATATATAATGCAGAGCTGTCGGAAACACTTTGATTGTCTTGAACAACCGTTCAGTGATCGACTGGCCTACTTTGAACGACCTGAAGCAGCAAGATGTGAATGTGAGTCTGGCGGACACGCCAACACTGGATGAGACGCAGAGAGCACTTGCTCAGCTGCGAAACGTCAACTGTGCCGGTGCCGACAGGATCCCGCTTGAAGTATTGAAACAAGGCGGACCCGCGTTGGTGACTGCGCTGCACCACTTGGTGCAGCGCGTGTGGATTGAGGAGGAAGTGCCTCCTGAGCTCAAGGATGCCGTTGTGCTACCGCTGTACAAGAGCAAAGGGAGCAAGCAATGTTGCACGAATTATCGTGGCACCAACTTGCTGAGTTGTGTGGGCAAGGTGATTGTCTGAATCCTGCTCAACCGCCTCGTCAGTCAAGTTGCGGAACCGAATGTGGCGGAAAAGCAATGTTGACTCCATTCGGGTCGCAGCACCATCAATATGGTGTCTGCGGCCCGTCAGTTGCAGGAGAAGTGCAGAGGACCACATCAGCCGTTATACTCTTTTGCTGATTTCACCAAGGCATCTGATAAGGTGAACAGCGAGGCATTGTGGCTAGTGTTGGGTAAGTTTGGATGTCCGAGTATGTTGGTAAGCTTGATTGAATGTCTGCACAGTAGTATGCGGGCGAGGATGCACTTGAGTGGACAGACCTCGGATGACTTTGCAGTTGTCACTGGTGTGAAACAAGGCTATGTTTTAGCTCCTACCCTGTTTAATATATATCTTCATGCAATGATGTCCTGTGCTTTTGATGTGGCTTGTGTTTACGGTGTTCGTGTGGAGCACCGTATTCATGGCGGGTTGCTAAACATCCATCGTTTCGTTGCGAGAACTCTAGTCTGTGAGACAACTCTCTGTATGTTGCTGTTCGCCGACGACCGTGCGTTGTTTGCACACAGCGCGGACGAGTTGCAACACATGACAAGTGCTCTGGCTTCGACAGCTGCCAAATTCGGGCTCACCATCAACACAAACAAAACTGTCTGTCTCTTTCAGCCTTTACCGGAAGTGCAATCTGCAATATTGCCGCAAATCAGCATTGGTGAGAAAGTTTTGGAAACCATCTCCCGCCTCTGCTACCTTGGAAGTGTGATTTCGGCTGACCAGCAGCTACAAAGTGATCAGCGTATCCGCGTATAGAAGGCAGCGGCGGCATTCGGGAAGCTAGATTATCATGCGTGGAATAACCACCAGCTTATCGTCGGCATGAAGTTCATGGTCTACTAATCCATGGTGCTTTCCGCTCTTCTATACGGCAGCGAAACCTGGACGACGTATCGGCGAGATGTGAGATATCTCGAGCGGTTTCATCAACAGCGTCTGCGACGGATTCTGCGCATCGGTTGCTGCGACAGTTGCAGACACGGAAGTGTTGCGCCGAAGTAGAACGTATGCAGTAGGCTGCATACTTTTGCTGAGACACCTGAGGTGGCTCGGGCATGTGTGGCGTATGTATTCGACGCGGATACCGAAGCAGCTATTATATGATCAGGTGAGTATGTGGAAGCGATATACGGGAAAACGGATGCTTCGTTACTAGGATATGATCAAAGTGAGCCTCACAAGTTATAATCTTGATTGCAGGTCATGGGAATCGAAGGCGGTTGATCGGCGTGCATGGCGCGATCTGATCATGAAGACAGTTGCCGACGTGCAAGAGAAATCCCTCGTGCAGGCGGAGAAGATGCGGAACTGCAGAAGCGGCAGGCACGGATGGGTTGTACTCAATCGACATCGAGCGAATGGTGCCGTAACACATGCGGTCGCGAGTGCCTGAGTCAGGCATGGCTGGTGAACCATGAGCGAGGCCACTCGGGGCCAACACCGAAACGACGACGGATGCTGCTGAGAATGTAGGCGGAACCGGCGCAGCCTTTGTAAGTACGCTACATTTGTTTTAGTAACCGCGTGCTTACATGCTGAGTTTCTTTATTTCAGGTGGTGAGTTTGCCATATTCTCCTAATGCATTTTAACCCCATATTAATGTCAAACTGAACTATCTATTAAATTGCGTACATCTATTAAGCTAATTGCAGTTAAGTTCGTTAACATTTTCTGGTTTGTGGCAATCTAAAATACGTTTTTTGTGATGGAGACGCAAGCGCAGCTAAATTTGGGAATCGAGTGAGAATTGATCGGCCAGCAAATGATAGCACGCGTCAAAGGAATCGAACTATTCGGTCAATATGATAAGTCCGTGGAGTGGAGCTCACTCACACTGGCTGAAAAGCAGACGCAGAACAGTGAGTGACCTTGACCTCCTAAGTAGCATGTTTCGGTTACCAATAAATAAAGTTAAGCTATCCTTAGATACATTCTGTCTTCCGAGTTCTGGCCTTTTGTATTCCTTCGGTTAGCTGAGCGGGTGACTGAGAAGTCAGAAAGTTGCAGTCTCATAGGGCAGCTAGCAGCGGTATAACAGTTGTCAGTGACAGAGGGAAAGAAGAAACGTTACAACATTTCGATGTGTTAAACCTCTCACGGGCAACGAATTTATTTCACATGCTCATTTTGTGAAGAGTTATGTCATAGTAACTGTATGCATTCTTCGATTTATTTTATTTGGCATCGCCGTTTCGTGATTGGCTGTTGCTTGATATCCCCCGTGTGGCTGCGCTTGATGTGCATGTTGACAAGGGGCCTACCTGTCTATTACCCACTACCTCGTCCATCGGGCTCCAGGAGACAGTTTGTCGTTGCTAAATAGGACGGGATGCACGGTCCTTGTGGCCATTCTAAGCACGAAGAGTGGTTCCATGCACTCAGTGTGCAGCGGACTACGGTCCAGCCACCGCCTTGTGTGCGATTGATTCCTAAACGTCATTGTGTTTGCCTGTGAAGGAGTGCGAGCCGGCTCCGTTGATGAAACGTGGCTCCCATCCACATGCATCCTGGTCTTATTCCTTCGGATTTACACTGGATATGGGGTGTGTGGTTGGAGCTGTGCGCGGTGCAGTACAAGCCACCCATAGTCCCTCTGTAGGCACAGGCGTCCTGTGGTTGTCTAATGGCGACCACAGCGACAGGCGAATCCGGAACCGGATGCCGCCATCCAATAGGTGCTAATAGGAGTAATTGTTACAGTCGCACAATTTATTCAGTTCTTTTATTAGCCGCACAGTTTTAGTAGGCGAAACGAGTTATTATTATTCTTCCCAGGTTAGTAAAATGAGAACATACAAGCGGCAAACGGATCGGAGGACGTTTACGAGAGATAATAACGTCGGCTGTCTCTGCTGTGGTGGACAATGGTAAATCCATCAGACACGCTGCCATAAACTGGCGTGAAGTGTAAAACTCTTGCTCGATACGTTGAAACAGAAAGGCCCACTGGAACACCAGCAAATGCTAGTTATGCTTATGGAGCGATAAGAATGGTATTAGAAGAACAGCTGGAACAGAGCCTTGTTGATTATTGCTGTGTGGAGTCTGGGATACTAGTTGGTAATCAATGATACGTAAGTGACGTGTCGAATACGGGACAGTATAGAAGTTGGAGGCAACTGAACCCAACATGTATTGTGCAGGCTACAAAAGTAGTAACCGAATCAACAGGAGCGATAAACGGTGCAGCAAGTTACTCGCCAAAACAGTTTATGAAAACGGAAGTACCGTAAATATAACAAGTGGGCGTGTTGAAGGTTAAAATAACAGTGGAATCCAATGTTACAAAATACTGAAGGCGTGTGTTTTCATGTACATTACAGGCACCTCCCTCTGAAGGATGGAAGCCTTCGATGGAGCTGTTTGTGGAGGGAGAACGGGAGGTGAGGATGAGTGTGAATAGTAGCATGGGCTTGAACACGGGCTTACTGGATGGGGTGTGTAGCAGAGTTCGCCGGGTCC
Organism: Dicrocoelium dendriticum; assembly: GCA_944474145.2. Taxonomy (NCBI): domain Eukaryota; kingdom Metazoa; phylum Platyhelminthes; class Trematoda; order Plagiorchiida; family Dicrocoeliidae; genus Dicrocoelium; species Dicrocoelium dendriticum. The sequence continues at coordinate 64,810,711 of OX104064.1, forward strand.
AGCTTTTTTAATTATTTATGATGATCGTGTGGACCAGAGTGCATCATCGGTGGGCCGTCGGCGCTGCCTGGTCAGACTGCACAAAAATTGTCTAGCCAAGGAAAAAAGTCAACAAGACCTTTCTTTCGATGCAGACCCGACGCTCGAGAGGTGTCACTCCCCCCCCACTCAAGTTCGCGATCCTCCTCCCATGAAGAAATCCGGCGTCATCATCGGCAACGCGTAGCCGGGCGACTGGAAACCAAACTGGTAGTTACCGTTTGCGATCGAGGGCGACTGACTGTTCCTTGGGTCAGGAAGGGGCCATGAGCCTGCTTGCGAGTCACACGAGTGTTGCGTTAAGCCGGTTGGCGAGTCACTCAAGGGTTGACTTAACAGTTCCAGTGGTTGGGTTTCTAGAAGGCAGAACTCAGAGAGGGTGGGCAAGGGTCGGGTGAAGTGGCTTGACGTCGGAGAGAGAACATGGCAGGTATGATAAAAGCACATACGCCTTTTAGGTTTTCAAAATGCTTTGGGATTTACTGTCGATTTTGAAAAACGCTTGTGGATGAAACGCACGATTACCACTAAAGACGAAAAAGGTGTGTTTATGGTGATAGCAAATGTTTACAAAATCTGTAAAACGGACCGGAGGTTTAACCTGTCTACCGCGTCGGTCGGTTGCCTGAAGTTGAAGGGGGGCAGATTGAGGGTCAAGGGGAACGGAGGGTTTGGGGGTATCCAGTGCTCAGAAAGTCATCGCAGGTGCGAGTGCTTGTGTGATAGTACCAGGATGGGTTGCAAGCGGCTGGTCAAAGAAATCCACATTGAGGTGGTCGATGGACACCGTTGTTCGGTGACCGTTCTGGTCTAATGTGAAGTGTTTCGGAGTCCGTTACAGGACTCTGAAAGGGCCAGTGTAGGGAGGCTGGAGAGCGCGCCTCCCTGTGTCGGTGCGGAGAAAGACGTGAGTGCAGATAGAGACGCTGTGCATTTGCCCATCTCTAGTCTGCTCACGGGGAGGAGTCGGGCGTAGTGAACGCGTGCGTTGAGCTAGGGAGAACGCAAAGTTAGGCGGAGGCATACCCGACAATGCGGGAGATGAAACGAATTCTACTGGCAACCTTAGTGTTGTGTCGTAAACCAGCTCTGCTGGTGTAAATAACAAATCATGTTTGATGCGGATGCGAATGCCTAAGAATACGGGCGAAACGTTTTCGCTCCAACTAGGGTCAGAGGAGGCGCGGAGCGGGGTTTTAAACTGTTTATGGAAGCGTTTGACTAATCCGTTGGCTACGGGGTGCTAAGCTGTGGTATGAATGCGGTGACAGCCTAAAAATTTGCGGAACGTATCAAATCGTGAAGATTCGAAGGGCGCTGCACGGTCAGTTGTGATGGTGGATGGGCATCCGTTGTGCGAGACGCACCGATCTAAGAAGGCCCGGATAACAGTCTCAGCAGTGTAGTCTGTTGCGGGAATGGCTTCCGGCATCTAGTGAAGCGGTCGACACATGTATGAATGCCTACGAATCCGCGTAAAGGAGGAAAAGGACCTAGCAGATCTAAGTGTACATAAGAGAACCGAGAGTCCAAGCGGGAAATGAACCAAAAGAACTGCGAGTGTGACAATGTATTTTGGAGCGATGGCATTGAAGCCAGGCGCGAGCCCAGGTACGAACATCTGCTTACGCGTGGCCAAACGAAACGTTCGTTGATCAGTTTCAAAGCTGCACAGATCCCGTGATGTGATAGTGAGTGCAGTGCGTCAAAAACTGTGCGTAGGAAGGAGACGGGCATGAGGAGCCTAGGACAACTTGTGAAGTGTCACAGAGAGTGGTTTCTTCCATGGTTTGGAGAGGAACAGGTTGCACATGCAGTGAAGTGGACTGCAGAGTGCGCTGTATGTCTTCATCTTGGGCGTGAGCCGATGCCATGGCGGAAAGGTCGACGGTAGGCAAAGACGAGTGAGCTTGACGCGTGAGAGAGCGTAGGCGACGGGGTTGTCGACATCTTGGACATGGCGTATGTCAGCCGTGAACTGCGTGACAAAGTCTAGGTGTCTGGTTTCCTATGGTGAATATTTGTCGAGGGCGGAGTTGAAGGCGAAAGTGAGGGGCTTGTGGTCAGTGAAGACCGTGAAAGCGCGGCCTTCGAGTGTGTGCTAGAAGTGACGAATAGCTAGGTAAATAGCGGACAGTTCTCTGCTAAGCGTGATGTAGCGCAATTCTGCTGGCTGCAAGCGTTTGGTGAAGAACCCAAACGGTTGCTATTGCCAACCAACGTGTTGTTGGAGGACGGCTCCTACCGCGACGTCCGAGGCATCAGACGTGATAGAAAGTGGTGCAGTCGATTCAGAATGTGCGAGATAGCATGTTGGAGATAGCATCCTTGAGCTCGATGAAGGCTGTTCGTGCTGTGTCCGGGAAACCGAACTTACGTTAACTCCCTCTGAGTAGGTCAGTCAGAGGCTGCATGGGCTGAGCGCAGCGCGGAATGAAGTTTCGATAGTAGTTGACCAAACCACAAAATCGACGGTGCTTAAATAACGCCGGAGTTGGGAAGTCCTTAATCGCCTGGATTTTATCAGGAAAGACTTCGATACTAGATGATGAAACGAGGTGGCCTAGGAATTCGACCGTTGACTTGCTGAGTTCGGGTTGACTGTGGCAAAGTGTTGGGTCAAGTGATGGAAGAGATCTCGAAAGTGGTCGATATGCACTTCTTCCGATGAATTTGCTACTAAAAATACGCGAAGTCTAGGTTACGCGTGATATCGTGGATGAAGCGTTGGAAAGTTTGTGCGGCGTTGGAAAGTTTGTGCGGCGTTGCACAGTCCAGATGGCATACTTAAAAATGCAAACAAGCCGAAGGGAGTGATGATGGCTGTTTTAGGAATGTCATTTTCTTCCACAAGTATCTGGTGATAGACGCGAACCAGATCGATCTTGCTGAAGATCGTCTTATCTGTGACGCATGCAGTAAGGTCCTGCATGTATGGGACAAGATACCTATTTGAGACGGTTAGCCGATTGAGAGCGCGGTAGTCACCGCGGTGATACCATGTGCACTGAGTTTCCTTACAGTGTCCACAATCATCTGGCCTATCGCATCGACCAAGAAGTCGAAATACCTAGAAAAGTCAATGACAATAATGCAAACGGGACTGCAGCACCGGTGTATATCAAGCGGAACGTGCGCCGGAGACCTACATCTATGATAAACGACCGACGACCGTAGGTTGTTATTGGTGTACTTTGGCTTGCCCACAAAAAAGCGGTAGGCTCACCTAATATAGGGGGAATGACGCTGACCTCCGCGCCGGCATCAATTAAGAACTGGGTCTCGGAATCATAATCCCTAATATAGATGAGACGGTTTTGAGTTTTGCTGATGTCGTTTGTGGCCATTACAAGCCGTTGTGGCTACATGGCTGTACGCACTTACGAGATTTAGTTCCGAAACGCGAGTGGTAAAAGCAGTAACCTGTGGCATCAGGTTTTGTGCGACGGGGCGATGATCCAGAATCTCTGCGGTGCTTACGGTTTAAATTGAGCTTCTCGATATAGCGCTGAAGAGACGCTATCTGCGATGATAATGCGTCTATTGCCGACGGCTGGCTTGTCGCGCTTGTCGGTGTGGTTGCGTCAGAACAAAGCTTCTTAGGTGCTTTGGTTTTAGTCTCGGGCTGGTGTCTTCCGATGACGCGGTCTGCTAGATCTGCAATTGCTGTTAGTGGCAGGTCACTTGCTACTGCAAGGATAGTCTGAGTGATTTTAGGAATGCGTTGCATCCACAACTTCCGGAGAATCCCTACGTCCATCTTGGACTTGCTGATAAGTTGTTGCATTGCACGCAACAAGGCTAAGAGCATCCCGTCTCCCAGCTGCAGATCCCTAAACATTTTCTGCAGTTGGACCTTGTCAGAAAGCGTGATTCGCTGAATAATAGCTTGTTTAAGAGTCCTGTATTTCCGTACTAGAGGTCGGCAAAATATGATGTCTCTCACCTGCCGAGACGCTCCAACCGAGGCCAGCTCAGAAGTGCGGGCTTTCATTCCTCTGGACCAAGTCATCGCTTGGCCACCCCTCCTCTTCTTCCATCCACACCCCCGGCGTGCAAACAACACACGTCGCGGGAGTCGGTGGGTTGGCATGCGTAACACGAGGCCGAATCATCGGAGCCTGATGCGTGAAATAACGGTGCTGAACGGTTCAGTTCTTTTCCTATGCCGTAAACGAGGCGCCGAACACGCTCGTTGCTCACGCGGTGTTCCCACCAGATGTGAGCTAAATTACGAAGTCACCGGTGGTCGAACGTAACTAGACTCTTCAGGTCCGCTGCTTTATCGGCCAGGTTTCACAACCGTACAAAAGGGTCGAACGTACTGCTGCATTGTACACTCTACCTTTCAGGGCAAGAGTGATGTCGTGCCGGCGCCATAAGTGGCGAAGGTTGGCAAAAGCGCCCCGAGCTTTTGCTATACGATTCGTGATTTCATCTTCAATCCCACGGGCGCTGATACCACCTACCAGGTAGTTGAATTTTTGAACGACTTCTAGCTGATCCACACCAACGGTCAGCACAGGAGGCGGTGCAGACCAATCTTGGAAGAACGCTTTGCACTTCGAGGGTGCGAAGCAAAGCCCGAAGTGACGGACAGCTAGTGCTAATCTGTCCAGTGCCGCTTGGCACGTTTGTGAGCTGTCGCAGATTAGGGCAATATCATCAGCATACTCCAAGTCAAGAAGTCGTTCTCCTGGGAGCAGATCCACACCTTCTAAGTCGTGTCCTGTAAACGCGATTTCCATGACTTCGTCAACAGCGAAGTTGAAGAGGAAAGGTGACAGCGGGCATCCTTGTCTCACGCCGCTGGAGATATTAAAGGGCGACGACAACTTGCCGTAAGCCCTCACTCTGCCCGAGCTACGTGCATATAATGCTCGGATAATATTCACATATTTCTCAGGTACACCTTTCCTGAGTAGACAGTCCCAAAGTGCATGTCTATCCACCGTGTCGAATGCACCTTTGATATCGAGGAACACGACAACGGTGGGCCGCCAATATATGTGACGGTGCTCCAACAACTGACGCAAGGTGAAGATGTGGTCAATGCAGCCACGACCTCGACGAAATCCAGCTTGCTCTTCACGAATCTATCTTTCACGAGTGCCAGTCAGTCTGTGAAGGATGACAGAGGCAAGCAATTTGGAGGCAATGGAGATCAGACTGATTCCTCTATGGCTGCCGCATTCCGATCGTGAGCCTCCTTTGAAAATTGGGACTATGATGGAGCGGCTCCAATCGGTTGGGACAGTTTCCTGTTCCTACAGTTTCACTCGTAACTCGTATAAATTATCCACAAGGCAGGTCCCCCGAATTTGAAGAGGGCTGGAGGAAGGTCATCAGGTCCCGCGGCTTTGTTTAACTTCAACAGTTCGATCTCACGTACGACTTCTGAGTGAGAGGGTGGATCCAAAGGGACAGCCCAGTGAGTGGGACGATCAGTGGCCGGGGAGAAATCTAACCATTCCGACCGATTAAATTGCTTTTCTTAGTTGTCAGCCCAACGCTCTCAACGTTTTGATAAGTTGTGGATATGCTGTCCACTCTCGTCACGTATAGTTTCACTAACACCAGATCTTCTGCTGCCCGTTTCCCGTATAAGACGGAATAACTTACGATGGTTACCAAGGGCAGCGGCCATTTTCATCTCTGATGCACGATGAGACCACCAGGATTCGCGGTCTCTATTCAAGCTAGCGCGGAGTTTCACTCGGAGCACTTTGCGGGTTTCACTGTGTTCGCTTCCAGCCGGAATATGCCGGCGAGCATCGATAAGTTCCAGAGACTGTGAAGAGACCCAATGTCCATGTTGACGATTAGACATACCACATGAGGATTTTCCTGCTGCTAGTAAGGTCTGGTGAATATGAGACCAGTGAGTTTCAATTGCATCCAGTGAGTGATTATCCAACTCGCATGACAACGTACTTTGATACGCATTCAGAACAGCTGGCTTCGCAAGTTGACTGGTGTCCATGCGGTCACAACGTCGTCATGGGCGTCCGCCAAAGCGCATCCGCATGTCAGCACATACAAGTGCATGGTCGGTGTCTACACATGTGCTCCAAATCGAGCGACTGTTCTGGACGCAACCTCTCCATCGGTAACTTATCGCAATGTGATCGATTTACGTCCATAGCTGATTCGAGGCTGGTAGGCGCCAAGTCAACCTCCAGCGGGTGCTGTGTCGGAAATTAGTGCTCGTAAGAAATAAGCGAGCATCTTCACACAAATGAAGTAACCGCTCACCGTTATCATTACGGGAGCCTACACCGTGCTGAGCGTCCAGATGCAGTTCCTTAGTGGACAATATTTCAAATTGAGGTTCCAGATCCCCAGCCAGAACAAAAGTGTCTAACCTTCGTCTGTGGCGAAGGAGCTGGGTCACCTGACGTTGGAAGTCGTCTTTTACCGAGTCATCGCTAGAGTTTGTCGGTGCATAGGCAGCGATAACGAATAGACACCTATTAGTCACACGCGTTTTCGAAGCCTTGAACGAGCCAGCCAATCGGACCGCACACATCCGGCTACTGATTGGAATCCGAACCACCAGTAGCTTCAGCCCGGGGACTCAGGGCAATACCAACAGCTGCTTGGCCGGTGCTCGAAGCTGCATCGTCCCCGGAAAGGCGCAATGAGAAAGTGCTGACAGTGTCACCTGAAGGGGATGGCAGAGTGAGCACAGAGCTCGAGTCTTGCAGGCGGGTCTCCGATAAACAGCGGATATCGATCGAGAGGATCTCTAATGT
>OX104064.1:64817962-64846039 GCA_944474145.2 Dicrocoelium dendriticum
AGCGACAACTGAAATGATGACGAGAAGATGCGTTTAAGCGACGGAAATGTTCTGGAGAACCTTCAAATGGCATTCACCAAACATGTATCTAATAAAGTGTTCGCAAGGGGCTGTCAGGAATGTTGCCAGCAGCTTCATATCGAAGCTCCTTGGTTGTGACGAATGAAACACAACCTGATAAACCAGAAGACATTACGATCTGTCCACATTACAAGTGCAACACTCGGAGACTTTGTTGGAAGAACCAGGACAGATTTTCGCTCTAACTGCTGTCCAGGGCAATAGCATACCAGTCACAATTAGGCCTTATACAAGAACATCCCGCACTAAAGCTGATACATACCTCAACTAGAAATCGGTAAAGGTCATGTTCCACTGGGAAAACAGCACAAGGAATTCGTTTAGAATGGCCTAAAAAATATATAGCCTGAGGAAAAAAGTTACACAAAAACAGCACCAAAGACGGTGCACCGTAACCTGCCTATAAACACAGACACTGCCGAGTCCTTATTTCATTCAAGCGGCAACGTGATCACAACTGTACCTAGTGATTTGTGCCTATTACTGGAACAGCTTCTATCACATCCGGGAATTATATTTATTATTATTATTATTATCATTAAGAAAGGTTCAGTGGCTAAAATAGACTCAATGTTATTTTGAAGGCTGGCGATGCATGCAATAGGAAAAGTATGAGGATTATCTTGAGGTCGCATCAAATGAGTACTCACCTGCTGCAGAGATGGTGCTAAAACTGAGGCTCACGAAATTCGGCGACTGAGAACGCAGTACATCCAGGTAATGAGCAATAGACACTTCAGTGAGGCGATCAGGTGCTGGAATGGGAGGATCGCCAGCCGGAGGGCACAAATCGCCACGCATGGAAGCGTCCTGGTTATCGGTACCCAGAGCACGATTACGAGCAGCGGTTTCGTCTAACCAGGCAAGAAAATCACACAACACAAAAGAATCCGTCACATGTGCCTGACGAATACCGGCCAGTTCAGCGTCTGTTTTAACGGCTTTCAATGATGCAATTGGTGATGCGGCTATCAGACGCCTCGACTCCGGTACCCGGGACACAACCGCGTAACTTGCGGTGTGGTCGAGCCAGACGCGAGAGCGGGAATCAGATGTCTCGGATATTTTGATCGCAAGATGATCGAAAAATTCCGTATAGGGATGAACATCAATCTGAGTTGATGTAGGAGTATAAGAGCCGGATTCAGATATAAACGAAATAACCACTTACTTGTACTAGATGGTTCTATTGCAAACAAAAAGTCCAAAACTTAATGGCGTGAGAAAGATGAGCGGGACGCTCCGCCGTGTCATCATCCATCAGAGATTAACTAGGCTGGGACATAGTATTGAATAGTTAGATGGGGCAGTAGGTTGGATACCCTACATTTCAAATGCATCAGAATTTAACGGCAGTGAGTGGAAAGAGAAAATAGAAAGGAAAGTTGAAAACAAGAACGCTCGGAGTAATGGATGAGCAGAGGAGGTAGATCGAGAAATGTGCTACTTTATATGCTGATCAATCCAACGGAGTGATGTCGCTTTTTAAAGGTCCTCACAAAGAATGCTAATGAAACTGTACGGCTAGCACAGCTTCGAAAGTCAAGAATGGTTCCACGCACATGAAAGTGAGTAAGCTCACATACCGACCGACTGTCCTCGCTGAATTGCGCGTTGAGTATGTCCCTCGATTCGACCATAGCGGTATTGGTCAGGAAAATATCGATCCTTGGCACAGTGATAATAAGATGTGCGTAAAAAACTGGATTGTACTGGATGTCGTTGCCTCGTAGATTCAGCAGCCAAGCAATTTCGTCCAACGCTGAGACAACAAGCATACCGGCTCCCTTCATGAGCATCTGGTCTCGAACGCGTTGTAGTTTGGTCTGCCACGAGTCACCGGAAAATGAAGTGGGGATGCTGAAAATCGGATTCGCTGGTCGCGGGGGACGCGAACAATCTTCCATAGGCATCTTAGAGGTTGCATCCCACGCAAGATCGATCAAGTTGGCGTCCGTAACTGCAATCAGTTGACGACTTGGAATTTGGTGGTCCCCCTCACTCGGATTGGTCTTGAACTCGGCCTCAGTTAGTTCATCCTGATAATGCTTTATCTTCAAGAAGGGTATCAACCTAGGATCGTAGCCAATTCGAGAATCCGGGGAAGTGTTTTCTACCAACCAGTTAGCTTCAGTAAGTGTGGAAGGAAGGCCTGCTTTCATAAGAGTCCAATTCTGGTCTAGTTCATGGGATGCCTGGGAAAAAACGAGGTGAATTAGTCGATTGATATCTGCGCATATTCAAAGTAAAATGTCACTTTTGTGACGCGCCGAATTGTGAGACGTGAATTTATGCGAAATCACGCGTAAAAGTAAAAAGCGACTGTCGTTGCTGATATCGGCGCAGACGCGTACATTTGGCACGTAATGAGCCACACGCAAATGTGCTCGTCAGAAGTGAGATTGTCGTAAAAAGGAAGATCCAAAGCGAGGAGTCTAACGGGCACCCTGTTTACTAAGAACGTGGTGACAAATTGCTGATGAAATAGGGGAACATGTGTGAGTCCTCGCATAACTGGGCATCCGATAAGCAAAGCAGTTGCGACGCAAGGAAACAACTCAAAGGGACAATTATTGCTGGGCCTAATGGGCTTTTCATGTCAAGGAACAATCGCGCCTACATCTTCGATAACTCGACCTATGCAATGTTTCAAAACGATTGTCAGGTCCAAAGAAGGCCAGTGGGTGAAACCATGATTAAAAAAGACGGGCAAGAAATCCAATCTCACGTTCGGAAAACTGAGCGATTAACCGGACATTTTAAAGAGAAATTCATTCGATCCAATGTCCCCCCCTGTTTGTCCGGTTGCTCGTACTCATTTGGGACGCTGGCACAAAAAGCAACCAGCGCTGCTGAGATCTTGTGTGAGCTGGCAGCGACTAAAGACGATACCTAATAGTTGTTGATCTAACGGCTCAAGTCAACAGGCATAAGGTAGGAACGTACAGGTAGAAGTAGCAGTCTGCTTCGATCTGTAGTGTCTTAAAGTCTGTCACCCATCAGTGGGATAAATTTCCATTCTGAAATACTCGCACTGTAACTTTAGAAGCTGTGTGTAGGAATACGAAAGACTGTAGCTTTAGTTCATCAAGACAAATGGACAGTGTCAAGATTTCTGCACTTCTCAACTTCACTTTTACTTATGATCGAAACAAGCGTGAGTGTTGCCGGTACGTCGGCAATCTAAACCCAGACAGGTGGTTGAGCAGTAGCCATAGAGTATGTGGACGATGTATCAGTTCTTCTTCAATCTCTTCCGAGTGGATTTAAGCATGGTACAGCATGTTTAGCATGGGCTTTGCATCATCATAAATGACCCAAAACACAACTGGTTCTCACTAGCACTTAAGAACAAGCTTAATTCAGTTCAATCAGGCAATTCACAGTTGGGAAGCGAAGAACGGTGGACACGATGCACGTCGACTATGTATACCAGTAAATGAGGAAAGCAGGAAAAGAAGATGGACACAAGCAAACAATCATAGCACCACAATGAAGAAGAAACGAAAAGACATTATTCATTGGATGGGTTACTTTTTGAAGCCCTCTCTGTGTGAATGAATTGCGACGCGCAACCTCAATGTAGATCGAGATTCGAATTGAGGTGAACGTTGGCCAATTCGGTCATTGGGACCGTAAGTGAGGGAACAGATGGATGTAGGGCGTTTCCCGCTCGGAAATGCCGGTTAACTAGGGGTACTAAGCCCTACGCAAAAATTCCGTTCGCTTCATGGATGGGCGATGTGGAACTTCCACCTCCCTTTGAACCAAACCAGTGGACCTAAGACAGGAAGAAGGCTTGCACCAAAGTGAAAAAGTATTTCAGGCAGTCACTTCATGTTTTTAAACCGCATCGTTGATCGAACACACTGGGGCTTTACCCAATTAAACGTGGTGCCGAATTAAACAACAGAAAGGGATACGAAAAACGAACTCTCAATGAGGATGGTTCGAATCTAATAGCAGCACAATGGTAACACCAAAAGGTATGTCTTTAAGCACTAGCTAGCGGGACGCCGTATCGTTAAATCGCTGTTTCCTATATACAATGGCTATACTAAACGGACTGTCCAGTAAGCAGGGTTCATGCGTTGGTTGAACAGCCGAGTTGAACTCTTTGATCTTATAAGTAAGCACAATGCCGCCGCCAAAGATGATTCAGGGCTAGAAGGACCACATGAAACATGGAACAATCTGCACCGGAGGCGATCAGCGGGGAAACAGGTGAATAGATCGACCATTTCAAGTAGCCACTCAGTATCTGTGATATCTGATAACCAATCGGTCCAGTTCCATAACAGCATGAATGGGTGAAATTCAGACGGAATCAGAAGACGCTATGTTTCAGTCAACAAATAAGTATGCGTTAAGATTTACTATTCCAGCCGCCCCTTTTGTGCTTGCTTTGTTATGCAACGAAACAAGAGCTTAGCGTGGTGTCTGTTTCAAGGCTTTCGTGATCTCCGGAACTAGCAGGGTGACACTTTTTAAGTGTATTCATAGGTAATAATGCCCGATAGGCAAGATGTTCGGTGTTATAAAGAAGTAGCCCCGGTGTACTCCACACCCGAGGTTGGCGAGAGGCTGGTGACCGTCTCCGTACAAAACTTCGTCATAGGATGCAGCAGTTTACGGGTTAGGCGCTCAGCTTAGCTGACAGAGGGAACGAGCGCCATGGACGGCTCCTGATAATGAGAGAGAGCACCACACTACAATAATGGTTTACCACCGCTGGCACAATGCGAATACAACACTAAGGGCGTGTCTTCCGGAGGAGGAACCGGGATATGATAAGGTTTCGGGGATGTTCGTGCAACACAAGTTATTGCTGTCACGTTTGGAACAACTACGAACTGATGAGGAAAAAGATGAGCTACGCAGGATTCGGGAGCAAACAAGGTAAAGAGACAAGCAAGAAAACTGCAAGTGTACACAGCTGTGAAATCTTCGAGGAGGAAGTGAAATGAATGGCACGAGTGACACACGAAGGGAAACTCGTTAGGCAGATCGATTTTACCCATCGCAATTGTAAGCATTCTGATGCAGTAACGCTAAAAGCCCTATCAACCACGATAAGAAAAATAGTATATGAACTGACAAACATCAAGGAGTCACAGGCTAAATCGGAGGTCAGACAGGAAGCCCTACTAAAAGCTACGGCCAAATGAGGATGGGAAATCAAAAGTGAGTGTCTCTTGGACGAGAAATCAGTATCGTCCATGTAACCGCAATACCAAAAAATGAAAGGAGTGAATGCAAAAATATATCTATCAGTTCTATTAAAATATTTCGTCGTGAGAATAAACGAAGGTGGACCCACTTGCAAATGATACCGCCCATCGGTCCACAAAGCAGCCTTATCTAGTGTGACAATCACAGTAGACACTGACCCCGAGAAACCGGAGATGAAGGCATTCCGCTTGTCCGATGCGTCAACATATTCACTAAAGTGCTCATCCTCAGAAGGATTTATGTACGCCTGCAATTGGTGGGAACGTAGGAGAGTGCGGAGTTCCCTAAGCCTAGTTGACGTGCATACGCGCCGCATTTAGAGCTGAAAATAAGGATATGAAGAGTCCAGGCATTGTGAGGATAAGATGAGCAAGCGCTCACCGAACGTGCATGGAAGAAAGTTGTATACCAATTCATGCTATAAATGTATCAGTGTCACGCAAAGGCACAAGCCGTAACACTATTAACATATACGGATTATAGAGTCTGAATGATAGAAAAAGACGAGCATCTTCACAAAGGTGTAGCAACCGCTCACCGTTATCATTACGGGAGCCTACACCATGTTGGCCACCCAGATGAAGCTCATCAGAGGATAATTTCCGAGTTAGGAGTTCACCAGCAAGCACCACGTTATCCGTGCTTCTTCTGTAACGGAGGAGCGTATTCAGCCGACTATAGAATTCATCTTTCACAGAAGCAGTGTTGCAGTTTGTGGGGGGAATGGATCGCAATGATAAACAAGCACCGTTTGTTCCCGCACAACTTCGAAGCCTAGAACGAGCCAGCCAATCTAACGACGCACCCGACTGTTGACTGGGATCAAATCCATCAGGGCAGCTTCAGCCCGAGGACCCAAAACAATGCAGACGCCAGCTTGACCGGCATCTGAAGCTGCGTCGTCGCCAGACAGGCGCAATGAGAATGTGCCGCCAGTGTCGTATGCGGGGGATCGCAGAGTAAGCACGGAGCTCGAATCTCGCACCCGGGCTTCTGATAAACAGCAATTATCGATCGATAGGGTCTCAAGTGTTCGGGCAAGTACTGCCTGTTTGTCGATCTGCAGCAAAGTGCGCACATTGGAGCATGCAAGTCTTAGCGAAGATCGAGGACTCCAAAGGGAAACGGATAAACTGACGTTGTCCGCTTGGTTGTACATGGACTTGTCGACTGGAACGGAGCGACGCCTTGCGATTGTGTGCGAGTTGAGACCTAAAGACAAGTAACTAATGCGGAAAGGTGGGGGAGGGCTAAGAATATGGAGATTGAAAACAAGGGGATAAAAGTGGTTGGAGCGGACGCTAAGGATGAAGAGCGTAAGAGGGGGAATAAGAAAGCGGGAAGGCCTGAGCAGTAGCATCAAAGCCACTATCCAGCCTGCTTGATGTAGCAGATAGGGTTACGTTGATTATCTTTTGCGATTGTCACAACATCAAGAAATCGTGTGGAGTGAAGTTCATACAGCTGTATTTCGCGGGCAGGATACTGTCAGGTTGCCCAAAACTAGACAGGAAAACAATTAGGGTTTTCAGCTAAAATCTTCGGTTCCTAAACCTTACCGCAAGGTGGCGGAGTTTTGGCACTGGGCTACAAAAAGTTTTTTATGGAGTAAGGAGCCACCATTACTTTAAGCCCCAACCTGGAGGGCCAGGAGACTGAGTTTGTGTGGCCTCTAACTATTGATCGATGTGGTATGAGTGGCTCTGAAAGTGTAAAAAGTACCACCCAGCGTAACTCAACGGATCACTGATGCACACAAATCATCGCATCAGGTTACGGTCCAGTCTCGTCCTGATGGCAAAACGGGGCCTGTAATGCGTGGAGGAAACTCGGTAGTATAGGACGGCCTGGGAAACGAAGGCAGAGAGATTGCGGGAAACTGCCGTGGGCTCTTCCAACAAAACAATGCTGGTGAGTCAAGGAAGCCATACGTCACTGATATGGAGCGGAGACCTACGGACGAGTTAGTAAAGAGAAATAAATGCCCTCACTTTGAAGTTGGCCTAGGTTAAAAACTCCAGATTATCCAGCCGGGGTCCGAAAGCTGATGAACACACTCATTGATATGAGGAAAAACTGATCACAATGGCGTCTGTGTTGTGAGGTATTTCATTCCACTTCCTATATCTTAGCCCCACCACCTAACCACGAGCTCGTTTTTAATGCATCATGTAAAGCAAAGCAGAAGAATATTTTTGCATTGATTTGCATTGTTGTTTTTGCGTGTTCCATTTTTACTGCCACCAGGTTAAGTTGTGTTGCTGCATCATCAAAGATTGGTTGTCGGTATCATTAAAAGGCTTATTGGGTGCGTTCTGTAAGACGTCTAACTCGGTGCCCGGCTGTGGAGGCGCCACGCTAATCAACTTCGGTGAGCGCTTTGTTGTACTAAAATGAGGGGGTCACTTAGCCTTGATCTTCTATTGGAATCATTCAAAATGAAAAGGCATACTGAGATCGGAACGACTCGTAACCTGGTGCTAATGACAGACATCGCATCCTAGCCCAGACGCAAATTCAGCATTGCACGGAAGCCGGTGACTCTATAACGTGACCCTAGAAGGAGAACGTACGAACAAACTAAGGGGAAGGTGCTGTTTCCGGAACGCACATCAACGTAACTCGCGACCCATAGTCAAAACAATCATCTGACCCAAATTTCGGAATAAGATTAAATCAACAGGTCAAAACCGGCTAATGCCTAAGGGCCGAAACGAAACAGACAGAAAAAGAATCGATCAACAGATTAGTGTTGATCTGAGGTCGACACATATGATCAATCAAGCCATAGATAGAGCAGACTGTTTAGTGCAATTTGACACACGCCTGAACTCACGTCTCTGGTCTCCGATGGATTCAGTGGCGTAACAACTACTTTTGGCGCCCGGAGCGGAAATAAAATTTTCGCCCTGAGAACAGAATAGGTGCGTGAAGGCCACACAATCGGCTAATGGTATAGTGTACATTCGTTTTCGATGAAATAAATGATCGTTTAGAACACTGACGTTAATGTGGAGAAAGTGATCACAATGGGGCAAGTAAATGAATTGCCGGGTTGAACGTTCACACAGATGTGGCACATGGCGTAGATGTGGTGTTTATCATACAGAGTAACATTAGAATAATTCAACCTCAGCTTATTCGGATGTATTGCCCTTTATGTTTGGGATAGAACAATCGGTGGTACCAAAAGTGTCGCCACCTGTCACCTGCCAACCGGGGCGGACAGTTCCCCTATCCTACGCCTCTGGATAGATTCCAGCATGCTGTAAACTGCCATTCTTGTTAATTTTTTACCGGGGGGTTGGCCTACTCTAACTGGCCTACAAAACAAGCTATTGTTTGGACAAACACGTACACTACACAAGGAATTCATTGCATTAAAATAGCAGAAAATGTAACCATGTGTTTACCCCTGCCTCACAGTAGAAACAACTAGTTAAGGCCAGTCTCCTCTCACATTTTCGCTCTGCAATCATCGGGATCGTGTTGTCGCACGCAAGTAGGCCTATCCGTTGGACGTCGTTTAGGATTAGTGGAGTCGTAGTAGATTTGAGTTATGTTCACTAGTCTGCACGTAGGAAACAATGAGGCGCTCGTTCGTTGGTTTAAATAGAAGAAATATAATAGAAAGCAAAAGGGATTAGCATGAAAACGGGTATATTTATTTCCTTTATATATCGTCATTTTTTCATTTGAATGACACCGTACTAAACACATGAGTTTGGATACTAAAATTGACGTCGGCTGATGTGTCCCGACTGTCTGATTGGGGTCTGAAGGATGAGGAACAAGTCTGGTTGGATACATTAGTTAACATGGCAAAGAACCGACCTCAATGGCGTTTGTGTTGTGGGTTACACTGTCCCTCCCCATCGCGCTTACCTTCCCCCTTCAAGCGCAATCTCACTTGACGTATAATCTGTTACACATAGTGTGTTTCCTGTTTCTCTACATTCGATAGTGTTCCGTATACTGCTTTTCGTATGTCGTCTTTATGTATTGCGGCACATTAGTTGAAGTGTGTGCTTCACCTTCAGGTAATGTGTAATGACGATGATGGTGAGCACTAACATACGGAGTTCTTCCAATGGCTTCAATTGAGTGCATGATTTTAAGAGCCCACTGCCATTGACATTCCTTGTACTCGAGTCTCCAGCCAAAAAGACGCACGCAACCAACGGTGGCGAGATGTAAGTCAGCAATTTCATGTTCCTTCCCATATGATATGTACTAATCTAATTCTGCATGGTTGAATAGTGAACATTGCGGTTAAGTCTTGCACAACGCACGTAAGATATAAATGAGCAAGCGCAATAAGCGACCCAAAACAAGCTGGTTGAAGGAAAGATTTGTGTTTTCAAGGCAACAACATTCGTGTTCAAGGCTGTAAACTTTGTGTTGCCAACAAACAAGAGTAATCCTCCTAAAACACCCATTGTCAAAGGTCGGTGATTGATGAAAACACATTTCCATAGATTGCGCCGTATGAAAATGAACCCTGTATACCCGAAGCTTTAACGAGGGTGGCATCCCGATGATAATAAATGCGCCCTGGCTTGACGAACGTAGACCGGGCCTTGATGAAGAGAAATAGAACATCTTTGCGACAGTACCACCGATAGAAACGCGGCTCCCCTTGCTGGTAAAAAGGTGGCTTGTCAAACAATCCTTGTGGTACCAGCTAGGTGGTTCGGGAATCTCCCGTTCCAGCAAATGGTTCGGCGGCAGTGTTTTAGGACGTGGTAAGTTTTTGCCTGGCAACCGTTCTCCCTATAAAAACCGTTCAATAACACTGAGGCGTAGCGGATGTGATTCGCCATTAAATAAAGTCATTGCCCCTTGCCTCTGTCTGAGTGGTATTGTGATTTCAGGGTGGATTGGGCCCCGGCCCTTTGCGGTCCTAAAGGTGTATGAACTACTTGCTGGTCACTGGTTCCAAACGGTTTGCGACGCCCTCACATTGTCCTTCTGCATTGTAAGTTAGATCCCTGATGAAAGCTTAGGGGTAGGGCACCCTAAGACAACCCTCTACTTCGGCCTGGGTAACCGGCTAGTAGCACGCCCATTGGCGAATCATGGATGGATTCTTCTACTACTAACTTCGCTCTTGCTATGTCCACTGGCTCTTCTGTCTCTATTGATCAACCTCCACTCACAAATGGTACCACATCCCGTTCTTCAACTACACTTATGTCCTCTCCGGTCACCGCTAACAGTAGCTCACTGGTTGTGCCTGACGGAAGTCAGAGTCAAACTCTCGGTGTTCGATGCCTGGGAATCACAGCCTTCGAACACCCCACGGACGCTCCATATCTTCTTCGATCTGGTTCTCCTCTCGGCGTGGCAGCATTCAATGTTCGAAATCTGATGCAGATCGGACTGCAAGCATGCTGGACCAGCACCAATTAGATGCTCTCAGCAGACATTTGCTGGCTTTGGGAAACCAGATTGCAAGGCCCCACTACTGTCAACAAAATGACCTCTCAGGCAAACCCTGGCGTCAAATACCATTTGCGCCTTTCCGAAGACCCAGAGGCTGCTGCTTCTGGTCAGGCTGGTGTTGGGGTTGCACCAAATGACAGAGTTGAGATTGCTCGGCTTGACTGGATCCCAGACAAAAGTCGGCTGTGTGCAGTCAGACTACAAGATTCAGTTAAGTTGAGTAAGGGTCGAGATGTTACACGTGTCTTATTTGCCGTTACCGCCTATGCTTCTACAAACTACAGCTCGGATGCAGTTAAGGATTGCTTTTACCAACAACTACATGACGTTACGTCTGATATTGTCATTCTTTCCAGAGATTTTAACACCCGAGTGGGCCGCCTGGCACCAAGCGAGCACTATCTTAAGGGCAGTTTTGATCTAGGTAGTAGTCCATCGGACAACGGAGACAGACAACTGACTCTGGCCATCACTTGTTTCTTTCGAGCACCAGTTTTTGACACTCGAAGAGAAAGACTGCTACCTGGCGCCCGCGTTCTCAAACGCAAAAGTGGCTCCAGCTTGACCACATTAGCAATAAGCTACAGATGGCGCGAAATGTAACAGATCGATGATCGTACTGCTCAATTTGTTTGAACTTCGATCATGTGATGGTTCGTACTATGGTTTGCATGCGTATCGGAGGATCGCTCAGACGTGCACACTACCGGCCGAAAACCAAGTCTACGGGACCCTGCGACGCTATCCAAGTATCAGGCCTGTCTATTGACACTGCCTGCTTCAACTTTTGACGATGATCTGAATTCAAAACGGGCGCGCACCAAGGTGGAGTTAGTTACTGCAAGCATCGATAGTTGTGGAGTTACCAGGCACTCGCCGAAAAGCTGGATCACCGCTGCCTCTTTGTTGCCGATTGACAGACGTCCATCGGCCCCGGAAGACGTTAGCTGTAGTGAAAAACGTCGACAACTGAATCGATAATCGCGCAGAATGGTACAAAAGGACCGTTAAGCCTGGTGATGTTAACGTGCTAGAGAGATGAAACTTGCTAAGCTCTCTGGTGACACTAGAAAACTCTTCCATCTCATCCGAGTTACCTAAGTTTCCGATCTGGTGTAAGCAAAATAATCTGCGAAGAGGATGGCTCACTGAGCACTAATCGTCAATGACAGTTGGAACGACGGGATGAACATTTTGGCTCCGTTTTGCTTGCTACCAGCCGCATCTGCTTGCTATGGAGCGCGCAATGATGCTGAGTAGTCTTTCCCCACAGATCCTCCATCTCATGGGAAAATCTGGCAAGAATGTCTTTTGCAGCCCCATAAAGCACCCGTCCCGGTTGGCTTACCTCCTGCTCTTTTCAAACATGGTGGCCATTCGCTGGTTCAAGAACTAACCGCTTTGTTCTCGGAAGTTTGATCAAGAGAGGAGGTTACACTATCATGTGATGAGTCGATAATCACCATCTTCAAAGGGTACATGAGCCCAATGAGCTCCAACTACATCAGTATCCGCTTGGTTCCCGTCGTTTGCTAGGTTCTGGTATCCATCATACTTGACGAATCACTACAACGGGAGGAACAGGCTGGGTTCTGCCCTGGTCGCGACTGCATCGATCAAATTTTCACACTCCGTCAGACCCTCGAGCTCCGTCATGCGTTTCAAAAGCCAATGATATCCGTGCTGCCTTCGATTCTGTCGACATGATCGCCTTGTGACATTGCTTGTTGAGGAATGGCGTCCTCGGAAAGTTCGTTTCCGTACTGCGTTAGAGCTTATTGCAAGCTTTCGCCTTCCTTTGTTATCACCAGTGGAGTTCGACAAGCATGCCCTGTCTCCCCATTCCTCTTCAACCATGCTATTGTGGATGTCCTCAAAAATGCTCTAGAAAACTCGTTAAACGCTGACGTTGAGCATCTTCCAGGTAGCCAAGTTGTTGATTGAACTACGTCGATGATATCCTCTTAATGAGTGACGGTCCACACGCCATCTAATTTGCATTTAACCGCTTGGAAACTGAAGCGTCGAAGTATTGCATGCACTTTTCACCTTCTAAATGCCAAGCACTTTTTCCAGACTAGCAGATGCCCATACCTCCCGTCAATCTCGGTGACGAGACACTGGAAGTTGTGGAGAGTTTCGTCTACATAGGAAGTTGCATCTTTGCTGGTGTAGCAGTTTGAGATGAGATTTCGATGCGTATCTCAAGAGCTCGTCTAGCTTTCTCTAGCCTGAGGCATTCGTGGCGCCGCCATGATATCCGTCGCTCCATCAAATGACGGGTTTATTGTGCGACTGTCCGCGCTGTATTATTGTACGGTTGAGAGACGTGACTTTTTCGAACCGTTGGCCGGCGCCGGCTGTCTTCGAACACCGCTGCTTGCAGTCCAGTGCTTAAATGTGGTGGATGCGCCACGTAAGCAATGTAGTTAGACAGTGCGTCTTGGGTGGAGAAAACCACTCGCTAGAGGAGGTGATCTCGCTGTGCTACTTGCGGTGGCTGGGTCACGTATCGCGCATGCCCGCTCAGCGCCTTCCGCATCGTGCACTATCCGCTTGATGAGCAGCGCTGTAGGAAACGGTGCAGTGGACAGCCTACGACTTGGAGAAACGGCATGAAAAAGCTAACGAAACAGTTGGTCTCGGTCGGTGGTTCTCGACTCCTTGTTTGGGGTCCCAGAGATACGGAGTGTCGCTGGTTGAAGACCCTGACAGTTATGGCTCAAGACCGACATCAGTGGTAGACGTGTATCTCTGTATATTGCGAGGATCCACTTTCCCTCTCTCAATAAAACAAACCGACAAAAATACTTAACTGAGTGAAAAATCGAACAAAGGAAGCCGCATATTATTTTCTTTCTTATTCCGATCCTGTTTTTTTCTGCCATGTTTCCGACGGCACAATATCTGTATCACAGATTGTGATTAAATATAACACTAAGGGTGAGCACGGGAACGTGGAAGTGCAAACTCCGGAGCAACACTTGACGCTTTGAGGGGGCGAAACACATGCGGATATTAGATGTATCAATCGTCAAATGGTCTGGAATGAGTTATACCCTGGTAGTCTTCACCGAGTAAAGCAAAGTCATTAACATAATTTAAGTCGGTCACGTGCTTCGTTGAAAGCTCTTGAAGCCCTACTCTTTAAAGGTCGCCATCAACAGTAAAAGTTAACAGGCACGGAGATCTATGGCACATCTATTGTGCACCGGTTCTGACAGCAAAGGGTGAAGAGAGCTTGACGTATACCTCTACTTGTTAGGGGCGTGGAAATACAATGCACTGAGGAGAGCAGTATACTGTGCTGAGACTCTAGTCCTAAGTAAGAAACGCAATAAATTAGGCCGATTAACCTAGTCGAAAGTTGTTGGAATGTATGGAAGGGTGACCGTCAAAGACCTCTGAGAGAGATGGTGGTGTACAAAGTGATGGCAGGGCGTGAGGAATCGATGCACACACCATGTCCGGGACGAAACTCAGTTTGCTCTCCGCAGCAGTATGGTTCGAGAATTGGGGTTAGTCTGCGGGGCAAAATGGATACCAATAGTTTGGGGAAATCGAAATAAAACTCATACGTGATTGACGCATGAAGAGGGGGCGCCTTCACTGGAAATCGACATAATAATTGATTCACCTTAGGAAGAGAGCACTATTTCTTTACGCCAAATCTTCGATAAAAATGATGTCAAACGACTGATCACTATCGCGTCGCCGCACTTAAACAGCTGCGAAGGGAGTACATTTGAGCCGGAAACCCTGAATGATTTCAAATGCCGAACCTCAAGGCAGACTACCGCTTCGCCGGATGGATCCAGTAAGACAAACCAAAACAAGCAACCGCTTAACATCATCACCATACAAGTTGGTTAGAAGCAATAAAGGCCTAAGATTTTGTGATGCAATAGAGCACGGATGGTAGTGGTGAAAGAAGGACAAGAGTAAAAAGTAAAATATGATGCATTTTTATTATGCGTCAACACTGAAATCGTGGTTGAGGAGGCTAAGAAGAATGGGGGAGAAGGAAATCTGCAACACGAACGCTAATGTCGGTCTCGACCAAGCCAACAAGCGCACCCAACAAGACATCTCTACCGTCTTTTGGACCTCTCTTCTTACATCCATATCCCGGTCGCGCAAACGCACGCCATTGGAGTTGGCGTGATGGCATGCACACTACAGTGTCCAGCCATAGGAATCTGATGCATGAAATAATGGTGCTGAGCGGTTTACCTACTCCTCCTACGTCATAAACAAGGTGGCGAAAATGTTCATTGCTCAAATGATGTTCCCATCAGGTGTGAAATAAGCTTCGAAAACTTCATCATCATCAACAACAACAGCAGTACATCAGCCATGTGAACTGATGCTTCGCTGCCATACAACCATGATAACCTATGGAATAAAGAATAACAAGAGGGAGAGAAGGGGGACTTGCCTGAAAACCTTAATGCCCTAAGCAAACATTCAGGGTTAAGGCACCTACACCTTGTGTAGAGAACATACCAACACAAACATCTGGCTACCGTGAAAAGATAAGGCGCCATCAGCGAGACAGCTTCCTGGCGTCCTTTACTGTCCCGCGTTATAATCAGCCATTACCCTCCAGATAACTCAGCACTAAGCACAACTTAAACACGCAGTCTGACTAGGAGACGACAAAAGACAAACCATTGGGGTCGACTGTGAGCCGTCCCGTAAAATCTTGAGCCAAGCACAAAGCGAATCACGTGGAATCCAGCACGGAAGGCGACACGGACCGACCGCATCCAGTTTAGTCGTCAGTGACTTCATTTCACGCTGCCAAGTCAACTTCTGTCTACCTTGAGCCTTGCGCCACCCTACACCTGGCAGAATAAACATAGTCCTTCTAGGTAAGCGGTGACCAGGCATACGTAGTAAGTGCCCCAGCCAACGCAACTTATTCGGTGTTATCACTACCTAGCACTCGCCTACGCACATCATCGTTGCGGACACGCTAGTGCCATCCGACACCAGCAACGGTTCGCAGACAACGATGATCAAAGACTTGAAGACGCCTCAGATCTTCAGGCCGAAGGGGCCAAGTTTCACTAGCATGGAGCAGGACAGCCCTCACTGTGGCCTTGTATACACGGTCTTTCAGACGGAGGGAAACTCCCTTCTGTCGAAAAAGATGCCGCAGGTTCAAAAAGACGGTTCTGGCCTTTGCAAGGCGTGAACTGACTTCAGTTTCTATGTGCCCATCATTTTTGATGCAGCTGCCAAGGTAAGTGAATCGATCAATCATCTCCAGTTCCTCGTTAGCAAGGGTCAAGGGGATCATAAAGTGGCTGGTGGTCCTACAGCAACACTTTGCACTTTGAAGGTGCAAAGCGCATACCAAATAATGGGACCACTCTAGGCAGCCTATTCAGGGTTGATTGTGCCGCCGCAACATAGTCAAAAAGCAAGACGATATCGTCCGCATAATCAAGATCAACTAACCTCACCAGGCAGGAACTCAAAGGCTACATCGGGAGCTTTCGCAAGGGAACACTCATGATAGAGTCCGAAAAGAAATTGAACGAAGCTGCGGAAATCGGACAACCTTGCCGAACACCACTTGTGGTCGGAAAGCTACCCGATAGGTCAAAGTAGACCCAGACGCGACCTGTAGTGTTCGAATTCAAAACATATATTTCGTGGGAACACCATTCCGCACAGGTATTCCGAACAAAATCGATTGATCGATTGAATCGAACGCACTCTTGAAATCGAGGAACACAGCTATTGTCGGTCTACGGTATGTGTGGCGCTGCTCTAGCACCTGCCGCAGAGTGAATATATGGTCTACACAGCCACGTCCTGGGCGGAAACCTGCCTGCTCTTCCCTAATCCGAGACTCCCGTTCCACAGTGAGGCGACGAACGAGAATCGAAGCCAGTAATTTTGTCACAACTAACGTTAGGCTAATATCCCTGTGGTAAGAACAGTCTGTGCGACTGCCCATCTGGTATATTGGCACTATAATCGATTCGCTCCAGTTAGCCGGGATACACTTCCTTCTAGACACGTTCGAATAGGAAGGTCAGAGCTGTACAGAGGACCTCATCTCCATCCTTAAATAGTGCAGGTGGGAGGGAATCCAGGCCGGCGGCACAAACACGATTGAGGGCTGTGAGCGCGTTTCGGATCTCGGTCTCCGACGGAGGCTCTAAACTAACCGTCCATGGCTCGTTCTGCATCATCCGAGTAGGAAGAGGTCCAGGAGCAAAGGGCCAGCTGAACTGATCTTGAAAGTGTTCCGCCCAACGAGCCATACGGCGCTTCTTAGTGGGTACCAGTGCACCCGCGCTGTCTCTGATTGTCTCACTGACGCCTGGTTTCCTGGGACCAGTGGTGCGGAGCAGCTGGAACAGCTTGCGGTAATTACCTACTGATCCTGCCTCCTCCATTTCTCGAGCCGCACTGGCCCATCACGCTTCCTTGTCAGCACGCAGGCTCCGCTTTAGTTCGTGCCTAATAGCCCGTCTGGTCACATTGTGCTCAGAGCCAGCCGGGAAGTTTCTTCTAGATTCCAACAGGTTCACCAAACTCTCGGATATCCAGTGACTGGTGCGGTGACGACTGATAGTGCCACAAGCAGATGTTCCTGCGTCATGCATGGCGACCGAGATCCTATTCCACTGAAGCTCAGTGTTATTAGAACAAGACAGCGAAAGTTCGGTATGCAGTGCGTCTTGATAGGCTTGCCCGACCGAGGGCTGAGACAATTTCTCAATTGCCAATCGGAGGAGACGCTTGGTGCGCTTACCGGTAAAGTTCACGGAGAAATGACAGCGTACCAAGGCATGGTCAGAGTCGACGCAGGTACTCCAGTACGAGCGGCAATCCATGATGGAACCACGCCACCTGTAACCTATGGCTATGTGGTCAATTTGGGTCCATTGCTGACCAGCTACAGGAGGACGCCAAGTGACACTTCGGCGCCCACTGTGTCTAAAAACAGTGCTTCTAAGAAACAGCTGGTGCTCCGTACACAGTTGCAGCAGACGCTCGCCGTTGTTAGTCCGCTCGGAGTGAAACCAATAGTTACCACCCAGCTGAGCTTCTGAAGAGCTCATAGGCGCTACTTGTGCGTTCATATCCCTAGCAAATACTATAAGATCTGAACTAGTAGCACTGCGTAGTAGCGCGTTCAGTTCGTTGTAGAATGTGTTTTTGACAGCATTGGAACTGCAGTCTATGGGAGCATAAGCGGGGATCACAAACAAACAGCGTTTCGTACTACCTCATGAATCGACCTTAGCTGATGTCGTCAAACGGGCTGCTCATAAACGGCTGTTCACAGGAATCCAATCGACCAAGGACGACAGCCTTGGAGCTTAAAATGATACCTACACCAGCTTGACGCGTAAGTGCTACGTCGGAGTCGCCGGATGCGTGCAATTAATAACGAGAGGAAAAGTCGGGTGCAGTTAATTCAACAATCCCGTTAGGGTTATTGGTTCTAGCTTCGGACACACAACACATATCAATACCCAGTGTGTACAAGGTGCGTGTGAGTGCAGCCTGTTGACCTATTTGTCTTAGAGTGTGAACGCTGAACGCCGCCATGGAAACGAGACAGCGTGGCCTTATAAGGGGCTGTTGCTGATAAGCGTCTGGTTGGTGTTGTGGGAAGGTGGCTGCAGATGGTTCTACTCCAGTGGCACTTCGGTTGCTGTCAATTAAGCTGGGAATTATAGAAGGAAGGTTAGTAATGGGGTTAGGATGAGAGTTAGAGAAACATGTGGAAAAGAAAGGAGGCGCCAGCAGCAGCATGTTCCGTTTATCCGCCGTGCTGTATGCAGCAGATAATGCGACCCTTGATAATCTGTGCGACGGCCGATGCAGGATGAAGTTTACATTTGAAGAAAAAGTCATGGTTGTCTGTGGCCTGAAATATACCCAGGGCGCCCAGATCTAGACAGGAGGACGGTTAGGGTCCTCAACCAAAGCCTTTGGCTCAAGTCAGTCCGCAAGGCAGCGGAGAGGTGGTAATGACTTAGTTTTACAGAAATGGACGCCATCCAATTTCAACCCCCCAACCTGGAGGACCAAGAGACTGAGTCTGTCTGACCTCTCACCATTGAGCAACCTGGTAGGAGTAGCTCTCAAAAGGCCCAGAGGCATTACCCAGTAGATCTCAATGGGTCAAGGAGGTACGCAAACCGTAGCGAAAGCACTACTTATCGAACGCGACTAGCCGCTTACTGTCTGTACCAGGTTGCGCAACAGCGCAGTGAGGTTGGGAAGACATGTACGTTATAGTCATTCAGAACGAGAACGATGTCGCACCGGGGAAACAAGTGGCGAAGTTAAGCAAAAGGACCTAGGGTTTTTGCAATATGGGTTGTCACTTCATCTTCCATGGCAAAGGCGCTGATACAGTTGTCCACGCATTTGGATTTCTGAACGACTTCTAGTTACTCCTCCCCAGGAGTCAGTGCGGAGAGCGGTCTCTGCCGATCTTGGAAGAAAGCTTGCATTGTGAAGGTCTTAGACACAGCCCGAATCGAGTTACTGCTTGCTAAGCTGTGCAACGCTGATTGCTAGGTTTAGAAACCGTCAGAAATGTGGTTGGCATCATTAGCATGTACTAAGTCGTAGTAGTATCAACAGCCTGATAAATAGACATAGAGCCAACAAAACCACGGAGATTAGCGAATAAGTTATATATTGCCGCGTCATAATGATCGTGGCACAGTAGTTGAAGGTGAGCAACGCACTTCAACTACTGTGCTGCAGGAAAAAAAGAATTTTTTTTATTTTTCCACAAACTGGATTTTTAGTCTTTTTAATTATTAGGCATTAAGCTGCTGAATCTAAACTTATGTACACAGATCAAAGGAACGTACAATTTGACAGAAGACAGAACATTAAGTTTGTTTTTCAATGTTTGGCGCAGTAATCATGTGAATCAATACAATTCTGTACACAATTCTTCCACTGATTACGGTTGCGGGCCATGTCTTCAAGCGTGTTTAGCCATTGGCTCTCATCATCCTTAGGTCCCCATCCTGGAAGACGTAGGGGTCCAACGGCAGCTAGACGCGACGTCAGCATTCATGTGCTGCCGTCAAATGGAATGCCGGCCACCACGAAGTCGCCTCCAGCTAGGTCCTTGACCAGCACATAGAGCGCAGCGCGGTAAACGCTCAGGCGTCATGCGTAGAACGTGACCAAGCCATCTCAACTGGCGCAGAAAAACCAGTTTGTTGAAAGGAATACTCGCATTCCCCAAGACACGACGTCGAACGTCATCACGGTTAACTCGATGTTGTCACTATGCAAGTGCAATCCTCCTTAAACAATCGTTGTCGAAGGCAGAAAGACAACGAACGTCTTCCATATGAGTTGGCCAAAACCTGATCTCATACAACAATAGTGAAGGAACAGATGTACTATAAACGCGGTCCTTTAGCGAGAATGAGACGTCGCGGCGACGCCACAAGTACTTCAGATTGACAAATGCTGACCGGGCTTTAGCGATGCGAAGAGAAACTTCCTGGCTGTTTGTGCCTCAAGCAGAAGCACAGCTCCCAAGGTAGACGAAACTATCTACCTGTTCAAGTTGTGCATCTTCGAGTATGACCACAGGAGCAGGTATGGGCCCATTCTGGAGCAACACTACATTGCGATAGGGCGAGGCCCATGCCACACTTAGATGCCACAACCGACAAACTACACAGTATGAGTTGCATAGCCTATGGATCGTCACCAAGTAAGGCGATATAACCAGCATAATCTAAGTCGGTCACGCACTCACCCGGTAGAAGTTTTAGGCCAAAATTTTGAAAACCCAGAGCTTTCGACAGGACCACCTCGATTGCGAAGTTGAAGAGGAATGAGGATTAGGCGGCTCGGTTGAACACCGATATTGACAGCGAGGGGAAAGGAAAGTTTGCCGTAGACCCTCCCTCCGCAGGCGGTATAATTCTCTAACACTCGTTCTTCAAAAAAGCAACGCCATAAAGCAGGTCGATCAATGGGGTCAACTTTAGCCTGTAAGTCTACGAATGCGACGATAGTGGGCTTGTGGTAACTGTGGCGATGTTCGAGGAGTTGGCGGAAACCAGCTTATTCGTCACGACAGTACGACTCATGTACTTGGGATAGTCTACAAGGCAGAATGGATGCCAAAAGTTTGGAGGCAACCGAAATAAAACTAATCCCACGATGAGTTACACATGAGGTGCGAGCGACTTCCTGGAAATCGGGACAAAATCTGATTCGACCCAACAGGAAGGCACTTTTTCTCCATGCTAGATATTTGCGAATAACGAAGTCACCTGGTTAATGATCGCCATGCCGCCATACCTAAACAGCTCCGGAGGAAGTCCGTCTGAGCCGGCAGCCATGAATCACTGCAAACGTCGAATTTTGAGGTAAACTTCCGCTTCGATGGGTGGATTCAAAGGGACGAGCCAGGGGGACAACAAGATGTACCCCATCCACTGATAGACGGTGGAGGCCAGTTGAATTATGAATGATAGTGTTCAGCCCAGCGGTCCAAACGCCTCTGTTGGTTGGTGAGTGGGGACGCAGCCGCCCCGCTAATAGCCTCACTGACACCAGGCTCCCTGAGGCCAGTGGACCGAATGAGTTGGAAAAGCCTACGAAGGTTGCTAGAGAGGGCAGCGGTCTGCATCTCTAAATCACACTGGCTATCATGCCTAGCGATCTTTGCGTAGGTCTTGCTTGAGCAACCGGTTGGCAAAGCGGCGCCTCTCGTTGTAATCTGATTCTTCCGAGATATCTCGGCGGTGGTCGAACAGCTCCAGAGAGTCAACAGAGATCCAAGCCTTTAAGGGGCATCGAGCTAGGCCGCAGCTTAGCTGTCCGGAGGGGATCATCGCTTTCTGCATATAAGCCCAATGTTTCTGTCTTGCGGTGGATTGCAACTGAGTGCGGGTGCCAGTGAAGACTGATAAGTCGCCTGGACCGAAGAATCAGTTAATCTATTCACATCAATCTTGCCATGTCCACGCAGACCAGTGCATGACCTGAGTCAATGAAGGTAAACTAAAAGGACCTGCAGTGCCGTATGCTGACACACCATCTAAAGTTGATTGCGATGTGATTAATTTGAGACTACGCTTGTGTTGACGAAGGGATGTTAAGTTGCGGAACGCCCCTTCGTATGCCTGAAGATAATGCTCGACAAAACAGATGGTTATCTTCGCACGACGTGAAAGTCTCTCTGAGTTATCTGAGCATTTCTCATCGACAGTGTGGTGACCACCAAGGTGGCGTTCGTATGGTAACAGGCGGCCAACCCGTGCATTCAAATCCCCAGCAAGGACAATGAGAGCCGACGTTTCAGCGTTAGTCAAGAGCCCATGAAGCTCACGATTGAAGTCGCCTATGACCGAGCCACTGATGCAGGCATTTGCGTCTCTTCTAGCGACGCTCGGTGATTTTGCATGGACACCGAAGCCAAAATGCACACACTAGACCGTTAATCGGGAAAGAGTCCAGTAGTATCGCCTCTGCTTTGCAAATTGGTGCTGTACCTACACCAACCAGACCCGTTGAGGCTGTTTCTGGATCTCCAGGAAGACGCAGGTAATATCTGGTTGCGTGGATAGTGGGGGATGTCAGTGTAAGCACAATGCTGGGTCTTACAATACGGTTTCTGAAAGGCAGCAGATGTCAACATAGAGGAACTCCAGGGTACGCGCTAGACCGGCTTGCTGTCCAATCTGCATGAGCGTCCGAACGTTGAAGCACGCCAGACGGAACGAGGATCAGGGTCGAAGCAGAGCCATAGGTTGAACTCCATGGTTCGCGGCGCAACATAAATCGCAGCTAGATATTTGAACATAGGAATTGAGTAACGCATAATAATGATTGTTAGCAAACAAACAACTTGCGTGTGATGAAGCAGAAACGGTAGCAGACAAGCATGTTGCAGAACAGTACATGGTTTTGGTGAGAGGGCGTGATACTACACGGTTGCCTAAGCCGAAGTAGGGAGTTGATTTACGGGACAACAACCAGCCTTTAGTTAAAAAGCCCACCCGCAAGGCAGCGAAGTGAATTCAGTGAATCACGCCCATTTGGAGCCGGTGACTGATTTCTCGGTTTATACGCATTTTGTTTGGTCAGGTACTAATCAGGGGCCAATCCACTCATAAATTCAACAGCAAGTTGCTGGAGTAGAATGCTCCACCGGAGAGAAGAGAGGGGCGGTGACTATTTGGTGGTGAGTCACATCCGCCACGTCGCAGTGTTATTAGACGGATATATGTGGTTCTTTACAGGGAGAACGCTTTTCAGGCGAAAACCTACCACGTCCTGGAACACTGAGGCTTAACCATTGGCTGGAACAGAATAATCCCGAACCATACAATACACCAAATCCAGAAGACAATCAGCTGGCAGCAACCTCACACTTAAACAGTCCGGTAGAGGCAGTTTTCATAACTTCCCCAATGGTAAAATTAAAAAGAAAAGGTGACTGCTAACACCCTTGGGTCACGCCACCTAAGATGTTGAAGGTGAGGGACTAAACGCGTAAAGTACTCAGATGATTTTTACGCAATTCTCTGGCATACCTTTCTTGACTAAACAGTCCCAAAGAGCACATCGAGTCACTGAATCGAACGCACATTTGTTTTACAGGAGCATGATTAGATCAGGTCCTTAATTTAGGTGGCGTTGCACCAACAACTGGCGCAAAGCGATGTAATGTTTCCCACTTATAGCTAACGTGTATGGTGATAATGATGACGCGGAAAGGATGCCGTCAGCCTGTGCAGGTCTCGACAGGATAGCCATTAAAGTTCGCAATCGAAGTCTTGGCTCAAAAACCTGACCGCAAAACAGCGGGAAGCTGATAATGGGCAACAAACGGTCCGTTTAAGGTATACAGGGCTATTCACATTCTATGCCCCAGTTTGGAGGACCAGGGGACTGAGTTAGTGTGGGTATTAACTGTTAACCAATCTGATACGAGTGTCTCTGAAGGTGTAAGAAGCGCCACTTAACACATTTCAGTGGATCGTCAAAGCTCGCCAACCGTCGCACCTGTGAAATCGTCTCAATATGGCAACATATGCTAACACACTGGTCATCCAATATGCATTGGTCGTAAAATACACGCGGCATCATGAGCTGACAAGCGATTTGATGATATGAGTACAATGGGAGCTGCGAGAATATAGCTGTAGATGGTAGAGCTCCAGTGGTGCTGCAAATACTATCATCTAAGCCAGGGATTGTGGAAGTTAAGTAGTGGGAGTTGGGATGCGAAGAAGTATGTTAGCAACTAGTAATGAAAGCGTCGATATTAGTCACTCTAAAGTACGTAGCAGGTGACAACTTCATGACTGCGCGGAAGCAGATACAAGGTAAGGCTAATGTCCGTTGATTTATTGGAGATTGTTTGCAAGCGTGAGTAAAGCCAAAGTGCCAAAACCAATTCAGGAAAAGGAACAGTCTTAACCGGGGACTATTGCCTAAAAGTCCACTCGAATAACGGTGACGAAAAGGCAACGATTCCCAAGAGCTGTTATTTAGAAAATATGGTGTAACCCTGGTTCCAACCCTCAACTAAGAGGAAGATAAATCTGAGCGTCTGACTTATAAACATTGAGCAACCTGGTGTCTTGCAAGGATTTAGAAGACAAAGGTCAGCATCGCACAGTAGAGTAGAGAGGTACGCGAACCATCACATAGTGTTGGTGTCCAGTCTCATTATAGTAAGTTGGATGCATATACACAGTGCCCGTCTTCGTAATCGACGCGCGATGCTGAGGATATCTTGTTTGCGATAGTCAAGTCACACTCTGATGCTATTATAGACCGCTTGCTTTAAGCTCATAAAGGCCGATTCAAGTGTTTACCACTTCTTTTGATATGCGCACAAGGATGGAGTAGCCGGGGGCGATGACGCAACACAGAAGACAGCTGGCCAGAAGACCCGCACTGGCATGTGCATCATTCTGAAGGTTTGATTAGTGAAAACAAATAAAAACAGAAGGGAAAGCTTTCTGCTAACATTATCTTGCGAGCGGTTGATACTCTCTGATCGTCAAATTCGAAGAGCGGTTTTGTTCCAAATGTCCCACCTTTACTCTTTAACTTAATAATCGAGTTAAGTGAACTCTAACGACTCCGACCGTAGTCTTTTATCCAACTGTTCGATTTACAAGACAATGAGGAATCACGTCCAGCTTTGAGATTAACTAAGTCCCAGTGGGATCTGTTTTAGGCTTAGCACATGCATCAGTGAGAGATGTAGAAAAATACACGGTTCCCGATCGTAGCAAATAATGCTTGCGATGACGGCTAATCGCGCGCAAAATCTGGTGGATTTGCACATTACTGACTAGTGGATGACTGGCATGAGGTGGGTGGCAGAAAGTAGTGGTGCTATCTAGAAGGGTTGTTCCTTGCTCCAAGCCAATCGAGTTGACCTTGCGACCCAGAAACTGTTACGTACCGTGCTTGGATTCTGAAAGCGGAGGACCATGCACCTCAACCTCCAATAAATGGTACTGAGACAGAGCTTGTCTGCCGTTTAGCCACTGATCTGTCTAGCAAGCGGTACTGAAGGTGCTCTGAAAGTGCTGTCCAGTGTAGATCAATGAAGCGCGGAGACGCGCAAGCCATATTGTCACGTCAAACATAAGCTTCGCCGCGATGGCTTTAAAGTTGGACGTCAAAACAAGCCAGGTGTTATGTTAGTAAATAAAT
Source organism: Dicrocoelium dendriticum (assembly GCA_944474145.2). NCBI lineage: Eukaryota > Metazoa > Platyhelminthes > Trematoda > Plagiorchiida > Dicrocoeliidae > Dicrocoelium > Dicrocoelium dendriticum. Next base: position 64,843,427 of record OX104064.1, read on the forward strand.
AATTGGCTTATTCCTGAAGAAACGAGACACGCTAAACAGCCCTGATCAAATTAAACTCGATCAGTTATCTATTATGCAGCGATGCTGTTTTGGCCAATCCATCTAGGCTTATGTCTGTTCCAGTAGTCATTAGTTTTTTGAATTAATCCTCTGAAACCCCTATTATCAACAGACATGAATTCCTTACAACTGAGTCCATGGAATACCGTTACACGTATCACAGTTGCTTAACTCAGCTGAACCGAATTGCCCCGACATGTACATGTAATATTCAAAGACACGGAACGAGTTGCTGGTAAAAGGTTAGTTAATCTCAGGTCAGCGAGAACAACCGCTTATAAACACAACAGTAACGATATCAATCGGCGAAGACAAGAATATCGAATAACATCATAAGTTGGCGTCAGCGAGATACGGTCGTTAATGTAAAACACGGTATGGCAAGGGAGCGGGAAAAAAGTCGTTGCAAGAGATGAAAAACCAGCAAGAGTGCATTAACAATCGACCAAATACAAACGGTTAGTTTTCGAAATCGGTTCCAATGCATCTGTTGTGTCTTAACCGCAAAATTGCGAGATCCCACTTGTGAAGATTTCGCAAATGGGAGTAACCGGAATAGAGAGGAACAGCACTACGCTGAAAGATACGTCTAGCATGCAATGATGATACTAAAAAGAACAAATTCACGACCGACGGACAAAGGGTGAAGATGCATCCGGTTGTCAAGTTTTCCTAAAAATTACAGGGTATTAATCATAACGTGCACAGCTTGTTTAGGTAACTAAAGGATAGACAAAGAATGCTTGATATATTCTTGCCGTGCATAGTCATAAACAGCATCTCTTCCGAGATACCCGTATTCAATGGTCAAATAAAGCTCCAAGTCAGCTGGTGCCTTTACGCTTACTCCTTCAAAAGCAGCCGACTGTGTGGGGAAGATGCAATGTACAGGGAAGCGCTTTCGTACACAGTCGTAAACTCCAGGTATGTTCCAGTTAACACGTAGATGAGAACCAGAGTAAAGTGGATGGTCAGATAGTGTAAACAAGTCAACATGTAGAACTGACGGGTCCGACAGCACCTTATGGAAAAGGCTGCTCTTCAGTCTGAGTTCATCACAAGCTGATCGGAGACCACACTCTGTTAAAAAAAATTTGATGCGTTTGCAATCCTGTCCGGAATAAGGAATTTCTGTGAATCTGTCACCGCTTCTACCAAACCAGCTCGAGCCAGTAATGCTGGATGCGAAGTCTAGCCGCAGCTTTGATTCTTCTATCCACGAGGTGGAGTAATCCGGGTGAACCCCATGACAGAGAATGCCCTCATTCTCACAAGTATACAGGAGTTTTGTAAACGAGCCAACTCCTTTGCTATCATACTCTAAGGTAGCAAGATCGATGTCGGTATCATGCTCGATCATTTTTCCACATTCCCGATACACAGCGAGAGCGGTTCCACCGTAGACAAATGCATCAACATTAGCGGACTCACAAAGTTCCAGAACACGCTTAAATAGATAGAGGCGTAAAGGCTTAAGAAGGCGATTCAGACGCACCAATTTCCGTAAATTACGCTGGGTACAAGTACCCCACATGTCCAAACTGCTAAAGGGTTCAACGAATGCTTTCGATGGAGAGACATCTGCATCAAATAGACAACCGAAAATCGTTTCCATACATAAGACAAAGTTACGCTAGTTCTGTTTATGTACGGAAACAAATGATCTAAGGTGATGTACTGACAAAATCGCGTAAAAGAGGACCCGTTGTGCTCACATATCCGGAGTACGTAACAACGGACTGCCGGACACGCCTCCCGCGAGAAAAGGCATGTAGACAGTGTTGCTAAGGTAGATTCAGATTCATTTGGGACTATAATGATAAGAATATCCCTTGAGTGTTCGTGAGCGGATCGCTGAACCAAGAAAGGATAAGGCGTTACGAGGTCTTAATGGGTCTAAAAAGAAATACCCGAAACACACGGTATTTCAAGTGGGATTGGAACGATAGGATTATCCCGTGAGTGTTCCTTCTTCAGCGGGTCCTTGAAGCAGGAGTTGGCAGACGCTGAAATACGGATGGACCTAAAACAACGACCACCTCACGCCCTGTCCAACCAATTAATGCCCTCGTATCCTGTCCTAGCAGTCCCTGCTGGGCCGGTTACGTGAAGTAAGAAAGAGGAAAAAGTGAGCTCAGAAGGCTAAAAGAAAAAGTGGAAAGAGCTAAGCCAGTAGAATACCAAGATATTTGTGTCTGTATAAAAGAACTTAAAAGTGAAGGTTGTAGCGATTGTAAATAATTTGCTTATTTTGCATTTTCACGTTTACCTAGTTCGCTGCAGTTGTTGTACAGCTTTGTTTTAATTAACTTTTTATACATACACTTGGTTACGCGCTCGCCTTCCGTGGTTCTTCCTTGGTTGCCGCTGGATTGTTGTGATTGTGCGCATCGCTGCCTGCTTGGTTCACGATCGGACTCTACGTACACGTACATTTCGGCATACCTCGGGATTTACGGCCGTCCGACGCTAAGGTGCATCAGGATACTTTATATGTGAGGTAAACCTGACTGACTGGGTATTCTTCTTTATCGGTTCCTCCATATAATTCAA
>OX104064.1:64846132-65121376 GCA_944474145.2 Dicrocoelium dendriticum
TTCGCTTTCTGCCATTCAATTTGGTGTCGTTACCTGACCCAGTGGGTTGGTTAGCGTTTTGTACTTTTACAGCTTTGAGAGCGGCGCACATCGGTCAGGCGAGCGTGGTGGTTGCAAGGTCAACTGAGCGGTCGGCGTGGTCGCACAGTCGGTGTGATGGGTTATGCAGCCGCGCTGGCTGACAAGATCCCAAGGAATGGTGAGTGACTGCAACCTGAACAGAGCGCTGAACACAGATTCTTTCACAGCTCTGTTGAGAAACACGGGATCGGAGTAAGCTTAGACTTTTCGGCCTGCTTCGAGAATTCTGTATCGCATGGTGTCACACAGAAAGGCAATCAGCCCAATACGATTGAATTAACGCTTGCGCTTAATCACAGATGCCAGCGAAAAGGGTTAGTGATGGCACAGCCTGTAATCGTAGAAGATATACCCACGTATGATAGATCACTGTGTAAAGCTAGTAAATCCGGTTCGAATTGGCGTACAGTGACAACGCTGCGAGAAGGTGGAGAGAGGATTGAGGGAAATAATCCAAATGAACCAGTAGCATGCACTTCACGCGTGTGTGCGGGTGACCTTGACCTCAAGACCCCCGAACTGTCCACAATATTTCTAAGTTCAGGGTGTCAGCAAACATACGTGAGGACACTCCTAGCTCTCTCGGTAAGTCACGAACGATAGTCCCGAACAATAATGGCCCCAATAATTAGGCGCAGGGGCCGTCACTAAGGATAGCTTGCTTGAGCCGACGGCTATGCCCCACGCGTACGCACTGTTCCCAACCTCGAGGGAAAAATACACGCATTTAAGGGCGCAACCAGCTCAACAGCAATAACACAACTTTAGGGAGAATCGCGGGTGAGGAACGGTGTCAAAAGCTTCGAAAAGTCCGAGAATAGCACGTCCATATCGTGTCCAGTGTCAAGCGGTACGGGTTCAGCGTTCACGAACTGAAAGTAGAGTAGTCTGACACGAAAATCCTTTGCGGAATCCTTGTTGCACAAAACTGAGAAGGATAAACCTATGCACTACTCCCCTCTGAATCCCCTATCAGCTTTTCAAACACTTTGACTACTACGCTTGTCAAATTGACAAGCCGGTATTTCGAGGGTAGGGCGCTGTCACCGCTCTAAAAAATCGGATGACTGCTTTCGTCCTTCCGTTCCGAATGTAGGACACAGCTATCAAGGGTTAATGAAAACACACATGAGCGAGGACCAGCAGCTTAGTGGCCAATTCATGCGATCGCGGCGGATGAATTGCATCAGGACCGGAAGCTTTAGAGAGATTAATGCCTTGGAGTAGCTGGAAGACCTGTGCCTCTGTTATGCTAAACTCAGCTAAGCAAGTATCTTCTGGAACACTAAAACCTATTCAACCTGTGTTAAAGAGCCCATCCGCGCCTAGACCAGAGTAAATCATCCCGAGGTATACATGCCTTGTTGTAGCCATTTTGCGCAGGGTCCCCTATTCTCGAAATCACGGCGTTATAGGTTTTGTTGCCCTGCTGCGTTGTTTACCTTGGAAAATAAACTTCTTGGGACTAGATGCGGCTGAGTCTCCTAAACACTGGTCGTACCTGAAACAAGCAGTCCTGAGTTGTTGCTTGCCTTTCTTTCTAGCCTTTCAAAACTATCATAGGTACAGGCTGATGGAGTTGCTTGGTAGGTTCGTCAGCACCAAGACCGTTTCTTGGGTTGGTACTTGCCTGTGGTATTTATCCATGTAGGCTTTGCCCATAACCCTCTTCCCCATGAGTGGAATATAGGGAATGGAAACATCCAAATGGTATGACTTAAATTTATTCTAGGCTAATTGGACAGCCTCGGCCACCGAGATCTCACAGTTCAGAACTGAAGCCTTAGCTCGCACTGCCCTAAGGTCCACTAGCCAAATATTTGGAAGTGCTTCACGGCTGTCGGTTAGTGCTTTGAAAGAACACCCCGAAATAATATGCATGCGTGCTGGCTGGACCCTCGAGATGCGTCGCATGAAATGTTAGTGACTTGGTCGAGGGACTTAGCGAAAACCAGATCTAAAATAGACGGTAGTTGGTTGTCCATATACTTAGCGGGGAAGACCAGGAACTGGTGCAAATGCACTTGGAGCGTCAGCTAATGAAACTCGACACCGCAGGTTCCTGTCGCCGAATTGCAAGAACGATCTGCCCAATGGGCTTCCGGGAGGTTAAAATCCCCATAAATAAACCCTTATTCGTGGTCTGACTGCGTATAAAGTAAAATAACCCCTGGAAAAACTTCCAGACTCCTATATATCACTGCAACAGTAAACTGAGTACAGGAAGTGTACAAACCAGCCGATATGGCTTCAACCATCTGATCGGACGACTGGAACATGCAAGTCCTCAACACATCTAAGTTACAGCTTACATACAGTAAAACCCCTCTGCCCTGACGCTCAACGGAGCAACAGTTTTAAGCAATGCGTAGTCAGGTAAACATACCTCACCGTCCATGATATCCGGAGACACCCGCGGTTCAGTGAAAGCAAGTATCTTTGGACGACATTTGTCCACAAGTAAACCCGACACGTGCGCCTTGTTCCCTAGGCTACGCACGTTGCAAAGTCTTCGCTGTGCTGTGAGAACTGGAGGAAATGTACCTACAGGACATTATATACCATCAGTGGCGATATGTTGATTAAACTATTTTCAGTCTGGGGTAGGTCTCACTTGGAATAAATAAATAAACGATTATATTCTCGACGAAACGAGCCACACCAGTACAGACGTGATCAAGTGGTTGACAGAGCCAGAGAAACAGAAAAAGCTGGTGTATACCACACGACAGAAATACGTGTTGGCAAAATACATGGCTTAAAAATTACACATAATTTTGCTTAGGAATGATGAAGGGATGAAGCGCTTGATCGTTGGTGTCAAAGAGAAAGGCAGGGCCGAAGCACTGTACGAGCGCTGTGTTTCTGACACGGAAATGCTGGGTGCGTGTTAGAATGGTTCCAGGGATTTATCTCCGTGTTTCCGTAGGCGTATAAGTCCGATAGTGTTTGATAAAGATGTGCTCGCAGATATGGGGTATTGGGATCATTCTTCGTGTGAAGCAGTGCGCAGTGACGTTACTGCACCCATGCTTGTCCACCTTGCCTAGTCAGGGACAGAATTTTAGTGGAGGGTGTTAAGCGTTGGAACCTAAGTGGTGCATTGAATAAATAAATAAATAAATAATTTATTTTCAGTTTCATAGAGACACACCAACGCAGGCATGATCAAGGTTTAAAAACCGACGTGTATCACGACGATACATTGGGTTCAAGCGTGTGTAGTTGAAACAGAGTCGGGAAGAGTTGATATGTTAGTCTAGTCGACTTGCCAGTTTGTAGTTGTGGGCTGTGACTTTATTCAGTGGCGAGTCACATCCGCCACGTCGCAGTGTTGTTAAACAGACATTTGTGGCTTTTTATAGGGAGAACGCTTGCCAGGCGAAAACCCACCACGTCCTGCAACACTGCCGTAAAATATTTTGAACATTAATGTTGAACTGGCAAAGCCGCTTGACGACTGGTTTTACCTTCGGATTTTCGCAGAGTAATGGCTTCCAATTTCCTCTGCTAGTTGGACAGGTAATTTGATCGGGGTAGCCATTATTTTTGAGATCGGTGGAGGAGAGGGACCTCGTGATTATTCATCTTATTGTATGTCCAGGTGAGCAAAAGTTCAACTTCTCCGCTGTCCAGGTTTTACAGATGTATAATTTTGGGGAGTATGAGGATATGTCCATTTCTCCATACTGGACAAGGGTTATGGTGATTGCAGTTCGGTCCTTTCGGAGTTCTACCATGCTCCAGGTAAGTCCATGTGGGTTGTTGCGTCCGCCTTGGGCCAAAACTGTTCCTCAGTCCAATCCCAGGTCTCCAAGAATTCCCGGACCTCAGAGAAAAGGGAAAGTGAGGGACAGCCGATAGAAGACCGCAAGAACAGGCATGGAGTTGAACATTGTTAATATCTTAAGTTACAACACTTGTGCTTGAGACAAAAGCATGTACACTGTGCAACAATAATTATGCTGAAAATGTCTTTTGAATATCCTCCGGAATCATTAGCCGTATATGTGGATTGCTAACGCCTGCCTAGAGACAAGATCGTTGTACAAGTAAGTAAAGTACGAAGTATCCGTTTAGTAGGAGCCAATAATTGCGTAGGGATAGAGCAAAGAGAGTTAGAATAATGGTAGTGATTGTCAGGTTTATGAACAGCAAGTAGTTGACGTAATCCGAGAGGGTGCGCGTAATAAGCGAAAATAAATAGGTTGCCGTGAGAGTCCTAAAGATTAATTGGTGGCAGGGCAGAGGAAGGATTGGATGCAGAAATTCTAGAGGAATAAAGGATATTGAGATACGGAGTGGCTCCTAACAAGCATTAAATTATCGCATATGCATGGAGTCAATGGCCACTATCTATTTCTGAACAGAAATTCCGAATATACGACGTCCGACAGGTGGCGATAGAAGAGACTAAGTGGCCGGATGTAGCCATTCCAGTCAGACGCTTGGTCACTAGCGTATGCTTATGGGGTCGCTGAGTGTATCAACAGGCCAACAGGGAACGTTTCTTACCCACAAGGACTACTTGATCTGGGAATGTTCGTAATGCCTTATGGCCTACGCCGAAGCGACCAGATCTTGACCTATCGCACCCGCTACCGGTAAAATCGGACCCTAATTATCTGGGCTTATCCATTTCTCCAAAGTCACTCGATGAAGCTATACAAAACTTGATCGGATGGAGTCCCTGCCGACTTCCATATTTCACGCCAAATAGCAGCTTCCTGAAGTACACTGCCCCGTTACGTCATCCTCATCATTATGCACGTTAGCTAGACTTGTAAAACACTATGGCTACTGTGCTGCAATACATAACAACGTGGTATTGGACCCAACGGTGAAAGCGTTCGAACAACGAATTGAAGCCCTTAGCCATCAATCCTTATTTCACCAATTCAAGTCTTGACTTATTTGCCTTATTAAATTAATAAGCCCATGAACGTTGCTGTTATTATTAGCTGTTATCATTATTCTTAACGTGGGGAGACCAAAGTTACGTCACCAGGACATGATCAAAGTGAGCCTCACACGTTCTAATCTTGATTGCAGGTCATAGGAATCGAAAGCGGTTGATCGGCGCGTATGGCGCGATCTCATCACGAAGGCAGTTGCTGAAGTGCGGGAGAAAAACCTCATGCATGCAGGGAAGAAGCGGCAAGTGTGGAAGCGGCAAGCACCGATGGATTGTACTCCATCGACATCAAGTGCATAGTGCTGCAGCACATGCGGTCGCGAGTGCCTGAGTCAGGCAGGCCTAGCGAGCCATGAGCGAGGCCACTCGAGACTACTACCGAAGCGACGACGGGTTCTGCGGAGAATGTAGGCAGAACCGGCGCAGCGTTTGTAGGTACGCTGCATTCGATTTATTAATCACGTGCTTGCATGCTAAGTCTATTTACTTCAGGTGGTGGGTTTTCAATTTCACCCTAATGCTTTTCTTTTCCATATAAATGCCTAGTTATACTCTCTTCTATACACTTGCACACGTCGCTTAAGCCACTTGTATTTATTTCGATAACATTTTCGTGTTTGTAGCATTTCCGTAAAATAAACCTCCTGACCTCGTGAACTCACCTCATATTCTTTTTGTCAACGTATTCCTTTGTAAACAACTTATTTCATATGCTCACTAATTTAAGATTTATGTCGCCGTTTGCCTGCGTGCTAAGCCTGTCTATTTCAGGTGGTGGGTTTTCAATTTTGTCTTAATGCTTTGCTTTCTCATATAAATGTCTACCTGTACTCTCTTCTATAAACTTGCACACGTCACTTAAGCCAATTCTAGTTCTTTCCGAAAACATTTTTGTGTTCCTGGTATATCCGTAAAGTATACTTTCTGACCTCGTGAACTTATCTCGCATTCTTCTGTTAACAATTTACTTCAGACGCTCATTACTTTAAGATATATGTCACCCTTTCCTTATGTATTGCTCGATTTGTTTTCTTTGTTATCTTTCTCTCAAGTAAGTGGCTGTTGCTTGATATCCCCGGTGAGGCTGCGCTTGATGTGCATGTTGACAAGGCGCCTACCTGTCTATTACCCGCTACCTCGTCCATACTGGCTTCAGGAGACAGTTTGTCTTTGCTGAAGTGGACAGGGTGGACGGTCATAGTGGCCGTGTTAGGATCAAAAAGTGGTTCCATGCACGCAGTATGGAGCGGACTACGGAACAGCCACCGCCTTGTGTGCGATTGATTCCCCAAATACAGCGTGCTTGTGTTTGCCTGTGAAGGAGTGTGGGCCGGCTTCGTTGATGAAACGTGGTTCCCATCCACATGCCTCCCGGTCTTATTCCTTCGGGTTTACACTGGATATGGGGTGTGTGGTTGGAGCTGTGGGTGGTGCAGCACAAGCCATCCATGGTCCCTCTGTAGGCGCAGGCGTCCTGTGGCTGGCCACAGTGACAGGCAAATCCGAAACCGGATGCCGCCAACCATATATATATAACATTATTCTTATTCAAAGCTTTTATTGTCTCTCTACTTCTGTTTTTCAGGTGACCGTGCGGCGCGGAATACAAATGCAGACCGCCTAGGCATTAATGGGCTGACCGTGGTGTGATTAGCGTATGCTGATCTGATTCCCCTAGGTTCCAGTCGTCGCTGCCAAATAATACCTTGGAACATTGCTATGCCACGGAAGAAACACGCAGGGGAAGCTATGCTAATGCTATAGTCCTAATTGAACGAAATTGAAATGAAGGATAACAACAATGGGGAGGAGAATGACAGAGTATGAACACAAAGTTGAAAGCTGGATAGGGTCAAAAGTAGGAAAAGTTTTTGTGCTGCCACCAACGGCCGCTAACAGACGCTGAAAAACCATTACCGCAGATTCACCGACTAAACTTTCTGAAAGTGAGTTCCAGCACTCAATAACTCTATGCCAACCCGAACTACCGCCCTGATCCGGTCGGAACGCAACTTGTGTAGCTTCATGAGAGGATCGCAAAGGCAGGGCAACATAGCCGATCATAATAACCAGCACAAGTACGTTCCGACCCACCGGGTACAAGTACAGGTAAGGGCTAAGGCTTCTCGAACCCGTCAGTCGTGTATCAAATACAAAATCAAGCTAAGTCGTCGCTCTGTGTACTTTTGCCCCCGTAACCCCTCGACCGACTCGTTAGCTACCCTCAAAAACCTTTAGAGCTCCATATTGTTCCGAACAAGGCTGGGCGGGCAAGCCTAGATATAATATTCCAGATTGTGCCGAAAGAATGTTGAGAACAGCTTCACAAAGGTCTTAACAGTTACGACCCAGTTGTCACTAAGATGCAACGACAAGAATGGACAACGTCTAGGTTTACCCGGTTGGAGACAAACTTGAGTTTGGCCCCACTGAGCAAGTACTTCAAAGGTTGGAAAGTTGCTTCCATACGAAGGGTGGAAGACTCTGTCGCATAGTGTATTAGATACAAAGTAGGCCAGTCCCAGAGTCGGTCTGGGGCATGCTGAATAGACTCTTCTTCCCAAGGGACATCCGCAGCATTCCACAGCTAATGTCACCAGCAAAAAATAGCGATGATATCTCAAACTCCCTAGGGCCGTCGTTCACGCAGCTGGCGAAGAGCATCGGCCCAAGGATCGAGCTACATGGTACACCGTTAAGGACCACTTGCCTAAAGGTAAACTGAGACCCACGCTTTCACAGTGCACGTTTCCTCACAGAAATGCAGCCATCCACTGTTGGGCGCAGCCCGATACACAGTAGGAGCTCAGCTTTTGTGAAACTGGCAAAAATGGCACAATATCAACCTCTTACTAGAATTCGAAGGAAAACACATTCACTAAGTAGCCATTGCCCACTGCCACGGTCCAAGCTTCCCGAGCAACCATCCAATACGTCAGGCACAAGGACCCCTCTGGAATCCGTTCAAGTGCCCTCCCAACGAATCTCTCACCAGGATTTTAAGCAGTTTGGCCACCATTCTAATCAGACTTACTGACCCATACTTGGCAGACAGACGTCTGTCACCATTTTTGAAGGTAGGACAGATGACAGCCTCCTTCCATTCAGAAGGTATTGTAAGCTGCCAAGTGACTTCCGAAACACCATCGTCAGCATTCCACTTAGTTCCACTGCAAGCTCATGTAGCAGCCTCGGGTGAACTGAATCAGGGCCAAGTGGTTTAGATGGGTTCCGTTCTTGCAGCAGCCTAAGTATTTTCTTTTCCACACCGTAACTACAGTTAAATAAGAACCCTTCAGGGATTCAAGGTACAAGTTCAACGCTAGTCAACGCAGCCTCACATACAAAAGCCCTTGTATGCGGCTCTCCAAGTCGCGAGTCTTGTCAGAGTCCACGTACGCAATAAATCCATCAAATTTAGCAATACCGAAGTTGAACGCAGCTTAATATAAGCGGGGAACTTCTTCTGAATATCCAAAGCTCAATCACCCACAATCACTTTCTCTGGGATCGAAAACTTTATTGAGCTTCTGCTTTGCACTGATGGACTGCCCACGTCTGATGTGGGCCGAAATAACCAACAAGGATTTACATGTACCTTGGCCTTATATCCAAACCAACCAATGGCACCCAACGGCTCAACGACTGCTTTACAGTGAAAATGGTTGGGCACGCCGTCATCACACCAGCAAGTATGCAAAATCAGGGAAAGTCAGGCCTGTAGTGGTTAGTAATCTTTCAACTTTGTCTTTCCTGTCATCATCTTTCTCGCGACGTCTTTCATACATTTTGTTTGAATTAAGGATTACAATACACTTCTTCGTGCCCCGCGTTCCGACGTGCTGATTTTTGGCTGTGCCGCTTCTGCCTGCGTGCGTTGCTGTTCAGTCCGCTTGCGAATCGGATAGTTTACTCGGATTAACTATCGAACGTGTATTTCCATTTTGCTTGACGTTCGCCGCAGCTATGGGGCAACCTACGACTCGAACTCAACTGTGATTAGACTGTGAGTTGAATCGCTACAACGTTTGCCTTTACTAGGGGATTGAAACCTTTCTAGTACTTTTTCGACCACTACATAAATTGGTGACTTCGCCTTATTTTTTGTGAACACGTATATTTTATCTTAGTCATGTGTGACCAGATCCCATGTGATTTACGAACAATTCCGCGGAACTCTCACTTCCTACCTTTGACATTTCTTATCCATGTGTATGGTTTATTCAGGTAGAAGCTTCTTTCCGATGTCATAAGATCACTTCACAATCTTCCATGTTCTCCGACGTCGTTTCGCGCTTACCTGTCTCCATTGCCTCTGAAGGCATTGAGATCCTTGCTCCCATGCCCGTAGAAGCGCCGTATGCTAAAATTAAAGCAGTTATCGTTAAACGCAACACTGCTTCTACTGAGGCTCGTCTGCAACAGTTACTTTCCGGCGTCGAGCTTGGCGTTCGCACCCCATCTCAGCTTCTTAGATACATGCGTTCTCTAGTTGGTTCGTCGAAACTCGACGACTCCATACGCCGCCAATTTTAAACGAAATGTCTTCCGGGAAACAGCACAGCGATTTTATCAGTTCTTAGCGACAAGCTCACTCTGGAAAAGCTCTCAGAAGCTGCGGAAAAAACGCACGAATATTTCATTAAGAATACGCTTACGCACGTAGCTGAGTCCAGCTCATCTCACAGCACTACGCTTGCCTTGATCAAAGATAAAATCACGCGTCTAGAACTCAGCATGTCTGCTGTTCGACGTGAACGCACTAATAACCGAAGAAGTACACGTAGCCCGCGCCGCAGCACATCACGCTTACGTCAGCGGTTGTACTGCTACGTCCACCATCGTTTTGGTAAAACAGCACGTAACTGTCGCCCAGGATGCGAAGATCTGAAAGGAACGCCGATTTCACTACCGGAAACGCCCAAGCCAGCCAGTAATGGCGACGGCTGTCGCTCGCCAAATCCTCAGTCGCCTACTATACATGTTCGACTCCACGACTAAACTTCATTTTTTGGTCGATACGGGCGCATCCCTCGGCGTTACACCGCGAGCTTTGGAAAAACGCGTTCTGTAGCAAGCCGGACTTAAGTTACAGGCGGCTAACCAGACTAAGAATGCGACATACGGCCGGAAGCTGTTGCACCTAAACCTTGGTTTTTGACGCGAATTTCCTTTCATCTTTACCATCGCAGATGTCCAAAAACCCATAATTAGCATCGACTTCATCATCAAATTCGGCCTTGTTGTCGACCGACGATGCAGGAAGTTACAGGACGACAGCGCTCCGCTCACTGTCCCTTGCCATCTCGCCCCAGTCACTTCCGTGGGACTTTGCGTACTCATGCCAGACACTACGACGTATACAGCATTGCTTCAACAATTTCCGTCTTTGGTCCGTTCTAATCCCGACTCCACCGAGCCTAAAGACGAGGTTCGTCATCATATCTTCACCACAGGTCCACCCGTGTCAGCCAAACCGAGACGTCTTCCACCTGACAAGCCCCAAGCGATTAAACGTGAATTCGAGTACATGATCAACCTCGGAATCACTCGCCCATCCAACAGTTGTTGGGCTTCTCCGCTTCATCTGGTACCCAAAAATCCCGGTGATTGGCGTCCATGGGGTGCTTACCGGTCACTCAAGGCCGTTACCATCCCCGACAGGTACCCTACCCCTCATATTCATGGTGTTTCATTGGGATTGTCCGGGAAATCCGTTTCTTCCAAGATTGCCCTTGTGCGGGCCTACCATCAGATTCCAACTGCACCTGAAGACATTGTTAAAACGACCGTTAGCACACCTTTCGGTTTGTAGGAGTTAATTTGTATGCCTTTTAGCCATCGCAATGCGGCACAGTCCTTCCAGCACTTCATGGACCAGGTCCACCGTGGTCTAAACTTTGTTCTCGTCTACATCGAGGATGTTCTAATAGCCGGTACCAAGCCAGAAGAGCATTTGAATCACCTTCGACAAGTGTCCGAACGCTTCGATCCTCACGGCATAACCATTAATCCAGATAAATGTCTATTTGGTCAATCTTGTGTCGATTTTCTTGGTAACAAAACTGATAGCAAATGCATTAGTCACATCCCTGAGAAAACCCAGACGATCTTGGTCTATCCGCTGCCCAAATCCGTTAAAAACCTGCAACGCTTCCTTGGCATGGTTAATTATTACGGAAGTTTTATGGACAACTGCGTCGCCGTTCTGCATCCTTTGACTCATTTACTTAAAGCTAACCCTCCAACGTCTGTCGCTCTAATCTTCACTCGCCTATTGATTTATTCATTATAACTGTAGGTATCCAGTAATGGTTAAGCGTCTTAATGATATAGTTACACCAGCCACTGATACATCCTTTTCTAGAGTCACTATCTCTGCTTAGCAGCAGCTGGTCGCTTTAGGCTCCATTAAACTCTGCGGATATCCGAAGCTCGCTAGGACTCGCTCTTTCCATACAACGTTTATTCTTTTGGCTTGTTTGCATCACAGCTCAGCTAATTTGTTGTTCTATCCTTTAGCACTGTAGTTATTCATTAGTAACTAGAATGATTAACTAACATGCACTTGGCCGCTGAAACTCGGTCCTTTAGCGCCATCTCTCGATCGTCTTACATTCAACACTTATTCTTCCCTTCATATCCATTTAATCCTAGTCTGCTTCTAGTATGCTCAGCTTTCTATCTTCATATACCCGTGTACATAATAGTCATTACGTGTCTGAGATAATCCTCATCCCGTGGGGTATATATAAATATGGCCAAATCGTCACTATTTTTTGGTTCCCGAAAACAACCAATCGTGACTACAAACCCACCTTCTGGTCTCAGATTGAATTCTAACGCCGTTAGCTAGTACCTCGTGAATTTCCTACCGGAACCCTTCTCTTCATCCTCATGTACATGAAAGTATTTTACCCATTAGACCATGCCTTCTGCATAAGTAAAATACAATTTCAGCGTAATATCTCTTACACATTGTATACCAGTTTTCTCAAGTAAATGTCCTAATGTAGGATTTCTCAATACTTGGTAAAATGACTGTCCCTTTTGGTCTCCGCTCGGCCTGTTCCTCACTATCCCTTTTCTCTGAGGTCGTGAAAATCTGAGAGATCCGGGATTGAACCGAGGGACTGCCTCCGTCTGGGATGGGACGGACTAACCAACAAGAACTTACCCGGACCATTGCACCACTTCCACACTAACCAACTGCACCTAACAACGCAACCGCCGACGTCCAGTGAGGGTAGCTGGACACGAATTCTTCGCCCCCGGAAAATATACATAATAAGAGAAGGTGAGACCCCACACTCCGAAAATTCTACTTACCTGAAAAATCATATTTTCTCCTCGACTGACCCTAACGTCTATGTTGGAATCTGACTGTACCATTTGTCTGGCAAACAGAGGAGTCACTCGACTGCGAATAACTAAAGGAATTAATGCTTTATAACCAGCTTTGCCAGTTGCACAGGACCGATCACAGCAATCGACGACAATGTTCCTGGACGTGGTGGGTTCTTGCCTGGCAAGCGTTCTTCCCATAAAAAGCCACAAAAGTCTGTTTATCAACACTGTGACACGGTGGATGTGACTCGCCATTGAATACAGTCACTGCCCACTGGTACACACTGGAATATCGACTAGTCATTTTTTTGATATTCTACTGACACGTACAAAAGAGTTACTCTTTCTTCACTTACTGTCCCCACTTTAACTACTGTGCGATTTTTATTTATTCTACGAACACTTGAAACCATTTTACTGGCAATCCACGGTTGACTTTCTCCTCATGAGTGCTTCGAGTGTTTCTGTAAAGTGTACAAATTTGGCCACAGCCAATTACGTGCGTTGTAGCGTATAGGTTGCGCCACCTAATTACTTGTAAATTTTGATCATATCTGATTTGGTATGGTTCGATGAATTCGGGAATAAAATATTTATTCTTTTATTTAAAATAGTTCATCATTACGCCAGAAGCCGAAACAGCTAATGTTGCCCTCAAGCAGAAGTTGAACCAGGTAACTTCCCTGAGCTACTTGGACACGGACGAGAAAACTACTCTTGTTCTCAAGACGGATGCTTCACAATCCGCTGTCGGTGCTGTACTACAACAATTAATCTGCAACGAGAGTCAGCCGCTGTCTTTCTTTTCACGGAAGCTGCAGCCAACGCAGACGAGATATAATACTTTCTGTCGCGAACTACTCGCGATCTACTTGGCCGTCAAACACTTTCGCCACGTCCTTGAAGGATGACGTCTTGTAATTCTGACGGACCCCAAGCCCTTGGTCTACGCTTTTCGTCCCGCTTCCGACCGCTATTCACCGAGAGACACGGCAGCTGGATTAAATTTCACAATTTTGTGTCGACGTTTGCTACCTCGATGGTTCAAATAATGTGGCCGCTGATGCATTTTCACCTGCCCACATATATCAACTGTCGTCCTCTCCAATAGATCTTGAGGAACTGTCTGTTGCCCAGAACAATGAGCCTGAACTCGCTCAGCTTCGACCGACTACCACATTGAAATTCTTGCAACTACCTATTGTAAACTCAGACACAAGGATTCACTGCTACGTCTCTGCCGGTAAGCCAAAAACATTTGTTCCACAGTCTTTTCCGGTGAACAGTCTTTGTCTATTTTCGTATATAAATAAATAAATAGTTCTCAAATTTATAGAGACACAACAAATCAGACATGGTCAAGTTTTCCAGGCAATTGTGTATCACGACGATACTTCGGGTTCAATCGTGCGTAGTGTAAACGGCCAAGGTACTATAAGTGCAGTAAGACAGTACGTGTAGACGGAGAGTATCACATGTTTGCAATGTCGGGAAAAGTTGAAACATGACGCTAGCCGACTTGCCAGTATGTACTTGTGGGCAGTGACGGTATTCAGTGGAGAGTCACATCCGCCACGTCGCAGTGTTGTTAAACAGACAGTTTGGCCTTTTCTAGGGTTGGCGCTTGCCAGGCAAAATCCCACCACGTCCTACAACACGGCCCCAAAGCATTCGGTACACTATTTTATAAGTGGCATAGACGCTTGACGACTGACTTCATATTCGGTTGTTCTCAGTCAAATGACTTTCGATTTCCGCTGATCGCTGGACAGATAGTTTGCTCAGGGCCGCCATTATCGTTCAGGCCGGTTGAGGATGGGAACATCATGAATAGCCATCTTGGTGTGTGACCAGGTGAGCAAAGTTTCAAACATTCTGCCGTCTGGATTTTTCAGATGTGTAGTTTGCGGGAGTGTAAAGATATGTCCAGTTCTCCGGATTGGACAACGGTTGTGGTGGACCATCGCTTCCTAGTATTTGATCCACTGCGAAGTAGATTCCTGATCGTTTCATAGGGCCCACTATGCGCTCTGATATCCGTCAATGGATTAAACGCAGTCTCGACTGCCAGAGCAGCAAAGTACACGGACACACTATCCCTGTCTCCGAACATTCTCACTACCTGAGGCGCGCTTTAGACATGTCCACCTAGACATAGTCGGACTGCTTCCTCCCTCGAACAATTTCACTTTTATTCTGACTTGTGTTGACTGGTTTACTCGTTGGCCGCATGCCATTCCTTTATATGACACAGCTTCAGAATCTGATGCCCATGCATTTTTCAAACCATGGATTTCCTTCTTCGGTGTACCATCTACGATCAATACAGATCGGGGATCTCAGTTTAGTTCCACCTTGTTCTGTAACTTGAATCGTCTGTTGGGTTGTACCCACCTTCGGACAACTGCTTATCATCCCGTCTAGATTGACCTTGTCGAGCCCTTCCATCGACAGCTTAAAGCCGCCATCACAGCAAATTTACCTTACCCACATTGGTCTGAACGCATCCCAGATGTCTTGCTTGGTATTCGTAATACCGTCAAAGAGGATATTGGATGCAGCCCTGCCGAACTCGTCTTTTGCAACACTCCCAGACCTTTAGGTCAGATTTTTGGTTCCCGAGTCACCGGTGAGATGGATTTTGTGTCCTACACCGAACGTCTTAAACAACACTTTTGAACATTTCGCCCTACTTCTACTCGCTTCACTGCCCGCGAACAACGAATTCATCCTGAATTATACACTTGTCCTTTTGTTTTCATTCGCACTGATGCAGTTTGCAATCCGTTGACAACTTCTTATGAAGGTCCATGCAAGGTGTTTTCACGGAAACCTAGGTACTTCATACTGGAAAAGAACGGATCGAAAGAATCTGTGAGTATTGACCGTCTTAAACCCGCTTATGTTGAGCCTGCTGTTAAGTTGACTGATCCCAAGTTGTTACCACCTGTTGGTCAACCGACGGATTCCAACGCTCCAGAACCTTCTGCGCACGCTCAACGAACGGTCCCAAGCACACACGTTCAGGATGTGCTGTGTGTTTCCACTTCAAACTGGCTAAGTTTTTTCCCTAAGTATCTATAGCGAGTGTTACCTTACCAGTTCACGCTCTAAGGAGGAAGTTATGTAGTGTTTATTAATCAATCACAGTTTGTCTTTCTTGTCATCAATTTTATCTAGACAGCTTCTGTATAGTTTGTTTGAATTAATGGTTACAATACACTTCTTTGTGCCCCGCGTTCCGACTTGCTGCTTTTTGGCTGTGCTGCATCTGCATGCGTACGGTGCCGTCCAGTCTGTTGGCGTATCAGATAATGTATTCGGAATTACTATCGAACGTCTATTTCCAGTTTGCTCGACGTGTGCGGCAGGTATAGTGCAACCTACAAATCAAACTCAACTGTGATTAGGCTGTGCGTTGACTCTCTCCAACGTTTTGCCCTTACTAAGGAATTGAAACCTTCCTAGTACATGTTCGACCACTAAAGACCCCATGTACTCTGGGACTTTTATTTATGTGCACAATTATCCAACCTACTCGTCTGGCCTTATCGTCTACGGCGGTCTCTGACTATGCTATCTGAGCAACCAAAAGGGAATTCATCTGACCTAATGACTGAGTGAACAAATGGTGGATAAGAGGTTTTGTCAACTGTATATAACCGCTCAAAACAATCAACAACAGAGGTCTAAGGCGTGGTAGTTTCCGCCTATGAGCGGTTACCCTATAAAAATCCACCAAAGTCGGTTTATCAACCCTGCGATGTGGCGGATGTGACTCGACTTTGAATAAAGCCACTGCCAAAAAGTACACCCTGGCATATTGACTACAGACATGGTTCACTATTTTATTGACACGTACAAATATCTCCTCAGTCTTCACCTCTTGTCAGCACTTCGCATATTGTGCTTTTCTTGTTTAATTTACGCACATAGGAACCCGTGCATCATCACTACGCTGAGGATTCTACTCCTCAAGAAGCCTTCGTCAGCTGCTGCAACTTGTAGAAATTTTGACCACAGCCCATTAAATGCACAACAACATATTTGTAGCAAACATAATTATTTTTAAATTTTCATCATGTCCGAGTTAATGTATATCGATGAATTTGCGAATAAAGTATTTATTTATTTACAAACACCGAGTTTGACTCGTGTTTGTTTACATATATTTCTGGTCGGACCGTACCTACCATGAATAAATGAATAGTTTATTCTCGGGCTTCTAGAGGCACACCAAATCAGGCATGCTAGAAAGTTGCATTCGGTTATGTTTCGCAACAGACATGTGGCAATGTATAAAATTGGCAGTGACCGAAAGTTGTATAGGATGCTAAAATTTTAGAAGTAATCATTAGGAATAACCTCGTCAATGAATAGCGATACTTTGGGTTCAAGTGCGTTTAGTGCAAACAGTCAAGGCACTATAAGCGTGTTGAGGACATTAGAGGTGGGTAGCGACTATCCTATTCTTGTACGTATCAAGAAAACAGTGAACCTTGATTCCAGTCAGCTTGCCAGTAGGTAGTTGTGGGCAGTGACTTTATTCATCGGCGAGTCAGATTAGCCATGTCGCAGTGTTGATAAACAGTCATTAGTGGCTTTTTCTAGTGAGAAAGTGTGCTAGGCAAAAACCCACCGTGCCATGGAACACTGCCGTAAACCTGTTTGCACAATAAGGTACACGTGGCAAGGCAGCTTGTCGACTGAATTGAAATTCGGTTATTCGCAGGCAAATGACGAATTTTTCCCTTAACTAAGCAGATGGCTTGGCCCTGGCCGTAAACGCTGAGCCCAGTCCAGGATGAGAAAGTCACGAAGCGTCGTCTTGTTGAGTGTCCATGTGAGCAGAATTTTTAGAGTTTCTTGTGTCTGGATATTTTAGTTTATATATACTATTCAAGCCTGTGAAGACATGGTGTCCAGCTATCATTATTGAACAACCGTCGTGATGGTGAGTGCAGTTAAATCCCTTTGGTTACAGCCATGTTCGATGTAGATCCTTAAGAGTTATTATGTCCTATCCCTGGCGAAAGCTCTGTTTCTCAGCCCAATCCCAGATCTTCAAGATGTTCTGGACACCGAAGAAAAGGGGCAGTAAGTGGTAACTGAGAGAAGGCCGCAAAAATCCAGGGTGGAATCAAATAATGTTAAAGTCCCAGGTTATATCACTTAGAGTAGAGAAATAATGATGTAAAATATGCAACCATGATGATGCTAAACTTGTCTTTTGAACGTGATACAAAATCAATAGCCGTATAGGTAGATAGCTAGCATCTACATAGAGAACAGAGCTTTGTACTAGTAAGCACTCCAAGTGGTATCTGGTTACTCTGATGCAACTATTGCGTAGGAAGAGAGAAAGCAGGTTTCAAAGACTGGTGCCCATTGAATGGTGGATGAACAGTTGCTAGCCACTCTAATTCAATAGGGCGCAGCTTACGTAAGCAAAAATATAACTAGCTTGCAACAAGAGAGCTTCGCAGGTCAATTGGTGGTAAAGCAGGGAAAAGATAGGATCCCGACGCAGAGTAAAAATGTTCGGGGATCTAGACAGAAAGACGGCACGGGGGTACTAAGTGTGCTAGGGCCGACTGAGCTGGGAAAAGCCAGTGTGAGATCTGAACTTCTACATAAGCAATTGTCAAAACCGTTACTGCGAGCTGAAAGCAGAACATCTAAAAGGGCTGGTTAAGGAGCGACTGTGTGCTGACTAGAGGAAAAAGTATTGATCAATAAAGGAGAACTAATAAGGATCAATTGAAGGAAAGGAAACGTGCCGAACAAATGTGTACATTAAAGTTGCTGAGGACGTCACAATTTATGAGAACTAAGCGTAGCTTTGTGCAGAGAAAAGAGTCATTTTAGGGTGCTAAGGGAATAGTACTATGGTATGCTGTCACAGGAAATGCCTGTGTTGGGCTTGACTTCTACATGAACAAGTGTCGCAGACGTAGCAGCTAGTAGGGGATAACTGAACACCTCGAAATGTGAGCCTAACGTGCGTTTGTGTGCTGACCAGATAAGAGGATTGATGAACGAAAAACTAAGAAAGGTTAATTGACCAAAGGACGACGAATAGACGGACCACAAGCATACCTTAGTTCGCTAAGGATATCAGTGCATGAGGCAAAAGTGCAGCAGCGCAAGGAAAATCAAGTCAGGTTAGGGTTCTAAGATAATTGTACCAAGATGGATAGAGACAACGAATGCCAATCCGAGAGCTGGAGGCTTGCATGTATAAAAGTCCATGACATTACAGCCAGTGAGAGATAAATAATGATCAAAGAATGCGAAACTAAAGAGCAGCTGTGTGCTGACCAATTACCTGTTTGCTGGACAGCGAAGAACCAGGGAGGGTTCCGTGATGAAAGGACAGCGAACGGCAGGAGCTCAAGCAAACTTTTAGACTGCTACCTAGTTAAGAACATTGGAGGCTAGGGCCTAGCAGCGCAGAGGATCAAAACTTGCTGGGGTGCTAAGTGAATAATACTAAGACAGCTTGAGCCGAAAAAAGCCAGTGAGAGAGTTGGACTACGATAGAAGTAAATGGCACAGACGAGTAAGGGATAGCTGAGGATCTATCAAAGAGTGGCCGTGCGCTGACCTGATGAGATAAGGAAGGTCACCAGAAACGAGCTAAATAAGGTTGAATGAAGAAATAACAGCAAGCAGGAATGATGCAAGCATAGTTAAGTTTACTGAGGAATTCACATCATATGAGGCAGAAGTGGGGCGACGCCTAGTTACACAACGCATGCTAGGGTGCTGAGAGGATGTACCGCGGATAGAGCCAGGCAAAGTTAGTCAGTAGCTGGATGCTTGCAGGTGAAAAAGTCGAAGAGGTTACGAAGAGTAAGATAAATGAACGTTAAGAATAGCGGGGCTAAGGAGCTGCTGTGCGCTGAACTGACGAAATATGTAAGATTGCCAGAAGAGTGCTAAAACAGGTGAAATGCATGAAAGAAAACAAACAGGCGGAATGTATGCATACATTAAGTTTACCGAGGACCTCAAGTATATGAGGCAGAAGCGCAGAGGCACGCAGACACTGAAGTCATGGTACGGTGTCAAGGGGATGGTGCTAAGGTAGTGAGCCGGAAAAATCCAGTGGAAGCTTTGGAGTCCTACATAAACAGGTGTCACAGACGTCGCAGCGAGTAATGGCTAGTTGAACGTCTCGATAGGAGGGGCAAAAGTGCGGCTGTGCTCAGACCACTTGAGTTATGTTCGCTGGACAGAAGAGACCTAAACATGATTTCATGATGAAAGGACAGTGAACGAGAGGAGCGTAAATCTGTTTTAAGGTTGTAAAGTTATTCTAATCATATGAGACCGCAGCGCAGTGGCGCGCAGGTTCTTAAGTCATGCTAGGGGCTAGAGGATTAGTGCTAAGTCAGATTGAGCCGGGAACCGCCAGTGAGCGAGCTGGGCTCCTACCTGAACAAGTGTCACTGAAGTTGCAGCGAGTAATAAATAAATAAACGTCTAGAAAAAACAACAAAAGGCCGGTTGTGCGCAAGCCAGTTGAGTTGTTTGTTTGCTAAAAGGGAGCTTAAGAACGGCTCATTATGAAAGGACAACGAACGGGAGGAGTTCATGCATACTAATTAGCTCAGAGCATTAGAGACTAAAGCGCAGAAGCAAGCATATACACAAATCATTCAAGGATGCTAAGGGAATAGTGCTAAGGTATACTGTCCTGGAAAATGCTAGTGAAAGTGCTGGACTTCCAACTACGCAGGTGTCACAAACGTTGCACCGAGTAACGGAGGGATGAAAGCTTAAAAGGAGAGGCGAATGTTTGGCTGTGCGTAGACCCGATGTGATAAGTGTGATCGCCTGAAGCGAGCTAAAATTGTTGGAGGAAAGGATTACGAATAGGCGGAGTCCAAGCATACATTAAGGTTGTGAAATACGTCAGAGCATAAGAAGCTAAGGCACAGCGGCGCGCAGATACTCAAATCTTTCTAGGGTGCTAAGGTAATAATGCTAGGTAGGCTAAGCCGGATAACGCTAGTGAGAGAGCTGGACTACTACATGAGCGGGTATCACCAACGTTGTAGGGCTTTTATGAATAAATGAACGTCTAAAATGAGCGGCTAAGTACAGACCGTGAGCAGACTTAAGGTTAGAAGGCTAGTTGCCGGAAGAGCGTTAGAAAGGTTAGATGAGAGAACCACGAGCAGGCAGAGGCCAAGCATACATTAAGGTTGTTAAAGACGTCATAACATAAGGCAAAAGCGTTGCGGCCCGCAGATACTCAGGTCAAGCTAGAGTGCTGGGATAATATTAGCAGGGTGCATAGAGCCAGGGCAGGCTCGGCGAAAAGCTGGAAACTAGCAGGCAGAAAAGTTGAAAGCGTTACAACGAGTAGGGATAAATGAACATCTAGGATGGAGCGATGGCGCAATAACCACTTAGGTTTGCTCGACAGCAGAGAGCAACGTTGCTTAGGAGACTAAGTTGTGTGCCAGTTTTCCTACATTTCGTGCCCGTATGCCATTAGCAAGCTGCCACATTGTTTCCGTGGTCTTCGTTAACTATGAAGGCTCACACGGACTAATCACGTAATATCCCGCATGAGGTTTTTAGAGTGAGGTTTCTTGGTCACTTACGGCATAAAATTACTCCTATACGTTGCCATTAAGCGGAAATCCGTGGTAGGATAATTTAAATTTTTAAAGCCCGCCGTTCGCTCTCCAACCGAGCGCAGTCCCAGTTACGCGGGATAGAAGCATTCCTTGCTACCAAGAACAACATCCCGTATTTAAATTTGCCGGAGAATCACGATGATCCCGGAACTGAGATCTCTAAATGGGCCGGGGTCTGAACGTCGCTGCCTGCTGCACCCTAGCTACATCCGTACCACGCTAGTATGTCGTTTCAGCTGTGGAGAGCCAACTATCAAGTGGCCCATTCCTATTTCACCTCTATAGGCTTCCAGTTGGATTGTGATGCCTCATTACACATCACCATCCTCCTTACCAACTTTTTACAACTCAACCTCATGTTTTAGTTTTCGTTGGGCTTACATTCTTATCATTATCTCGGCATGTGAAGGTCGTTGTCCGCTGCTTCTTGTTCATGTATGCTTACCTCTTGTGGGATGGATGAGCCCTGAATAGCCACCTAGATTGTGGCTTATTCCCATTTCAAATTTACAGGCTACCGGCTCTGACCTACAAATGGTTAGCAATCCCTGCTGTTTCACCAGAACGAGACCTACAACGCGAGACCCTGCACAGTAGCCATGCAGAGTCTGACATTCACTACCTGTTTACTTGCACCCATGGCCCATTAGCTATGCTGTAAATAGCCGCTAAACATTCTACTGGCTTTCCGTTATCTCACCTTGCACTTCCATGCCCCCACTGCCCTTGATAGCTGCCACAAATCCGCGCACAGCATACTACCGGCTTACCATTACTTAACGCACCTCTTCTACCATACGATAAAATGACGTTTCTTTCCGACTGCAGTAAACAGGTCTTTTCACCCCTACTGTCCGCAAGCGCCGTTGACGCTGTTAGTGATTTTTCGTATAGCATCTCGAACAAGAATATTAATTCTGCTGCTAGCACTATAGGCCAGACCTGTAGACCGGTCCTGTGGTTCACTTGGTCACGGACAACAATCTGCCCAACTGTCGAGGTTGCCTCAAATCCCTAGGACCGCGAAAGACTTACGTCAACACAACAACAGGAAACGCCCTGCAGAATGACTTTCAGCGCCAGTATGGTAAATAAACAACTCAGCTTCCCATATTCATAGCGCAGAAACACTAGAGCGCCTAGCTTCAAAGCCGTCACCTCCATTTATAAAGGTAGAAATGCCGCAACGCAGTTTTTCAACCTGAAAACCTTAGCTAATTGAAAAGCCCGATTTCGCTGTTCAGTTGCTTACTGAAAACAACCGGTTCAAGAGTTGTTTTTGGCTTCAAGTTCCGAGAACATTGAACAACTCATGTCAACCTAACAATAGTAAAAGCTTCGAAGCATGGCTACCAAAGCCAGCGTGGTATTGTTAGAACACCGAATCCAATAATAATGGTGCAGATGTACAAGAGCGCAGATCGCTGCAGAAATCACCTTCATTTATGAATGTGGTAATGCCTCAACGCACCTTCTCGCCTCGCAAACATTAGCTACATGAACACCAATACATTACAGAGCACAAACGAGGAGGCAACCGCACCAGTGAAAGTAGCGCATCATCGCCGTAGCTCCGTACCATTGTACATACAACAAAATCGTCGGCAAAACCACCTCCAAAACAAGTCATTCCTGGTCGCAACACCGCTGAATTGCAAGCACTTTAACGTTATACATCCCAAACGAAGTGTCGCCGGGCTCAGCCGAATGATTTATCTAATAAGGCGAGTTATCTACCTGCACCACTGTCAACGCAAGATGACCGGGCAAACTAGACAAACTACGCTCCGCATCTAAGGGAGTTTAACTTGGCCCACAGGAATTCTACCCCTTTTTGCCTGGGCAATGCGAAATACGGTCCGCCATATGCATATCAACCTATGCAGTTCCATCCAGCAGAACTATTGTATCTTCTGCAAACAACCGTCTACATCCAGCCTCAACTTCGTGGCTGCCTTCTACCGACTCACAGTTGGTAACCTTCAATCATCCCACCTACGAACGTTCTCCTGAGGAAGTAAACGTCATGCTCATTCAGACAGGATGCTTTGCCAGTTAGCAACTCCCACCCAACCCATTACTTTACCAGGTCGCTGATGAAGTAATCAACACCTGACCGACTTCTTGTCGCCCAGTTTCTGTCTTTTCACACTTCACTTTCGTTCAAGCTCCAGCTTCTGTCTTGTGTACAATTAAAAGACAGATCCCATATCCGCACCACTCCGCGTCTCTGGTACCTCACATTTTGGGCAACATGTCACTGGCTGCCAATGCAGACAGAGCTGTTCAAATCTCTCCAGACTGTTTCAACCTCTTTCTTATGGGACTTGCCGGGAAACGGCTCGCTACGTCGCATTCCCCCACCTCTGCTGGCATATCTCTTGGTGTTATCCCCATACTAGTCGCAACAGTACCTGCTGCCATACGGTTTGAATTATACCACTGGGGAACTGCAGATGCTAGTGTTGTAGATGCGCCTCTACCACTGTCGTTTTGTGACACTACTGCACAAATTGGTGATCCGATGACCGGACGCAGCGAATCGGACTTAAATACTTTCTTCCTTCATAACGTACGCTCAACTGAAAATAAACTGCACCTTTCAGGCCGCTTTATTCTTCTGTCAAGCCCGCATTTGGTGCTGATAACAAAACATGGTACTCGGCCGACACTTCTGATGCACCACTGTACATTCCAGGGTACACCAGTTTCTGTGGTGGACATGGCGATAAACGTGGTGGCGGATGCTTTATATACTTCAAGAAGGAAGGGCACGCACCATCATTCCAAAACATATGGCAATTCCAAAGACTTAGTGTAGATCCAGACAGTTATGGGCGGAATGATTGTGATTACACTATATTGTATATTGGCTCTATCATCTCCGTTACCGACCACTTTGTACCACCTGTTTAAATGCAGAAATTTTAAATATAACCTTTTCAAGGCGCTCGCGCTGTGCTAATTTTATGTGCTGCTGCCGCTGCGTGCTTTTGTCACGTCATTTTAGTAGTCGGATTTAAATATTCTAATCGCTAGTCGGCATCGAAATAACAGCGGCTTAAAGAAGGAATATAAAGCAAGTGTGCTTGGTTGTTTTTCTATGCTGTTTTTGCCTAAGAGTGTCATTTTCCTCCGCACTAGGGCTTATTAGGTAATGGTCCTCTACAGAGGTAAGCTTGATTTTCTGTTTATACGACGCACCGCACCCCACTTGTGCTATTGTTGACAAGATGTTCAGGCTTTTATAGGAACGCTTAGTCCTCTTTGCACATTTTAAGACTATAGCTGGAGATTTTATGATACATCGTGTTTCGTGGCTCAGACGGTCAGCTTTACTCAACTACAGGGCCCATGTTGACACTATTTTTACGCATGAATGGGCAGGGCATGTGAATCCATTGACTAAAAAAGCTGACGCACTGGACCCGCTATTTACTGATAGTATCTCCCACGCATGCACCGGCGTGTTAGACCAAATACCGGGCAGAGACTACGAAGTGGTGTAGCTGTCTTTTGCAAGCCCTAAAGCCCTTTAACCTGAAGCCATAAAATATAACCTTTTCAGGCCTCTCCAACGCGTCAACGGGGAACTTTTCTCCTCTTGTCTCCGGACATCACCCTGGGACAATTTCTTCCTCTCCAAAAATATAGATCCTGCGTTCAGTGTCCTTTATAGTAATTTCGCAAACTGTTTAGACGTCTTCACTGCAAAACAGAGGATGTTCAGAAGGCGTCAGACTCTTGATGATGTCTCTACACGATAACTAGCTAGCAGGCTAAATAAAATGTGCGCGCACCACCTCAAGACCAAAAACTTTTATTTATCCATCCTTATGAAGCAACTACTAGTCGATTGCTGAAGCGCACAAAGTAATGCGCGCATATTAGCTGAACTTACAGCGCTTTGTATTGACAACAAGGCAACGTTTCTTATTCGACTATTGATGCAAAGTGATGGCAGCATAGATCTGCCGATTAGTACCCGGGTGCAACCTGCTAAAATAATAGGCACTGGTGCGGTGGATCTCTGCGAGTTCATTAACACCCCTCTGTTACTCCCTCACCAGCAATGACTAGGTATCGCCACGTACGAACCTAAGTTCCACGAAGATCAAATACACATTCCTGACTGACGTAAACAATATCACAGGAGCACTTTGCTCGTTGAAACTGTCACACCATCCAGGTCCTGACGGTGCCCATCTTCCGCATCAATACTCGGAGGCCTGAACATTCTAGTCCTTCACCTTCATGTCTTCATTCACTCCACGAATAGCGGTCACTATCCGTCCAATTACAAGCACGCAACCGTCATATTACGACAAAACCGAAGCTGTCGCCAAAATATTGACAATGTTCCTCCTATTATTCGCGCACGCATTGCGTCTAGACTCATGGAACGAATAATAAAGGACGGGATGCTTTGCTTTCTCTTGCAACACAACCTTATCAATAGGTCCCAAAACGGGTTTCTACTGACTAAATTTAGTCAAACTTGCTAGGTTGAATGCTTAAACTATTTGACAAACGCTGTCGAACTGAGTCAGGCTTTGGTCATTTGTTTCCTGGACATGAAAAAGCGCTTGGGCGGGTTCCATACAATGGTTTAATGACTAAACTAGCTGCATGAAGTGTCGCCAGCCCCTGTTCATGTGTTGCTTCTTACCTTTTCAACCGAACGCAGGCAGTGCGACCGGGGGGATCTCATCCAAAAAGGCATAGGTAACCAGCGGAGTATGCCAACGCAGCGTCCTGGGACCATTGTTTCTTTTAGTGTATAGATATGATGCTTTCCAGGTCCTCAAACACGGCACTCCGGGACCTTTTGCCGCTTAGTTTAGCCTACCTGTAAACGTAATAGCCGCTCCAGCATTCAAAAATCTCTCGGCGTTCTGTAAACCCGGTGTGACTTATGGAAACCAGAGTTCTCAACGATGAAATTCAACGTCCTTTCCTATCGGTGCTCTATACCCCCAACCTGTTCAATCTCCAAGATGCACCACTAGATGACAGCTTCGGATGGCTAGCCGAAAAACCTCCACGGGGTGTCAGCTGGGTGGTTCGGGTTACTTCCGTTTCAGCAAATGGTTCGGCTGCAGTGTTCCAGGATGTGGTGAGATTTCGCCTGTCAAGCGTTCTCCCTATAAAAAGCCACAAATATCGGTTTAACAACACTGTGACGCGGCGGATGTGAGGCGCCTCTGCTGCCTCTTTCCTTTCCGGAGGATCATTCGCACATCACGAACATCATCCAACTCGAAGCGTTCTTCTGATGCTCCCTTTGATAGCAAACGCAGCGAACGAAAACACACAATGAGTTATATTTACATACTCAGAGAACATGGCTACTTCCAAATACACACATAAACTTACTTATTCATGCTAACGCACACACAATTTCCTATGCTACTGGTCAAAATGTAATAATTTGTGAAATGGCCGATCACACATCTGTATTACCCTGATTATGCCCTTGAGGATGTATTTTGCAATGACGAAAATAAATTATGTATTCATTTATTTTCTGTTCCAGTTTCCTGAATTTTGTGGAGCATGCGAGCTAGAGCTCTGCCAAAGCCAGGTCCATCGTAGCTATATACTGAAGTCAATAAGCTTGCTAGAATCTCGGCTCATGCTTTAAAGTTTGTGTGCACGACCAGTAGTAGCGTACGGCTTAATAGAGATTATTAACTCACGCAAAAGTGACAGCACAATTATTGAGAGAGATAAGCATTCGTTCACTAAGCGTCTTCTAGGAACGTCTATCCTCAATGATCAAGGCCGCTGTAAGCAGCTTGTTCTTGAACCACTAGCTGCAGCGACTTAAAACCAAACCACTACACCAGCCTCTGATACATACTTTTCTTGAGCCACTATCTCTGCTTAGCAGCAGCTAGTCGCCATAGGTTCCATTTAACTTTGCGGATACCCGGAGCTTGCTCCGTTCTTACCATGTTCATCTCTTTGATTGTTTGCGTCACAGCTCAGCTGTTTGTTGACCTATTCTGTGCCACCGTAGGACCCGCAGGTAGATGAAGCCTTATTTCGAACTTTATTGCTGGCCATTCATCTCTCTTAGCGCGCCCTTATCCGTCGTCTGTCTTACTCGCGTTTACTTGACATGTGGTCAAAAGTCTTAATGATATGGTTGAATCAGCCACTGATACCTCCATTCCTTTAGCCATTATCTATGCTCTGCGGCAGCTGTTTGCTGTATGCTCTATTCAACTTTGGGAATATTCCTTAGCTTGCTAGACGTCAGTCCTTCTGTAGATTGTTTATTCTCCTGGTATAGTTTTTTCACAGCTCAGCTGGTTTGCTGTCCGATCCTTTGACACGGTTGTTATTCATTGGCACCTCGAATGATTAACCCAACAGGCACCCTTGTCCACTGATACCCGGTCCAGTATCGATATCTTCTAATCGTCTTACCTTCAACACTTAGTCTTCCTTTGATATCCATTTAATCTTAGCCAGCTTCTAATATGCTCAGCTTCCTATATTCATATACCTATGTACATTGTAGTTATGGTGTCTTAGGTAATCCTTATCCCGTGAGCATATATAAATACGGCCACATCGTCACTGTCCTTGGGTTTCCGATTACAACCAATCGTGACTACACACCCACTTTCTAGTCTCAGGTAGAATTCGAACATTGTCAGCTTACACCTCATGAACATCTTACCGGAATCCTGCTTTGCATCCCTATGCACATGAAAGTATTCTACCCATCAGGCCATGCCTTCCGCATAAGTAAAAACATCTTTAGCGTAATATCTGTTACACCTTGTACACTAGTTGTCTCAAATAAATGTCTTAATGTAGGATTTTGATCAAACGCTAGGTACATCGACTGTTCCTTTTCGGTCTTCTCTCGGCTTGTTCCTCTCTCCCTTTTCTCTGAGGTCGTGAACATCGGAGAGCTTCGGGATTGAACTGAGGAACTGCCTCCGTCTGGGATGGGACGAAATAACCAACAAGTACTTACCTGGACCATGGCCTCACTTCCACTCTAACTATTTACACCCAACCACCGATGTCCAGTGAGGGTAGCTGGACACAAATTCTTCGCTCCCCGGCAAATATACATAATCAGAGAAGACTTCATATGGTTCTGCGAAGGATCAACACATTATATTCAATAAGAATGTTTAGTACCCTACCTACCAACGGACAGGATCCAGGAACGCAATAGGCAACCAGTTATTGCATCAACCAGCGGAAAATATGGGACGCAACCTGACTGCGAATAACCGAGCAAACAGACTTTTAACAAGAAACATAGCCAGTTACAATTTGCCATTCAATGGATTGGTGGCAGTGTTCCAGGACGTGGTGGGTTTTCGCCTGGCAAGCGTTCTCCCTACAAAAAGCCACAAATGTCCGTTTAACAACACTGCAACGTGGCGTATGTGACTCGCCACCGAATAAAGTCACAGCCCATAACTTTACACTGGCAGGTCAACTAGCGTCACAATTCTACATAGGATCGTTACACTGGGACTTCTACATCTGTATATACTGTTGTCGTTTTACATCCTACGATACGTTGCCCTTTTCCTTCCTTGTGTGCGGGCTCTTCCATTACCTTTCAGTGGATCATTCAGGTTTCTCAATCTCTTATTAGCTGAGGTCCCGTATCTCATGACAGCCAACTTATTGTTTCCCATTTTCAACATTGTACAGTTCCAATCATGGATATATGAACAATTTTCTGCGTTACTGTTCCAATTGCATTATAATGTTTGTACCGTTGTACATATCTGATCATGCCTCCATGAGCGTGCCTCGCATAGTCGAGAATAAAATATTTATTTATTTATTTATTTATTTATATAAGCTAATCAAAACGACGGACAATAGTGTTGACAGATATTTTCATCGCTGTGCGATACAGGTTAACCCCAAAAAGGCGCAAAAAGGTGCACACATTCCCACTACTAACAACAGGTTGCTCCACACCTACTAACATCTTATTCTATAAATATGCGCACGTATGAAAACAGCTACCGGATATTATCACGCAAGTCTCCAAGGCGCTAAATAGGCTACTATATCTCCTTAAGGTAGCAGAAATCCTGGGCACCTGCCTCCCTGAGGACGAGCTCTGGGAGAACGGCCCCGATTATATATTGAGTTCCATACAAAAGCACCTTAGTTATGCGAATAATCAAAGCTGCAGAGATCCTCGACAGAATACTTGACTAGAATCCTTAAAGCACTTTTCATCCTGAAACTATTCTTTCCTTATCGCGCATTTTGCTTCCAATTCTTCTTCAATAGGACATGCAACTCTGAGTGCCGTGTCATGACCTAGTCTCACTTGACCAGTGTCCTTTCCTTAGACTGCATAGAGGTCTATTAAGATGCAAAGGGCTTAACATCTCCAGATTAAATGCTTGCTGTCACACACTTTGATAGCCTGCTGGATTAGCTTACCTAATATTAAACTTGGCTTTTCCTTCCCTAAACTGCCCATTTCTTCTGACCCACCCATTTTACCTTCCCAACTTACCTACACGACTCAATCTCTGCGCGCCGACTAACTCAGTTGCGGCTACTCAGACACGCGCTCCGAATTCACTTAGACTCAAATGCAGTTAACGGCCAATATTCGGAATACAGAACGCTTTATCTCCCTTAACACAAAAGCCTAGTGGTCTTTTCCACACCATATCAATAAACATTTTTCCATCCTGACCATGTCATTTCCTTGCTGCGCGCTGTTTTTAAGCCTTCTAAGATCAGGCAGCCAACACTCAGTCAGTTGCGCTAACCTAGTCTTATCTGATCAGTATTTTTCCATAACTGCTTCCAGACTGTCGACGTATAAAGGTCCTAGTACCTGAGTAACTTACGCACCCATTCTTAATAGTTTCTTCCAACCCTAAGCTGTTCTCTGCTGACGCACTCCATTCTTCTTCCCACGTTAGCTGTGCGACTCGGTCTCAATACGCCAATTAATCCAGTCCATTCTGACCGGTCGCCTTCTCTTGGATTTCTTTCAGGCTACTGTGACGTTACCCGCCATGGTTCGGGAGACTAAAGGCCGCATACCTCTTAACATGAGAGACTAGCTGGCATCCCACACCTTGTCAGCAAACCTTTTTATTTCCCGACCTTAGCACTTCCTTGCTGCGCTCCCTGTTTTCAGTCCTTCTTTTATCTGACAGCCAACTCTCAGTGCTCTGCCCTAATATAGTCGATGCTGACCAGTCTGCTTCTCTTTGACTTCTACCAGATTACTGGAAGTTTAAGGTTCTAGGCTCTGTAGACTCAAATCTACCTTGCTCACCGCGACAACCTGCTGGAATTCTTCACCCTGTTAATATGTCCACTTCTGTCTCAAACCTGTCCGTTTTTTCTGACTCAAGCCGTTGATCATACAAAATTAACTGTACGAATCAATCTCAATACGCCAACTCAGCCAGTCTCATCCGATCGGTCCCCTTCTCTCCGACGTTTGTAACTGCCGGCCATTGTCCGGAAGACCAAACGCCCCGTCTCCATTACCTCTAGAGCCACGCTGACTATCATGCCCCTTATCTACAAATTTCCTCCCATCTCGACATTGTCCTCTCCTTAAGGCACTCGCTGGTTTACTTCCCTTCTCAACCAGGGAGCCAGCTCTTAGTGCCCTGTCCTAGGCTCCTTCTCTTTAACTGCTCATAGACTAACAAAATGTAAACGTTTTAAGTTCTGCATAAGCAAGCTACAAGTTCCCTCAATCGCGAATCTACCTGACTTGCTTACTTTATATTAATATACCCTCTTTCATTCATAACTAGTCCGCTACTGATGATCCTGTTTATTTGGCGTCCCAGCTTAACTGTGCAACGCAATATTTATGCACCGATTAATCCAGTCTCGTCTGATCAGCCTCCTGCGCTCCGAGTTCTGTCAGACTAGTGCGACGCTACCGGCCATTGTGCAGAAGACCAAACCCGGTGAACTACGTTTACTTTCATAACGTTGCAATGAACGTTTTCCTATCCCGATCTTTTCACCTCCTTGTCGCGCTCGTTGTTTTCATTGCTTCTCTAATCAGACTGACAACTCTCAGTGCCTGCCACTGACCTAGTCTCACCTGACAGCCTGCTGCACTTTCACGTCTTACAGTTTACCGATACAAACGGTCTAGGCTCCATGAACTCAAACCTGTTACACTTACCTCGGCAGCCTGCTGGACTTGTTCACCCTTTACTAATATAACTACTCCCATTGCCAAACTGTCCCTTGCTTGACCTACTCCATTTGCCTTCCAAGAGTATTTGAAGGGCTCAATCTTATACTGCCGACTAATCCAGTCTCGTCTGATCCGTCTTCTACTCTCCGACTTCCGTCAGACTACCACGACGTTGCTGGCCATTGTTCGGAAGACCGAACGCCACCTTAACTTTTATACACCTTATCGGCAAACTATTTTCTATCCTGACCCTTTTCTTACCTAATCGCGCTCGTTACTTTCATTTCTTTTTCAAACAGACTTCCAATTTTAATTGCTTGGCCCCAACCTAATACCATCTGTTTAGTCTGTTTCATTTCGACAGCATTCATACTAACAATTTGGAAACGGACCAGACTCTGTGGGAACAATGCTATGTTTATATCATCTTGGAGTCTGATTGACTTGCTCACCATTTCTTAATATAGCCTCATCTCTCTAGTACCTATCCGTTTCTGCTGATCCTCTGTTTCCTTCCCATCCTAACTGAAGTTCTTAACCTCAATGCACTGACTAATCAAGGGTCGTTGTACCGGTCGTCCTAACTTCGAGAGCCTTGCAGAACTAACTTACTCGCATAGGATACAACCACTTTGATATTTAACCTATCTACTTCCACTGCTCCTCCCCATAATTGTTCTCACCACAATTTTACTATTCAATCTCAGAGCACCGACCAACCGAGTCTCCTCTGAACGGTCTTTTCCCCTCCTACACCTCCCAGTCCTTAGTGCTATTTCCGACCATGGTTTGGCAGCGGCGTCCCTCACTTCCACTTCCACCGGGACCCTGTTGGTATTCTTTGTCTCTTATCCATAATGTCTCTTTTTTATCTGGAATCTAGCCTTCTCTGCTTTTCAGCTCCGTTTATATTCTCACTACTACTCTACGGCTTACTCTCAATGCGCCGCACTGTTATACTCGTGAGTATAATCTTTCTTGCTCCGACAAAGTTCAAGTTTTCTGGCGTCACACGGACTAATGCCAAGGGTTGCTTGGCTATCACTTCTAGTAATATGCTCACCTAACCTCTCTTCGTTTGCAGCTGCTCTTTACCTCATAGTACCACTTGCGTTGCTTTCTGGGTATTGCAGTTTCTGCTTAATTCATCCTGTATCAGTCTGACCGTACCCGAGCTAATGACTCCCAAAGCACGGACAAGCTTCAGGCTATAAAATTATGAGCACAATAGTATCATTATTATTACTATATACTCATGGCACTTCTGTCCGCATGCATCCGTTCCTCGCCGGTTCTCTGCATCTCCCTTTCCGCTTGGAAAGTTGCTGTACGAACTAAATCCCCTTCACTTTTTGTCTCAGTCTACTTGGCCTTGGTTTCATTTAAGCTACCTCACATTCAGACGGCTATCCTCAGCAAGGTTTAGCTAGATTTCTTACCAACCACCGTATTATTTGCGCAACTTTGTAAACATGCTTTGTTATATCGATTTCTTGACCCTACGCGTGCAGAACCTTTTTCCTAGGTAGTCGTTGCAGTCTGAGCTACACCAGCGACGTGATGTAAAGAACGCAGCTGCAAAGCGTTTAAACGGAACAAATGTACATAGGATTCAGAGTATCACATAGCTAGACACAATTGCATGACATCAGTCTTTCGATAGGGATTCTTGCCGCAATGCTGTCTGTCTGTTTGACTGCCACTTGCTCACTGCCTGTTTTTCCCGAGATTTGCGCAGCTACATCAGCCGATGCATGTTCATCGCTTGCGACTAGCTGACCTATCCGCAATAGCCAGCTGGCATGAACACTAGATCCTTTCCCCTGAATAGGAAGAGCTATCCATCTCTCTGAAGAAGCCACACATTGTTTCGAAGGAAGTCCCTTTCGCCATTCTGCGGGTGCCACTTTTACTGGGTCTAAACGAATGGGTTTAGCTCGCCTCGAACCCACAATATCACAACTTACTCACCTGAAACAATATATTTACATGGATCTGCTGCTCCAAAACAGGTGACAGCTGATTCTGTCGGGATTACCCTTACTGCATTAGACAGCTTTGCTTATTCGCACTGGCGTTCGAACAATGTCGTTTGGTGCCTTACATTTCCAAAAGAACAGTTCGAATCTCTATTCAACTTAAGTGTTTTCGATGGATTTTCATAACGTTTGCACTTGACCATGGAGACCATTACAACTAATTATTACTTACACTTGAAGGAATTTTTCTCCTATTTTGCGGACTAAGAAATTCGTTACATACCCAAATCGGACATTCCCAATTGGACATTGTTTTCTGCTATAGATGTATGTAGCCACAAGGACCAATTGCACTCATCACCCTTACACTAAGTCCAGAATGGATCCCTGGACCTGGTCTGCACAACCCGGACAAGTATACCACAGAAGCCGCAGCCTGCCACTATTAACGCGCTATTTATACTCACCTGCACCACTCATCACTCGATACGACTCTTTTGCATCCTCGACTGGTTTCAACGACCACTGCCGGATCATGACTAAGCTAATCGGCCAACCAGCCAAGCAGTTTGGCCGCCAATGGCCTGCGAATAACCGGGTGCAAAATTGGTTTGTAGGATGCACCGCCAGCTTGCACCACTGTTCAAAATATCCTACAGCAGCGTTCCATGACGTGATGGGTTTTCGTCTGGCAGACGTTCTCCCTATAAAACGTCACAAATGTCCGCTGAACAACACTGCAACGTGGAGGATGTGACTAGCCACTGTATGAAGTCACATTGCACTATTTCACACTGGCGCAGTTATCAGACTTCTACATACAATCTGTGCATCCGATTTTGCTATTAAGAATGCTTTGATGAAGCATCAAACATCCGGTGCTTTTAATGAACAACGATTACACTGTTATCTTACTTTGGCTCCTTTGCTCATGGCTTAGTACATGGCGTTATTATGCCAAACTTGACTATTGACATAACAATTATATGTTTGTTTTTTCCGAGCCTCAGGGCCATCGCGTTTCCGGGTCGGATTATTAAGTAGCAAAATGCTCAATCGTATGAACTACGAATATTTCGGCTATAGTTTCATTTAAACGACATCTTTTACTATTCCAAAGCAACTAAGCTTGTTTGGATATTTGATCGCACCTTTACTGTGTGCCTTGTTTCACCGAGAATAAAGCATTTAGTTAGTTATGTATTATTTTGCGACCGTGTTAAACTTAATAATCTCTCGTGATGCAGCGCCCTACCAACCGGGATACCGACGTTTACCTACTTTAACAGCAAAGCGATTTCACAACGCTGTATTAAAACGTCCGTCACTTCTATCAGCTCTCACCCATGAATTGGTATTACCTCTCCCTTTGGCCCACCAGCACGAAACCTACAACGTGCAAAGCAGCGCAGTTTCCATCTATACCTGGAAGTTCCTTCCTGTATACTTGCTTCCAGGCTTATTATCTTTGCTGTAGACTTCCGCTGACCTTGTTACCGACCTTTGATCACCTAAACTTGCAGTTACCTGCCTCGACTGCTTTTGATCTTATCATAAGTATGCGCTCCGAATGCTACTGCATTTCTATGACTTAACTCATATATTTTACCATCACCTGTTAACCTTGTTATACTTAATGAACGCGTGATTCAGCGCCCTTCCAACACAGACATTGACGTTCACCTAACTCTTCAGTGACGGCTTTGTCACACCGCGGTAATGATGCGTCTAGCTCTTTTAGCGACTCTCATCCTCAAATTAACGTTAGCTCTCTCCATCTGGTTTACAAGAAAGCCACCTACAACGCAAACTGCAGCGCAGTAGCCATGCAGATTCTGACTTTTATGCTCACCTGCTTCCACGGCTTAGTAACTTGGCTCTAAATGGCCGCCGAACTTACAACTGGCTTTCGGTCACTCAACCTTGTACACATCGGCCTCCACTGCTTATGAGCTTTACCATAAATTTACGCAAGCGCGGTACTGACTTCCACCACTTAACTCGCTTATTTTACCCTTATTCCATAACCTTGTTAGACTTAATACCCTCTTGCTATTCAGCGACCTATCAATCTGGAGTCTGACGCTTATTTACTTCTACAGCAACCTCTTTGTCACACCATTGTAATGAAGCGTCTAGCTTCTTAGTGAGCTTCTTCCCCGGGTTGACGTTAGCTATCTTTCTCGGGTCCATCAGAAAGACACCTACAACATGATATGTTGCTCTGTAGCTAAGCGGCTTCTGTCGTTCATTTCTTATTTCCTTGCCCCTTGGATAATTTTCTCTAGCGTATGGGGCTTCTAAGCTTGTTGCTGTTTTTTCGTCCTTTAATCTTACACTTACCTGCCTACACTGCTGTTGCTTTTTACATAAATTTATGTTCAGCATTCCTTCGGCTTTCTATTGGTTTACTGACCTCTTCTAGCCTCATGTCGCTGCCTTGCTAAATTAATTCTTCGCGCAACCTAGCGTCGTAGTCATGTATATTTTGACAATACGCCCCTTTCTACATTATAGCCTCTGATGCTGCAGTAATGAGGCGTCCAGCCTACCTGCTGCCCGTTCAGTTATCAAAGGACATTATCATTCATTTCTATCTACCAGGATGACTTTCTGACAACGCGTGAAGCAGCGCACTAACCGTTCGACACTTAACGTTCACTTTTCATTTACTAGAAGTCCCAGCTTTAGATCCCATGCTGGAGATTGGCCACTCAGCCTGCTACTGTCTTCCTGTAACGGAACTTCCTTTGTCTATCTTTACCACCGCTGGTCTTTGCGTCAAATTTGAGCTTCGCTTGCTGCTGGCCTCCCATCAGTTCCACACAGGACACTAGTTGTGTAGTTACAGACGTTCACTCTCCATTTACCAGTATCAACGGCCCAGCTCGCTACTGAGCTTCGGTCACTAATCTTGCCTGTACTACCTTCAACTAGCAACGCTGCTAGAACTATTAACCTCGCGCGAAGCAGCGCCATAGTTGCACACAGCTGTAAACCAGCCACAACCTCATCACGAATCGCCACCTTTTCCCGTCCTTTATTCACACGAATAACACATTTAGTTAACGTCTAGAACGACACATCCACGGTGTGCATAGCGTTTCAATCCTCAGTTTTGTTGCATTCCATTCACTACTTCGTGTGCAGCTTCATTGCCTTTTTCTTTGGCTTGCTTAGGTCCTTTGCTTAACTTTCCAATTTTTCTACAGAAACCTTCTCTGGCATTGATCCATTCTTCAATAACAAGGTGGTCCATAATTAAGCGTAGCTGGTACCCATGTGTTGTACACGTCGCTCAAATGGACTGGATTGAAACCCAGTGCAGGCAGCGGCAAAAGCCTCATACGCCTAAGGATGCAAAGTGGAGAGCAGCCGACTGCGATTAACGGCAACGGATCGGCTACAGGCCAAAACAACCGTTACATAGAACAAATTCCAGTAGCACGACGTGGTTATCAGCAGTTTTGCATTTGCATTAACCCTCTGTTTTGACACTGAATAGACTGTGAGGTCGAACAGTTATCACAACCTTATGGCCTTACTTAGAACTCACATAGCTGCTCAATTTTAATGTGAAGACCAAACTTGATCACAGTTGATCGTCGCAGATTTGCTCGTGCATATTTGAGCATGCTTTGTTAAAGTGCTGCATACAAACTTCAAATATAAATTTATAAAATATGCTGCGCATTTTGGTATGATAGCTATTGCCTTGGTTTGGAAAGCAATGCGATGAAAAGAAAATAACCGGTGACATATGCTTGCCTTCAAACTTGCGTACATATGTGTCCATTTATTTGCGTTATTGTGTTCATTATTTTAATTTAATTAAAAGGTTTGTTTAGATGGTTTTTCTGTAGTGCCTCCTTTTTTTAAACCTATTTATTTCAGCACTATCTCTATTCCAGCAATATAACCATCAATGAACCTTCAGCTTAATCCGAGAAAGCCTAATTCAAATTGTTTCCAGCCGGTCCGGGTACTGGGTTCTGTAAGTAGAAGCAAGCAGGATGGAGGTCATTTTTCAGATCCATCTCTTCTAGCTCATTGCAGGTGTATACCGTCATTGCGCAACAGAAACTGCGGTGCGAACCCACACCCACGTAGCTGACGCAACAAGCTCCTAGCATAACAAGTGGGAATCAAAAAGTCATTTGAAACAAGCACCCCGCTGCGCATCAGCAACGGGCTCCGGTAACTGGTTCCGGACATTCACAACTTGAGTGGATAGAGCATGAGTGGACCGTACGTTGAGCCACCTAGATGTTACTATTTTTCACCTGTGGCCACTACTCAAACTCCCATCGTTGAGGTGAAAGAAACCTTGCAATTTTCTCCTTATCTCCCTGCTGAGAATACGTCTGATAAATTTAATCCTCCGCGGTGATGACGGTACCCCAGAGCAAACAGCATAAAATGTCAAAGTTAATGGGGACAGGGCAGGTCAATTAACTCAGAGACGAACTTCGATCCGCGCCGTTGGACGTTTGCAATTATGTCACCCTCAACGTTGGTAAGTAGTTATGTAGTAGGAGGGCCGTATTCTAGTATCGAACGCACATGCAAGGTAAACAGAAGTCTAAAGAGTTCCGTTGCCAGGCGGCGGAAGGCAGTTTGCATGGCGTGAATCACACTGTAGGCAGCGTCAACACTTCATTGCGTCCGGGGTGGACGTTGGGTTTTGGGACACAAATACACCAAGATCCTTCTAATACGACATTTCGGAGCAGGCAGCCACCGAATGCTTTAGGAACGCCAATAGTCAGAACGGAACACTTACCTTGATTAATGAGCAAACATACTGAATCGACTAACGGTGCGGGCGATTGAGCGTCTCTAGTAGTCTTTCAGCATCCTTGGGAGTGTACATCCCACTAGTTCTTCAGGTCATTTGTGTATACCAAGCAATTCGATTAAAGCTCAGGCGGTAGATAGTTAATGAAAGGGTTGCAGATTATGAGGCCAATGTCGGAGTTCTATGGGAGACCGCCAGTCATGTGTACAGGATCGGGAAAATTTTCGTTAGCTTTCACCAGCATGGAGCGACCGTGCAAGAACTCGGAAATGTACGAGGAAACTTTCCCAGCGACGCCGATTCCTCAGAGTTTAAAAACACCTTTCTATGCGGGACCTTACAAAATGTCGTACTTCAGTTCACCAACAGCACACCCAAGCGTTTGCCAAGATCCAATAAATCTGAAGCGGCGGGTGTTGCAAACGCCGACTGGACACAGCAGGCCAGGTCTGAACGCTCGAGATGTGGACAAAGTGCCCGTTTCAGGACACCTTTCATGACTTAGCACACTACCTATGTAAAGCGAGCCTGGCCTTATTGAAAATAAAATCCGTTTATTTAGTTATATGTGCCAGTAGCTAGCTGGAGCTAACCGGTTCTCTCCTTTGTATATTGGCTAGATAAGACTCATCTTCCAATCTGTTGGGAGAAGTCCGGGCTGACACGATCAACAGAAGATAGGTACGGTAATCTACTGGACCACGGTTTTGCAAAACGATAGCTGCAAACCGTCCTAACCAGGCGATGAGTAAGGATGCAAACCACAGAGGTGCTTCAGCACGACATCAGTGTAGCCTCATATATTTATTATTATCCACCGGATTCTGGATGCCATTGTGTGCTACTCCCAACCTCCATCTGCTTCATTAGTATGACGGCTCAACCTCGAATAGCTACGCAGCCTGTGGCTTATTCCCATTGCATCTTTGCAAACTTCAATTTGGATTGCAATGCGCCCTCGCTCACAATCATCCAACTTGCCAAGCTTTCCTTCCCTTCACCTCGAGCTTGAGATTTCTGTGGCTTTACATTCCTATTATTATTGCCTTCCAGCTTCTGGACGTCATTGTCTGCTGCCTGCAAACTCCAGCTCTTCCTTTAGTATGACTGCTAAGCTTTATGGAACCACCTAGCCTATGGCTCATTCCCATTTCATCTTTGCAGGCTTAGATTTGGAATGTGACACCGCATCGCGCACAACCATCCGACATGCCAAGATTTTCATACCTTCATCCTAGGTTTGCTGTTGCTTTGGCCTTAGCACCTTATTTCTAGCGCTTTTTGGATCCTAAATGTTGCTAAATGCTGCTTCTGAACTCTACCTATTTCATTTTATTATTTTTATTTGTCCACAAAGTGCCACCTAGCCTGCGGCTCATTCGCATTCACTGTTACAGGCATTCATTTGGATTGTGACACCGCATTGCTTACAGCCAACTGAATTAACAATATTTTTAGCCTTTCATCTAATGCATGAAGTCTCTTTGGACACACCTTCGTATTATTATCTTCATCTAGATTCTGCCTGCCGTCATCGGCTCCTTCTAAACTCCATCTTTATTAGTATGCTATGACTAATATGCTTCAAAGAATCACCTAGCACTTGGCCAATCCAGCTTTCATCCAAACAAGTCTTTACACTGCTTGTAGTCTTCCACGTTAATCTGTCCTTCCTCTGTACGACTTCAGGAGTACTAAAAGCCACAAGGCGCCAACTAGCTTATTCCTTAATCTAACCGGCTGCCAGTTGGCATGTCAAGCCTTAGAGCTCACGGCCATCTGTACTTTGTACATCTGTACCCTATACTCTTCCCGGCTAAGCTCCTGGTTCTATATTCAGGTCACTATACTTTCCGAATTCTATAAGTTGTTACCCCTTTTTCCAACCTTCCGCTGTCGGATCTCTTCTTTAACCTATCAACCGTAGGTCCCATATTGATGTTAAAGGAACACGTACTTGCCAAAATTTTTCCTTGAATGCCTGGACCAACTTCAATCACGTCTGCGTCAACCTTTTCGCTTCCATAACTATATCCCGTTGCTTTTTCTTATCCCCCATCTATGTTCCAATTCTATACGCTACATCCAAGTGTGCTCAATTCATTTGATAACAATAGCATATACTTGCTGACTTCTGCACTGAATCGTACTGTAGGAACTCATGTACCCAGTTTTATAGCAACAATTATACCTTTTTAACGTTTTAAACGATTCCTCCGCTGTCCTGCTGCAACCTATATACGTTTGCAGTTCCAATACATTTCTGTCTCGCAGTTTGGTTGGTTACTCTGTTTGTTGTCCTTTTCCCTTAGATTTTTAGTCATATTGCCTGGCACTCTCTGATCCGGGGAATGGCTCCACCTGAATCATGCACAACGATTCTGGTCTTATTCACCTATGCACGAGGTTTGCTCACCTAAAAATAGCTTGAAGGTTATGTTATGGTTATCACAACTTTACTTTTCGGCTAACTACTCCGATGGAAAGTTGTTGCTCCCCAGAAAACCCACCTCATCACAAACACAGTTGCAACTATTTTATGCTTGGAGGACAGGACATCTTCATGGTTTTCTGGGAAATGATTCATTAACTTTAGCTACAGTTTATTACCAACGTCTTCTGCTCCCCACTTCCAAGTTGCATTCCATCAGCCACTTTGTACATCAAGTATCACACACTGATTCTTTACCTGGAAAGCATTATGCCGATGTATTACACGCAACGTGTGCGCATATGTCGGCAAAGTAAAACGTTACCTAACCTTGACTTTGTCAAACATTTTTCGCTGATTTTTCCGCGCACCAGCTTCACCTCCGATTTCAATGCCAAGACTATAGGCCGATTGTCCCTATGTAAAACCTGAGGCCAGCATTATTCCTACTTTTTCAATA
Source organism: Dicrocoelium dendriticum (assembly GCA_944474145.2). Lineage (NCBI taxonomy): Eukaryota > Metazoa > Platyhelminthes > Trematoda > Plagiorchiida > Dicrocoeliidae > Dicrocoelium > Dicrocoelium dendriticum. The sequence goes on from OX104064.1 coordinate 64,886,990, forward strand.
ATGCACCTACGGCACTCCTATAGTAGTAGACCAATTGTACCCATCTGATCATACCTTCACAGGTGTGCAGCACCTCGAAGTGCATCAAGCATTTATATGTTTATTGAGGTTTAACCATAACAATGATGCATAGCACGTCTTCACCTGACTTCGCAACTTTTCTCGTCCTATCCATGCTCATATCCTTTTTACACTGGCTTTCAGTCTCTCTTACGCGCCCCTACACACGGTGCGCCACATACTAACCTTGGACAATGTACCTACGCACATTTTGCGTAGGACCTCAAGTATTTGGCTACGGTGCCTAAATACATATTACCCCAAGCTGCCATCATTATCACTAATACTTTCTACTCTATTTCACAAAACAACATCGCTTATTCTCTCCTTACCTTGCTGCCCATTCCTTGGCTAACCATACTGCCCCACTAATCTAGTTGGCGCTGGCTTTTCCTCACCTTATGCCCCACCTACCTCAGATGCTTCACCGACTTAACTTCTACGATGTAGCTCCGCACTTTTGTGCGTATATCCTCACGTATATGGCTATGTTTTTGGCCTATAGTCCTACATTCTATCTGTCAATGTTTACCTTAATAATTTATCTCACGATTAACCTTACCACATCCGCACGTGCCCTCTTCACCTGGCTTCGCATCCCTTTTCTAGTACTACCACTTCACTTAACTTTTTTATTCTGGCTTTCATTCTTATGCACCACTTACCTCCGGTGCTGGGCCGACTTGCTTTTGACACTGTAACTTCAAACTCTTGTGTGTAGTACATTGAGAATTTGGTCAAGCTGACCGGTTATAACATTGCTTCATAGCTGACATTGTTAACACCAGAACATTTACCCTACCTAACCCTAGCCATATTACATATTCCCTCTGCACCTTGCCTACCCTCCGTCGTCTCGTCCTACACCTTTACTTGTCTCTGTGACTCTAACTTTCGTCTCCTCCTATGCACTACCTACTTTCGCTACTCCTCCGATCTATCTTCGACACGGCAACGCAGCGCTATTGCTTGTAGGAACTTAACCAGGTGGCTAAGTTGTCCGCTAAAATAATCTCCCAAGTAGGCTTAGTTATTTCTAATAACTGTTTCCCTATTTCACCATAACGACTTTGCTTATTTACTCTTCAACTAGCTTCCCACACCTTGTCTCGTCCGTTATTGGAAGCACACATAGTTCCAATCTAAGTCACTACAAGGGATGGACGACGCTAGTTTGCTAAGAAGTTTCTGAGCCGAAGATAATACTATGCACACCGTCAGTGGAGTTACGGCCTCCTAAACCAGGCATTTTGCACTCCAATTTATCTTCTCTTGGCCCCATGTCTCTGCTTTAATCTTAGCAGCACATGTACCGATCGTTTTTAACAACACTGCTAGACTGGCGGCATGATGAACCAGATCCAATTTTGCTCGCCATTCGTGCCACTCAAACATTTAATATTTCATATTTTCTGGCACTGGCACATAAGCTAGCCAGGTGCCAGAGAACCTTGTCATACCGGTTAGCTGTAACTCCAGCTATTTAGAACCACTTCTTGGTTTATCTTGGTCATCGGTACAAAATCTATCATTTAACCTGCTCCATTGCTTACTCTACCTAATGCGTATAGTTGGTTGGATAACCAGCTCCCATTTCCCACGTACCTTTCTGTTCTTGACTTATCCTATTGGTCAATTACGCTGTCTGGCGACCTAGGTTAGCTCACTCTAGAAAGTACCCCAACGTGACAACTTGGTTAATATTAAAGCTTTGTTTTGCATCGATGTCACCCATACTGAACCTACAAGACTGAAAGGTGAAAGCTTACAAAGAGCAAACCGTTGCACAGTAAAGCGTCCCACCACATGGGGCACAATAACGCTTTACGTCTGGAAAACCGTAACCGTAGAAACCAATGTCCTTTAGGCCCTACCCATGCAGGCTCTAGAGAATTATACGTTGAGAATCATTTAGCCATCTTTTGGATGCTTCTTTATTTAAGCTTGACGATAGATGTATACAGATTATTAGCGGTGTGGGTCCACGTTTAGGGATGCATAAAACGAGCTAAGATTGATAAACCATGCGGGATTTGTCTAGTAACTTGATGGGGATGACTGGCTCACTCAAGTCAAATGGACACTGAGCTGTCTTGGCTTAACCGTCTAGTCCAGACAAAAGTAAACTTGGGATAACATTCACAATCGCTTAAAGTTAAAAATGTTTGAAGCTTTCACTTTTACCGTGGTTTCTTTGCACAACTAGCCTCTGAAACCTACACACGGAGGTCGTCTGACCATGGTCTAATTACAAAACGTCTCGTACTTTGCGCTGGCAAAACGTACTATAGTGCCTTACGAGCGTTTCCCTGTGTAGTTTCCACATATACGTCCAGATTTTCCTACGTACGCTTGGTAAGAGTGTTTTGGGGCCACTGAGTCGTACATCGTAAGTACCGCTACTTTGGAGCTATATAGTACAGTTCTAGATACGAAGCCTCATCTGGATCCTATAGGAATAAGATACATTTTATAGATTTTCTTATGTTCACCTTATATATTTGAAAAGTTATGCGGCACTGGTAGCAAGGCTTTTGCTTACGGAACTCGCGAAACACTTCAATTGTTGCGGTAAGTTTGTTCTTATTGTGTACAGCGATCAGGCGAATTTTTGACTAAGATATTATGTTTTACGTATAGCAATATTTACGCTACGAAACTGGTTTTTAATTTTGGCTGCTATTAAAGCCACTTACGTTTGGCGCTCTAGATCATCCGTTGATCAGATATACTTGTTATATGCAGCGTTTATGTTTTCCAGCTAATTACTTTGAAGTTTCGTCCGGTTTTAGCAGATACACTTTTTAAACGTTTTCATTAATTTTTACTAGAAATCATTACAAATCTCTTTTCATGACAGTTGTGATGCCATCGCTTGTTTTTTCACTTTCCAAAAGCCAACCGTTTATTGAAAGATTAAGTTAACGAAACTGGCTACTGAAGTTGAAATACCTATAGTTCAGGGACGGTTTCTACAGCGTTGTTACAGTACTCGCGCCCAAGGAGTACATAAACGTAACTCCATTATGATCCACGCGAGAACATGTAGTCCCTGTGCATTATGGTCTGACCCCATGAGGGCACAGCTTTTAGCCAAATCTAGAAACCTACCATTATTTATTTATTAAGTTATTTACTCCTTCACTTTTCTTTTTTGCTCTGGTTTTTCTCTCTTCCTATGCACCACCAACCTAAGATGTTCTACCGACCAAGCTTTGACACTTTAGCTCCGCTACTTGTGCCTAGGACCTCGAGTATATGGCTTCGCTGCCTACGTAAATCCTCCTCCTAGTTGAGTCGTTGCCTATAAGTGTATGCTCGCCAGTTAAACTTGACAATAATTCAGAGTCCTACTTCAACTTCATTCGTGTCCCTTGTCTATTCATACCCCTTCTGTTGTCTCTGACATTCAATCCCTTTGCTGCTCAACTAAATTGCGTTTTACAATGTAACGCCGCAGTTATAAGTTATGTACTTGGCACTATAGTCCAATTGTATATCCTCCGAAGCTGACTATGCTAGACGTGTCCCGTAATTGTTCTTTTGTCACAACTACGTGCACAGATGGTCCTAACGTCACGTTCCATTAATCGCTTAAGTACGAGTGGATTTTGTCACACAGCTAACTCAGCTTCAGCCTTTACAGCCCTCTGCGTCCAAACGACTTTATTGGGACACCGTAGCTCCACCTTCGAATGGTTCTTTTGAAAAGCGGTTGCGCAATTTTTACAAATGTAAGTTCAGAGGAATGCTTGCTCCGCAACTATTTCTGCTGTAAATACGGCGGTTTCTCCTATCACTGGCGCACCTCTCAAATGACTGCTGGGCAGTCTTTGTCTCTAAGTCACTCGACCACTGGAGTCCTCTAGTAAGTAACTAATCCCGTTCTTATCCCCACTGCCTTCTGCGTCCAAATGACGTACGAGTGACACCGTAGAACCCCACATTCAAGTAGTTTACCTGATCCAGTTTGGTTTGGTCCGCGCTTTGCCTGTTCTTCTCTTATGCTTTCCTCCAAGGTCAGGAAATTTATAGCAATCCAAGACCGGACGGAGGTACCGTCACTTCGCCTGAGACAGAACGTAAACACTAACAAGGTCCTACCTGAACCATGGCTACATGGCAAATGCAACCAAATGCACCCAACAACTCACTGACTGATGTCCATTGAGGATAGTTGGACCCGAATTCCTCACGCTTTAGCAAGTATACAAAATCCGAGAAAGTCAGACCCCTGCTATTCTGGAAAGTTTACTTAGATGCACAAGTATTCATCCTACTCGCCTGACCTCAACATCTATGGTGGGCCCTGACTGAGCTATTTTCTAAACCAACGGAGGTATCATCCGTCCGAATGAACGATTGCATAAATGGTTGATAAGAGTCTTTGGCGGTTGTACATGACCGCCCAAAAATATCAACTACAGGGTTTCAAGGCGTGCTGGGTTTCCTTTTGTTAAGGGTTCACCCCATACAACGCCACCGACGTCTGTTCATCCACACAGTGACGTGGCGGATGTGCTTTGCGACTGAAGAAATTTACCGCACGCAGTCGTACTGGAATTTTGGCAAGTCACTTTTCACTATTTTAGTTACACGCACGAGAAAGGCGGTCTCAAGCTTCACATACCGGCACCACATCAACTATTGTGCGTTTTCTGCTTATTCTGCGCAAACATGAATCTAGGTTATTGTTGCCTTACTGACGGCTTTGCATTGCTTGAGTACTACTTCCGTTTCTGGAACAAACACCTTCGGCCACAGCCAAGTACGTACATTGGTACGTAGCTGTGGCGTCATATAGAGGCTTTAAAATTTGAGCATGCATGAGTTGGTGTGCCTCAATTAAGTTGAGAATAAAATTATTTCTTAATGTTTCACAAGCGTCCTTTGGAATGTGATGCCACCCTCTCACAGTTATCCGGAGTCCCAGCATTTTCATACCGATAGCCCACGCCGAATATTCCTTCAGCCTTATACTCTTACCGTTATCTACTTCCGATTCTGAAAGCCGTTGCCTGTTGTTTCTACACCCCAGTTGTTTCATCATAATGTGACTGCCAAGCTACAGCAAGCCATATAGCACAAGGCTAATTTCCGATACACTCTAACCGGCTTCCATTTGGATTGTGATGGGTGACGGCCCCCAAACCTAGAACCTAGCTGGTCTCCTATGTTCCTCTTCCCTCGCCTCTGACAAATTGCTGGTTATTAAGCTACGTACGGGATGCATCCCAGTGTTTCATTCAAACCTGCATTGTAAACGGATATCCTTGTACGACTTCTTACGTTGAGCTAGTAAGCATTAGTGAACGATGAGGTGTCAGCTCAGATCAGATTAGGTACCACGAATGCTAGAGGGTTTTGCGTAGCTGGCGTCCTGTGTCTTACGTCGGTAAGTTAAATACATTACCCGGCACTTAAAATTGAATAGACTAATCTTGCCTCCGAAAATGTATGAAACAACACAAAAACGTTTGCAATTTCATTCGGCCTATACGAATGCTTTATACGTGCCACAAGAAAGTCCAAATGACAAATATTAAGCGGACATAGGTTCCTGAATTCGATCCCATTTTTGTCTAACAGCGCGGCACTCAGTATAATATGGCGGCCGCAGTTAACCATACATGCGTACCTATTTTCATTACGTTTGACGCATTGCAATGACCAGTGAGTGCTTGCGCAGGAGCAACCACTTAAATGTTTTAATTTATTTCTGTATGGAAACTTGGTGTTCAGTGTCAGGCTCTCAGTAGAAAACGCATCAGCATTCCCCCATTCGCGGATAACAATATTTATTACTAACAACACAGTTTGCCTGCTACTGTAGATGTGCTTACAAACACACCCTTCGATGCTCTATTACATTTCCTTGTGCAGAACGAGGTGGTTCATTATGAGCGCCAGAATTTTGTTCCAATTGGTAGTAAATTCAGACGTAAAGTAAAAGATGGCAGCAGCTTTTCCCCCTTAATGTTTATTCAAGTGCCATCGTTTTGCTGCCGTCCTGAGACCAGTACAGCGGTTCGCACCTACAAACTTCCAAGTACGTAACATGGTAAGAAAACAGTGTTCCCAGGTAGTTGCAGAGCAGAATACTGCAAGAGCCAGGCGCTGATGACCACTTCCGTGGCATAAATGCCCCGGTGCACTAGATTTCACCTAGTACTATGAAGGGCATGAGTATGTTGATTAGTGCCACGCAATGGATATACTAGCGGACACACACCACCGAGTTGCCGATATCCTCTACCGTGGATGGCGCACATGTGCAATAAATTTATTGTTAGGCTGAGGTATAGTAACCAAAGCACCACTTGGCATAACCCCAGCAGCATTGCTAGAATCTCACCTAAATATCATAATACCTGTATCATCTAATGTGAACTCTGTTTTCTTGTGTGTTTGTGACCGACGCGCAACAATACGGAGGGAAAACTGCGAAGTTGGCAGGTTCGGCCTACGCATTATGCATTACAAACGCCGGAGATAGGACTTGAGCTGGAACACAAGAAACGTGCCCATAGTCCGAAATGGTTTAATAGAAACCCTGACACCTTATCACAGTAGGTGACGTATATTGCTTATTTATTATGCCCAACCGTTTTACTACCAGATGCAGTTGGTGGGAGCACCACAGTTTGCCGGTAGGCACATGGGCTGGTACAGAAAGCGAATTCACTTTTATACGTGTGCCTTTATGCATAAAGCCTTGTAGCACAATTGGTACAAGGTAAAACAAAACTGTTGGACTTCAGTCGCCTTCCATCTATTTACATGCTCTAACGGTGCAACATACACTAGAACATTCCTGAGTCATTCATGCAGAGTGCAGTCTCAAGCGCTTGTTGACCCGACGATTGGCTTTAGATGGCTGGCGAATGTTTCTTTTAATAGGCCCTCAACATCACAAGGTAAGCTTCCGTTTCATGCCTCAGTCACATAATATGCATTTAATCAATGAAGCAGCCTGCTATCATGTCCATGTCGTAGAATTCATAAGGTGAATCATCAATGGGATTCTTCTAGTGACGCCGGGGACAGCAACCTACACTTGTCCTCAAGATGTCTTCTGCAACTGGGTAAGTTATCCGCCTATCTATATGTAAGCTTAGAGTATGGTAGTTTGAGTTGAGTTGTCATCTTACTGACGGCCGTCCACTTTTCGCATGAGAAGTATCCCGAATAGTGCTTTCAGTGCTTCCTATGGTCTCGTTGGTACATCGGCAACGACACACTTCAAGTCCAGTTGGATACGTGGACTGCCGGCATAAACAAACCTATCATACTGGAAATCCTGTATTCTCGGCTGCAGAATCCCATGAACGTATTTAAGCTTGCGGCGCCTACTGTAACTTCCAAAAAATGATGTCCGAATGCGGTTGCATCACCATAAAAAGTATAGAATCTAACTGTATCTGGGAAATGCAGAAACGTGATATTCCATCGAGATGCAATTGCAACGGTAGCTCTAGTGGTGTTGGAATACTAATTTACAGAAACGTGGGTCGCAATCCTGCCTCTAGTCCAAAGTGCGCGTACCGTCCATCCGAATGAAGCGTTTGGAACCGTGACAAGGGTTGTACATGATTATGCGGGAAGATGCCGGCAACTACGGATATAAAGAACTGAAAGGGTGCAATAAGGTATTACTATGCGCGATTGAGGGTTTTCATTGCAGACAGACATCTTGGGGAAATTCCTTGAAAGTAAAATCATTCGAAGGAAGTAAATGGATGCCGAAACGACCAGTTTTGGGTGACAGTAACACAACACAAACGCTGGGTCCTTCTGACTTCACGGACTGCCATGAGACCATCAGTGCTTACGGCAGAATCTGTAGCTATTAGCGCTACGCAGGCCGTTCCGGCAAAGAGTTCCTGCAAATGCCAAGCTCCGTATGTTTAACTCGCGCAGCCCCTTCTGTATGCGCACGCTGGATGGTGAAGTTAACTGATACCTCATCTAACGGAATACGGCGCATAGCTGCCCTTGTACACCAATACGAATACCTGCTCCAGAGCTCTGTATTACTTCTGCGTATCACGCAATTGACATTGGAGCTATAGCAACCATCATGAGACGTGTCTTTTGTCATACCTAACAAACACTGAAGCAACCAAGCAAGGGGTCCAATGGAGAAGCTGTAGACCAATGCTAACGTGATAACTGAAACATTCAGACAAATTCATATAGGTATACTTAAGGTAAATAAGGAATAAAATTTACAGGTTGTTTACACATGAATTCCGCTCATAAATATGTAAATTTAATAGCAATTAAATGTATACTTCTTGACAGTCCAAATTTAGTTCTACTTCGAGCGCTTGAGCGTCCGGTCGTGCCGTTAGTGCATGCGCCGGCATCAGAAAAAGCTACATGTTCCAGTATAATCCCAATACTTCTAAAAACAGATCATACCAACAGTTATCTAGGCCGCTTTTGAAGGCTTCTATTATCGTTCACCGATAGGTGACCGAAGTCCATCCGATGGCTGACCAATAGGGGGCCAAATCGGCTCCCGTCTGGACGCGTTTTGGTAACCTAACAGTCCCTTGGTAAAAGAAATATAGTTGCGGAACCCCAATAGCTCCACCTTTTCTCAAATGTTTCCTTAGCTTTACAACTTTTCGTCCCCTTTTCCTCTGATAAATGCCCACGCGCTTGGAAATTTACAATACCCATTGTCATGGAAGATATACTTTATTAGAATAGTATATTATATCTTATGAAAAATACGGTACGTTCTTCATTATGCGCATCTCTATTTCGCTTTCACTCGTTGGAACGACTTTTGGACTCCCTGTCTCCAGTAAAACTCTAAAGCTTAAATAAATGTTTTATTTTCGACGTGGCGAGAAACACATGTGAAGGCATGATATGATTTGTACATTCGGTATAATACTATAGGGAGGATTTAGGTGAATTATCGAAAAAAGATTGATTCTGGTCGCAGGTTTCCCATAAGGACAATTGTCGCATAGTTCTGGCACTGAGGTCGGAGATGGTGCTGGTGCGTGGAAAAATCAGAGACAAATGTCTGACAAAGCCAGTGTTAGGTAAGGTTTGGCTATGCCAACATAGTTGCACAGGTTGTGTGTAATACTGTAGTATAATTGCTTCCGAGTGAAGCGTCAGGGTGTGCTAATTGGTTTAAAAAATGGACTCTTCCTATACACTGCGGAATGGAATTTGGAATTGGGGAGCAGGTATGGTTGATGTCCTCTAGTTTCTGATGTAAGCAAAAGCTTTCCAAAAAACCATTGTGGTATCCTTGTATTCAGATGTATGGAAGTTGAAACTGTATTTGTGTTGAGCTTGGGTCCCTGGAGAGCAACGACCGTCTTGGTTAGTGCATAATCAGCCGGAAAGGTAAGTTGTGATAAGCAAAGCATAAGCTTCAATACAATTCCAGATGAGCGAACGGTGTACCAATAAGAGTAAGGGACAACCTGGTTAAGTATGGACAAGACGAAGCAATTCCCGACCAGAAAGTGCAAGCTGATTTGTCAGAAAAGCTCAAAAACAGACAATTTACAACGTGTGTGATTAGAATTAGTACATATGCTCTCTGCCTACCAAGGACTGCACGCTAAAGATTATAACGGGTAAACGAGGTTTGTCCTTCCGCTGTCAGCGAAGTGGTAATGTAAAATGTGGCCAAAATACGCAAGTACCTAGCCGCAGTTTAGAAACGGCCAGACGTACTTTGTAGTTTCCTGTCGAAGTTTTAAAAGATTAGCCGTGTTTTGTGGAGTATTGCTTTTTGACTTAACACATAAATTCTGGATTGCACCTGTTTCTTGTACAAGCAATTTAAAGTTTACTTTAAGCAACGGAAACCATGGTTTAGTTGAACTGCGGAATCTCGCGTAATCCACGCTCTTTATTATCGTTCGCCATTTTGATTTTGTTCAAAAATTGTTAGTTTCATGCAAACAACAATCGTATTGATCGCTTAACTTTGTCAACACGCTTTGTTATATCCGTCTCTTGGCCCTACGAGGGCAGATCCTTCTTCCTACCTAGTAGTTTTAGTCTGAGTCACACCAGCGACGTGATGTACAGAACGCGCTTGCAAATCATGTATACTAAACAAAATTACGCAAGTTCTAACGTATCATAGGCACTGTTTTGCGCCACCGGTCTCTGTTTGTGCTTCTCCATTCATTGCTGTTTGGCTGCCTTGTCCGTTGCCGGATTTCTTCCGAGAGTTCCAGTTACATCCGCCAAAACAAGAAGGTTTATCCGCTGGGACTGATCGACCCACTCTCAATAGCCGGATGGTTTAAACGCCTGATTTTTCTCCGGGAGATGAAGAAGCCACACATCGTTCCAAATGGAGCTCTTTCCGCCATTCTGGAGAAGCTACCACCACAGGGTCTAAACAAGTGGGTTTAGCTCGCCTTGTACTCACAGTAGAACAATTTACTCACTTGGAATAATATATTTATATGGATCCACTGTTCCACAACGGAAGACAGACAATTCTTACGTGATTACCTTCACTGTTTCAAACATTCCGATTCTCCAGTCACCTGGAGCTTTTCTGATGTCAATTCACGGATAGCATTGCGCACGTATAAGCGGCTTTTCCGATGATCTTTCATGAGGTTTTCACTTGGCCATGGAGACAATTACACTTACATTTGAAAGAATTACTAGTCTTCTTTGCGGAGAATAGCATTTTTTCCTGTTATGGACATATTCAGACACAAGAAACAACAGCACTCACCGTCCCTATGACAAGTCCAGCATGGATAGCTGGACACGGGTTGCGAGCCGGACAATATAATAGAAAAAGCTGGCTTCTGTTAACAATGTGTTTACTCACCTGCATCATTGTCATTCGACTCTGCGACTCTTTTACATCATTGACCGGCTTCAACGACTACTGCCGGATCATTACTAAAGCATTCGGCCAACGAAGGAAGAATTTTGGCTTTCAACCAACTGCGAATAATAGAGTGCAAAATCGGTCTATACGATGCATAGCCGACTAGCACTACAGTTCAACGGAGGCCACGACAGTGTTCCAGGACGCAGTGGGTTTTCGTCTGGCAAGCGTTGTCTCTATAAAAAGCCACAAACGTCTGCTGAACAGCACTGCTACGTGGCGGATGTGACTCGCCACAAAATAAAGTCACAGCCATACATTTCACACTGACGCAGTCCTCAGCCTTCTACATCTAACTTGTGCAACGGCTTTTACTATGAAGAATGCTTTACTGGAGTACAGATCATCCCGGCTTCGTAATGGTCATTGGTTGCACTAAAACTTGTTTGGGCTCCTGTGCTCATGGATCACTACATGGCAAATTACTCCCCACTAGTATCTTGACGCAACAGTTTTTTGCGCGCCACAGCGCCATCATGGACCTTGATCTGGCTATTACCTGACAATATGATCTCTCATATGGACTACATCTTTTTGTTTATTCCTTTCATTAAAACGACATGTTTTAATATTCCATAGAAGCTATGCTTGTACGCATATTTGATTATGCCTTTAGAGATGTGTCTCGTTTTACAGAGAATATACCATTTATTTATTTAATATGATTAGAAGTCGTAAAACCTCACTATTTCTATTGAGAAGACCTTGCGGATAAGCATTTAACTGATGTTGTAAGGTTTTCTTTTGCATATTCGGACTAAAATGGGACTCCAAAAGAGAAGCATCCCTTTTCTCGGTGTGCACCGTAGAAACTGAGTATTTTAATAGCGTGCATGTTTAATTGAACACGTTTGCCACTTACGTTCGTTTTATGCACTTATCATAGAAATCAATAAAATGATGGACTATTGGTTTCCTGATCCGGATAACGTTATCCAACCCGTGGACATCGTTCTTCTGTGCTCAAGTTCCTGCTGATATCAAACAGCTGAAACGCAGCGACGCACTTACAAGCACGAGGTAAAATCTGCATACATACAAAATTAGTTAGCAGCACCCGATTTTGGATTCGCTTGTCACTGCAGCCGTCACAGAACAGCCACAGGACGCCTACATCTACAGAAAACCATGGGTGACTTGCGCTGCATTATCTATAGCTCTATCTAAGCAAGCCATAGCCAGGGTAAAACCGAAGGAATAAGACCGGGAGGCATGCGGATGGGAGGCACGTTTCAGCAACGCAACCGGCCAACACTTCCTCACGGCCAAAAACAAGCAGGCCGTATTGGGGGAAGCAGGCACACCAAATGTGGTGAATGGACGGTAGTCCGCTCTACAATGGGTGGTAACACTGTTGGAGTTAAGTACGGCCACAGGGCCCGTGCACCCCTTCATCAACGATGTACATTCTCCCGGAGCCAGTGATGGAGTTGAAGTGCGTTAGACGGGTGGCACCTTGTCAACCTGCATCTCAAACGCAGCCACACAGACCATGAGGAACAGCAGCCTAACACATCGGATAAAAATAACAAATAATAGTGATCCGATATAGCATACGGATATGTCTACTTAAATCTTTGCCAACTGGGCATATGTAATAAACTGTCTATCAACAGATACGCAATTAGTTCAAAATGTCAGAAAATATAGCTTTAGGAATCAAATAAACGCAAAAGTCTTAACGAAGGTCACCACAGTTTAACCACAAGTTGCTTAAGCAACAGGTGTACCTACAAAGCATCTTACTCAGACGTAAAGTTAGATGACCACAAATTAGATATTTACAAACTAGAGAAACTATTCACTTAATTAAGGAAACAGCAAGCAAGCACACAGTTAATCGATCGAACGCAGCGTACTTACCAACGCGGCTACCGTTCTGTACACGTTCTCAGCAAAACTCGTCGTCGTTTCAACTCTGATCCTGAGTGGTCTTGCTCGTGGCTATCTAAGCTCCCTAACTAAGGCGCCCGCCACCGTATGGGCTACCGCACAATGGGCTCGAGGCCAATGGAGTACCCCCATCGGTGCCTGTCGCTTCCGCACCTGCCGCTTCTTCTCCGCAGGCACGAGCGCATTCTCACGCAGCTTAGCAACTGCCGTCAAGAGCAGGTCGTGCCGTGCACACCGACAAACCGCCTTCGAATCTATACACCTGTAACCAACGTTAGGACGTTGTAGACTAACGTTAATCATGCGCTGGTAATGTAGATTTGGTTTCCCACGTGCCGATTTCCTGCACTCAGCTGGCCATAGAGCAGTTGTTTTGGTATCCACGCCAAGTACAAATGCAACACATGCACGCGCCCCTTCACGCGTCTCAGTAGAAGTATGCAGTCCACTGCATATATTCCAGCTCAGCGCAATATAAATTATATACATACATACACCCATACAGATTCCCTCACTGTTAAATAAAACTCGCCCTTCTGTACATTTTTGAGCACGCTTTGTCAGGTTGACATTTCACGCTTGTAACGGGTGTGTCTTGCATTGTCCAGAAGAAAATGTTTATTTAGTTTCTTTATTTACGTCGCACTTTGAAGCCTTTTTCGTTAATCTGACTATATTTACTATCCATACCTGTACGCCTTTCATTGTCAGTTGCTTTCCATGGTTAGTAGCCGTAATTGTGTGACCGTCCAGTGGGACATGGCGTCATGAGCAACGGTATAAATGGATAAATATATACTTTCTTTTTGAATGCGTTGAGTTACACGAGCTAAGGCGTGGTAAATATTTTACAGGCAAAGATGTCGCAACCGGCACGTTGGATTACGTGCAATGGGAAGATGGCGGAAAGTTATAAAATTATAGAAATTAAATAGACACAACGACTAAAAATTCTTTATGAAGATACGATAGACTGGGTATAGGCGTGTGCTGCAGTGGGCAACCATAAAAATGTTAAATGTTAAATGGTGGCGGAATGTGCAGACAGGGAACTATCCTGTGGTGTACTTATCAATAGTAGCAAAAATATTGTTGTAGTCAAGTTGACAGTGTGGTTAGGGCTGGGATTGTAACCGGTGGTGACTTACATCCGTCCCGTTGTAGTCTGTCCAAGCGAAAATTCGACGTACTTTATAGACAGAAAGCTTTCCAAACAAAAACTGAATACGTCAAATAAAGCTGTAGTCGATCCTTTTGACCCTTAGTGCAGACGTACGAGGCTACATACCGTCCGCTTTTTTCCTTGATTGTTCGCGGTCTAGTCGATCACGAATGTTTTGTTTGCTTAGCGGTTGGCTTAGTCCGTCTGCAATTATTTGTTGAAAACGAGGACGAATTAGTCATAGAGAATTAAGTGAAGAACTACGCACGTGAGTATATAACTCACATTAAACCTACGTTTGAGTTAGTCTATTATGATGTACTCGTCCGTATTGTGAAGAATTGCGGAAGTTGTGTCATGAAGGTAAGGTGTGCATTTGTATCCGGATCTTTTTGTTTAGTCCGATTCTGGGTATCCAGGAAGTTCCCGCTTTCCTGTTGGACAACGGAGAAAAGGAAATGAAGGGACAAACCGAGAGAAAACCGTAGAGGATAGTGTTAGGATCAAACAACATAAAACTCCTATGCTATGCAAATGGAAACCTGAGACAAAATGATTCAAACGTGCAACAAATAGTGCGCTGATAAATGTCCTTCCGATAATGCGACAAAAGCATGACAACTAAAGCAAGTTGCAAATTGTAGTTTGCAGCGATGTGTTAATAGAGAGAAGTAATAGGTCAAAGACCTGGCGGCGGCTGCATGGGGAATGAACATTAGGATATCGTAGGGTAATGGTTAACAACACACAGAATAAGAAGTAGCGGTAGCGTGCAAGAAGAGAGAGCTCAAGGAAGGCAGGGCGGTGGAAAGCTGGCTTTCAGTTGTAGAGTTAAAGTGTCCGTAAGTCTAAATGTATCGAGGAACGTGTGACGGTGCATAGCAAAGAACCATCCGGGCGCGATACGATAGAAAACTAGGACAGTTTGGGAAGTGGAAATATACCTAATGAAGTTTGAACCCATTGCTTAAAAGTAGAGTAGGACAAACGGGGTGACAAAATAGCAGTTGTGGTTTGAGGTATATGAAGTTAAAGCGCAGTGATGTGCGGAGAATATACAAATAACTTGTTAGGAGATGGATGTTTAGGCAAAGTAAGTAGCAAACGCAGTCACGATGTGGGTCGGAAGCCAGCATGTGTCAAAGATATAAAAAGTTTGCGTCCAACAACCGGTAAGTAAACATAAGGATAGATCCAATGCTAAGACGCAGTGCCGCGAGGAAAACTAAATTCTTTCCATGGTCCTTGGAGATGAAAGCAGTTACGTATAAAGTTGTGTATCGATTCATAAACACCGGCCCTCACATGTTTGGTTGGGTATGACCAAGCCTCACTCTACTTATTTCATTGGTTTTCCTTTCCGTCTTTGCTAGCCACTGTTATGCAGGAAGCCTATAGTAAATCGGTTCCATACAACGCGTGCGCGTTCTGTTTCGTTTATTTGCTAGGGGCCGTACTTAACCTGCTGGCGACGAGATAAAGCAAATTGCAAGGTTACACCTTCCTACACTACTGAAAGTTTCCTTCTGACAAACCAACACCAACTACCTGGAAGCGCTGGAAGCCCACGTCCTTGGATGTTTAGTTACTGTTGTCTTGCAACCAAACATGATACACTCCGGGCCACCAAATTAAAGTATTGTGGTAATTTCTGGGGGATAAAGGTCAAAGACAGGTTGATGCCATCCATGTCGGTAAGAAGAAGTCTATCGACAGCGCGTTAGAAGTCCTCAGCGAGTTATGAGATACACGACTTAACACGTACACTACGTGGTATTCTTTATCGATCTTGAGTTAAAACTTTGAAGAAACTGCCATTGATTTCATTGCGCGGATTCACCAAACCCTACCAGCGTTGGTACAGTGAAATTCCATTTACGAAGTTCGAAGACATGAGGGCTATAAAGTGTTTGATATAAGTTATCCGTAACGTACAGGCTAGTGAAAGTTTGTCGCTAGAAGCTGAGAAGAAGTTGAACTGGAAGGAGGCCTGCAATATTGTTTGACAGCTGGAGAATATCTATAAATAGCTAGAAGCTTTTCCACTCGACCTCATACAGACAAAATTCAAGCAGTAGATCGTAAGGATGTTACCCCGAGATAGTCCAAATTGTCTTTAACCCGTTATCCATCTAAAAGTCAGCATTCATCAGCCGAGGCATGTCGTCATAAACAGAATAGCTGCCACCAATGTGGATAACTAGGGCACTTGGCCCGATGTTGTTGACTTAAATCTTGCACAGCCGCAACAACAAGTTTTTCCAAGAAGGCCGTGGAGGCCGTTTAGTCTTCAAACAAAAAGCCCAACCAAACACTACCTTGAACTCAATGTCGGGCACCTGCAGCAATTACCTACCCTACACTGTGCAATTAGAAATAGAAAGCCAGTTGGTTAACATGGAAGTCGATACCGGTGCCTCAGTTAAAATACTCAGTGCTGCCTTAGCTAAAGCGTTACCCAAGTTAATTCCGATTAACGTAACTTTACATTCGTACACTGGGCAGCCGATACCAATTCTGGGAAACTCATTGTGCGTGTAACTTACCATGGGGAGAAGAAAAACTTACAGACCTATTTAGCGGCGATTGCTTGTCTGAACTTAATCGGGCGCGACTGGATTGCATGTTTCCCGGCCACGCTAGAGACGGTGCAGTACACGATCAGTAAGCAGAGCTTGGGGGAGGCGCTCAACAAATATTCCAATGTTTTTGATGCAAAACGAGGAAAATTGCACTGAGCTCAAGCTAGTATAAACTTACGGCGCGAACTACCTCCCAATGTTCCAAGGCATGTGCCCCACCTTATTCTCTGAGATCAAAGGCGGAAGATGAGATAATTATATCGCAAACAGCAGGAACTATCAAGCCAGTCTAATACAGGGGGTGGCGAGCAATATTTCCAGACTTGCAACCGGATTTTGCTTTGCGCATTTGTGCTAACTATAAACTAACTGTTGCTCATTGGTTGGTTCTGAATAAATATCCATTACCTCGGATAGAGGAGCTGTAAGTTGCGCTTGCAGGCTGACAAAAGTTTTCACAGATTGATCTCAGCCACGCGTACGTACACGTTGAGTTAGACGTGACCGCTCGTTTACGCACTAGGATAATTACACACATGGGTCTGTTCCAGTACAAAGGTCTGTCCTCCGGTATCAGTCCGGCCCCAGCAAAGATATTCTTTTCACTAGCGCTTATTGTGACCACATTCTAATTACAGGACGTACAGGTGCTACACATTTGCAAACGCTATATACCGTGCTCGAAAGAGTACAACGGTGCACTGAAACTGCTTAAGTAAAAGAGTGCCATTTTCTTAGATTCCTTTTGGTACGTTGGTTACCGCTTCACTAATAACAGATTCCAAGGGTTAGAAGACATGGTACATCCCAGTCTTGTTGCATCTAAACCCAACAATGAAGATGAACTCCGATCGTTTTATGGATATTTTCTCCCTATCGTCGCTTCTTACCTAAGGCCTCAACAGTACTTTCACCCCTGTACGGACAGTTGCACAAAGGGTAGTCCTGGACTTAGGGTCAGGATCAAAGAAAGGTCTTCACAAGTGCAACATTGATGCTCAGCGCCTTTCAGCATCTCGTGCAGTTAGCTCCGGGCCGGCCACTAGTTCTCCAGGGTGATGCAGCAACACACGGAGTAGGGGCAGTATTCTGTCTCCAGACCGATGACGGTTCTGTTCGTTTGATGGCTTTTGCTACCCGTGCCCTGCAACCCGCTGGAAGGAAGTACACCTAACTGGACAGTGCGACCTTAGCGATTAATTTCGGTGTCAAGCATTTCCACCAGTACATCTGTTGAATAAAGTTTGATTTCCACACCGAACATAAACCACTTCTTTCGTTTCCGGGTGAAGAGAAAGGAATCCAACAGATGCCTATGATTCAAATGCAAAGGTGGACACTACTTTGGAGCGCCTATGACTACAAGGAGCAATATGTAGTCGTCCCAAGTAATACCATTGCCGATGCACTTATTCGCCTCCCTCAGCAGCATGGAACAAAAACGAATAGTAAACCCATAGAAGTTATCAACTTGATGCAACAACTTAGAGAGGTCATTTCAGAAAACTAGGTAAACGACCGGTTAATGTATTTATGGTGATACACAACGTTTCGCATTTGACACAAATGCTTCAGCAGGGCCTGATGTTGTATAGTGGTATAGTTCGAGGCTCTAGCGCAGTTCCACCACAAGAACGGCGGCTCCAGTTGCTGAGAAAACTTCATGACGCACATCCCGGGTTATGCAGGATGAAGGAGCTGGCAAGTGGTAACCGTAGGTGGCCGAACATTGACTAGGGTACAAAATGGCTGCAAAAAAGGTGCGAACAAACTCAGAAATACCAAAGGCAAAACCTCCGTGACCGACCCGTAAATGGCATTGGCCGTGCGGGCCCTGACAGCAGGTACATGCAAACTACTTTGGCTCAAACACTGGGTTGCTATGCTTAGGTTTGCTTGATGTCCGTTATAAATGGATAGAAGTACTTCCAGTTCCACATACGACTTCCGCAGATGTCGAATATGTTGCAGCGAGTAAGAGATGAGGAAACGTCGGGATATAATAGGCTAAATTGCGGCTGGGCCCTGATCAATTGCATTATATTGTTTGCTAGAACAGAGCACCGGAAGGTTAGTTGATGAACGAGCGAACTGCCAAAATGCAGCCACATCTGTATGTTCTTAAAGACGTCAGAGCATGTGAAGCAATGTGTAGCCACGCGGATATAATTAATTCTTGCCAGGGTTCTAGGAGAAGGGAGTTAAGGCAAACGGAGCTAGGGAGGCCAGTAAGAAAGCAGGGCTTTGTTAAAGGGTGAGAATTCAAAAATGTTGCAGAGAGTAAGGGAGATTTGAAAGCTAGGACGTCAGAGGTTAAACTGTGGCAGGGCATTGACCAATTAATTTATCCTTAGTCGCAAAAAGGAAGCTAGGAAATGTAAACTGATGAAATGACTGCAGGATGGTAGACCGCAAGCATAGAGTTTGCTTGTGAAGGACGTCAAAACGTAAGGCTAAAGCGTAGCAGCGCGCAGCTAAGTGAGCTTTTGAGCATTCCAGTGGAAAATTGCTAAGATAAACTGGGCCAATAAAGCCACTGGGAGAGTGGACACTTGCAAGAGCAACTGTCGAAGACGTTGCAGCAAGTAAGGGATTACTAAGCATCTGGAAAGGCGAGGCTAATGAGCAGCTGAGCTCTGACGCAGTGATTATTCCCAGCTTGCTAGCATTGCCCTAAGGAATCTTAGCTGATGTAAGGGCAGAGAACTGGCACGATGCACGCAAATATTTTTGGTTTGTTGAAGACGCCCAAGCATATGAGGCTATAGTGCAGCGGCGCGCGAGAAGTACCTCTTCCTAGGGTGCTGCGAGAAGAGCACTAGGGTTATCAGGGCCAAGAAAACCAAAAAGTGAGCTAGACTTGTATACGTTGAAGGATTAGAGATCTTGCAGCGAGTAAAGGATAAATGAACATCAAGTCTTGGGGAGCCATAGCGAAGCGACGGCTAGGACAGACATGATAGGAAACGGCTTCAACCGTGCTGGAAAATATAGAGCTTCGGACGCTGGAGTTAATGCTTAGTATGCAGCAGTGCAGCGGAAAGTTTAGGCCGTTGTCAAAGCTTCAAATATTTTGTGGAAAATGAACTTGGGCCTTGATTCAGGTTATAGAAGCCGGTAATTGGTGAAACTAAAGCTCATGGACAAATGGTTCAAGGTCATATGCTCTGCAGAGGCCGGTGTTTTTGAAAAAGGACAGGGAGTGATGGTAAGATATGGAATAGGATAGGAGGGAGCTGTGTGTTGACAAGCTGACGCAGTATTTGAAGGTAACAAGGGCCTGATGGCAGCCATGAGGCAAGAACGAGTAGTAGTAGTAGTAATAGTAGTAGTACTCCCAACAATCTATCTACTAGACACAAAGCCAACATGACATCATGGAGATCAGCGGATAAGCAAGTCATCGCGTCATAAGCAGCGTGGCATGCTAGTTGAAGGCGAGCAACACACCAGCTAATATGCCGCAGGAAGAAAGTTACCTTTTGACAAAAAGTAGGAAAAAACACTTTTATTTTGTGTCCTTGCTTCGATTTTGCTCTTTTTGGTCATTTTCCAGGTTTGTAGTATTAAACATGTGAAGCAGTACACTACTGCATACAATTCTTCCACTGATTCCGGTTGTGGGCCACGTCTTCAAGCGTGCTAATCCATTTACACTCCTTATTTTTGGGGCCCTCTCCTGGAAGGCGTACGGATCAAACAGCGGCTAGACACGACGTCAGCGATTTCATGTGCTGCCGACAAGTGGAAGACTGACCACCACGCGGTGGCCACCAGCCAGGTCCTTGACGAGCGAATCGAGCGCGACGCGGTAGATGCTAAGGTGGCGTAGTAGGACTTGACCGAGCCATCTTAACTGGCGCCACAAAACTAGTTTGTTGAAGGGAATACTCGCATTCCCCAAGATGCGACGTCGAATGTCATTACTATTAACTCGAGCTTGACACCGTACACGAGCGATCCTCCTTAAGCAACCGTTATCGAAGACAGAAAGGCGACGCATGTCTTCCACACGCATAGGCTAGGACTTGCACCCATACAACAATACTTTGCGTACTGCTGCGCTGTAAACGCGGCCCTTTAGTGAAAATGAGACGTCGCAGTGACGCCATGAGTGCCTCAGATTGACAAATGCGGATCGAGCTTTAGCGATAAGAGGAGAAACTCCTTTTTTGTTGATAGCGCCGTCAGCAGAAACACAGCACCCAAGGTAGATGAAACTATCTGCCTGTTCATGTTGTGCATCTTGGAGAGTGAGCACGGGAGCAGGTGAAAGTCAGTCCTTGAGCAGTACTTTACACTTCAATGGGGCAAAGCTTATGCCTTACTTAGATGTTCCTACCGCCACACGATCCAGAATGAGTTGCATACTCTTCGGATTGTCACTAAGTAAGGCCATATCATCAGCATGCTCTAAGTCGGTCACGCGCTCACCCGGCAGAAGCTTTAATCCAAAATCTTGTAAACCTTCTAGTGCATTCGACAGAAGGTCTCCGATTGCGAAGTTGAAGAGGAATGGGGACATAGGGCAGCGCTGTTGCACACCGGTACTGACAGCGAATTGCGAGGAGAGCTTGCCATAGACCCTCACTCTGCCGGATGCATGAAGGTTAAGTGCTCGTAAGATGGCGGTATATTTCTCTAGCACCCCATTCTTTAGTAAGCAACGCCTTAAAGCAGGTCGATCAACGGAGACAAAAGCCGCACATATGTCTAGGGATGCAATGATAGTGGGACTGTGATAAATGTGGCGGTGTTCGAAAAGCTGGCGGAGTGTGAAATCTTGGACCACTCATCCGCGGCCAGGACGGAAACCGGCTTGTTCTGCACGGTAGTATGATTCACGTGTTAGGGATAGTCTACGGAGCAGAATGGATGCCAATAGCTTAGAGGCAACCGAAATAAGACTAATCCCGTGATGATTTGCACATGAAGTGCGGGCGCCTTTCTTGAAAATCGGGACAATAACTGATTCGCCCCAAGAGGAAGGCGTTTTCTCGTCATGCCAAAGTTTTGCAGACAGCACGGTCAGCTGGTTAATGATCGCCACACGACTGTACTTGAATAGTTCCGCAGGAAATCCGTCTAAGCCGGCAGCCTTGAAGCGCTTCAAGCGTCGAATCTCGAGGCAGACTTCCGCTTCGCTGGGTGGATTCGGAGGGACGAGCCAGGGTGGACAACAAGGTGCACTGCATGTACTGATGGATGGTGGAGGCCAGTGGAACTGCGAGTGAAAGTGTTTGGCCCAGCGGTCCATATGCCTCTGTTGGTTGGTGATCGGAGACGCGTGCAGCTCACAAATGACCTCACTGGAACCAGGTTTCCTGAGGCCACTAGACCGAATGAGTTGGAAAAGCCTGCAAGTTTTGCCAGAGAGAACAGCCGTCTCCATCTCTAAAGCACGCTCAGGCCACCATGTCCCGCGATCCTTGCGTAGGCTTGCTTGAGCAGCCGGTTGGCAGAACGGCGCCGCTCGTCGCAATCTGATTCCGCGGGGATATCTTTGCGGCGTTCGAACAGCTCCAGAGAACGAGCAGAGATCCAAGTCTTAAGGGGCGCCTAGTTAGGCCGCAGCATGGCTGTCCGGAAATGGTCATTGCTTTTTGTATACAAGTCCAGTGTTGTTCCACTTCTTGCGGTGGATTGCAACTGAGTGTATATGCTAGCGAAGATTTATAGCTGGCCTGGACAGAGGAATAAGTTAGTCTGTTTAGGTCAGTCTTGCAGTGTTTTGTGTTTCGGGATTCTCCAAAACACATACAGATTTTCGCGCAGACCACAGCATGAGCTGAGTCAACGAAGTTGGCCCAAAAAACCTACAGTCAAGTACGTTTCCGCGCCATCTGAAGCTAATTGCAATGTAAGCAATTTGAGACCACGGTGGTTTTGAAGAAGGTGGACGCCAGTTTGCAGAACGTCTCTTTGTACGCCTGAGGTTAGTGCTTGAAAGAAACAGACGGTCGTCTTTGCACAATGTGCGATGTCTCGCTTGGTTATCAGAGCAGTTCCCATCGAGCGCGGGATAACCACTAAAGTGGCGTTCGGATGGTAACAGGCGGCCAACCTGTGCAACAAAATCCCCAGCAACGATAACGACATCCAACATTTTAGCATAAGTCAAGAGCTGTTGTAGCTTCCGGTAGAAATCGTCCTTGACCGAGTCGCCACTGCAGTCAGTTGGAGCGTACACGGGGACCACAAACAAGTTGTGTCTGTATTCCCGGTGCCTGTTGATTCTAGTAAACCCCGAAGCCGTACTGCAATAGTCTGCTGTTACTAGGGAAGCAGTCCAGTATTGCCGCCTCGGCCTTGCCACTTAGTGCTGTACCTACGCCAGCCAAAGCCACTGAGGCTGCTTCTGGATCTCCAAAAAGACGCAGGGGATACCTGGCTTCGTGGTCAGTGGGGGTTGTCAATGTAAGCACAGTGCTGGGAGCTTGCAATCGGGTTTATGAAAGGCAGCAGACATCAATGTCTAGGGAATTTAGGGTGTGCGCTAAACCGGCTTACTGTCTAATTTGTGTGAGTGTTCGAACGTTGAAGCACGCCAGACGAAACGAGGATCGTGGACGAAGGCAAGCCTTAGATTGAACTCCTTGGTCTGCGGCGCAAACGGAATCACAGCCAAATTGTTGAACACAAGAATCGAGTAACGGAAAGTGAGGATTGTTACCAAACAAACAATTGGCGTGTGATAAAGTAGCGTAAAAGTGACTAGCAGAAACAGGAGCTGCTGAGCACGTCGTAATACAATCCATGGTTTCGCGAAAGAGCTTTATACTACCCGGTTGCCTAAGCCGAAGTAGGGAGTTGACTTAGGGGCCTCCACCCCGAGGCTTTGGTTAAATAACCTACTCGCAAGGCAGCGGGGCGAATTTAGGGAAGCACGCCTATTGCGAGGCTTTGGCTGAATGTTCAATTCATGCGTCTTTGTTTGGTAGCTTACCAAACGGGGGCCCAATACTCCCCATGAAATCAGCACATCTGCTGGAATACAATGTCCCACCGAGGTGTAACATTGTCGTCTAACCCTTTGCTGAAACTGGTTACACCCAAACTACCCAACTGGCCCCACAGGGAGGTAGTTCGGCAAGAATGAGGGGTCCGAAGCGATAACTTTTGTAACGCTGATTTGAAGGTTGGTAAAGAAGCAGTCCTAGTTCCGTGGGGAGGAATGTGGGCTGGTGGAAAAGGCAAGGTTTGCTTTCCCGCAGTTCGTCTTGACGTCTGTTAATGTTTAAAAGCGCGGAAACAACATTAGCGGAAAAGTACCTATTTAGAGATAAACGGAATTGGATTGCAGTAATGAATGCCCGTACAGCGTGTGGAAGCCTATATCACATATACACGTCGCTGCAGAGGAAGAAGTTTGCACGCCTAGTACCATGAGCTTGTGGCAGCATAATGAAGTTGGCCGATTAAGTCATGATACGGACTGTTACCCGATGGTAGGAAGAGTATCAGTTAGCTCGCATGAGGAGGTTGATAAACAAGTATAGGAAGACGAGGTTGGTTTTCACTCGTCACCAGTATTGAGGCTCTAGCGCGGGTCCAATACGCTAACATTACTTTCGCTACTGTTGTTAATTCTTTACCTCCCGGAGCAATTCTGAGCACTGGTTCCCTTTGATTCAAGTACATGAACGCTTCGTAGTCCAGTTATGTACACAGGCAACGGTCGTCTGTCAACGTGCGACGCTGCGTATTTGCGCGTTTGCTTATCTTGTCAACAGACTATAAATAAACCTACGCACACGCATTAACTGCGATAAATGTTTGTAAGTATACAAAGGGTTGCTTGCAAGGGCATTTATCACTTCAGTAATCGTGTCAGCTCTTTAGTCCTTAAGATGACTTACAGCTGCGGTGGCGCCACCTGAGTATCGCGTTGTAAGGCAAAGTAAAAGGGGAATGCTGCGGTAAAAAAAGCAGCAGCATGTGTTTGTTTGTTGACGGCTGCCCTTGTCGTACCGTCCGTACATGTACCTAATTGTCAGCACTATGAGCGTGCACACCGTCAGTATCTGTCTGGTGATACTATGTACCATGTGGACGTTATCGGACGCACAAGTGCTTGGGGCTCTCTTCCACAGTACTTGGTGGCGGAGCTCAAAAATACTTTGGCAATAACACGCGGATGTCGCAAACGAAGTCCTGCTGGTGACTCCGATGGAACAGCAGTTTTGGGCACACCACCAAAACGTATACCGTAAGATACTGATGTCCAATGAATGCAGTTGCACTGTTAGGCAACCACCTGCGCGTCATGACGCTTTCAGCGAAATTGAAAGTAAAGTGCTCCAGTGCCCACAATAACTGAGCTTTCAATCATCTAATGGCTTGACCTACGCCAAAAAGGCGCTTCGCCGCCGCGGGACCACGATCGGTCGCGCGTGGGCTGGGTATACCGTGGGAACCCCCGCCCCACAAGCGCAGTCGCTCCGTTGACCTTATGGTTGCAAGCCAAGCGCGGACCACCTAGCCATCAGCCGAGACAAGGCTTTCAAGACATCGAAAACTTTGGTTATTTAATGTAGATTCTCATTTGACTATATGTTTATTGAGCGTAGCCAAAATAATACGACGTAGCTGCGCAGACGGTGTCACGCCCTCACAGGTAGCGAATAGCCACTTGTGTGGCATTGATAACAGTCAATCTGAGGTAACCGCTACTCGACGTCTGACAACTGTTCATTTGTAGTACAAGCAAATGTTTCTGTGCGGATGACATCCATGGAACCAGCGGAGGAGAATAACACATGAACAGTGCTGTATGTAGTTCCTTTCTGAATAGACCTCTTCGTTACTCCTATGAGCTCTTTCCTTGATTTAGATGACAGCTTTTGTCTGGGGAATTGATCACCAGACATCGTGACCGGGAAGTGCTGTGCCTTTGTTCAAAGAGTCGCTTTCCACCAATTCTCCCTGATTTGTGACAGAAAACCTGAGTTCTCCGGGATCCCACTACCTAGTAGGTTGTTTCGTGGTTCCTCTTGCACTGCAACTTTCAGTTTCAACAGCAACCGCCATTAATGTGGGTGTCTTCTGCTAGTGCTACTAAGAAGCCACTTCCTGCTAGCGTAAGGAGAACTTTTCGGCAGCAGTATGGTGCGTACGTCGGCCGTATTATGCTGCGGATAGCCTAGTATTGTAGCACGTTCGAAGCTGAACGGCTGGAGTCTGCTCCAGGGATCCACGAAAAGCGTAGCCAATTTGGTAGCTACTAATGGATATTCACACTGTTGTTGGCGACTTTTTACCATATACGCCTTGGTGACACTTTTTAGAGCTTGTTGATAGAAAGTACCTCACGTGCTGGCTGGGTCATGCTTCGCCAGTTCGATGTATAAAAGGGATGGTTGGCCAGCGATGCCATCATGTGATATTAAGGTCCCAATCCGCGACATAAACAGAAACGCGAGGAGTAGGAGAAAGCGCATGACCTACGTGTTACTTATACTCTTAAACCAATCCGTACAGATGCACGGCTCCACATCCCAGTAAAGCGTGTCTGCAAGTCACGCGCAGTGAGTGATTTTGCCATACCAGTTGTTGCTTGGGCCCCAATGCTCAACTAAGGGATATGGCAAACTTGCCTCGTCTATGCTTTCCCATGGTTGGGCCTAGCCAGTTCATTCACTCACCTGATCAGACAACGTGCCCGATGTACGTTTTACGTTGCTTGTCTCAGGCACACCACCCAATGCACTCGGAAACTTAAATGCCAGCGATTATAAGCTGATCAATTTTTCTTGTAACTTGCCCGCTTCAACCGCTGTTAGCGCGCCTAACTTCCCTACATAGTTCCGTGAATATATTAATACTGACTTAGAAGGTTTCGCATTTTTCTAAAGAGCCTCCCACGGGACCATTTCGTGCTAATTGCTGAGCCTTAAAGCGCCGCTAATGTGTTCTACAGAAACACGAGAACCTGCCTTGACACAGTTTATCCACTGAATGACAGAGACAAAATTTCAAGCAACAACTGAATCTGCCTATCGCTTAAAACTGTATAAAAAGGTAAAACTGCGCTAGTAGCATGGATGCACAAAAGACATGTCATTGCTTCCGCAGCAGCAGCAACATGTTTGGTGAAATTCTATTCCAAACTGCACTGAAAACAATTAACAGAGGAGAGGAAAGCACGCTCTGGCAGGAACAAATACCAACAACTGATTAGACTGATCAAGCACCAACCTCCATTGCTAAGTGCGATAAGCTATATCACGCTCCCAAAAGACTCGCTGGTATATGAACCAACCTCAATGGCAAATAATCTAAACGACCACCTCTGTTCATTCCTCAAAGCAACCAACGACGCTTACTTAACTCTCTTAATAAGCCTAATTTCAGAAAGCCACGCTAATACTGCATTCTTACTTCTGGAAAAGAAAGCAATTAGCAAATATGAAACCATTTAGCTACGAAGGTTCTGACGCGCGTTTCTCCATGGTACGGTAAAGTTAAGGCGGCGTATTCCCCTCCTCCTGCTTCTTCTGTTCAGGCTCTCCTTGAAAGCTGCTAAAGTACCTACGCAGTGGCAAACTGCTACCTTAGCACCACGTCACAAAGCAGGGCTATCGTGAAGTACCGTCCTATCGGCCACACTTCCCTCACCCGCAGAACGAAAGCGGGACTACTCGCCCAAAATGTGCAAAAACGCTTAACAGCGCGCGAACTGAGCAATGACACAACACGGATTCCTAAAAATTCGTCCTCGTGTGTCATGTCATCTAGCCTTCTGTAACATGTTGTCCCAGTCTTTAGACCATGAGAAAGCGGCTATGATCAAGTTTCTTAACCTGCAAAAGCGATCGACCGAATACTCTACAATAAAATCATGAATAGCGATAATGCTTTTGAGAGCACCGGCTCAATATTCGAGTTGCTCAGGTCATACCATACGCGCCGTTGCAAAGTATTCTGGCCACAGATGCCAGCCTAGACCAGTATTGAGTAGATTTGTCCAGGGCGGCGTCATTGGTCAGTTACTCTGTGTTATGCAGAAACGGCGTAGTTAACGCAGCACGCTACGGCCTCCCCTATCTCTTCTTTGACGACCTGAAAGTAGCCTACGCTTTCAACAGTTCTGAAACCAGCCGAAGAGCCGACGAACTGCTATTGGACCTGAAGGCACTACAGCTGTGGTGCACTCACTAAGACCTGCCATCCTCAGCCGGAAAGAGCAGCCCTCTTCTGTTCTGTTGCACAATAGCCCTAGAGAGACTTGCCCGCTGTGGGAAACAGGTAGGCTGCAACCATATGATAAAATACTTAGGCAACCGCTATTCCGGCTCTATGAGCTACGCTGAGCACATCACTAATGCAGTGGCTAAAATTCACCGTGGGATAGGCCTGCTCCTTATGATATTTAAAATGAAGGTTTCGTTAGTGGCTCTGTACACCCTAACAAGTCCTCCTGTTAGACTATGACTGACTAAGTTCCAGTGACGCAATTAAAGTAATCCCCAGCAAATAGAAAAGATCCAAACGTCAAGTACAAAATGCTGCCTGCGTCCGACTGCCCAACTCGCATACGCACATCGCTGCAAAGCATTTCAACTTGACCCACTATGGTAAAGAAGGATAAAACTGAATACCACTACTGTTCGACATAATGCACAAGCAAATCCACGACCCTGGCACGAAGGTAACATTACAACACGCTTTTTTTATACAGTATCTTTAATCTAGAAAAACTAAACAGGTTCATAAAGGTAGATTTTCAGACTGGTGCTAGATGCGGTGCCCGTGAGCGCTCAGCTTAATATATAAACAAACCCCGGCCTTTTGCATGCAGGGAGAATAAATTAAAAATAAACAGTTTGTTTTCCTGAGCAGCAGGGCACATCAAGTCAGTCATAAATAAAACTTTTACAGAAATAAGGTTTCATGGTAAGTAGGTAGGTTAGGCAGGCAATGTCTAGGAGGTGCTGAACGTTAGGTTCTTGTGAGGAACAATAGCGTAGTGATGTGCCGAAAGTCTGGAGTCAGGTAGATATCATGTTGTGATTAGTAGTAAAGGCGTAAAAGTACTGAAGGATAGTGTGGAAAGAGCATTATTCAGGTTATGTGCGTAACAGAAATAGTGAAAAGTGGCTTTGGTCAACATGCCAGGGTGAAGTTTTGGGCTGTACCTTCAGATGGTGACGAGTCACATCCTCGGCGTCTCAGCGTTGTTAAGAGGAACTTTGTGGCTTTTATAGAGATAAGGCACGTCAGGCAAAATTCTTACTGTACTGGAACACTGCCATGTGTAGTTTAGAATAAACAATGCATCTTACTGACAGAGCGGGTACTCGGTTATCCGCAGCCAGCCTAAGCAAATATTTTTCTCTTCTCTGGCATGATGGCTTTATCAGCGTTAGCATTATTCATTAAAGCTGGAAGTATATGGAACCCGGTATGTAGAAAGTTACCGAATGATGGTATTGTTCGTCCAATTCTTCGGACCACTAAAGACGTGTTCCAAGGGTCGTTTCCAAACAAAATTTCTGTTCTATTTCGGTCCATGGTGGCATATTTATTTGCATAGACCGGTTGTAGAAAAATTCACTGGCTAATGCTGATCGGGTTAGTTTATCCGGCGCTTCTATGCGTCACGGAAGAGGAGATATTGGAGAAAACCGGTCCACACGCAACAGAATAAGACTCAAGTGATCATATCATAATGAAATCAAAACCGCAGTATGAATTTCAGCTGAGCCACACCGTTTACAAACGAAATTATTTAGGACATTTTTCTATGACTAACGGGTCCATTACGGCTGCGATTGCTGATATAGGTAAGGCCGATTTTGGTGTGGATAAGAGCGCATCAGGTGTCCGTAGCATATAGTGAACTGGGTTACATCTCTAAGGGAGGGGTGTCACACTTATTACATCGTGGCGCATATGAGTGCAGTAGCCACAGTACTTGTAATAGATCCAAACAGCAACCAATAAAATGAGTTAGTTTTTAACGTAAGTGATTAGAAGCTAAAGGATGAAATAAATAACCTAAGTGCATACGTAAAGTTTCACAGAATAAGTTAAAACAGTAGCTTGGGTAAGTGCTGCCGACTGTCTAGGAAAATGCAAAGGAGTATAATGGGTGATTCCTAGCAAGCCTGGGATATGCGCGGAGATACGGGCAGCCTCCGTAGAGTCGTCATAGCTAAAGAGAGGTCACAAAGTTAAGATGAACGAAAGACAATTGTGTTAGTCTTGAAGGTATCAGTGGTTAGCTATGCAATTGAATTAAGCATTTTGTACACTAATGGCTACCTACTCTTTCACAGAATTTGTCAACAAGCCAGCGAAGGAAAGTTATAACGACCGTACAGGCAAATCAAAAGTGGAGTGATAAGGCGTGGCTCCTAGCAGGCCCGGGATAGGTGCAGAGATGCGGGTAGCCTACTTCGACATGCTGTAGCTAAGAGAGATGTCGGAGGTAAGACGAACAAAAGATTATGTCGGTAGTAAAGATTAACAGTAGACAGTAATGGCAACTTTCTGAGTCCTCTAGGGTTACCCACCGTTTCACCACATAAGTTGGCAAACCAGCGAACTTGAACACGCAGGAATGCTACCTTAGCGCCTACTCAACTTTGTGGAACAGGTTACAGTCAACGTTGTCACGGTTTAAATTTTCCGAAGATTTTCCCAGAGAAATGCTGTTTTTAAAACTTTAAAACGACCACCAAGCTTCTGAGGCTAAGCAGCACCAAAGAAATGGCGTATAAATACGAACCAGCAGACTTCACAGCTCTTATGCGACCCACTATTACCTCTCCTTACCGCTTACACTACGATTCATCCACTAACTCTCTTCCAGTGGCTGCCTGACACCCAACAAAAAAATACATCATAAACAACTGTCTGTAGTTATGCCTTTAACCATAAATTACGGCTGGCTTCCCGACAATTCCCAGAACACTTAAGCTTGGGTCATATTCGTATCCTTCTCGCGTTTATCTTCTATTTCTTTCTCATCGTTGCCTCCTTTGCCTTCACTTTTTATCGTATTCTGCTCCCTGATTCCTCTGCTTCGTTTGGAGCATCATTCAAAATAGTCTGGCTACACCTTGCCCTATATGACCTCACCTCTCTCGTCTGATAGGTCAGAGACTGCTGTTCCTTCTGCTATAAGATTCAATAGCTCATATTGCTCTTTTCCCAATGATATTAGACAACACCTTACCTCCATCACGCCGTATAAGTTTTATTACTGCACATCGTATTCACCTAGCCTATACAGGCGCTCTTCAATGTCAACATATCAACAACGTTTGTGCACAGTAGAAATTCTGACCAACCGCCCGTTGTCGGTGAGATCCATGACCATAGACGGTTCCGCATAAATTGTCTCAGGATTGCCAATACCTTGCCGCATCCTCGTAGTTGGCCTCTAACCTTCAGAAAGTTCATCTTTAACAACCACAAACTTCCACATTCGTTGTCATCCTACAGCGTAGTTACATCATTCCATGATTGCAGGATTTCTCCACAGGTTACACCTCACGGCACCTCACCTTCGATCCGCGCATCGGGAACGCTTAAGACTGTCTAAGTGATGGCTGAGTAGTACCCAACTTACTGAGAGCTTCTCATGCACGCATTTTCGGACTGTTCTCTCCAGAGCTGATGCCTTGCTACATCCATTCTGTTTGACCTCTTCCTGTCATTACCCTGTCTTTTCAGCTTAAATTCATGATTCCCATATCTACCATAAATAAATTGATACTTCTACATAATTAAAAAGTGGTTTATTCTTGACTAAACGAGGCACGCCTGCACAGGCATGATTATATTAAGATTAAAAATCGTGAGCAGTGAATGTACTCTGGCACACTGGCATCGTCGCGTAGGTTGTTACATGAATATATGTAAGTGTGCGTGGGCATGTTTAGCTGTGTTAATGGGATTTTTCAACTACTTTTCCTTTTTGACCCCGCTTAAAGGTGTCGCCAGTGTTAAATGGACGCTTGATGTCGGTGGACTTGAAGCGATTGCTTGGAGAAGCAACGGGGGCTTTAGTTGATGGCGATTTACAACCGGCACGTCACAGAGTTGTTAAACGGACGTTTGTGGCTATTTACATGGAGAACGCGTGCAAAGCACAGAGACACCAAGTTCTGGTACAATGCCGCCGAACTATTTGCGTGAACGTGGTAACCAAAAACCACCCATCAGGCACCACAAGGAGGTTGTTCGGCTAGCCAGCCAGACAACGCAAGGCACGCCTAGGCAGGCATGGTCATGATAACTAAACAAGTGATGGCAACTTTACAAAAGTAAAAGTAGTCACGTTAGTTAATGTATAAGTGCCTCAAATGCTCTGGCGTCCTCAGCAACCTTAATGCATGCTTGCGTTGTGTCCGATGGCTGTTTTCTCATCAATGTGCCTTCCTTAGCTCTTCTAGCGAGCAATTATATCCCAGCTGGTTAGCACACGGCCTCTACTTTCTAGTCGTTCAAGTTTCCTTACTCGTTACGGCGTCGCGGATGCTTCTTGTAGCCGCGACTAGCCAGCGACAGACTCAATACTGACTTCCCGCACTTCTTTTCCTCCGTACCGGATCGTACATGTTCGCTTGCATGTTTTCTTATAGAATCCATTGCCTTTATGTCTCACCTACCGCTGCATAACCGACTTATTGTTTGATATTATCGAGCTCCCCTCAGTACTACAGGGCTTAGGATATAAGGCGAAGCTACTACTGCTTTATTGCCTCCTTATAACACCACTGGGCACATTGGAAGCACGGTTGCGTATCGACTTTATATATATATATATACATATATATAGGTCCACTAAAGAATTTTACCCTGCTCATGATCCTTATTTTTCCGCTGCGTTACCCCTAATGAACCTCCTTCAGCTCTCGTCGCAAGCACTTGCTGCTTACTTATCCTCCGCACCATATTGAATTAGGCTAACATCCTGCCGTTCTTTCACGATTTAAGCGCTACCAGTGTATGGGCCATCAATTTGTTCACTTCCCACGCAATGGTTGCTTCGCCGTACATTGATTCGTCGTAGGTGGCTTCCAGAAAAACGCTAGTGAGCTCCATGTAAATAACCATCATCTAACCAAGCGATTATTGTTTATTACTGCGTGATCAAAAACACTTTCAGCATATTCTGTTGCACGGTGTATAACAAGTGACCTTAAGTATAAATGTCACAGTGCTCGGTTCCGCGACTTTGCTTTAGGGTATTCACTCAAATTCTTTTTTGCCTTTCCTTTTCGCCGACATCAGGAAAATCTTGGGGATCTGGGATTGGACAAATGCACTGCGTTTTTGCCTGGGACTTGATTGAAAAATCGACATGAACCTACGTGGACTATGGCTCGACATCAACCTGACTCAACTGCAGTCATCACCGTGCTTGATGTCTAATGTGGGTAGCTGGACACGGTCCTCACACTAAGGAAGAGTATAAAATATTAGAAAAAATCGGACCCCAGATACTTTGAACTTTTGCTCACTTGCACAATTATTCGTCCGACTATTCAGGATTCTCCCATCCGCGACCGACTTCAAAGACTACGGCGAACCGTGACTAATTTACGACTAAACTAACCGAGTGGACCAGTAGTCAATAAAATGCGCTGCAAGTGGTACAAGACCTTTCAAAAGGAGTTACGGTAGTGTTCCAGGACTACTGGGTTTTCGCCCGGCGTATCCAACCATGTATTTTGTGAATACCTACCTCTATCGTTCGGTGTATATTTGCTTGCTTTGTTTTTGTAGCTCCGACAACCACTTGGTCACCCCTGTACTGGTGTGGCCGGTTTCATCAAGCAGTAAACTATTTATTCGTTTATGTACGTAAGCTTTTATATGTGTGTAGCTGTGTTACTAAGGTTTGTATAGTTGTTGATACTTGTTGACTGTTAGCTAACATCACCAATGTGTGAAGAAATAGCTAAAGTCCGTGCATTGGATATGAGTACCTGCCTAAGCAAAGGGCAGTGGCTAGTTTGCTGCGAGGCACATACGCCATATCGTAACGTTGTTAAAAACGATATTTGGAACTATTTATGGGGTGATCGCCTGCCAGGCAAAAACCTACCACGCCCTGGAACACTGCCGCCGAACTGTTTGCTGGAATAGGGTAAACCTGAATCAATCAGTTGGCACCACGGGGAGGTTATTCGGCTAACCAACCTCACCTTGACTACGGAAACCAGTATGTAAATCATGACTGCACCTGTCCCTTCTGCTCCGGACAATTTGGGATCATCACATTATCGAAACCTTCTAATAACTGGTTGGCCGAACAACCCCTACGTGGTGCCAGTTGGGTAGTTTGGGTTACTGCAAGGTCCAGCTAATGGTTCGGCGGCAGTGTTCCAGGACGTGCTGGGTTTTCGTTTGGTAATCTTTCTCCCTATAAAAAGCCACAAATATCTGCTTAACAACAACGTGACGTGGCGGGGACGACCCGCGACTAAATAAAGTCACTGTCTTGACTACCGCAGTATCTTACAGGTTTTGCGAAGGTAAACTACTTCAAAGCTTTTATCTGATCCATTCCCATATTGGCGCATTCACTGAAGAAACTCATGAATTCACAGTAATCCGAACATGTTCGTACAACACGAGTACTTACACATACGCCAACATAATTAGTACGCATGCATACACATATATATTTGGTATTTACTGGCTGTATCGTCACATTTTGTACCACTACTGAGGTTACGCTTTTGTATCACTATGATCGCGCCTTTGAAGCCTTGTATCACACCCTCGGGAAGAAATCCTTTATTTATTTATTTAATCGGAGGCCAATTACTCTACCGTGTGTATCAAGGCTTTATTGATATCAGACCACCTGACATCTAATAGACAGCAAATTCTGCTTAAAATAGTCCGATCGCTCACGTAGCTTCTACAACCTATATGCACACGCTTTTAAACCTCCGCTTTTCATCACTTTTTTCGCTGCAACAGCCTGCATAGCTATACTTTAGCCTAAGTTCGACAGCCATTATGCAAATGTGTTCCTGCCCTAGGTCAGCCCAATGTCGTGTCCCAAACCACTGAAGTCTCCAAATAATCTAGACTTCTCGCTTCCATGGCGTGCTGATATCGGTTGCGATAGGCATCGTTACACACCACTTCCGTTTCCTTAAGCGTTCCATATCTACTTGCTGGCTTTATATAGACAGCTATTAGTCGCCACCCTTTGGACACCTGTCGTGTCCGCCAGCCGTTAAATGAAAAAATAAATAAACCTTCCATTCCTTGACGCTGCGAGGCACCATTCGTCTGGATTAACTTGTCAAGTTGTTCATCGAGATCGCATAAACGTTTGATCGTTATTTCTTCTAAAACGAGTCCAGAATATGTTTCTGAAGTGATTGGCAGTTTGATAGTATTAGACAGGGTACGAAACTGGCTAGCCAAACAGCCTCCACGCGCTGCCAGCTGAGTGGTTTGGGTCAATCGCGTTCCAGTAAATGGTTCAGCGGCAGTGCTCTAGAAAGCGGTGTTTTATCGCCTGGCAGGCGTTCACCATATAAGAACCTATAAATATCTCTTTAACAACAATGCAACATGGCGGATGTGTGTTACCACTAAATAAACCTAATGCTAGTTGTCTTTACGGAGGACATTACGCACCTCACGTACGTTATCCATTTCGACTTCTATTTTGATCTTCCTTCGATATTAAATTCGGCGACAGAAACCAAAAATTTAGCCTCACCGTAACAGATGTACCTAACATGACTGCTTGCACATACACATACCTTACTCCTTAACCAGTAATGCTTTCGACTTTTTACCAATTCTACGTGTTTGTATTACCATGAGCCTTCTTTTACAGTCGAGCTTCGCATTGCCGAGCATAAAGGATTAATTCAGTTATTTCCAAATGCCAAGTTTCAACTAAAGCAACACGGCTATCCATGGTACCATTCCCAGGGAATCTGATCTCAAACGGCTTATTCCTGTGGTTTGTTTCACACACGCTTCCACGCTTTAAATGGCTCTGTGCCGGTGGGGCCAACTAACACCTAAGCCATCACTTGTTTCTCCTTAAGTTTCATGGCACCCTGTCTCGTGTCATTTCGAGCCATAAAGAGATCACTGCAACGCGCTTGCTTTTGGGGCTCTATCGGTCTTTAACTACTGGTATCCTCATCATGTTGCTATAAGGAAGCGGTAGCTGGTTTAGGTCCATTTTTCAGAGAGAACGGTAGATTGCTAATATACACAGTGCTCTTTTTGAGTGCCAAACTTCCGCTCATATTGGGCGCAGCTCCCGTGAATGCTCAACTTTCCTAGACACCGTACAATTGCACTCCTAAGCACCAAAACCTACATTATTAACACAACAGAGACCCACATAGGCGAGTTTTCTTACTTTCTACTTTCTTATTACTGATACACTCCACCCCCCATCATACCATACCTACCCGCTTCATTGTTTGTCAGTCACGCCTTGCAACACGTTAGGTTTGGTCGGCGTATCAGCAAAGGTTACGACAGCCCACGTTCTATCTCTATAGTACCGACCCTACTGAGAGTCTCTTGACCACTCATGCCTCTCTCAGCCAGGCCACTATGGAGCCGAGGACTTGCTGCATGTCTTCTGTGTAACTTCAAAACATCACACTGCTTTTCCCATCAAGTTGCTTGTACCAAAAGCTCACATAAGTGTCCTTACCCTGACGCCGGCAACCATTAAGCAGTTCTTGTGTGGACCTAGTTCGTGCTGTCTGGATGCATCCGGACCATTGCTTTATATGTTTATTTTTAGCCGCCTGCAAGTACTAAGATTTCTTTCAGCTAGCAACCAAATTGAGCTCAGTGACACTAGCACACGTAGCCCAAAGTCTTCCTTCTCAGTCGTTACCCCATTTGTTAAGCCTAACTTCTTTCTCATTAAATTGGTTGGCTGTAGCTGCTCAATACTGTTCAAAGTAGCCTAACTTAATAACCAACGGTCTACTGGCTCAACTCCGCAGTTTTTGACTACCCGATACATCAAAATTATGCTTGAACTGGTCGACAAAGTGACCACTATTAAAGCAAACTATTCCAGAATCAGGCAACTTGTTTTCCACTTCATCCTCACGGCCTCACATAATTAGTTTACTTTAAGTAATACGTATGCCGACCACTTATAATGTACTAGTAGATAATCACATTAAAAATTCAAATATGTTCCTTAAATCGCTTTTAGTATCATAAGGTATACTTCCCAGGTTCTACAACGCTGGCACAAAAGCTAACCGAAGGGCATATAGACCACCGTCACCCCAGCAAACATGACACAGAAATTGCTAACCAAAACATTGCACTAGCTTGGACGCTGGTGTGTAATATTTACTTCTACGTAGCTCTAAAGCTTGCAATGCTTTACCCGTAACAATAGGTATGCACCCAGCAGTGTTTTGTAAGGGCCATACCAAATTTCTTTCCACTCAAGCAACGGCCATAGTAATCGAATGGCACTATGCTTACCTATTGCTATTCGTCTGACAACTAGTAGGGAGACCGTCTCGCTACTCAGTCAATTTGGGTCATGTTTCTACTTGCTACAAAACCCTGGATTAACGTCAGGGTACTCATCTATGGCAGACTTACCCTCTGCAGTCCGATGAGGTTAAGACAACTGGTGCCGCAGCTTCAGTGTCACACCTCAAGGATAGCATCCTCACTGGCTTCCATTTAACTTCGTTCTTCTCCCACCCCTCCACATTCAGCTTCATCCTTCAAACTTATCGGTTTCATTCACTGAACGGAATACCAGCAAAACTAAAAGCGCTTGCATTGTCGGACCATTCTCGAGCCTGCAAAGAGGTCCCAGAGCACTGATGCCTTTGCTTCAAAACCTCTGATCACCTGGGTTTTCTATTCGTCTATGGTTATGGCTATCCCTCTGCTTCACCAACATACCTACCCAATTTCATGCACTATTCTCCCTCTACTAACCAGTTTTACTGAGAACATCGCTCCTTGCCCTTACCATTTGCACACCGTTTGTCAATTAGTTAATGCATCCTATTCTTGGTTTTGTTGGAATCCTGCCAGTTTCATGCCACCAGCGTTCTGAGTTTTGAGTCTTTCTCACGTCTGCCACCTACTCTCACCACTTAGGACAAGCTCCTGTTCGTCCACTTACCTATCATATCCATCACACTAATTAGGCTTTTGACCTCATATGCGCTTCTATTCGTCTGACAACGCTTAGGTAAGCCGCTTCACCACCCAGTCAGGTCCGAGCAGACGACCTCTCGTTAAGAAAACCCTAAATTACTGTCAGGTACTTATCTATGGCAGAGTTACCCTCCGCAGTCCGATGAGTTCAAGAACACTGGTGCCGCGGCTTCAAAGTATCACCCCTCAAGGGTAGCTTTCTAACCGGCTTCTTTTTAACCTCGTTCTTTTCCCATTCCTTCACTATTAGCGTTATCTTTTGCACTTAACGGTTTTACTCAGCTAGTCGAAATATCGGTAAACTTAAAAACGCTTGGGTTGTCTTGGCATCCTTGAGCCTTAAAGCGATCCCACTGCACTGATGACTGCTTTAACGCGTCTGATCTCGTGGCGTTTATTCTTAGTCATTAGTTAGTTTCTTCTCTTTGTCACACTAGTTAATCAACCCTTATTGCATTTATTGTTACTACTCTATGCTTCAGTTTTCCGGCTACGGCACTTCTCGCGTTTGCACAGTTTTCACTCTTTGTCCGTTAGTTTTGGAATCCTATCAAGTCTAACTATGCTTTTGACAGCGCCTAATGCTGCTGTTCCCAGTTCATTAGGCTGTCTCGTGACGACGTTTTTCTTTCATCTCTTACGACACGCTGTTAATTCTTAACGTACGTAGCCTGTTTGTCTTCCTGCTTCTTCTTGTGGCCTTTCCTTTAGTTATTCTAATTCCACTGACAATTATTCAGCAGGGCCTCTGGTATCATAGACAAGTTTTAGCATTCTACTTTCACTCCTTGTGAACAACTCCAAGGTAAATATTACGGCATTCCTTCACCCTGACCCATCCACTACATTCGGTTTGGTTACTTACTACTGGTAGCTTGGGTACAAATTGATGGGTCACTAGAGTAGGTTTCACACTGCCTACTTCGTGTTGTCACTCTAATCTCATTCCTTCATTAGTGGGTTTATCCTTCCCACTTACCGGATAGATTCTTTGGTCCACAGACCAACAAATCCAACAACACTGCTTGTCTGACCATGCTCTCACTGCTAGGGAGACCCAGTGCACGGACGCCCTTGCTCTGAAGGACCTGAGCACCTAGCTTCGGTCCTTGGTCCATAAGTATGGCCACAAATACCGTTTATGTTTTACTTACACCTAACCCCGAGAGTCCTGGCTGGATGGCTGGTTGTCAAGCTGGCCAAACAACCTCGCGGTGCCAGGTTGTTGGTTCAACTTAAGCCCGGTCCAGCTAATACTTCG
This sequence comes from Dicrocoelium dendriticum, assembly GCA_944474145.2. NCBI lineage: Eukaryota > Metazoa > Platyhelminthes > Trematoda > Plagiorchiida > Dicrocoeliidae > Dicrocoelium > Dicrocoelium dendriticum. The sequence continues at coordinate 64,926,010 of OX104064.1, forward strand.
GTGTCATTGTTCCATGACGTAGTGGGTTTTGCCTGGTAAGCGTACACTCTATAAAATGTTAGAACTGTCTGCGTAACAACGGTGTGAAGTGCGGTTATGACTCTCCACTGTATAACGTCACTGCCTTACGATACTGGAGGATCTTACAGATTTCGCGAACGTAAACCACTTCAAAGCATTCATCTGTGTCTTATCTATGTTACAATATTACCCGTACAAACCCACAGACAACGAGTAGTAATAACAAATTCACACAAAACGAGTAATTGTGCCTAAATGCGCATACATACTACTCATACATACACACAGTTATTCAGTATGTACTGATTCAACCGTAAAATTTATGCCCCGTTACTGTTGTTACGCGTTTGTTTTACCATGCTTTTGCTGTTGAAGTGGTGTCTTGTACCGTCGAAATTAAATCGCATTTTATTTATTTATGCATTATATTACCTATAGCGCAACTTTAACCACAACGTTACTCCACACACTGCGGAGCAAACTATTGAAGTGTTCGCCCTTATTTGTTGACAGAAGTCTATTGTACCTATCCAAACGAGTACCGGCAGGAATGACGCTTTTCCTGAAGCAGTATTACACTTTAAACAAAGCGGTACTTAAAAGTACCGCCAGGACAAAATGGGTTAATTCGACAATACTTATGGGGATCAGCGCCCTATACGGGTCTGACCTTAACGGCTAATTGGCCGATCAGTCTAATGCAACCTGATTAGGTCTTTTCTGACTTGGGTCACTTGACAGTTGCACAGTGCATGACGCAGCCACCTAAGAAGGGCTCTCTCCTAACTACCCGTGTTTACTCCTACTTCCTTAGGTCGTCCCAACGATGGCTGCTATGCGGCCTTTGCTGGCTTAACATTTTCCATCACCTACGTCTATGTCATATCTAACTTAGGTTGCCAAGCCACTTGGCTACCGCTGCTACTAACCTACTAGCACTCTGCCGCTTTTATGCCTTACGTTTCCACAGTGTAACCCTACTTTTGAGGTGTTTATCAACTGCACGAAACGCAGCTGTTTTATCATGGTCCATAACTCGGTTCTCCCCTCGGTCAACTCGGTAGAGCTATGCCATACACATGGAAGGCAAGTATCGCCCAGCTTCCTTTAGCTGGAGCATATCTCTGACGCGGCCCATATTCGATAATTACATGCGACTCCGGATTCATACACAGTACCGTTTCCTATCATCATATATCTCATTGCCAATGAGTTGCCTAGCCTCCGCTAGATTTTTAACCTCCAACACCGGAGCTCTATATTAGAGTAGAAGGGCAAATTCCGCCAATGCTTCGATGCCTATCTATTTTCTTTTACCCTAAGCCAGCCAGTATCACAATCTTCTCTACACTAGACACAGTTTTCCCGACATATTTCTTCACCCTAACCGTGGCTTCCACAAATCCTGCATGTCGTACCCTTATGTATTTCGTTCTTCCTGCATGCCGCACGAATCACAGTCTTACCTTCCCCAATCTTGTAGTCGTTGTATAGCTGTTTTCGTATAAACACCATATCTCGAATGCTCTTATAAAGTGCGGTATTCAATGAATACATATATTACGTCTGTATCGTGTTGATAGGAATATCACTATCATAGTCTATTTTGCTTCCTCCGCTGCTCGAATGGACCCTCTCTTTGTTGGTATAACTGTCCAAAACCATTTTTTAAATCTTAACATAAAGAGGAATAATTAGACTTACTCGGACTAACCTCCGCAGTCAAACCATATACGGTATCGTCTTGCTTACAGAAAAAATAACTCGTACAACATATTTAAGATTTGTAGTATCATCTTCGACCGTATATTCCTGGAGCCTGAACACTCGAGTGCAGTACCCTATATTCGCTCTGCCATGTTAAACAACTATTTAGTATTAATCCACCATTCACATTTCATCCACCTTGCCAGTGAATTTTACCATGGTGCTGTGCATCGTCTACATTGCCAGTGGACTATTTATAAGGACTAAGACCAGAAGCTTTCTCTTGCCGCACGAAAACATTTTGCTGAGACTGCAAGGAAGCGACGATTTAACTCGATTTGCTAGCAATAACCACCGGGGAAATTCTAAAGAACCTACCTCGACAGTGAGACAAACTGGCTCCGTCACCAGCAACCAGATAATCGCCTGGCACTCAAACGAAGTTGGGAGATTGCAGACAGCACCAAGCAGAATCTTGTTTCAGCCGCCAACAATCTGTATACTTATACCTACGTGCATTCATAAAGCAAAATTTATTTCTCCATGGGCTTCGTTTCATCATTCTGTTATAAAAATTATTGGACTATATCACACAAGTTCGCTACATATGGTCTGCAGAAAGCAAATGTTAGCTATTGTCCTCTTTTGCTCCATCCAGGATACTTTTCGCTCAACATGTGTCCATATTTGCCGAAATACCCAACTTGCGTAACCTTTAGCGAAAATATTGTACGACTTCGCGCTTCTCTTATCTTGCAATTGTTGACGTGCCTCGCGCAGGTGAGACTATTTATTTTACACCGTCCAAAAATCTACTGCAGTGTTCCAAGCTGTGGTGGGCCAAAACTCGGCCAGCTTTCCCCCAAGAAAAGCCACAACCGTCCGTTTACTAACCCTGCGACGTGACGTTGGTGGCGCGCTACTGAATAACGACACAGCCTACGGTTCCACAAGCAACGATACCTTCACATGGACCCGCACGATTGCTACATCATGTTTGAAAGTTTCCATACGTTATTTTTTACTTTCTACACGAAACGCAGTGTACTGCGAAACGTGGCCTGTAAAACTATTATCCTGCTTCATAAGGTGCACATCAATGCTTTAGAGAATAAACTGTGCATTTATTTAAGGTTTACTTTAATGGAAATTGCGGTCAACGGTGGGCATGCGTGTCGCACTTCATTCACACAACCTATACTTTATACTCACCTCATAATCCGGCACCCACTGTCTTACGTAGGTTCTTACTCGACATCTATCATTATTCCTTCAGGTTGCCCGATGAACTGCAGCACTTCACTTTAGAACAACCTCTAAATGATAACCGATGCAACCTACACGGCCTCACTTACAAGGCGGTCTTTCTGCCCGCTTCCAATGTAGGTCTGACCAACTGCAAACGTCTCTAGAAGGAATGCGCCCGCCACCTGTATCAGTATCTATGCCATCGCCTATAGCTTCCCTACCACCACCTAACACAAGTGCCCCAACTTCGACCGCCTTACCTAAAGTACTCGTCTAACTGTTTTGATAGGTTACGCTTATTGCTACGTTTCATTTGACCAACAGTTGACCCTGTTGCAAAGATGACAGATTAAAGGCTTGTCCGTTTAACATAAAAACCATACGCTAAGCTTTTAGTTTAGGGGTAAGCTTTTACCTCGAATCATCCTTACGCTCAGGCTCTATGAACATCATAATACTTGCAGTAACCTAGCTTACCAAGGCTATATAAGCGTTGCTCTATTCCATGAACCCTCTCGACCGTTACCTATAATTTACTTGGACCCCTGCTGTGCGGCGATACAAACTAAACCACACTGACAATCCTGCTCGCCTGACTCAAATCTTAAGCCTCAAACCTGTCTTTAACCCCCATTTCTATAACTATGTATTTTGGAGACACCGGCAAATGCGAAACTTTAAAAGTTTTGCAGCCTCATGTTCCAGGTGCCTAGGAGCAATTATACTCCCTCACCGGTCCTTCCGTTTCATTCCTTTCTTCCTAGAGTGGCTCCCATATAGCAAACAAAATTATTTGATAGCCAGAGTACCGCATGCCACTGTCTGAACGCCAATATTGGCCCCCGTCTCTGGTTAACTGACTACCTACTAAGCATTTCGCGCAAAGACGTCAGCAATGACAAAACGCCAACGTTCTTGCAACACAAACGACCACGTACTTGTGGTCGGCCCTGGTCCTTATCCAGACCACTTGGCATGCTGCTATGCGTAATATATTTACCTAACCGCCCTGTGTCAATATAAGCTGTATAGCTTAAACCATACCCTTAGCACCGTTTATCGTCAACCCCATCTTCATTAATGCCACCCAACTAGTTTGACCCCTGCTGTTTCGTCTGTTATACCCACAACCTTTTAGATCCGACAGCTGGGCTTTTTCTACCGGCACTGCCACACGTTGCAGACATCGAAATTGTGGGATGGTGGTTACTGAAAGCCTACACCGTTAAGATAGTAACTGTCACAGCAAAGGAACAATCGTTTTGTAATGGAGCTTCTAGACGAAATGTAACTCTGTGTGCATTCACTGCAGGCAGCTGATAGTTAACTCAAACCGCCGTTTAAAACCGGCGTTTAAAATTGAAAGGTGGTTGAAATAAAAATGTTTGATCAACAGCAACGCTATTGATTTCGGTTAGCAGCCATAAGCTTTAAAACGTAGGTTATTTAGTGTCTGCAACCCTTGATTCCTAACCTGGAAGATGAACACATCCTGCTGTAACCAGATATGCGGTGACATGCTTGCTGTTTATCCACAACGTCCTTCGGTTTCCAACCATTCAGTTTCTCCATGCACGCTCAGGAATGGCAAATAAAGCTAGGCGAGAAAGTCAATCGGTTGGCATGCAAAAAACGTGGCTAATCCAACGCAAACGGAGTTCGAGAATAATATCCTGGCGACTGGACTTGTGTACTCTGAGTACTCACCTTATAACTTTAGAAATGCTTAAGTGGGGTTGACACCAGACACGAGCGATCCTTTGTAAGCAGCGGTGGTCGAAGGTTACTAGTCTTTTCAGTTATTCTGCACGAACAGGCCAGGTCTCGTAACGCACAACAGCACCGCACGCAGAATGGTGCTGTACATTGTCTTTGAGCCTCAGATTGTGGGTGTGGCGGCGCTACAAGTGCCTCAGGTAAGTAAACGCCAGGCGAGACTTAGCGATTCACTAAGGCACATCATCCCCAAACTCTCTACCCGCCGTGATGCAACTCCCAACCAAGTGAAGTGCTCCACCCGCTCCAGGCAATCCCCTGCACTTGTGGGCATTGGCACCGGCGTTTGTCAAACTTGGAGTAGGGCTCTACACTTATATAGGGGAAAGTACAAACCATAATTAGATCGCTGAGCGGTCCAAAACGTTTTTGAGGGCCTGTGATCCGTCACCCGGATAAGTAGTTTGTTAACATAATCCAGGCCTAAAATTCTGTCTCTGGGTGGAGCTCAGTGCCACAGCTTTTGGCTCTTTCCAGAGCTCGGTGGAGAACAACATTGCTAGCGACATTAAATTAAAATGATGAGATCGGGGCAACTTGGCAAACACAGTTGGTACCAGCAAACGATGGAGAAAGTTATCAGTTAGCTTTAACTTTGCTAAATGTGTGGCGCTGCCGTACTTTAGGATGGTGACGAATTTGTCGAGTACACCGCTTCTTAGCAGATAGTTTCAAGGAGGTGTTCGCTATATGGTGGTTGAGGCGACACCGTTGTCCAAAAACACCACCGCTATTCGTCTGCGGTGGATGTAACAGTGTTGGAGAATTTGACGCAGTGTGAAGACCTGGTTGATGCAACTTCTACCGCTGCAGAAGCCAGCTTGTCCCTGGCAAAAAACGAGCAGCTAAAATTTGCGGAGCCGTATTGACACCTTACGTTTAGATGGGTCCGAGATGTGATTTTGTTTGGTAGTTGGTTCAATCGTCGCGGAACCTTTCTTGTAAATCGGGACCATGAAAGTTTGGGAATCTTCTCATCGACACCCACTTTTGTAAAAAGTGAGAGCATTTTGCTACTAACTTTACTTCCTCCATCGTTGAATAAGGCTGGAGTGTGGCTGTCAAGCCTTGGGGATGTGTAGGATTTCAGTCTGGCAATCTCTCTAAAGGTCACTCTTGTTAGACGGAAATAGGTGAACGGGACATGCACCAAGATAGCAAAAGCGTTGTCCCCAGTGTTCGAAGCAGATAGGTAAATTGAAGAGCAAAGGTTTCTTCCTAGTGAAGCAGACTTTTGCGTAGATTAAAGATCCTTGTAACGACTGCTCTGCAGATTCTCACGGATTCGCATCCAGTAGATCTGCTGCGGTAAAATACTTTGTGGGTGTTTCCAGAAGCGGCAACAGCTTTTATTTCCGTGGCTTCTCTGGACCACCAGGATACCGGTTGCGGCATAGACTTGATGATTATTATTGCTAAATAGTTCGTCCGAGTTCAGTGTGCCCCGCACCGTGGGGGCTAGACCGCCAACGACTTACGATCCGGTCGACGCGATCCATCTTTCAGATGTTGAACGAACAAGACCACCGGTAGAGAGGCAAACAGAAAATGACCTGTTATAAGCGCAGCCAATAATGATTAGCATCCAGAAGTGGGGGCAAATTAAGCTAGTCACCGAGCATCCGTTTATATTCCGCTCGAGCAACAGCCTTTAAATTTACAAATATCATGCTGAGGTTGTTTGCTCTTAGGCGAGCCACCTGAGGCGCATTTATACCGTCGCAGCACCAGCGCATGAAAAGGTTTGACGCAAATTGGCCAATAAGGTCTGCAGCCCCGAACACTGCTACGACAACGGCGACTAATAAGGGTGTGGTCAATATGCAACTAGTTTTGCGATGCGAAGTATGTCGGGCAGCGTAGGGGTGTCTAGGGCGGCGAAAGTTTAAGTTGAATGGGTAAAGTTGGGAGTCCTATAATAGACCGTGCTGCCTTTCTCCATTATCCGTGTGTTCGTTACCCTACCCCCGTGGACCTCTTAGGTGGCGTTTGCTTAGCAACAAACGACCAACACGCGCTTTGACATTACCGACATAACAAGGATGTCCATTTTGGGGGTAAGTAGCAGAAGTTCATGAAGGTTCTAATAGAAGGGGTCTTTGACTGTATTTGGACTACAATCAGTGTGGGCGTAGGCGGAGTTAACAACAAGTGCGCGTTTGGCTGCGCACCGCCTGTTAACTCTAAATGAGTCATGTTGCCGCATAGTGCAGTGGCAACTGTTGATGGGAATCCAGTCAAGAAGGGCGACCTCGGCGCTGGAACTAAGGGTACTCTCAACGTTAGCTTTCCTTGCTGTCTTGGACTCAGCTTTGCTAGAAATGCAAAATAGGAAGCGGGTGCATGGGTGAACTGGTGAGGACAGTAGGTAGACTGAGTTGAAGTCTTGAATTTGGGTTTCAGATAAGCAACACACCCATTGCAAAAGGTTCCAGAGTGCGTGCGAGACCGGCTTGTTGTCCAATATGCATTAGGGTACACACGTTGGACGCTCCCAAAGTGCACTGTGCTTTTGTTAGAAGGAACGGAGGGGAGTGTGTCTGGGATGGCCGTACCTCGTTTTGGTTGTGTGTGGTTGGCATAGCGACGGTTTCAACTAAGCGCGGTGCCGTTCATAGATAACAGGTAGACAAAAGCGGGGAGTACGATGCAGAAGGATTGTATTTAAGTAAATGGAGTATGATTGGGACGTATTAGTTGTAGTAGCAGAAGAGTCATCCAAGAACGGAGCGAGCGATTATAATTGAATTTAGTTACACGGTTCGTCAGTAGACGAGATAGTACCCGGTAACCCAGGTCAAAGTAGGTAAATACCTTAGGTGACCACGACCCCGGGCCGTTGGCCAGAGGCCCTGCCCTACAACGCAGCAGGGTGTGACAAGGGGTTTGCACCCGTTTGGAGCCGGTGACTGAACTTTTAGTTTGTGCGCCATTCGGATGGCGAGAAACCACGCCTGGTGCCCAACACCCAAATTTAAAGGCAGAATCCGATGCTCGGATCGCTTTCTGGCCTAAAATATGTTCGAGCAAGCCAAGAGGTAGTGAGTCTATTTAGTGGCGAGTAACATCGGCTACGTCACATTGTTGTTGAGCAGACCTATGTGGTTTTTTATAGGCAGAAAGCTTAGCATACGGAAACCCATCACGACCTCGAACACTGCCGCTGAATCATACAATGGAACCAGAAATATTCCAATCGACCAGCTGGCATCTCGAGGAGATACTTCAACATGCCAGTTGCTCTGTTGACTAATGGGTGACAACTAACCTAGCGTTTAACCTCGCTTCCTCAACTAGCCCTCACACAGGTTGTTGGCCGGCTAGCCGAACAACCACCCGTAGTGCCAGAGGGTGGTTTGGGTTTAAACTTTTACAGCAATGATTGCGACGGCAGTGTCCCAGGACGTATTGGGCTTTTGCCTCGCAAGCGTTACTCTTATAAAAAGCCCCAAGCTCTGCTTAACAACGTTGTGACGTAGTGTTTGTGCCTAGCCAATCAATAACGTCACTACCCCTTGCTTCATAAGGGCGAATCCTTGTATACCAGCTACGTAACCTTCATCAGTACAAGCATTGCAAATCCATGGTCATATAACGTCCTTTAATCATTAGCGACACGTTCAGACACCAGCAAACGCAACAAAGCCTTTACAAAGTTAAGCAACACAACTACCTCTGCCTGGAAACACATAAATACATCCATGTATCAGCATATGTAACACCCCAATGACAAGCCTTCGGTACACACCTTGATAACCTGTCGCACGCTGACCATTATCATGCCTGTGCGGGTGAGCCTCGCTTAGCCGAGAATAAAAGTTCATTTATTTATTTAGTTAAGAGGTACCGTCAACTTCAAAACTCCAAATAACTCGCAGCCTTACGGACCAGTGCCTATAAGCTGCTGCAGTTCAGTACCGATCAGCAGCTTTCTTGCTTCTTCCTTGTCAGCAGGACGTCAATGTGGCAGACAAAGCCATTGTGATATCTAGTGTACTGTTTACCGCCTTCGGAACTTGGCAGGTCTTAAGCTGAATTCGGAAGAGCCCTGGGATAGTCCAGCAGTCAGTATAACAACCACAATCAACAGGTAGTTAAAACGCGCAGCAGCTAGGCGCACATCGGCTTCTGTTCGTAGCAGGAATGGAGCAGTCTAACAACAACCACCTGTACCCGCAGCTACATTTGGTGGTCAAACCAAGAGTAAGGTTAACCAAGTGAAGTCAACTACGTCGACAACTGTAAGTTTAACCAAAAACCAGACAAATAGCATGATTCCCTATACTCCTGTGACACCTAACTTAGCTCAAGCGTGGATGTTTGAGCGTCCCATTGTGGTCTTTTCTACACTTGCACACTGGGACCAGTTCTTGGCCGCCGAACGCATGGCTTCGTATGACATTGGTCTAACGGCTCGCTGCACCAGGAGCAATACCTGTATATACTAAACACCAAAATGCTGCCGCCAAAAGTATCACACGTGTGCAAAGCACCCCGACACTTACTCAGACTACAGTCAGTTTGCAATTGGCCAGCTATTGACAATCCCAGGGGGCACTGACAATTTTATGTTATAGTCTCCTAACTCCAATGCAAACGTCATAGTTGGTGAGCCGCTGGACGACAAAAAACTGTAAGACTTCTTATGCCGCCAAACAAGAGTTCACACTAAACCGGCCGTCACTGCACGTATACTAAGGCACCAACATTCACTTCGCTTCGCCAAACTACGGACCTGAAGTGGGATGCTGCAATAAAGGACAAGGTTGAGGTGGTTCTTTTGTCAGCCACCCGCCTTTAAAGGCCTATAGGTGCTGTTCTTACGTTTTAGCAGGTCACTTGGAACAAACCCCAGCAATGTAAATATAGGCCGGAAGATCCCCACCAGCTGCATAATGCAGCGGCTGCGTCCATTCATGGTGTTCCGAAGCTACATGCCGCGGACGCACCCTTAGCCCAATTCTATAACTGGATGGAGTGACGTTACACACGTAAAGTTTTCACAATACAGGATAATAACCAAATAAAGCTCAAGACTGCCGTTAACCTCAAAGCACGGAGGATGTAGCCCCAAAGTACTGAAACTTAAGTTTAGGCTAATAGCCTGGCAGGAAAGGCATTTGAGCTATATTAAAATTGACGTAATCAGCCCTCATTCGGTGGTTCGTTTGAAAATATTTTACTTTAGACCGTCGTTAGCATCGGCACACGTTAGCTGAGGGTGAAACACGCCTCAACTAATGTGTCTACTAAGGCAAGTCAAAACCACCATGGCTTCGCAAACACCCCAGTAGACCTAAAATGTACGTCACCCGGCCGCGGCCCGCTACAGGCACCCACAGGAAAACCGATTTTCTCACTGCCTCCGTCAAGCTGAACTTCAACGCGTAAGTTTTCTTTCAGTAGATAGGATGAGACTGTAGGCCAAATATCAGTAGCTCATCTAATAATCGATTATGTGCCGAGCTCACAAAGGTCAGGTTAAACTTCCAGCTGACACCCAGCCTCCAAACAGGCCTTTAACATGTGAAACACTATCCTGCTTTTACTGTACCGCACAAGGCTTTCTCAGTAAGTTTTATTAACTTCTAGTCACTATACTTCGACGCACTAGGACCTGTTCAAGGTAACAGAACCCTGACGCAACGACAAATCAGTGATGCCAAGATAGCCTTACTAAGCATGTTCGTCCTACGGAACTTAAACCAAGTAAGGGAGGCTGCCTTTTGTACCATTGCGGTGACCTGCATTTCGCACTCATTAATAACCCAGAAACTCCAGATGTATACTAGCCTGAGTGCTGCTTGCAACGCAGATGTCGCGACCTGTGTTTGGTGGCCATCGTATAAAGTCCCTCGTCATCAACGATATAAAGGAACAACCGTTTAGCTAGCGCTCGGAAGACCGTCTTAGTACACCACTGCAGTCACGTGCTTCTTGTCGGAGGCTACAACTTGCACGCTGTCGAGGTTGCAGCCACCCATATCGAGCAAACTAATGCCAAACTAAAAGTTATTCGCTGGCCTACCAGTGTATAGGCGCACCTTCGCTCTAACAAGGTTAAGAAAATGGAACAAACCGGCCAACCTCGACCTTGTGTTTACCGGTGGGGAAATTTGGATCAACATATTAACAGTTAGCAGCTCCTTGGGGCGTATCGATCGTGCTACACTACTGTTCTACTTCGTCTGTTATGTGGGACACACCTATGAAGATCACGAAAAATATTCGTATCATAAAGCACTATGCTTTTCCATCCCGCTATATCAAGACCACTGATTGGTCGTTCATAGCTGACCAAGCCCTCGAAGTCTTCTGGGTAACCTTCGCCAATCTTTTCTACACGCTGGTAGCAAGCGCATCATGGACAAAGAAATGCATTTCAAAAACGCTAAAGGCCTTTCTGAGGAGTCGGAGGCGAAAAAGTGTTGTCTGTACGGGATTCACATTATCAAGCATATAAAGCACATCCGAACGCTGGGAACTGCAGGACCTATTTACCTGAGCCAAGTCACTGTGTTTTCCTGTGCTCCTGGGATAAGTGGAAACATTGAAGGACTTAAACGATAAGTTCTGCTCCAAACCCAAGCGATTTTACGAGCTTGTTGACAAACTATAAAGTACAATGTGGTATCTACTCTCTGAACATTGATTGCGGGCAAGAGTAAACTGCGCGCAAAGTAGCCAACCCTCCTAAGCTACAACTCAGTCGTAAGTTTCACATCGTGCTGAAACATTCTGGGACTTAGCCATACCACATTTACTGACGCGGACTCAATGAATCGGTTGATATCACTATGTGTACACAATTCTCCTGGAGCGGGCAACGTACACCCAAGGCTGTTGAACTTGGCGTGCGGCAGCCCGGCTGATGGTTGTCCCGGTAAATGCACCATAGTCTGGGCAACCTGCAAGTCCTAGGCTCGTAAAGCATGCAGCTGTGACTACAATTTATAAGGAAAAACCGCGCTGATTCCGCAAACTACGACCCGCATTCTCTACTGTAAGTTCCTTTTAAGGTTAGGTGCTCCGCTATTATTGATAAGAGCTCACCACAGGTCCGTATTCTGCTTCACGGGCCCTGGTGGCAGAAGACGTTTCCATTAAACCTGGTTGATGCGAAAAGGAATGCATACAATTCATCTGAACTTTTGCTTAAACAGGTCGTACGCTGCTACTACCACATCTGAAATCAACGAAACCTTGCCCATGAATCAGCGCTGAAAGATAACGGGAGACTTAACGTCCCCTCTGAAGGCAAACAGAAGACTAGGTGCCGCCTAATCACGTCAAGAAGCGTCTGGACATCGTCACCGTGGTTGGCACCCCAAGCTTGCCTTCTGCACAGCCTGTCATCACTAAGCTGGACATGGCAATCAAGTATGGACGTGTTTGTCACAGTTCCAACTAGCTTCTGTGCCTGCTAGGTGTTATGACAATGACAGAATGTTAGACTATGGCATTAAATTTACCAGTGTATACACAAGAAACACCAAGAGTGTTGCTGAGTAAGCTAGAACGTTGATGCAGAGCGGTACAGTCAAAATTTTGAAAATATATGAAGCTTCATGCAAAATCTAGTGCATGTTACTGGAAAAGGCATTTATGAATCATAGGTTGGCCACAAACATTTTACCATGGAACGGCAGTCTACTTTTTTTGGGTAAGGCGGTCCAGCTTTTCGCGATACCAACTTCCAGTGCTCAATGCTCTCAACAGCGTCCCGCCGAAGAAAAGGTGTCCCATCTTTATGGCCCTACGCACGTTGGGTGACTTTCTCCTTGGAGGGCTATCCGAGTTGTTCCATTCCGATGAAGTCTTTCTAGGGTACAATCAGAACGGAAATGTCTACTGAAGGCGGAGCTTAGACGAAAGCGGAAAGCAATGGTCGCGGTTGCAGCGACCGCGGCTGCTTCGACTGCTGGAGGCGCTGTGGTCTCATCTGCGTGATGGTACTCTGAGGGCCAGTGGGACAATCTTTCTCCCGGGACACCAAGTGGTCGTCGATCCGATAACTGGTCTGAGTTCGAATGCAGTGACGGATGGCACGGAGTCCACCAGTATGCTTTAATGCAAAAGCGTTTATCTGAATCCGCTGCTGTGATGTACTCCTCTTAGCCAATCTCGGAGTGGGCGGTGCCTGGTAGCATGTTGGCTACTGAAACGCAGCCGCAACAACAGCAAAAGTTGCAGAAGCAGCAAAAACCCCAACCAAAACAGACCTTTATACAAAAGCAGAAAAGACAGCAGCAGCTGCATCAGCAACATTCAAAACAACAACACGTTATTTTACAGCAGCAAAAACAAGCAAAACAACGACACTTTCCCTAGTCTATTAGTCAGCAGAGTGCAATGCAACAAGTGACGCAGCACGGGTCTGTAAACGGTAGCCAACTCAGGTCATCCGGTCCCACGGTTCCTTATTCGACGGCTGCTTGTTCTATGGGTAACATAATCCCCGTCCATTCCAAAGCGAAGGCAGCGTTGGCGGTTGGCTGTTACGCAGTCCCTCATTTTCCATTCTCCACAGCGGCCGGCGGGACTCCACAACAGCGCTTTATCAGCTTTCAACCGCAGGATGCAGCCGCAAGCAGTCAAAACATACAGCAGTTGCCTGCAGCTCTTGGGATTCGGCTGACTTATACGGTGCACTACCAGCTGCGGTCCACACAACAGCCGGTTGCCGCCCCTTGACAGGCAATTTCCACCGTAAACGCCGCCTCATTCGACCCTCGGCAGCAGCAGCAGTAGCAACCTCAACCGTAAAGGTTACCTGCGGTCTGCAAAGTCACGCACCGGTTGCTGCGTCTTCTAATTGTTCAGCCGCGTTTGTCAGACACCAGTAGCGGCAATAGCAGTCTCCACAGCCCCTCGATGCCCAGCAAGCACCGCAGCAACAACAAGCCGGCATCCAGCCAGCTGCTATGCAGATAGCCCAATAGCACCAGCAGCTCTTCTTTTCTTCACAACTCTGATGGGTTTGCAACCAGAAGGCGCAGCTCCAGGTTGCCTTCAACACACTTATCCTGCTCATGCTCCTAAAGGCAACCCCACCAAACACAAGGACAACTGCTGCGGCACAATTAACATTCCGTCAACACTTACAAACATTCATACCGACACACATATAGATGTACCCCATATAGATCAAAAATGACGCAGCTAACCGTTTAACATTATTGTTTATGTGCCAAGCATTCCTGCTGACATTACAGTGAGCTCTATTCAGGCGTAACTTGCGTTGTCGAGAATACACTATTTATTTAGCTTTTCGTGGAATACTTGGAGATACAATAGCACTGTAACGGATCAACTCGTATTCCGTCTAAACTCATTATGTACCACATACCTCTTGTTAGCTTTGCCATCTGGATGGAATCAGTCAACTGGATAGTGAAAGTTGACGCTGAGTTCCTCTATTTCTCAAAAGCGGTCGATCATCTAGCTTACAGAAACCTCCTTTTCAAACGCCAGAGTTGTTCAAGCGGTGACCCCACCCTGGGTTGGATACGTGCATATTTTGTCCAAAGTCGCCAAGTTAAAGGGTGCGTAGCACATTATCTCACCTGGTACAGTTGCAGTGGCATCAACAAGGCTCGGTTCCTAGACCAAATCCATTCCTCGTCTGCATTACTGACCTTGTGAGAGGGATTGATACAAAGTTTTCCACCACCCGGACGATCGCAGAAGCTGGACGATCGCTGCTGGACTATAATGACAGCAAAAGACCATATGACCCTACAATGTGCTCTCGACAAGGCTCATGCTCGGTTGGTTCATAGCGGGTTGCGGTTCAACGCAACCAACTGTCCAGTACTAAGCATACGCCACCAGAGAACTTACGCAAACCGGTTAGGAGAAAACGTTTTGCCATGTGTCGATCTTGAACGTGATCTCGGAGTGCTCGTTTCGGCCTACGAAGCAGCAACGAGAGTCAATCAGCATAACTAAATAATTAACGTTATGTTATGTTTCTAGATGTGGCTAGAAGCTGTGCTGTCGAGGAAGCAGATAGTGATGTACAGTAACCACATGCGCTTGCATGGGTTATAATAGAGTTAAGTTTATGTACTCCTTGCCTGCGAGTATTGCACCAACTCTGTAGGAATCGTCAATTAACGATAGTTACCTCAGCTCCATTAGCCATTTTCGAAAAATTACGGTCCCGGTAATTGGTGGGCTAATAGAAAGACAGAAGAAAAGCAATGCCATCATGAGGGTCAACTAAAGAGATTTGTAATGATGTCTAGTAATAAGTGCAAAATATAAGATAAATATCTAAATGTGAACGGCACTTCGGCGTAATTCGCTGGAAATCAACAACGTAGAAGTTAACAAGTTTATTTGATCAACGGATGACCTAGAGCGCCAAACGCAATTGGTTTTAATAGCAGCCAAACTTAAACTCCAGTTTTGTAACTTAACTATTGCTACAAATAAAACTAAATACCTTAGCCAGAACACTTTTTAATGGTCGTACGCCATAAGAGCAAATTTACCACAACGCTTGCAAAATTTCACTAGTTCTGGAGCGGCTGCCAATCCTGTAGTCGCAAACCTTGCTACTAATGCCGCATAAAGTTTAAAATATATCCGATGAAAATAAGAAAAGCTATAAAAAGTGTGTTATTGCTATAGCACCTCACTAGGGCTGCTTAGCTAGCAATGTGCAATACAGCTCCAAAGTAGCAGTACCTACGATGTACGACGCAGTGGCCGCAAAACACTCTTACCAAGCGTACGTAGGAAAACCTGGACGTATGTGTGAAAAATATACAGGAAAACGATCGTAAGACACTATAGTATGTTTTGCCAGCGCGAAAGTACCAGAAGTTTTGTAATTAGACCATGGTCAAAAGACCACCGTGTGTCGTGCTCAGAGGCCAGTTCGTCAAATCACTCACTGCAGGAAGAAAATATTCAAACTTGTTTAACTTTAGGCGGTTGTGAATGTTGTCCCAAGTTTACCTGTGTCTGCTCGACATGGATAAGCCAGGACAGCTCAGTGTCCCTTTAACCCGAATTAGCCTGTAATCCCCATCAAGTTATTATGCGAATCCCGCATGATTTATCAATTTTAGCTCATCTTATGCATCCCTAAACATGGACCCTCACTGCCAATAATCTGCATACCTCTATCCTCAAACTTAAAGAAAGGGGCATCCGAAAAGTGGCGAAATGTTTCTAAACGTGTAATTTGCTAGAACCTGCATGGGTAGAGTCTAAAGCAGCTTGTTCTCTATGTTTACGGTTTTCCAGACGTGAAGCATTATTGTGCTCCATATGTTGGGACTTTACTGTGTAACTTGGCTCTTTATGAGCTTATACTCTCCAGCTTTGTAGGTTCAGTATGGGTGACATTAATGTAAAACGAAGCTTTATTGTCATCCAAGGTATCACTTTGGGATATGTTCTGGTGAGTATTATTCTAGTTCGCCAGACAGCATAACGACATAATAATATATTTCAGGAACAATAATGTACGCAGGAAATGGGAGCTGGTTGTCCATCCGCCTATACGCACGAAGCAAGGTGGGCAATGCAGCCAGTTAAAACATATATTTTGTACTGATGACCGATAAGGCAAGAAGTGGTTCGAAGTAGCTGGCGTTCCAGCTAGCCGGTAGGACAGGGGTGTCTGGCGCATAAATATCTATGGTTGGCTTTTGTGCCAGTGTCGGAAAAGCTGAAATATTAACTGTTAGGGTGACGTCCATGACGAGCAAAATGACTCTGGTACATCAGGCCCCCGTCTGCCAGTTTATCCAATAACGAGCGGCGAATGTATAACTCAGATAAAAGCTAAGAGATATGGGGCCAAGAGAAGATAACTTGCAGTGCAAAGTGTCTGGTTTAGCAAAGCGTAATTCAACTGACAATGTGCATAGTATTACATTTGACTTAGAAACTTCGTATCAAACTAGTTTTGTCCATTCTTGGTCGTGGCTTCGGTTAGCACTATGTACGCTTCCAATAACGGCGCCAGCGCAATGCTAACATCCACTACGAGGATAAGGGCTAGTGGGGTTCCCCTGTTTTGCGAACCAGCTTTCATCTAGGTATAAATGGGTGGGATTAAAAGAGTAGACTTGCACTGAATAATACCAATGGGTCCAGTGGAACTCTGATAATAGCCGATGAGAGTTGGACTCCACGGATTATCAACACATTTGTGCGCATACTCGACACTTAGTTGCGAAACGTATCCTAAATAAGTTTACCAAGTTTTTGGACCACTCACGCGGAGCCGCAGGACAACCCTTTTATGCGACCGTAATAGTTATGAAGATGGAGGCAAGAAAGGGTGGCCAAGTTATGGTTTGGGCATATAACCCATCAACTCAAGGAGGTTCGCCATTGCGGTCGGTAACATTTATAGCAAAAGCGAATACTAACTAAGAGCATATGGCTTATAAATAGAACATAAAGCGATCTATGACAGTAAATACCGCGGCCGACAAAGATTTGTGGCTTTGGGGAAGCACAAGCTACCGAAGGCGGAGAAACGGAATGGAGCTGTTACTGGAGATAACCTTTCAAACGGGGAACGAGGGAAGGAAATAAGGGTCGTGGGTCAATGTACTTCCTGTGGGTGACGTACGACCGTCCAGTTTAAAACCTACTGCCGCTGACTTCTCAAGTATGCCAGTTTAGCCCATTTGAAAGCCAGGCGTTGAAGCTAGGGGCATGGAGTGCAAGTAAGCTTTACTGGTTAAGCTTACCATTTTTGCGCAGTGTTCCTTAGAGCAAAGTGAAGAGGGGTTAAATAAGTGAGAGCAGATTAATGAACCTGTCAGTGGATAGGTCACAATTACAGAACATGCGGACTTGCCACTACGTTCAAGAGTAATATTCCAAGTATCACTTTATTTGCGCCGTAGTAAGGTGGCAAGCAAGGTGGATCGCCGTAGAGGTAAAGGTACTAATTGGACATAATACGTCGTCCCCACAGCCACCATTAACACTGCCACCTGGGATCTTAGGTCCTGTAGGACTGCTAGAAATGAGTCAAACAAAAATAAAAATAAATGAAGTAAGCCATATATTTGGATTTGCAGCCTTAGATCCTAGTCTTATCATGCTATTGATCCAGGCGAGACCTCAGAGGTGTGTAGATCAGCTATTAAGCCAAAGATGACATAAATGTCTCGCTCCAATGTATCTGTTCCCTCAGCTGAATAATAAACCTGTTACACCGGGGTATATTGGGGTTGTACATGCTTCATCCTGCCTGGTCTCAAAAAAGGATCGTCCGAGTCACTAACGTTAAAGCGCCGTTTTGCATTATCCAGACACGTGAACTTTTCACCTCCAACTTTAAGCCCGCGAGTTCTGGATTCTTCACAGCTTTGTTCTTAGTTTGCTTCAGAGATGTTTCTATGCTAGTAAGAAGAAACAAGAACGTACTTGCTTTCTGCCGCTCAGCGGAGTAATAGTACTACTCCTGTTTCTGAGGTTGCCATCTGTGCCATCGCTCGAAGTAAGGCTGGATATGTCACTATGCACAAAGTTATGTATCATATTGTGCATAAAACATAAGTTAGGAACAAAATGTTGCAGCCCCAGAGGTTGGAATCTGAGTTGACCACATCGCTATCTGTAATTAAACTGGTATTTTGGGTAGAGGATTTTAGTGAATCGACTTAGAGCTATTCAAGCCAAATGCGGTCCGACTTAGGCAAGCTGCTGCATATAAAAGCACAGTACCCTAAGCTTGGGCGAACATGACTCTGGTAAAGTTTTGGACGGGACTCGAAAGTGTTTATGTAACGGCTTAGGTGGACGTTTAATTCTCAAGCCTTTGCCAGTTGAAAGTTTACTTGCTTAGAAAAATTGAGCCATCTAAACTAACGCAGGCCCAGGTGGCTTGCTGATGTAGGTAGCTGAATAAAATTGCCATTAATCGTTAGCGCCCTATCAGGTACTGAGCATTTGTACATTTTTGCACCCGACTATGCTGCTGAAAATATCAGTTGCCATTTCTGACACCATGACTCTAAGGCCCTTGGCTCTTTTCGTATTATGTCAATTGCAGATGTGGTTTTACCTGTGGCGAAGATGCAGACGAATTTCATTTCACCAGCGTATGGCAGGTTTGATCCCATCAAACTTTTACAAAGGCACAACGTCTACGTGTGATTACATTTACTATACTATCTAGGTCTGGCACTTTTGGCAAAAGTCTAAACTCGCTGCGCTTAAAACCAAAATGAGGTAAAAGATATTAACAGCCTGGCTCATCTACCCTTACTAGCAATATGCTGCAGACCGTAGGAGCTTTTGGCGGCTATTACCGGCACCTGGGTGGTGGTCTTATATTTTTGTTTTACACTTCAAACTATCCAAACCACGCACAAAACACTTACAAAAATTAACTTAAAACACCTCACTCCGGAGCCGTTACGTAGTTAGGCATAGAAAATAGCCGAATAACAGGCCGCCGGCAAATTTTCATACATTGTGTCCTAGGGTCAACATGCTTTTCCAAGGTCCGTCATCACCTTTCCCACGCTGACGGCATGCAAACTGGACAGAATTAAACATTACAGCACGCAGTACAAGGCTACGTCATCGTTCCTGAGACATATCATGGCAACACCCAACTACGTGAGAAGGTAAAACGTAGATAAGTCCGACGATAATCGGCACGTTTGTTTTTATTGTTATATCCACATTTCGTTTTCATGCTCTACCCGCGGGGATTGTCAAGCTCTGTAGTTTACGCGCGATACGTCACTTAATCGTTTGCTCAATTAAATAGCAGTCTCTAGCAAACTAGTCAACTATCGCCTAAGTATTTTGTTCAAGACCACCAGCAAAGTCGAAACGACAACGGCGTTGTATAACAAGTAACCGCAAACAAATGGCTGCCCTGCTCTTCATCTACCTTTCCTTGCTTTCTCCCAGTTGCAATCTAGTTTAATGGCCACTGCAAGTCAAAATAAACGGTACAGCTTAAGCCATGCTTTTAGCTCCCTTCTGTTATTGTTATTCAACCACCGTCACGGCTTCCCAAATGTTTTCACCTGTGCCGCTTCAAATATGGTCTACACAAAAACCTTTAGGTCTGCCTGCCATGCGCTTTCCATTTACCCTAGTCCAGGATGTGGACGTCAAAGTTGGGAGGCTTAGGTTCTTGGAAGCGTACGCCGTTCCCATACGGCCTGACATTGGTACGGGTAGAACGCGTTTACTTGGAAAACTTTAAAATAAGCACACTTCTACGTGCACACACAGCCGGCTGCTGTTAGTTAATTTTCATTCATTTTTCATTCCCCTAGCTAACACTTGTTGAACCAATGTGTTTAGCTTAACGCCAACCGATCCTTCATAAAGGTTTAATCCTGCTGGTTGGATAGATGCTCGCAGGTATAGCCACGGACTGCAGAGCCAAGCAACCTACACTCTAGCCTCTACTTTCGTGGCCACTTGCCTCTTTGCTTTTACCTGTTGAACATTTGCTAATCATTATTAAAAACATTGGTAGCCTTTTAGCATGATGAAACAGAGCCACGTTGAGAGCTATTTATGATATCTTAACGTACTATATTCCGTATTCTAGTACACTGGCACTAAACGCAGTTGCTTGCAAGACTGGCCACTGTCACTGCGGGTTGGTGGACAACAAGGACATTTTGATAACCGCGGTATCTTAGCTTGGGCGCCTGTGCAAAATTCAGCTTTAACCTGACTTCAGCGCTCCGTTCGTCATACGTAATGGTGATTGTACAACAGCTCCCATTTTTTCTACTTACGTTAATACTACTAACTTACACCAAGCTTAAGTCATTTTACTTTGCGTGCTAGTAAAGCACCTACGAAACCTCACCAATGTGGTAGCCGTTGTAATGTCTATTCGAAATCTACGCCGTTGGTCTAGTGTACACTGCTAACAGCCACATCAGAACTCCAAGCGAGGTGTGGTGGGCCTCAAGAAAAACGAAAAACTTAACATTACTGTGCTCCAACATATATGGCACAACATACTAGCGCTTTCAGAAATGTTTAGTTTTCACAACCACTGTCCTTGAGTTACAATACAAAAAGTTTTATATTCTTTTATAAGTTTTCCAAATCAACCTTTGCATAGACTTAGCTGTAGATATACATAGGTTTTGGTAAAGTGGAGGCTATATTTGTCGTTAGCTAAATGGTGCACACGTAAAACTTGAGTATCACGTTTGAAACTATACCATATTCATAGGTTTGTGTGGGCTAAATGAAACCTGAGCCGCCATAAGTAATTCCTAGGAAGTTGTCTTCTTTAACCATGTGACAAAATTTGCAATGGCCACACAGTACATGAACTTGTGGATTCTAGCTCTATATTTGTTCGTCTCGCTCAGTATCCTTGAGAAACAGCACGATGAAGCTTTTTGACCATGATCTAGTTACAACGTGTTCAAACCTGACACGCGAATATGACATTTTTAATGGCTGCCTTGTGCTTCGGCGCAACGATACCACAGGTAGTTTCATTATTTATTAAATACGCTTAGAAACCGAATTTTCTGTCATCTACGTTTTACCTAAAGTTTAATGATGCCCCTGAGCTATATTGCATCTTTATAGATGCGCCGCCCCACAGAATTCATAACGCCACACCAAGCATTGTTAGCCTTCCTTGTTCCTTGTATTTGCTAGTGGAAATAATACGTTAGATTTGGTTTGGGAATCTAACAGCGGCATCCACAACCACCTCGGAACTTGCAAATGTCCGTAAAATTTTCCATCATTTTTCAGTTATTCTGTGAAGCAATCATGCTCTGCTATGACCAACAAATATATTTTAACTGTTGCTATCGTTAAGCTATATGACAACTTTACTCTACTTCCCCTGTTGTCTTTAGCGTTTGGTGTGCTGGGTCACCTACATATAGGAAACAACATACACCATTTGTTTCTTATGATGTTATTAGGTTATTACGCCGCAATATTAGGTTTTCTTTTTAAGTACTAGGTTATCCTTATATTTTCCTCCACTGGCGCTCACACTTACCTCTTCTGCTTTTAAATGCTCCCGTACTTCTTGTTCTTCTATATGTGTGCCATAAATCGGGACATTTGCTTACACAGGAGCATTCCGTTGAGAATACGATCAAAATGTCAAGTGCTCAACTTTAGGACTTTGGCAAGTCTTAGCAAATGGATTATGTAACTATGCCCCTGTAAACAGGTGTTTAACCAAGAACATGCAGCCGCACGTAAAATCACTGATGGAGTCCACAAGGATTCCAGAAACTGCTGGTTCCTCTCCTTTGAACCGAGGTCCGAAAATGTTATCATGAACTTCCTGGAGATCCCGTATTAGACCGCTGCTAAAACCAGTATTCAGCTGCGTACACCAGCTTGACACAAGTCCATTGTGAACAGCTGACATCAGTGCCACGCATTCCGCAGAAGTATACTACGACTGAGAAATCCAAACTCCATTAACTCCAAATATTTACTCACCTTCGCACTTCACCTATTTCTCCACCTTCCTCCTTGACCAGCTTCAACGATTAACGTCAGACCCTGAATAAGCCGTTTGGCTCGCCACCGGAAATATCTAGGCGCAACTCGACTGCGAATAGCCAAGTAAATAAACAGCCAGTTAGATGCTTGGCTCCTAACACAGTACCGTTTAAGTGGACCGACAGCATTGTTCCAGGACGTAAGGCTTTTTGCCTGACAAACGTTCTCTATATAAGAGGCCACAACCGTCCGTTTAACAACAATGCAACGCGGCAAAGTTTTGACTTGACACAAATTAAAGTCCCTGCCCAAGGCTTAACACTGACAAGTTGGTTAGCTCCGCCTTGTATTTTTATTGATACGTAAACCACACAATACTTCCCTAGCTGCACAAACCAGCACCACCACTTTACAAGCTCCCTACACAATACACATAAACACAGAGTACTGACACCTCAACCGATTTTGTTCTGCACCGATACTTTTCCTATTTCTGCAAAATCTATAATTTTCACCTATGTTGCCAATGGGTGCAATGCAAAGTGCTCGTTGCGACACACCAGCTTGTAAAATTTTGGTTATGCCTCATATGGTGTGTCTCGATGGATTTACTAATATACTATTTATTGATTTAGTACAAACGGAAAACCAAGGGTGCTATGAAGTGAAATTTGAAATACGCTTCCGTGTTGTAGCACGGTATTGCTTTCCTTACATAAATGATACAACTTCCGCAATCATGAAGTTATTAATTCTTTTACTTGTGTTACCCAGGACTGACAAAGAAACTGCGGAATAAAAGGATCTGAACACTCGCGGAAACGGCTTCTAGAAATTGCCTGGAAACAAACCCATCTTGATTTGTATATTATCAATCTAGTGTGTAATTGCTGATCATACTATTAAACTAACGTTTAGGTAGTTGAACTGGAAATACCAGACTGTAAAATGCGCTTCTTTGTAGCTAAATATTTTCAGTATTAGTAGACTGAGGCATAAAGGCCTACAAATGTCGGCTTGGTGGGTAGCAGAGTACACTGCTGCTAAAACAACGCCAGCTTCATTCCGTTTTGAGTTGTTACAAGACTTACTTAGTGAAACCTGTCCCACGAGCGCTCGATCCCCTAAAGGTACTACAAGCATCACAACAAAACTGTATCCACGCATCAGGCAACCTATGCTTCTGCAAGCCGGTAGACTGTAAAGTTTCACTTTACGAAAAAGCCCCATCCCTGCCTAATATTTTCACACCCACTTAGTAAAAGACCCCACTATATGTAACTTGTGACAGGCTGACCCCCAATATCACGTTGGATACAGTTGTCCCAGCTACCGTGAGTACCGAGCCCGAGCCAAGTGGATAGCGTAAAGCAGCACTGGTGATGGCTGTAAGTAAAACCATAAGACACGAGGGAAAGGAAACAATTGTGCCTTTTTAATCGCGGTTCAGATACTTACTTACCTTATGCATCGCCCTAATTTCATGATCAAACTCGCTACCTTGTCCGGCCTGGTATCTCTAGTGGGATTTATTTCGCGCAGAAGCGTGAGCCCCAGGGACATTGAATTGGTAAACCTGACAAAAGGAAATTATTTGGAACCTCTTTTTCTGGGTTTATACCTAGCAACGGCGCCTCAGAAACAAACGGCCGTGTACGCCGTCTTTGTCTTTGTCAGTGGTCGCTACAGTCCTATTTGACTCAGTGAGTACCAGGATGGGTGGAGTGCCATTGGATAGTCATCGCGTTTCCTATCCAAAATTTCAATACGGACGAAAAG
Source organism: Dicrocoelium dendriticum (assembly GCA_944474145.2). Lineage (NCBI taxonomy): Eukaryota > Metazoa > Platyhelminthes > Trematoda > Plagiorchiida > Dicrocoeliidae > Dicrocoelium > Dicrocoelium dendriticum. The sequence goes on from OX104064.1 coordinate 64,949,998, forward strand.
GCGCGTGCCATCGTTGCAAGTCTGGAACCAAGTGAACTAATACATCTGACCGTAACAACCACCTCCAAGATTCTTTGCGTACCAGCGGAGCATATATTCTTCCTGCTTACGAGCAGTGCGTGTTGCGCGGAACCGGAAACTCTAAGCATCACATTGCATACTACCTGCCAGTTAGGTAACAGCTTCAGAGCACCTGGCAGCACCAGAGTGCAACTGAATTAACCTGCTAAAGACCCGAGAGCGCAAAGAGGTGTTTTAGTAGTAAAATAGGGAAGAGCTTGAACCGGAGTACGTTAGCTATTGTAACTAAAAGTCGGGACATCACTGCTCCTGGCACGCGTGTACCAATAAGAACGCACAGTTGACGACGCTGGAGCGGAAACGCGTGTATGTAGCAGCCCGACAAGAGCCGTGTCAACTGGTACACAGGCACATAAAAATGGCTCCGATAAAGGTAGACGAATAACTTGTTCTACCGTTTAAGTTATCGCCAACAGGTGACACATGAAGCAAAAAGGAGGCATAAAACAGGAACTAGAATCAACTACTAAATGTAAAGGAAGCATTGCGATTTCATTTATCTTGCACTGCCTTCTCACTCATTGGCATTGTCTTCGGTGTCCCAAGAGCAGGCTTGGTCGCTGCTAACGTAAACATCGTTGCATATTAAAAGTAAACAGAAGTCCGTGTTAACTGGTACATAACCGTGTATAATGGAAAAGTGGAACACCCTCTACAACGTTCAGGGTAAATGCTTAATGAAACGACTGCGTTTTTTGTTACATAAAACGTTAAAACGTGTAGTATCTGTGGAGACAAAATTCGTTGTAGCAGCTGCATCGTGACCATACATCAGGGATTAAAACTTCTTAACGGCCGTAAAATATCCTATATCCTTCATCCTGCAAAATATATAGAATTCAGTCGACTGTACTGTCAAGTGCACTTGCAGCGCGAACTCTATTTCCGAGACGGCAACGCACTCTGTAAGGGTCATGAGGTCTTGTGAACCTATTGCAGGCGACTCTTCCAGTGTGGCAGTATTAGTTGACTTACCGTTGGCGATCCGTGACTTTGCAAGGGCTAATCCTAGCGTAACTGTGTATAGACAATACACAAAGTCTAACGGATCCCATCAAATGCTGCTTCGATTACAACAGGCATTAAAAGGACACGCGTAACCCTTCCGGGCCCACGTAGCACAGCAAATCTGGACCAAGATTTTTCTTTCACACTTCGGAATAAGGAACAGGTGGATTCCAACACTATTTTTCGAAACCATCGTCCTGATGATAAAGTGGTAGTTCCAGCGGTATAACTTTCGCGTGTTACCTCTGAACATGTCGCGGCAACTGGCAGCGAAGTCAATTGTAATATATTTAGTAGAGAGACCTTGCGCAGCAGACGAGGCATCCGGACTGCAAGGGAAGAGCAAGCGAAGCTCGACAACTGAATTGTAAGCGCACATATGAGGACCATGCTTAGAAGTACTAAGTACCAGAATGAACGAACGGAGCGGCAAGGCGAGTAATGAGCAGCAAGACAAGAGCAAAGTGACAACAGTTACAGGCGTACCTAAAAATATGGCTTCGCTAAAGAGAGACGCATTAAGGGTTCTACTGTTTGGTTTATCGTGAATAGCTTACGCACCAAAATAGAAAAGGAAATAAAGCATGCAAGAAATTTAACGTTTAGTTAAATGAAGCAGTGCGCTTTCATCTGCGCTATAGACAAGTCAGCCTTAAGCAAGCCCTACTGACGGGTCTTGGAAGCGTCAAGTTTGCGGATCTTATAAGCCAGGATGTGAGCGAGCGTAATGGTGGGTCAGAGTTGCGATTAGTATTAACAAGCTGAGCCACTAACTAACGGAACCAAAACCAGCAGCTATTATTGGATTAACTGAGGGGAGAAGAATTAAATAAACCAACCGATTCCGCACAAATCATTTAGTAAATAATAAATAACAAATGCTATATGCACACCTCTGCACTTGCACATGTATATGGTCATATATTTTTGTTTTGGTTCTAAATTTCTTAATGACTTATACAAATCTGTATTTTATGGCTTATTTTGTCAAGCATGTGCTCTTTTAAAGGAGAGATTCACTTCCTTATTTTAGTTTATTTTTATTTTATTTACTTGCATATTTCGTAGATTTTTGCTACCACTCTGTTTTAGAAAGCTTGCAGTGTAAAGACCTTGCAACTCCCTGCTGCGGCGTCAAGCAATGCGGTATCAATTCTTAATAATAGCAAAAAAACTCCAAAACGCTTACCATTAGGAAAAAGGCTGTAGCTGTAAAGCGTCCTCTTGTATTTCTCATGAAGTATACCCACTTTCATAAAGCTGAAGTTTAAAGAAATAACCTAAATAAAAGTCTCATTCTTGACAGTGCAATTCATGCCTGCGAAGGCATGACCATATTGCTACAAATGCGTATGGGCTGTATTGGTATAAATATATAGCAAGTTAACTAGTATCATACTGGATTAATGTGAATGCACGTATGTAAGCAACTGCAAACGTACACATGATTAGTAAACTTGTAAAGTGTAACCAAATGCGTGGTTGTTTGCTGTGTTCGTCATTGTATAAAGGGATCAAAGGAACAATTCAAACTGGATAACATTGTAAAGTGGGGATAATCCTCCGGAAAGGGAAGTAGTAGTGACGTTAGTTAGTAACGAGTCACAACCGTTACGTCGCTGCTTTGTTGAATGGACATTTGTGGCTTTTTGTACAGAGAACGCTTGCCAGGCGAATACCTAACACGTCTACGAACACTGCCGCCTACCTGTTGGCTGGAACGGAATTAACTCGGACCACCCACCTGGCATCAGGTGGACGTTGTTTGGTTAGCTAGCCAACGGAGGCGCTTGTAACTTTCCAGCACTTAATAGGTACTGCGTTTTTATGTAAAGGCGATGGCAAAACTGAGTTCGTTTTCTTACGGGTTCCCTGTTAGCTCAAAGAACCTGTTTATTATTTTATTATAGGGTAGTTACCAATGCGTTAGTCATCCTAATTTGTGTAGATTAGTTAACACCGGCAGCCGATGCTGTGCAAGGGATCGAGGAGAATGAATCATAAATAAATATTTCCTCTCAAATCTTTGAGAATCACCGTAAGAATGCAAGGTTAAAATTTGCACTTAACCCGTATTAACTCTACAGTACCAGCACCTGTAAATCATATGCACAGGTATAACTAACATTGGGTGCAACCAGACAATACTGAGGTGCAGAGTGGACGTTCGTTTGTCAACCACTACGAGTATGGCGGCCTTAAATGGACGAATATTTTTTAGAATGCGCAGGCTGTCTTCATCCGGCTTGCTGCGGCGGCCCGGCAAACCAAAGAAAGGGGGATCCAGCGTGATGCAGTACCACAGAACAGGCTGAGTTCCACCCGGTGGCTCGATACCATAACGTATCTAGGTTTCAAAGAAATCGGCAGCCTACGAGAGCACAGATGCTGCTTGGGTATGGGCTTCCGGGCGAGTACAACAAATTTCGACACATGTTTCTGCAAAAAAGAAATCAGAGTCCTGTCAGTTTTGCTTATGTACTTGGCTCCGTTGTCAAACATGCATTAGCATACACGGTCAGCTTTAGTGCTGCTTAAATGAGACTCCACCGTTGGAGGGACGCCCAAGTTCAGTTTTGGTTGAGTACAGAGACGCGGACAGCGAGGTAGCTTTCTTGCGTAGCTGTGCTTACTCACTCGGTTGTCATCCGTGTACTGCTACTACGTCTGAAGCGTAACTGGATAAAAGTCTTTTCACAGGTGCCGTGTTCACCAAGTCTCTCAATCCTAGCATTTGATTGTGTTGTTCTATAAATCTTTAAATATATACCTTTGCGATACGTGTTGTTGCACTTAAGGTAAGCACAGCAATTTAACACGCGCTTGACAAGATTGGTACGAAGCAAATAAAACAGTGTTTACGACTATCCGTTTTAAACATCATTACATGCAATTAGCAAAGTGCACGTACTGGCGGCACCAAGTAGCCTTCCTGTAAACAGACAATTTATTAGAACCATAAACTCTACAACTAGTGAGGATGCCTACGTAAGTCAGGAAAATTTTCGGTTGTACATTGCAGGTGGGTGGTAATTTGCCATGTAAGTATGTGGTTTGCTTGGCTGAGCTGTTCATGATTGAAGGCTTTACTGCCTAGATTCGCTGTCGCCTTTAACAGGGTACTTATCTAAAAGTGTAAGCCAAGGCTGTATGCATAAATGAATGCTTACGCATAGGCGATCCTACCATAAAACATTCAAGTTTGCTCGCATTTTGAAGGTGAATGCGATTTCGAATGACCTACCCGTCGTATCTAAGCAGAAGCAAACCAGCCAAGGAGCAGCTGCACAAACTATTGCAAACAAAGCTACGAAACACAGTCGGCAACTGCGATCCCGGTCCCCAAATATAAACGACAGGTCTCTACACTAATGGTTAGACCCAACAACGATTTCAGTAACTCGTGAATTGTATGTCGGGGTCTTCAACTCCTTTTAATGGATCATATTGCCTAGAGATAAGTGGAACCAACTAGGCGCTGTAGGTGCTCGCTAGCCACTCAATGTTTTTGCTACATTTTGACATGTACAGAATCCGTACTGCAAGTTCAACCGCCAAGTCATCCTTGAACCCTGGTTCAGACGGATTACTACCCGCTCTTATTAAGCATGGTAGTGCAGCTACACTAATTTTGAAGCTTTTCCCTTTATCAATACAGAAAGACATATATTCTTTTCCTTAGAAACATTCCGTCATCACGCCACGTTCTAAGGTTGGAGCCCTACAGGAAGTTGGTAAGTGCCGCCCAATTGACTACACTTCTATTATCTTGCAGGTGATGAAGAATTTAAGTAAGGGAGGACGCATGTTGTCTTTATGCAAGCTAGCACGTACCTGTATCACATCACGGAACCCCAGTGACCTGTTTTGTGCACCCGGACAGTTGGACTTCCTCAATTTAGTACCCGTGGCCAGTAACTAGTCTAGCAGTTGTAATTCTCCAGTTCCGTAGACAAATGGCGTTTAACAGGGTATCACACATGAGCCTGATGCATAAGGTAAAGAATTACGGAGTACATAGCCCTTTATCAGACCGGCTGAAACCCTATCTAATAGGATGCATGTAGCCAGTGAAGACTGGGCAAATCGTATGCACTCCTACCTCCGTCTCCCGTGGTGTGGTGCAAGGGAGCATGCATGGCCCTAACCTACATTTGCTTTATAGCAATGACCACTGCAGCAACTTCTAATACGGTCGCCCCCAATCTTTGCTGAGGATGTACAAGTCGTATACGTCTTGTCAACATATATTGGAAAAGCCGTTTTTTGTAAAATTCATGAATACCATAGAACTCTTGAGGAGTGGTCTGAACGGTAACAACTGATGTTCTGCGCTCAGAACTCTAATGTGGTAACCCAAAATTTTGTCATACCTTTAAATCTCTAACATTAAACGACCTTACTATCCAACAGAATGTAACGACAGCGGATATCTGCTTGCGCTACTCCAGGAGCCTAAACGTTACAGCGCAGATTCAAATTCAAGTGGCATGAGTAAGGAGATAAGGCTTCTACGGGCGCCGTTATATAAACACCGCAGAAGCTTTGCTCAACCTTTTTGTGTTACGTCTACAAATATCGAGAATAAACAAATAGATAAATAGTTTACGCTCGGTAGCACCGGCAAAGGAATTATCGAGCATCATCAACGTTTTACGGACAATGTTTGGCAGTGGGCACATTTCCTTGCGTGCACAAATGCAGAATGTTCAGGTGAGAAAATGATCAAACGTGAGGTGGCAATTGTTTTCTTTCCTGTGGGTAGCGTAGTGTAGGAATCCGTAGGTTGCGAATTTATTCATCAACGAATCACCTCTGCCAAGTAGCAGCGTTGTCACACGGACTATTGTGGCTTTTATAGGGAGAACGCTTGCCAAGCGAAAACACCACATCCCGGAACACTGCCGCCGGTATTATCTAAATATGGTTATATGTGTGATACATGCAACAACCGCCGGATAATGTAGGCGTAAAGGCGTATACTAATTTAACTAATGAAGCAACAAGGCTTGAATTCCGGTATGTATGGACATGTGACGGTAAAAACGTATCTTGCATGTTGCAAAAATATCCGCCAGTTGCCTTCTTCGGAAATTAGGCGGCAAAATGGTGTGAGTTAGTCCAATGTATGGATTGTAGCGGGATGGTAGAATGAGGACCATGTAAAGCGAACGTTTGTTAAATGAATGCATGTCCGTTCGCGGCTGAAACAATTTTCTACTAGTCGCAGTCATTAGACCTTTTTAATTTAGTAGTGAAAGCTGTTGGCTGGATCCGCAGACAAGGATCAGAAAGCGTCAGATGGTTTTACCCTGACGTGGAAGTTATTTGGACATCTCTTTGCACTCTTCTAGCAATGTATTGGAGTCTGTGAGAAAATTATCGTCACGTTTGTTAAAAACAACCCACTGGGGTGGTGGACGATGCAGAGCGCCTTGGTAGAATTCACTAGCCGAGTGGATGAAGCAGGATTGATAGCTTAGGGCAAGAAATTTCTTTCCATTGCAGTGAAAATATGTAGCACTGAAACCAGAGGTTCTTGCTCCAAAGACCTATGGTTCTATATGGCACTGCAAATAACGTATGTGAGTTGTCAGCGATACTCTTTACAGGCAAGAAGGTACAACACATAACTCAGATGAGGATAGACCGAGTAAGTCTGATTATACCGCTTACCTTAGGCTCTAGCAACTGGGTTACAACAGAAGACATGGCCGACCAAGAAAAGGCCTACTCAAGCAGCGAAGGAATGTAAAGAGCTCCCGTAGCAATGTCAAATTTGAAAAGCTTCATTCCTTTAAAATACAAAAAACAAATACAGCACTTCCCACTACCAATTTAAGAAAGGATGTTAAAATAACATTGCTATACCGCAGTCAACCGGTTGAGCAAATGTACGGATAAGTTGCGTGCGACTACCAAGAAGAACAAAGTGCGCAAGCAAAAAAGATTGTGGTTTGTTGCTTTCCTTTGCTTACACTAAATGTTACTTTATTCCTGGGTACTGTTGCTCAAAAGAGACCCAACCGTAGCTGACTCGCAAACTCGTTGGCTCTCAGGACGTGTGCAAATTTTAACCGCTTGTTGTAGGAAAGTCGTAGTTGGCGCACTAAGGCATGCAACTTAGTTTGCCTCACATTTTTGGTAAGACGTTATTTAAACATGATGAGGGAGCCGTGAGATCCAAACGGTAGTATAGTTTACTGTAGAATATGGCAGGCGATCGCTCCAGGGAGTCAAACCGAACGAATTCATCCCAGATTCTTAATTCAATAACCATGGCAAAGTGGGCCAGCTAATGGTGTTCAACGAGAGGTAAATCTCAATGGTAACCGTTCCAGCAGGATAGGTGGCCGAGCTTTGTAAGTACATTGAGCTATACACTACACTGTGGTTGCTCCCGTGAATGTTTGGTCTAAAGCAACCATTAAATTGGGTATACCTAGAGTAAAGGATAAGTCTAATATATGCATTGACCTGGTCGGCGCCGTAACACGTTGTGCCCATCCTCACAAGTTGCTGTAAGCTAAGATGTCTATGCATGCTAGAGGTGGTAGGCGAGAGCCATTGTATATCAGCCAGCTCAGAACCTTCCGCAACAAGCTTGCATGCACATGAATGGCTAGGAACACGCTCAAAAGTAGCTGTAAGTGTCACATCACCGAAATGGAATGTATCAGAGCCCCGTTAATGCAACCAACTAACAATGTAGATGCCAGGATTTTGAGCATTATTTATAGTCAATTGTTTCGGCGTTAGGTATGATTTCGATACTCGCAGGTTAGTTTTGCTTAGAGTACATGTCACGCCCTCCGTCAAACATATGCTTACGAGATTGTATTGATAGCTGATAGCCGTGAAGGAGATAGTAATCAATATGAAGCCAAGGTCATTACCTTGACGTGGTAACCTGAAATCTGACATTCCTTACTAACGAGCATTTTAGATAAAAACTGGTGAAAAGCTGTGTTTGAACAAACACTAACGGAAGCACTTGACTTTTGTCAAATGGTGCAAAGAAGTGAAACACAACCGAGAAGCTCCAGAGCTATGATCAGGTAAAGACTCCGGATCGGCGTTCAGAAGGACAAGGACACTACCAGTAACCGTCTTTTGCTCACTGTAGCCTCAGCACTAACACCACCGTTAATCAGCTATAACACAAATAACAACGTGACAACCGGTAACTCTGCGGCTCTTACACCAGGTAAATTGGCTAATTGCTTCGTGCTTCTCCCTGATCCACGGACGGATGCACTACATGACGCTAAAATGTCAGTAACGTCACTAAAATCGTTACCACCTAAGTGTCCGTCTCCTTTGCTTTCTGACTGTAAGGCAACACCACAAGACCATCTCAGGGAAGCGCTTCTTAAAATCCAAATCACCAAAAATGAGCTAAACCCGGTGAAATCAGAATTGCAAAATATCAATCAATTATTAGTTAAAATTCTACCGTTGGCGCAACTATCGGATCTACATAAATATGACAAAGTGGAAGATCTTAACGCAGCGGGTGCATTGCTCAACACGCTTGCCAAGCAAGTCAACGAACGAGTCATCCGTGCACGAAATGTAATAATATTTAATTTGCCAGATCGCATCCCACTTGAGAAAGTGACACGCTCACTTCTAAGTGTATGCAAAATGGACCGGGATAACAGCTCATGCAGCCGCCTCCGAAAAACGAAAAATACCGACCACGCCCAATTGTCCTCAAGTGCAGCAGCGAAGATCGTGCCAAATGCTTTCTAGACTACAAGTTCATCATAAGATGGCAAGCGAATCTCGGGCCCATACTGATTAAACAGGACATGGCGCCACTGCAAAGGTTGCTCATGTTAAATGTACGAACCCCTAATAAGCAGAGTCTACATAATTCCATAAATATGCTCCTGAACCCTCTCTAACAGCCTCTCAGAAGAAAAGCTACTGAATGGTCCCCAGTAACCGCTGTCACGACCTTTGCCAATTCAATTGTCAATACGACACCAATACCGGGCATACAACTAACTGGTATGCACCTAAACGCAACTCCCAAGGCAAGCTCATCAATGGCCTACAACGTTGACATGGACATATCACAACGACAATTAAATCTTATCGCATTAGAGGTACCGGCAGTTGAAGGACAGGTAAAAGTTACGGCCACCTTGAATGCAATCATGGACCGAACAGAATACAGCAAGAAGCTCAACAGCTTGTCCGATATACATGACAAGTCCACTGAGCTCGATAGCTTGTGCTTCTTATCATCATGTACCCCGTTTTCCAGTATCGTAAACGATCTCGCGCAGCCCGATACTGACACGGCACTTAAGCTCAAATGCCCAAACCCAGGTTGTTTTATAACTGTCTCCTCGGCTCCCTTCAAAACCACAGTACTATAGCAACGAGTTGATGCCCAAACGCGCCAAAACGGCCAAGATAACACCCACTTATTTAAAATACAAACCACGCTTTACGCCGAAGCCTAGTAAAGCGGCAGTCAAGGTTAATCAGCCACAACATAAGAATTATCTCCTGGTAACCCCTAGCTCAACAACGAGTAATTGGATTAAACCCAAACCCACTACACTGCCGGCCGATCTGCAATGCTACTCTGGCAGAGCCCAAAGCGATACGCAGACCGAACTAAGCATGACAATATATAGACAACGCAAATCGTCCGAACACCAGTTGGCCTCCACACCCTCATTACTAAGCAAAGCCTGTTACATCTACAGCCAGGACTGAGCGACTACAACGTAGAAATTACTTACTTAGAACCCCAAGCCCCGCGATGCAAAACCAGACCCCGCATACATTTCACTCCTCTACCGGCCGAATTGCAATGCTGCGCGGGCAAAGCCCAATAAGATATGTCGTCCAGACCAACCGTACAAATATAGCCAACACAACTCATGGGGGCAAAACTAGGCCTTCACCCCCACAACATGAAGCGAAATATCTTACAGCGACAACCGGTATTGAGCAGCCGCAACGTAATAATTACTTACTCAGAACACCAAGCCTCGCCGTGCGTCTCCAGACCCCGCGCAAAATCCAATAAACTGTTGACCAAACAGCAACATCACCAGGGCGAAATCCACATGGGCGCAACGAACCGATGAATTCTGCACATGCCCCGCTCCCCCATCAACCCATCTCAGCACACCAGTCAACACTCCTTGAACAACACACCATAATGCCACAAATCATGACGACACCTTCCGCGGTCCCATTTTTGTGAGACACCGCAAGTTGCGGGCCTCCTCTCCTAGCTCGCGGGGGTCAAGCGGTGGCTCTCTACTACCTGACTCTATTCCTAGACATGGCACAAATGATTCCAGCCAACATATTTAGGCGTTCGGACGGTTCCTCTAAACGCCAACCACATGACCAACTACGGGCTAGGTCTCTCGGCTCGTATGCATCATCTGTTACCTCCACATCCTTCTACCCTCGGATTCGATGCTCCATACTACTGCCAACCTCTCTCATTAATTTCCACCGACCTACCCGGCATGAATCTCCACGCATGCATGCAAACAGGCCCATTATCTCATTCTGGATCGCCTGTGCTGCAGCTGGACGGCTCACTCAATTTCAGCAATCCAATCAATAACTATCCACCAAGAGATGCCCCAACACCCCTGTTACATTCTACTTCGACGAAAGTAGTAAACTGGGGATCCACAATAAGCTTCTCATCAACCCCAGTCCTATTAATCAAAAGAATCACATTCTGGGTCAGATTATTACTATGTCCAAAGCACAACTGGTTCTAAGCACGGAGACATGGCACTCTGCCAGTTCGTCTGATTCACCCATCCAAATACTTGGCTACTCTTCATTTTGCAGTGGACGCGAAAAGCGTTGAGGCGGAGGATGCCTCATTTACGTCAGCAAAGGCTTTCACGCATCCTCCTTCCAAGTAATATCTTTGGGTAACTTGGAGGACTCTATATGGATTCAAGCAGATGGCGAGCACCTAGACCTCCTCATTGGTTGCATCTACATCCGACCACACATCTCAACAGCTGAATTCAAAAAATTGGTCGAGCGCTTCACCGAAGTTTTGCTGTTACCTGCACGCCTTAAGATAATTGGCGGTGACTTTAATATGCCGCACATTGAGTGGTCTACCCAGTCCACACCTCCCAAATATAGAGCGTTTGTCGACCCTTTCATCGCGTACGACTGGACCAAACATGTTAACGTACTTACCAGGAAATCTAATGTCCTTGACTTAATATTCACGACAGGCATCAACCAAGCACAAGTTTGTGTGCTTGAGATCCTTCTTGGTAGTGATCATGAAACAGTGAAGTTAACATTCAGACTGCCCACTACTAAGCAGTACGACCTCTCCCCCAGCGAATTCTTCCGTCCTCTACAACGCATCGATTGAGGAAGCTTCTCCACTCTTCTAAGATCTCTTAACTGGGATGCCTTTTTTCTGGCAATAGACACAGATATGGCGACCCAAGTGATATACAACCACATTATGTTCTGTCTTGACGTGGTCTCCCTTAAGCAGAACATGAGGAAACCTACGAAACCGAAGGGTATAGCTGATACACATAGAGTCCTAAATAAACTGAGAAAAGTGCGCTCCAACTACAACAAGACAAGGGATTTTCACATAATAATGCACATGAACGACTCACTAAGAAGATGGAAAAACCTGCAAGCCACGCCTGCCACATCAGCGGAACACGTTGCACTCAGCAGTAACAACAAGGTTAAAGCACTCACCCAACTGATGAAACGCAGAGCAAACAACAGAGCTCCGACAATTGCTTCATTATCATTTCCTACTGGCAATCTCATGACGGACTCCGACGAACTCTGTGATTAAATTAACAAGCACTTTTGCAACTCTTTTGCGGTCCCTGATTCGACAACATTGCCTACAATACCACTGCTCACTGACGATAGACTGACCATCATCGAATTTAACCTACGCGCAATCTTGCGAGATATTAGTACACTCAAAATGTTTCAATACCTCAATCCCGATGGCGTTCCATCCGTAGAGCTGATACTAGGAGGTCCAGACGTTCTAGTTCTCCACCGTGATCTATTTAAACTATCCATGCAACCCATAACTTCCCCCGCTGCTTGGAAGCATGCTGTAGTCCTACCACGACATAAACGAGGATCCCGCCTTGACATTGACAATTATTGGTTTATCAGCCACACACCCATTGCATCAAGGGTAATGGAGAGACTAGTGAAAGCAGAAATTCTTAACTTTATTTTGCCTCGTAATCCCATTAATAGGTCTCAGCACGGGTTCCTGCCCCCGAAATCTTGCCAGACTTGTATGCTTGGTTTTAAACAACGTCGCGGACGCGACAAATTTAGGGCATAAAGTGGTGGTCATCTTCCTCGACATGAAAAAGCATTCGACCGCGTTCCACACCTGAAACTACGGACCAAACTCGCCTCTTTCGGCATCGCCGGGAAGCTGCTCTCCTGGTTTGCATCCTACTTATCAAATCGAACACAATCGGTGAGCCTGAGCGGCACGCCGTCTTCAAAAAAAGCGGTCACCAACGGAGTCTTTCAAGGAAGTGTCCTGGGCCCCATGCTCTTCTTACTCTAGGTCAATGACATCTTCCAAGTCTTCCGCTGGGGAACGCCATATCTATTTGCGGACGACATAAAAGTCGCATTTTTCTTCGTCTCCGATGATATGAAAGATAATCTATCTACAATACAAAGAGACCTTAAGGCCCTATAAAACTGGTGCACAATATGGAATCTCGAATTTTCCCTAGGAGACATCTGCTTTCTCGCTAATAAATGCACCGTGCCACCGAATACCCTTACTGTAGCAGTCTGGAGATTCCCCGGTTGGCCTGTGTAAATTTCTAACTAAAATTATTTTGTTGTACACCTAGGCAACCGGTGTGGTTTGTTGGACTGATTGCTGAGTTCGAATGCTTGACTTGCTCATCGCCATTTTTGCTTGGCGCTCGTTTCGGTTGCAACTCGCGACTGACCTGTGTGCTGTGCATGCTCCGTTCTCCTAGCTAGAGCTTCCACGGTGTCGTTCTTTTATAGCTAGATAACAGGGAAACTTTTATTGGTACAATAAAAGTTTCCCTTCGACTCGATTTGTCTTCTCGAATCGCTCTCTGGACTCCCGGTAAAGGCGACCCTCTAAATCACTCTCCATGGCGCTCCTCTTATCGTTAGCCACTTTGTTCGTGATTTATGGGTTCAATACTCCAAACCTTTGCGGAACAGGTAAGCTATAGTGCAGCTAAAGCTAGGTCGTTAATAGGCTATATCTTCAAATCCATGTCGCTTTTGGAATCTCGATTGACACCGTATAAAACGTGCGCTAGGCCTATTCTCGAATACTGCTCTATAGTCCTTACGAACTCACGCCAGCGCGACAGGATTGCACTCGAGAACGTACAGCGTTCCTTCACCAAACGTTTATTGGGCTCAAACATGCTGAACTATCGTAGTTGATGCAAATAACTAGGACTGGACCCTCTGTGGCTACGGCGGCTAAAGACAAACCTTACGTTTCTATACAAACTTACACAAAAGCCGGAAATGAGTCTGACACGACACTTCCGAACGGAGAGGCGTAACGCGCTTATCTACCCATGAAACGCTTCTACTCTTCGCTTCGTGGTCTAGTCTACAGACCTTGGCCGATCGTTGATGCATATCGACCAGCGTTCACGTGCGCCTCCTTGCATTCCCATTGTTGGCGTTGTAGGTGTGTCTGTGTGTGCATGCTAATCCCCGGCACTGGTTCCGTGCGTGTGCGGCTACCGATGACCTTGGATCTCCAACCGTACACTTCGCCGAACAAGACACGTTCAGCCCGGAGCATGTGTCGCACCCCCTCCCCCGTTCACTGGCCGCTTTTCCAAACACCATGTTAATGCATGCCATTAAATTCTCACCCTGTGATTGGACTATCCATTGATTGGTCAACGTCATTATTCTTAATACTCGTAACACTCAGGTGTGGTGACTTGTTCCTTTGATTGTCCGGCGTAGACAACGCGTCCCTCCTATTGTTTACTGACACCTTGTTGTCAACTTGCATACACCGGGATACTGAACAAGTGAATACCGTCGTATTTGTGATCCAACTTGTTTTGATTTCGGGCTCTTTGGCTTCGCGTTATTCAACGTTCACGGTGGACGTTACAGAAGGGGGTAGCCGATATCATCTGCGCAATGCGACGTTTTCATTTAGTCTTCCGGCTGCTTGTTGTGGCATACGCCATAACTTCTTCCTTTATAGATACGCGGACACCTGGAACCAATTACCTCTGCAAATCTGATCATCTATGACCAGTACACACTTCAACAATGCTATACGAAGATTCCTTGACGTAGACACAGTTTTCGAACCATTAAGCCTCAAAGTGACGGAAGATGAGCTATGGCAGACAGGATCAAACAACCTCTAGCGAATTAGCCTACATCCCTTTTTTAATGCATTATTTCCAACAGTTTCCTACTTCATTATAATCTCGCATCACGGCTGTTTCTGATACCTTATTCGCACGTCTGCTCTCTGTTGTCCCTCCTATTTCTACCTAGACGAGACTGCCTCAAGACCTCCATCACTTTGATCCAAATATTTCACTTACTGTTCCTTCTAGAACGTTGAGATTTACATCCTTCGCCGCATCTTTGCCTACTCTACTTCTCCCTTATGCTTAATCCGACTCTGTGTAATTTGTATTCGGCACCTCTTCTGGTCCTTATCGCAACTCTTCAATAGTGTCCTAAGTACACATGACGCTAGTGACAAATCCTGGGCCTCGCTCGATTCACGTTCCTAATTTGCCTCTCATTCTTAAACCTTTTGGACTAGTCTGGCCTCTCAGGCTCCAAATGCCTATAAGTCTCAAACCAACGCCTTTCTTATTATGAGCATCGGTCGCCATCGGCTTTGGTTCTCATTGGTATAAGTAACAGCCCCATGATACTCGTTTCCCTTTCATACATTACCTGTATGCTTGGACCCCTACCGTAAACAAAAGTTCCGGTCCTTGATTAATTTTGTCTCTCGGCTCCACTATCATGCCTCCCAGGACACATCAACGTCTACCTCTCTTGCTTGGCCTTTCTTTTGGTTCAAACTGCAACTGTTCAATGGTGGTATAGGTACCACTAACGTAGGCGCAACATCCTATACCTCGTTTGATTATCTTTCCTCCTGTGGCACTCATTCGTAAACCCTGTGGACCAGCCCAGCCTCTCAGGCCCCAAATGCCCATAGGCCTCAAACCAAGGCCTCCCTTCTTTTGAGGATCGGCTGCCATCGATTAAGGTTCTCAATGGTATAAGTTACGGCCTCATGATTCTCGTCTCCGTCCGATTCATTATCTGTATGCCTAATCCCAGGCGTCGCTATATGTTCTTGCTACTGTGGCTCTCATTCCTAAACCTTTTGGACTAGTCAAGCTTCTCAGGCTTCAAACGCCTATGGGTCTCAAACAAAGGCTTCTCTTCCTTTGAGCATTGATTCAAGTTCTCATTTGCATATGAAACAGCCTCATGATACTGGCCTCCGTCTGATACGTTATCTGTATGCTTGGCCCCCTGTAGAATTGCAATTTCAGGTCTCTGATTGAATTTTGCCTCTCGGCTCCACTATCATGCACCTCAGCTTACAATTTCGTTCCCCTCTTGTTCGGCCTCTCTTTTGGTCCATATCTCATAGGTTTAATGGCGGTATAGGTACCACTAGCGTCAGCGCAAAATCCCAGGCCTCTTTTGAGTATCTTGCCTACTGTGCCTCTCATTCCAAAACATCTTGGACAAGTCAGGCCTCTCAGGCTCCAATAGCGTATAGGTCTCAAACCAAGGCCTCTTTTTTGAGCATCGGCTGCCCTCCACTAAGTTCTCATTGGTATAAGTTACAACCTCATGACACTTTTCTTTGTCTGAATCATTATCTCTATGCTTGATAACGCCTACCGAAATCGAAATTTATGGTCTCTGATTGAGTTTTGCCTCTCGGCCCCATTATCATGCATCTCAGCTTACATTAACGTCTCTCTCTCTCTTGTTTGGACTCTGTCTTCATCCATATCGCAACTATTCAATGGTGGTATAGGTTCCACTAGTCCCAACCCATCGCCTGCCATGCAATTTTAGTTCGTACATCCCCTTCTACTGGACTGATGGCTTTCTTATTCCACCAGCACCAGATAAATAAATAAATAAACAAATAAATAAATAAATATTTTATTCTCAACTATGCGAGGCACGCCAATTAAGCCGTGCTCTGGTTTGTACAGCTGTCCAGACATTTTATGGCCACTGTAGTGAGAGTAGAAAATTGTTCATATGTCCATGCTTAGAACTGTGCAATGGTGAACATGCGAAACAAGGATTTGGTTGTAGTGGATCGGGACCCATTTGGTTGGACATAATCACGCTGCCATATATTGCAGTCATACCTCGAAAAATAATAGATTGAGAGTCCTGAATGGTCCAATGGAAGATAATTGAAGAGCGCGCCAAAATGATGACGCTAATTGATCTGCCAGTGTGAAGTTATGGGCTGTGACTTAATTCGGTGGCGAGTCACATTCGCCACGTTGCAGTGTGGGTAAACGGACATTTGTGGCTTTTTATAGGGAGAACGCTTGTCGGGCGAAAACCCACTACGTCCTAGAACACTGCCGCCAATCCATTGAATAGCAAGTTATAACTGGCTATGTTTCTTGTTGAACGTCTGTTTGCTCCGTTATTCGCAGTCAAGTTGCGTCCAATTTTTCTGCTGACATGCGTGCCTGGGTCCTGTCCTGTGCCAGATCGGTAGGTCAGGAACTAAACATTCTTTCTGGATATGATGTGTTGATCATCTGCAGAACCACCTGAAGTCACCGAAGGATAGGCGTTGGAATATGTTGAAGTATTTGAAGCTAGGATAAGGTTCCGAAAAAAGAATCGCAGATCCCCCGGGGTATGTGGTGAAATTGATTAGAGACAGGGAAATCACGGCCATTTGAGCGGTCAAAGCGGATGGAAGAGCTTAGAATGACAGATTGCTCAAGCTTTGTATCGGCAGGAGAATGTACCTTCCGAAGTTGAAAGTCCTCAAGTCAAGAGGTATGTGGAAGAGGTAGTGTTAGGTAAACTGAACTCAGTGGTTCAAGCCGCGGAAGAATTGTATCAGTGCAAGATATCGAATGATTTGTCCGGTTGGTAAGTTGTAAAAGAGCTGATAATTTTCTGCTCATGTCCAGGTAAGGAACTGTGTGCCTTGTATTGTTGTCGCAACGGTGGACAATTCCTTGGGTGCGTGTCGCCGTACCCGTGACAGACTCAGGAGAAAAAAGGAAACGAAGATGATGAGCACTTGAACTTCTTTGGGTCTCATCCACTCCTATGTTTAACCATACTCTACTGTATACTTTTTCTGCATCTCCTCTTGTCATCGCAAATCTTGGGGCGAAAACTTAGCAATTGGCGGTGCTGTCTGTATTATTTCCTTACTCTTGGTCACTTCCGGAGCCGGCACCACTGTCGTTTTCTCTCTACAGCTGTCGCAAGTATTGCTGTCTGTTCCCTCTCTTGTATTCCACACTGTACACCTATCAGACTATGCTGAGCTTAATAAAGCGTGCCGCTCATGTATACTAACTAATCAGGCTGCCAGCAACTCACCACTTAGTGAGTTATAACCAGCAGTCTATTTGCCTTCAACGTTCCACCGTGGATGTCCATATCAGAGTGACACACCCAGCATCCTTTGCGGCTGCTGCTCACAATACTGATATTCCAGGTCCCCTTCAGCGCTGGCCCTACAACCAATTTCTAACTAAACCTGTAGTAGTCAAACCCTTCTCTCTCCTATTATTAAAGTTGAAGCCCTCTCAGTTAGCAGTTTCTTCCACATAACTAACCCGACTCTCAGTATCACCCTTTCCTGTCGTATATTTGACCTGTTTGCTGCACCGTAGAAGCCCCTATCTTTTTCCGCCATTCCAGGTCCCTTTAGGGCTAGGTTTGCAACCGTACTGTCGCTACAGTTGTAATATATAAATCCCATTCTCGTCACAAATTTGACACTTCGTCTCACCCCTTCACCCAGCGGTCTAGCATCCGATTACTGAACATGTTGCGTTACTTTCATGGCCTCAAACCCGGCGTAATAACTTTACTGGCTCTCGTACATGTTCGAAAGATAAGACCTAGCACTGTCAACGGATCGCTCAACCTATTTCTTAAGAGCCTATTAAACCACTCACTATGTTCTTCTGGTTCCCTCAACTCATTTACCGGTTAACAACGCCTGATACTCACGGTTTCCAAACAGGACAACTTTTGCGTACGCTAGGCCACTTCGGCCAGCATCTTCCTCTCACGTTCAGCAAATATCGGGCCTCGTGCTTGAACGCAAAACTACGGATATGTTGTATAACATACACGGTCACTCCATTGCTTTCAACTAGCACTTTACCATAAATTTTATATTTATACAATAATATGGTCCTGTTCAATTTTGTTGGCAGTTTGCTCGGTCCGTTTTTCTTCTCTCCCTTGTCCTACAGGATAATATTACTTGCATGCAACACCGCTGTGGACATACTTGCGACGCTCCCACGGGCACGGAATCAATAAAGAACAAAGAAAAAGCCCGCACTTCGTAATCCTGATACACTAAAAATCTAGAAAACTGATCAACTCAATACAAGTCACCTGAGTCGTCCGACTTCAACAACAACCACTTGCACTCGACTGGCTAGCCGAACAACCTCCTCGTGGGGCCAGCTGGGTGGTTCGGATTTAATCCGTTCCAGCAAATAGGTCAGCGGCAGTGTTCCAGGACGTGGTGGGTTTTCGCCTGGCAAGTGTTCTCCCCATAAAAAGCCACAAATGTCTGCTTAACAACACTGCGGCGTGGCGGATGTGACTCGCCACAAAATAAAGTCACTGGCCCGTGGATATTCGGAAAATGCTATCTAACCCACGAAAATCAATCGCTTATTCACACATTCCTGATGATAACGAACAGTCAAAAATTCCGCGACGCATTCAGAAACACAAGCTATATTCCTACACAATTACATACGTATATACACCAATACACTTACATACACTGTTATGCCAAACATGCCCTTTTGTACAAGTTGATCACACTATGTTAGCTAAATATGATCATGCCTGTAAAGGTGTGCCTCGCATTGTCGAGAATAAAAATTTATTTATTTATTTATTTATTACTCCGAAGGCGACTTCACGGCCATGGGAAACAAGTTGGCTTTACGTGACTGCAAATATCCGCGAGGGTAATCGGTCAGATGCAATCTTGTCAATGTTATATCATTAGCCGGCAGTGTTCCAGGACGTGGTGAGTCTTCCTCTGGCAAGCATTTTTACTACAAAAAGCCACAAGAGTCTGTTTAACGACACTGCGACGTGGCGGATGTGACCCGCCACTCAATAAAGGCAACGGCCCAAACACATTGGCAGGTAGACTGATATCACGTTTACAAGTTCTGTGCATCCATCTGCTCACGCACGAACACGCCTACATATATGATTAGTGACATGCCACTATTCTTAAGTATTATTCACCCGCTTCCTCATACTTCACTTGCCTGACCTACAATACGTACGGGCTCTCATCGGACTAGTTCCTCATCAACATATCATATTAGTGATCGATTATTATCTCTAGCTCTCGCATTCTCCGTGAATACAATTCATACAAATGTGAACCATATAGGCCCACACTACTGTCTCCAAATATAATACTCCCGCTGTTGGTGCTGCTTATTCTGTATCATGTACAACATCGCAATATGCGTATCATGCCCAGAAAAACTGTCTCGCTCTGTCGAGAATAAAATATTTAATTATATATATCAATCCAATGCTCCGAACGACGTTTCAGTTATAACAATTGCAACAGGTGTGGCAGGGTTAGCCAAGGGCGTAGTATCTGCAGCTTGTTGTTCAGCAATCTGGCGTTGATACGTTTGGTTGAAAAAAGTGACCGGGGTTTCTTAGCTTCATAGATAAGGTATAGGGGTCACGGGAGCTGCTGAGCTATTTGTAGAAGTTGTAAGCACCATTTCAGTGAATGTAACCGCCTGTTGTCTATTAGTGACGTTATGGATGCCTGGATGAGTTTGTCGCGGTTCATCCCTACGTGGTATAGAAAAAGGTGTTTGACGTGTAGTGGGGAACGGGAATGTGCCGATTCAGACAATTTTTGCAATGGTATCCATCCATCACATAAGACTGGTGCTCGAAAGTCTGAAAGATCACGACTGTGATGAAGATTGTGTTGTAATATTAGATGAAGTACTAGCCCCACATATCCTGTGTGCCGCTAGATGGCATGTGCATGCTTCTGTTCTACCTGGGGCTATTTTAGGTACCGGGCACTTTCGCAGCTTAAGGTAGTCTACGTAACCTGGTGTCATTGCGTAGTAAAGCACAGTTTGCCACAACGGTATGGAAGGCTGTTTCATACTGAACTTATTTTAATTGGAGTAGCGAATTTGCTGTTCCACTATGAGGTATCTTTGCTTGTATAGAGTTTGCTGATAAACCGTGGACCACAAGCGTCGCATGCTTAAACGCTTCCAACAAAATCTCGTCCAAAACGTTAACAACCAATGTGGCACACAACCAACGGTTTCGTCCGGAAGCTGATTGAAGACAGGCACAGTGCATTTGCTGTTTCCAGGGTGGGTACGGAAGGTATAAGTGCTTCAGAAGCGTGTAACGGCGTCGTCTTTGCACGGGGACGTTTGGCTCTTGGCGGAACCCTTGTTGCACATACAAGCCTGAGTTGTAGCTCACTTGCCTGTCGTCTCTGCAATGGGTATAAGCCAGGCGCTCGCCGATCGTTATTGGTAATAACAACCTGCTATCCGAAACCCAAGCTTGATGAGCCCCCACCTTGGTTTATCTTCAGTTGCCCAAAAGACAGCTGTTTCCGATCAGTTCTATTTGCTTAGTGCTGCCGGATTTGCCATACGTTTGCTGAGATTTATTTGGTTGTTCACAATCAATTTTAGTAACTTCGTGGATTTACTGTTTTGTTTGTTTCTTTGCACTACCTCTAACGAAATGCCCTCTTTTTCTTGTACACTGAAGTTGTTTGGCGATACCTCGCCAAAGAAGTCTCAGCAGGAACATTAAGCACAATGGTACTGCATGTTCCATTGCTTTTAACGAACTCCGATGTACCGTTGCTTTCACCCTTGCCATCTCTGGCTTGGGTGTGAAGGAGATGTTCGTGACAGGCGAGCATTTTCTTGTTATCCACTCGCCAGTTCGTTTAGTTAAAGGGCCAGGGTGTCGTTGTCGGGTAGGGAACTAGCTACTCTCACGCTGCTCGCGCTTGGATTCGGCGGATGTCATTTTGCAGTTGACTTAATTTAGTATGTGTGAAGATGGTGTTTCTTTATATTGCCGTCCTAGCCTATTCTCGTCAAGAAGGCTACTTACTTTCTAGTGACGTTTGATTTCCTAGGTCTTTATGGTCTCTAAACTAAACATCTTTGTTACAGATCAATGTGGTTGCATTATTTACTTAGTATCATGACCTTATTATCTGAAAAAGTTAATTCAACTGTGCGAGAGGTAGGTGGGAGATGACATCTTGTAGAGCGTCAAAAACTCACATTGGTCCCTTTTTTACCTTTGGAAGCAACCAAGTTGCCGTGATGGCGCTGCATGGCGGTGCTTACCGTCGCTAACTTTAATGCGAATTAGGTTGTGCGCGACTGGTTGGCGTTTTCGTAAAAACGGGTTGCGGGTCGAAATTTGTGTCAAATTTGAATTGCAGGGACCATAGGTTTTTAACGGCCATTCAGCTGGTGCAACTGCTAAGGTTATGCTTTAGGCCATAAACGTTTAGCAATACCTCCTTACACGTGTTTGCTGTCAAGTGGTCCGGTACAGTAGAAGCGACCATCTGCTAAGGATTTTATACGGCTCAGAACCTCGGTACTAATTACGTAGCGGTATCTCACTGCAGCCTGCCCACTTATATTTCATTACGGTTGCCTGTTAAACTAGGCACGAAATTGTAACTAAATGTTCAGCGACGGGCGTAAAATGTTGTGGAACATTTCTATCTGCCAACTCCTCTTGCAGTTGCGCTATTTTATTGAGTGTATAAGAAAACACATTCATTACCTTAACGGAACACGTCACAGGCTTGTCAATTGCTGTGTTGCCCGTTCTTGCCCTTTTGATTTACACGACGGTACGTAGAGTTTACGACGTTTGCCACTAGCATTTTAAGATAGAGATCGTGAGGCAAGCCACGAGAAGTATAATACTAATCGTGAAGTAATGAGAAAATTGATTAAAAATTATATGGCAAAGATAATCCAGGACGGTTAACAGAATGAAGTATATCAGGGTAGAGTTAAGAAGCATGTAGTGGGCAGAAAGTAAGCTGTACGAGGACTATAAACTTGTGCAAATGCCAGGGGTTCCACCAAGTAGAGAGCCAAAAGAACCGACCTGTCGTCGTGATCTTGAGATCTTATGAATATTAACAGGATGAATAAAGATATGGTTATTAGTGCACATGATGTGAAGAGGTGAAAAATAGTACATTCAAAGATGTGAGAAAACAGCATGAAGGGGTGGAATTGGCACCTCTCAGGAATGGTGATGCAGGTAACTAATATGTAGTCGCCACATGGTTTCCAAGCGGATGTTGTCTTCTTTGCTACCGTACGCAACGTTGTTGCTTACCTACTTTGAGGTGTTTGAACCATTCCTAACCGCGCCATGTCTTGAAACTCATCCTTAGCTGGTTTTAGTCTTTCGGGATGCAGGCTGCGTGGGCGCGAAAAAGCTGGAATACTACTGGGGTTAAAGTGGCGACATTAAGAGTTTGTAGTATTTAACTGTTAAAAGTTAGGTATTATTATATATCTGGAAAACTACGAAGCAGTTTGTAGTATGGGGAAGTGTTCGGTGGTAAAAGGGTTACTTGGCAGGTGGATACTGCACACACTGTATTATCAGGTACGGGAAGCTCCGTTTTGACATCCAGCAAACGCTGGTTTCGTAGATCCACTGCAGGTTAAAATGTGGCAGAAAATTCGCTCTTAATAATGTACGTCTGCGACCATGCATATCTAAGTGCATTGCTAGACATGATTCTTTTTCATTATTATCTACCCTTTTCTTACTAACATGTATATTGCTGCCGACGCTTAAAGTTAATATTCGGACCTTAATAATACTGTTTTCTCTCTATGAGCCAACCTTATAGTCTCGGCACAATGGTCCCCTATGTTCCGAATACTGTGACCCTACTGCTCAGCTTTCGGCGGACCCCACGGTCTTTTCACATCACCTCGAGAATGTCGTCGGCTTTTCAATTCTTCTCAATAAAGTCTTTTCCTTCATGGCCATATGCTTTCCTATCCGCGCTTCGTGGTTTTTTTCCTTCTTTTAATAGACGGATAACTCTTTGCGCCCGGCTACGACCTTGCCTCGTCAGACCGGCCTCCTACTTTCTGACTGCTTCCAGACAGTCGACACTTAAACGATCAAGGTTCAGTAGATCTAATCCTGTGACTCTCATCTTTGGCACGTTGCTCGACGGGTTATTCACCTATCCCCCTATTGCCCCTTTCCTCCCCATATTTTGATGACGCTGACTACTTTTATTCGCTTCTTAAGTTCGTGGCCTAGCCAAATCCCCCGGACTTATCTGGTATCGTCCAAACAGTCTCCTGCTTCCAGACCTCTCCCAGAACCATGAGATCAAACTGATTTAGGCTTTGCGAACTCAAAGCACTGTAAGCAAACCATCAAAAGCATTGCTGGTCAAGTTTCGTCCTTGGTAACAACAATAAGGATGAGTCATCACCTCATCATCCCGTGAAACTCGTTGGCTTTTCAACTTTTCCTCAGTAGAGCAGTTCCTTCCCGACCCTACGTTTACATTAATGTGCTGTCTGTTTGTATTCCTTCTTCAGTTGACGTTAACTTATTAGTGTCCCACTGCCACCCACTTCTTGCAATTCAATCAGGTTAGCACTGAAGCAACGTGTCGCTGTCAACCCTCCTTTGAGGTATCATGTTCATATTCAGCACATTGCGTCCGACTCCCTCTGGTGTTCCACCGATTGAGCGTATGGGCTTTAGAACCCATCAGACCCTAGTTGCCGATGGTTCCATTTTCTACTGAGTTATGAACTGCTCGCTTCTCATTGCGTTTCGTCGCAGTTGTGGAATACCTGCATAGGAGGTATTTAAATAAAAAGTACAGGGTTTAGGGGTACAGTGGTTAAAACCCTGTCACACCTGATCATGTGCTCGATTGCTTTGCGGATGCATTTCTCTAGTCTGTATTTTTGCATGTCTTTGTTCTTTGCTTTTGCCCGAGACTGTCACAGATAAAGCGGCAAGCATCCGAAGAAACATCCATCGCTGAGACAATAATACAACACGAAGCACCAATTTCCTTTACCCAAATATAAGTGGAAGAGAAACAACCGTTGTTAAAATACCGACCGGACAAATTGTTTTTATCTTGCAAGGATACAGGTTTCAATAGGTCTAAACAATTAGGTTCAGTAGGCCTAACAATATCTCCTTTACATACTTCTTAGATGAAGCTCTCCTGTTTAATTTAAAAGCAGATTTGCCTGCCGTTGCAATGTAATTCTTGCTTCGTTAAATCCAGATGCATTACGGATATTTACTCAGGACAGAACAATTGGGTTCGGTCAATTTTCGCTACCGGTTAATTTCTTTTGCTAATCACTCATGCAAAGCTCTTCACTCTGCTTTGACCGTACGGCTGGTCGTGGATGCATTCATTTCTAACCACTTTTTCAACACCACCGACTTGATTTTTGGAGCAATATTTCACTGTTCAATACTTCAACCACACTACAACATATTTCATTGGATATTCAAAGGTGACTTCGCGTCGCTCAGCAGCCAATAAGAACACCATCAAGAAATCTTCAATTCACTACCTACCAATCAAGCCCAGCCATTCGGTGAGGACAGACCAGGAACCGGGAATGAAATACGTACTCTCCTAAAGCATCAGGCAACAAAATGTCGGCCGCAACTTGACTGAGAATAACCGTGCAAGTAAACGCTCAACCAGTAGTATAGCCAGTTACAACTTGTCCATCGGTGGATCGGTGCAGTGTTCCAGGACAAGGTGGGCTTTTGCCTGGTTAGCGCTCTCCTTCTAAAACGGCACAGATGTCCCTTTAACAACACTATGATTGGCGGGTGTGAATCGCCACCGAATAAGGTCATAGCACACACTCTGGAAAGTCAACAAAGGTAACATTTCACCATTCCTTAAACTCTCCTTCCGCTGATACGTCTACATCTGCATATTCTGTCGTGGGTTCTTTCTACAGTTGAACGAATGTACTGTAGGCTGTTTACGTTGTACGGTTGCATGGTTGCTCATCGCGGTACGTTCACCCGAACTTAGTACCTTAGCACATCTCTCGATCTGCTATTAAATGATATTCTAATCGTTCATCAGGTACGCTTGATATATTATTGACAGTTATATAGCCACATTAAAGGTCGAACTAGTTACGCCATTACAAAAGTGCCCAGATCTAAATAGAAAGCAACAGGATGACAAAGCGCACAGAATAAGCACACAGAATTGATCGGAAACAGCTGTTTTTTGGGCAACTGAGGATAAACCAAGGTGGGGGCTCATCAAGCTTGGGTTTCGGATAGCAGGTTGTTATTACCAATAACGATCGGCGAGCGCCTGGCTTATACCCATTGCAGAGACGACAGGCAAGTGAGCTACAACTCAGGCTTGTATGTGCAACAAGGGTTCCGCCAAGAGCCAAACGTCCCCGTGCAAAGACGACGCCGTTACACGCTTCTGAAGCACTTATACCTTCCGTACCCACCCTGGAAACAGCAAATGCACTGTGCCTGTCTTCAATCAGCTTCCGGACGAAACCGTTGGTTGTGTGCCACATTGGTTGTTAACGTTTTGGACGAGATTTTGTTGGAAGCGTTTAAGCATGCGACGCTTGTGGTCCACGGTTTATCAGCAAACTCTATACAAGCAAAGATACCTCATAGTGGAACAGCAAATTCGCTACTCCAATTAAAATAAGTTCAGTATGAAACAGCCTTCCATACCGTTGTGGCAAACTGTGCTTTACTACGCAATGACACCAGGTTACGTAGACTACCTTAAGCTGCGAAAGTGCCCGGTACCTAAAATAGCCCCAGGTAGAACAGAAGCATGCACATGCCATCTAGCGGCACACAGGATATGTGGGGCTAGTACTTCATCTAATATTACAACACAATCTTCATCACAGTCGTGATCTTTCAGACTTTCGAGCACCAGTCTTATGTGATGGATGGATACCATTGCAAAAATTGTCTGAATCGGCACATTCCCGTTCCCCACTACACGTCAAACACCTTTTTCTATACCACGTAGGGATGAACCGCGACAAACTCATCCAGGCATCCATAACGTCACTAATAGACAACAGGCGGTTACATTCACTGAAATGGTGCTTATAACTTCTACAAATAGCTCAGCAGCTCCCGTGACCCCTATACCTTATCTATGAAGCTAAGAAACCCCGGTCACTTTTTTCAACCAAACGTATCAACGCCAGATTGCTGAACAACAAGCTGCAGATACTACGCCCTTGGCTAACCCTGCCACACCTGTTGCAATTGTTATACCTGAAACGTCTTTCGGAGCATGGCATTTAGAACTTTACTA
Organism: Dicrocoelium dendriticum; assembly: GCA_944474145.2. NCBI lineage: Eukaryota > Metazoa > Platyhelminthes > Trematoda > Plagiorchiida > Dicrocoeliidae > Dicrocoelium > Dicrocoelium dendriticum. The sequence continues at coordinate 64,976,810 of OX104064.1, forward strand.
TCTCTTTCACCGCAATCAACTCTCAATACAATCTCGTAAGCATATGTTTGACGGATTGCGTGACATGTACTCTAAGCAAAACTACCCTGCGGGTATCGAAATCATACCTAACGCCGAAACAATTGACTCTATAAATAATAATCAAAATCCTGGCATCTACATTGTTAGTTGGTTGCATTAACGGGGCTCTGATACATTCCATGTCTGTGATAGGACCCTTATAGCTACTTTTAGCACGTTCCTAGCCAATTATTTGCACGCAATTTTGTTGCGGAAGGTTTTGAGCTGGCTGATATGCAATGGCTCTCGCCTACCACCTTTAGCAAGCATGGACATCTTAGCTTACGGCAACTTGTGAGGATGGGCACAACGTGTTACGGCGCCGACCAGGTCAAGGCCTATATTAGACTTATTCTTTACTCTAGGTATACCCAATTTAGTGGTTGCTGTAGGTATCCAGTAGTGGTCAAACGTCTTAATGTTTTGGCTTAACCAGCCACTGATACATCCATTTCTAGAGCCACTATCTCTTTTTAGTAACAGCCAGCCGCACTAGCCTCAACTAAACTGAGGATATCCGTAGCTCACTAGGGGTCGCTCACTTCTTACAGTTTATTATGTTGGATTGTTTGAATCACCGCTCAGCTGGTTTGTTGACCTATTCTGTGCCATCGTAGGATCTACTAGTAACTGAAGGCTTAATCCGAACTCCATTGCTGGCCACTCATCTCTCTTCTTCCGCGCCGTTATGCGTCGTTCGTCTTACTCACATAACCGCTTCTTCTTGGCAGTAGCTAGTAATTGTTGTCTCCATGCAGCTTACAAGGAACCACTCCTTGACTCTCCAGCCTTCGTTTTCCTCTGACGTCGGTCTTTCTAATCTTCGCTCGTCTGTTGATTTATTCATTGAAACTGTAGGTATCCAGTAGTGGTCAAACGTCTTAACGATATGGCTACACCAGCCACTGATACATCCTTTTCTATAGCCACTATCTCTGCTTAGCAGCAGCTAGTCGCTATAGCTCGCATTTAAACTTGCGGATATCCGGAGCTCTCTAGGAGTCACTCCGTTTGTACAATGTTCCTTCTGTTGGATTGTTTGCGTCACAGCGCAGCTGCTTTCTTGACGTATTCTGTGCCACCGTAGGATCTACCAGTAACAGAAGGCTTAATACGAACTCTATTGCTAGCCACTTATCTCTCTCCTAGAGTGCCGCTATCCGTCGTTTCTTTTTACTCGCGGGAAATCTTCTTCTTGGCAGTAGCTAGGCATTTTTGGCTCCATGTACCTTCTGTGAGCTACTCCTTGATTCCAGCCTTCATTTTCTTCTGACGTCTGTCTCACTAAGCTTCGCTCGCATGTTGCTTTTTTCATGGAAACTGTAAGTATACAGTAGTGGTCCACTAGTAACTGAAGGCATAATCCGAACTCTATTGCTGGCCACTCATCTCTCTCCTAGCGCACCGTTATCCGTCGTTCGTCTTACTCGCGTCAACTCTTCTTGTTAGCAGCTAGTCATCGTTGGCACGATGTAAGGATAGAGTCACCTTTTTGCTTTCATACTATTTTTCTGGAAGGTTTTCTCTGTAATCGCTCGCTCGTTAATTACGCATTGAAACTGTAGGGATCCAGCATGTGGTCAAACCTCTTATTGATATGGCTACACCAGCCACTGATACATCTTTTCCCATAGCCACTTTCTCTGCTTAGCAGCAGCTGGTCGCTATAGGCTTTATTTGCGAACTCCCGTAGCTGGCTATTGGTCAGACCTTCCGTAGAATGTTTATTCTCTTGGTATAGTTTTTCATAGATCAGCTGGTATGCTGTCTTATCCTTTGACACTGTAGTTATTCAATAGTAACTAGAATGTTTAACCCAACAGGCACTTTGGCCACTGAATCCCGGTCCATTATCGCTATCTTTTGATCCTCTTACCTTCAACACTTATTCTTCCCTTCATACCCATTTAATCTTAGCCTGCTTCTGGTATACTCAACTTCCTATCTTTATATACCCATGTACATTATAGCTATTGTGTCTTAGGTAATCCTTACCCCTTGGAGCATATATAAATACGGCCACATCATCACTGTATCTTTTGGTTTCCGATAACAACCAATCGTGACTACACACCAAGCTTCTAGTCTCAGGTAGAATTCGAACATCGTTAGCTTATACCTTATGAATTTCTTACTGGAATCCTGCTCTTCATTCTTATGCACATGAAAGTATTTTACCCATTAGGCCATGCCTTCTGCGCAATTAAACACATGTTTAGCGTAATATCTGTTACATACTGTACACTAGTTGTCTCAAATAACTGTCTTAAAGTAGGCTTTTGATCCAATGCTAGGTACATTGACTGTCCTTTTCGGTCTTCTCTCTGCCTGTTCCTCGCTCCCTCTTCTCTGAGGTCGTGAACATCTGAGAGATTCGGGAGTAAACTGAGGAACTGCTTCCGTCTGGGATGGGACGAAATAACCAGCAAGAACTTACCTGAACCATGGCATCACTCCCATTCTAACCATCTGCACTCAACCACCGATGTCCAGTGAGGGTAGCTGGACACGAATTCTTCGCTTCCCGGCAAATATAATCAGAGAAGACTTCACGTTGTTCTGCAATGGATCAACACATCCTATTTAAAAAGAGTGCTTAGTTCCCGACCTACCAATGGACAGGACCCAGAAACGCAATAGGCAACCAGTCAAGGCATCAGCTAGCAGCAAAATGGGATACAACCTGACTGCGAATAACCGAGCAAACAGACTTTTAACAAGAAACATAGCTCGTTACAATTTGCCATTCAATGGATTGGCGGCAGTGTTCCAGGACGTGGTGGGTTTTCGCCTGGCCAGCGTTCTCCCTATAAAAAGCCGCAAATGTCCGTTTAACAACACTGCAACGTGGCGTATGTGACTAGCCACCGAATAAAGTCACAGCCCGTAACTTTACACTGGCAGGTCAACTAGCGTCACAATTCTACATAGGTTTGTTACACTGGAACGTCTACATCTGCATAAACTGTCGTCCTTTTACTTCCTACGATAGGCTGACCTTTGCGTTAGTTGTGCGCCAACTCACCCTGTCGGAATATATCTCTTGAGCGTGCTTTTCCATTACCTTTCAATGGATCATTCAGGATTCTCAATCTATTATTAGCTGAGGTCCCGTATCTCATGACAGCCGAATTGTTTCGCATTTTCACCATTGCACTGTTCCAATCATGGGCATATGAACAATTTTCTACTGTCACTGTTACAGTTGACATAAAATGTCTGTACAGTTATACATATCTGATCACGCCTTCATGAGCGTGCCTCGCATGGTCGAGAATAAACTATTTATTTATTTATTTAAGCATTCTAGGGAGCAACCACAGTGTAGTTTATAGCTCAATGTACTTACAAAGCTCGGCCATCTGTCCTGCTGTAACGGTTACCAAAGAGATTTGCCTCTCGTTGAACACCATAAGCTGGCCCACTTTGCCAAGGTTATCGAATTAAGAATCTGGGAAGAATTCTTCCGGTCCGACTCCCTGGAGCGATCGCCTGTCATATTTTACAGTAAACTATACTACCGTTTGGATCTCACGGCTCCCTCATCTCGTTTAAATAACGTCTTACCAAAAATGTAAGGCAAACTAAGTTGCATGCCTTAGTGCGCCAACTACGACTTTCCTACAACAAGCGGTTAAACTTTGCACACGTCCTGAGAGCCCACAAGTTTGCGAGTGAGCTATCAGCCGGATCTATTTTGAGTAAACCTGCCTAGTTAGAGAAGCGTGTGTTGAGGTGATTAGTGGCACGCAGCCCAGCCTTTTGCTGCATTTCTTCCCTACATTTTGGGACATACTTCTTCTCTATACTGTTTACACTAACGGCGCGATTAAGGACTCACGCAGTATATGCGTCGTATATAACTCCTACTTGTAAATGTCCTATTACGTGAAGATGATTCCAATCAATACTTAGCTTCTCGCGTTCACTAGCCCTTCTCTCTTTACGGTTCTCCTTGCCTTTAAGCGTATCCGTTTGGCTATTCCATCTACGAACCTCGGCCCTATCGGAATCCCACTTATTTTAATTAAGGTCATTGGCATCATCATTTCCATGTTTCTCGTTAAATGGTTCAACCTCAATGAGGAGCGCCAAGAAGACATGGCCGCCCCTGCCTCTTCGCGGACGATATAAATGTCATATATGTCCGTTTCCTAAGTGTAAATATTTCCATACGGCGAAATCCGTAAGGACCTGTATGATTTAGATCCATAGTGCCGGCAGTAGCAAATGAACTTTTTCGCTGATAAATCGCGCATCATGACCCGCAAACGCTCCATGCTTTTTGGCACGTTGTGTTTAAATGTCATACCTATCTAACCGATTACTTTGGCTAAAGATTTAGGTAAATGTTATTCTATGAGCCACAAGTACTCAGAGAATATGCAATATCACGTTTCAAAGGCCCGACAATTAGCCTTCCACCTAGGCTACCACATAAACACGGCCGATGCACGGCTAGAACGTTATCAGAATCCTGTCGACCAGAAGCAGAATATTGCACCCTCATCTCCAGTAATTTGCGAAACTCATATCGCACGCTGCTTGTAAATGCAAATTGTCAGTTTACCAAAATGTTAACCCCACAAAAGCTACCGCTTAGTTACCTAAATAAGTGTGGTCATCTCAAACTCCAGCCTCTAAATTTTCTAGGTATTAACTTAAACCTATGCTTCTTATATAAGGTAATACAACAAGTGGTGCACAGTGATATACCCAACCTGACACTGAAAAGTGGACCAGAATTTAGCCTCAGAATCAAGTGCTCTACTATCGCTTCACTATTAGTGCGAAAGAAACTACGTTCACATTTATTTCTATTTGCTAACGTAATTATATAGAAAAAGTGCCATCACGGTTGCGTGAGATACACAACCCGCAGGCTTTCAAGAAGGAAGCACAATTTAAATCTGTGCCTAGGTAATAGAAACGCAATTTCCATGTCCGCGATTCGCATAATCATTATTTTGTGACTGACCCAGATTGGGCATAGACAACGTCTCGGGCTGCTCTGCAACAATATTTTACATTCCTTTCAGCCGCGCGACATATAAGCCCCTTAAGCTTACAGGCCCCGTTTAAACGCTGGTTCCTCACCAAGCCTAATTTTTCCAGAGCCAACGCCTACCTTCTTCGATCATCCCTCTGCTATTCTCCACGAAGGTAAGCAATCCCTTAGCTATCCTACTTTTCCCAACCAGTCTAGGGTAGCCGATGTGTTAATCGTGCCTTGACTTGTTTCTTGCCATCTGGATACTTCCGCATCATGGCACCATTGGCACTCTCTTATCCAGTTTGGCCGGTTTTTGACCGTGCTTGTAAGGACTTTAAGCATGTCCAACTACCTTTCACGCTACAGACCGCAGATTTATTTGCTCCAGAAATTCTGATCGCTCGCATGCCACCTCACTCCATAAACTTTGATTTTGTAACTTTCTTTCTACAGCACTCTGTGCTTTATCACAGCCTTCAAATCTACCCTTTAACCTGTCTAGCGGTCATTATACGAAGTTTATCCTACCCTATAACTTACCTGTTCCAGACCTCTACATTCTCCTCATAGTCTGTATCTCTCTTGTCTACACAAAGTTTTAGCAGCCACAATAAACGTTTTCCTTCGGATACTCATCACTTACGCCTCCTATGCACACCGTAAATTTTCAATTGAATTTATATGTAAAAAAGATCTACACGACCCTCTCAAACACCTGCAAAGTGTTTGACGGCAATTAGGAGCAGTTTCGTTCTACAACGTTAAAGGCTTCTACCATAAGGCATCACACCTTACCTATACTCCTTATTGTTTAGCCATCATCCCTCCCGACATCTTACAGTTGGTCGGCATACCAGCAATTTTTATGACAGTCTATTCCTACTTGTCTACGTATTAGCCTACTGAGAGCCACTTGATCACCGATGCCTCTCTTCACCTGGTCCTTATAGCGCTGATGACTTTCCGCACCCCTCGGTAATAACTGCCCATGCTTACACAGCCTGCTCCCACAATGTACTCACTCCTATATCTCTCATACTTGCTTTCGCCCTGCCCCCGGCGAATTTTATGCAAATAGTAACTTAACCTGCCTCTTGATCGCCGGACACTTCCGGATCAATGTACTACCTTATCTAAGTTTAATTTCTAGCAAATGTCAAGCTTCTTCCTAGCTGGCCACCACATTTAGCGCAATAGTGCGAGCAGACGTTGACATATATCCCCCTTATCGATCGTTACTCCACTGGTTATACCTAATTTCTATCTCTTTCATTTGGTTAGATTAGCTGCTCCATATTACCCAAAATGTTCTAACTAGATGGCCGAACACCTACTGGCCTACTTCCGCCGTCTCTGACTGCAATCGGTGGAGCAAAATGATGTACTCAAACCGGTCGTCAATGTACCAACTACTAGAGCAGCATTTCACACAATAAAATATTTTGTTTCCCACTTTGTCCCTTCTTGGATTCGTATTCTTAATTTTATATGTTATACGTATGCCGTACTACTGGAAACCCTAGTAGACAGGAACCGTGAAACTCCAGATGCTTTTCTTCAACTGCCTTTGCTATCCCAACTTTTACTTTACCAGACTGCACTTCGCTGGAACGTCAGCTAACCGTGCGACAGAGAGGCCGCCGTCGTACCAGCAAGCTGGACATTCAGAACTTTCTAACCAGAACTTTGCCTTTTCTTGCTCATACTTGTAAAATTTTCTCCGTTAGCTAGATCCAAAACCTGCCGTGCGTTAGCGTAGTGGTGTGTGTGGATAACCGGATCCTACTTGGTTTGCCTGCTTTTATACTCGACCTACAATATTATTTATTTACCTTGCCTGATGCAATGAATCAGCTGTTGCTAGAATAACCAGTGTGTTAGCTGGTATGACACACGCTACCTCCTCTACTGGGCATCTTCTTTGCTCACTCCCAATATCGGCCTTGCCAAATACAAATGGCCTCAGAAAGAAGAGGCTCAACACTCGTCCGAGTCTCCGAACCACTACCCAATCCTTCCCTTTCCCAACATAAAAAATTCCTCTCGCCCAGAAAACCTCCCCTAAATTTTCGATTCAACTGCCTTGAGAGGCGACGACGACTCCGACGCCCCAGGTAATAGACGACTGGTCTATTGAAAAAGATGACGACTCCAAGGCTTGTCAGCTTCAATTAGCAACCAAAATCTAGGTTTCAGGCTTCAGTTTTAGCGGTAACGCTTTACCTTTACCTAGCTTACCAACCACGCTCAATTAACTATGCAATGATTGCCTTTAATACGGAGCTGAGCTCATATAAGTCGTAATTTATTCTAACCATGCACTCTGTCTACCCTTACCCCTAATCCTTTTGCAATTTCGTCGTGTGGTGATGTAAATCGGACCATATTGACTGTTCGGTTCACCAGACTCATATCTCAAACCTAGCTTTTACACGCTTTCCCACAAGCACGTGGTTGGGAGACACCGCCCGCACGGTAACGTTAATATTTTGCGGTCTCAAGGAAAGTGTGCATCCGTTTAACTTTAAGTCATCGCCGGTCCTTTTCGCTCCTGTTCCTTTCCCGCTAACGGAACACCCACGAGGTCAACATAACCTTTCTGATATCCAGCTTACTGCATACCACACCCATAACTCCAATATGAGCATCTGCCTCTGCTTAACCAACTGCTGCTTAAGCACTTCCTCCAGCTACACCAGCAAGACCGTCGTGCCAACCGCCTTGTAAAACAAGCAACCACATGCTTATGGTTAGCTCCCATTTTTCATCCTGACCTCATCCCTTTCTTCTACTTAATATACCTACATGACCGCTGTAGTTCAGTATTGTGTGTAAGGCTTGAACCATCACTTCAGCTCCAGTATCTATAAGGGATTACTACAGTTGTAACAGTCAACCGAAGTCCTTACGCCCGCTCAGCACGGCTTTATGCAAAGCCGCTCATGCAATATAAGCTTGCTTGTGACGGGGGATGAGTGGGTGAAGGCAATATGCAAGGTGAAGTCTGTCCACATGAGATTCAGCGGTTTCCGTAAAGCGATCCACAAGGTCGACCGTGAGCTTCACCTTCACAAACTCAGGATGTGTGGTGTCGGTGGTTCTTCGCACTGGGATCCGCCAGGTTCTTGTTGGAGAAAGTGGAGGGTACAGGTTGACGACCATCTAACTGACTGGTCTCCTTCTACAAGTGGCGTGCCTCAATGCACTGTGCTGGGGCCCACTCTGTTCCTGATCAACATCAATGATCTACCGCAGCTTCTCCGGTTGCCGTGTGCCTTGTTTGCGCACGACCTGAAGATTTGGAGCGAATTTGACGCTTCTGGCGACTGTGGCTTACTTCAGCAGGAAGTCACCCGCTTACCCACCTGGTCCGCAGCAGTTCAACTGGTCAATCCATCGAAGTCTGCATTTATGAGCCTGTGGTAGGATGCTAATGGCCGAAGCTTCACACTTGACGTCCAGTAGCCATAGCCCACACTCACCGTGAAGGCTCTAGGTGTACTCTCACGCTACGATTTGAAGTCCGTGGACCACACAAAAAGAATATAGCGTAAAGGACTGCGCTTGCTTTGGGCGCTAAAACGTTGCGTCGTCACATGGTCTGAAGAGGTTGCCACTCGCCTCTTCCCTTCCATCATCAGTCCAATGCTCGAATACTGTTCGCCCGCCCAATTGTCGATTACCCGAGGCGAGGCACAAAAGATCGAACGGGTACAAAACGTTGCTACCAGGCTCATCCCTAGTTTACGTGGCTTGAGGTCTGAAGACCGGAGCGAAAAAATAAGACTCTGCACCGCGTCCTACCGTCGGGTGCGAGTCCACCTCATTATGGCCTACCGTTTTCTACATCTCGGTGACTCCACCACGCTAGGGCCAATGCTGCGCTTACGAGAGCTATGCCACACTCGCGGACTCAGGTACAGACTTGTCGTGCCGGACGCGGAAAGTGTAACCCACCCACTGTGCGTCGAAAGGAAGTGCTAAATATTTGGAACAATTTCCCTGAACATGTGATGGGGGCAACATCGGTGTAGCAGTTCAAAACGTTGTTAGATCGCTATTTTACCACTTTTCGATTCAGAGAACGATTGCACACTTATGATGGCATGTCATATTTGTGGGTCCTGCAATATCGTAAGTCAGCTATCTTAACTCTTACATAAGAACGACTGCGATATTCACGGCTGACGACTTTTATAACATGCTTTACCATAGTTTGAGAACGTTGTACAGAATTCATTTCTATTTACACTACAAGCCAATATTCAGTATTCAGTATTCATTATCTCCAGTGCAGCTCTCCAACTAGTTTGACGCGTGTGGCTTTGAATATTGTTTATACTCACATCCTTTAAACTCTGATAACTGGGCTTGTTCCACAGGCTCTAGACCACGTTGTAGAAGTCAAAAATAATGAGGCTATGGTTACTGGAAGAGTACACCGACTCAATATAAACTAACATTTAAACGAAGCTACATATTTTGCTAAGGAGCCTTCGGACTGAGCGCACTTCTATATGCATGCAACGCCGACATCCGGCAGCTAGTCACATGGATACTATTCATGCTCTCTGACTACCGTCTGTTGAGTAGCCGTTACGCTTTTAACTACAATGTATACTTCAGAGAAATTCAGTCAACCTGGGCTATTAAACGGGCACAGGCAAAAGCAAAGTCTTCAGACGCAGGAACCTTTCATTCCAGTTCTTCCTCACTTCGCCTGATATTTTTCAGCCTTTACCTGTGCTGAACATTCATAATACTGAATACACTGGTTGCCAAACAGCATAACGAACCAGCTCCTTCCTGTAGCCGTTCACGCCATCGTAACATCCCCTATTTTGCCTTCCATCAGACTATCAAAAAGCTAGCCACGAGCCCTGGTAGCCGGTCAACGGCTAGCTGAATATCCAAAACCTTTTGACGTTTACTAAAACTTACTTAGAGCAGCTATGCGAAATTAATCGTTTACCCGACTCCGAGGACCCCACGTGCCAGGCCACATGGTGGGTGGACAGCTGTCTCTTACATTTTGCATATGCGTTACTTATATTGACTTATATTGTCATTCATTTGCAGTTTGACGTACTAGAACAGCTCCGGTCGGAAAAATGGATAGGGTGCTAGCTGATCTAATGCCAAAGCCATATCCCCTGCCGTCGGTTTGGCCTATATAGGGAAGACTTGCGTCAAGTCTACTTACCAAGAGAGCTGAGCTTCAAAATGGCCAAAGAAGTTCACCATATTTTGCTCTAACATGCAAGGTACAATACTCCTTCGCTTTTAAAAATTCTAGCTCTCAGTACCATGGTCTTGGTTGCACCACAAGTACAAGCTACAGTTCATTGTACGCTTCGTAGTAAATTGCCTATTGCTTAGTTGTCCATCTGCCTAGTCATGGTGACAAACCTTTGATATATGTCGCTAGTGATGGCCCTGCGTCTGTGATGACATAAAAGTTATACTGTTATATACCTCGCAGTATCTATTATAAACAATATGCAGCACTGGTAGACTGAGATGGGCTGACTAAAGTACGAATCACCCTGCTTAATGCATACAGATCTATCCGCTGTAATTAAGTCACCACCCAGTTATTAAACTTTGTAGTTTCCAGCTTTACAGTGCATTGCAACTCGCAGCATACACGGTATTCCTGAAGCTGAGGCGGTTCGAAATAGGACTAATTACGCCAAGTCAAAAGGTCTCGATAAGCAAAAACTTGCTTTTAAGGCTGCTTTGCTTTTTAGCGCGATTTTTCCTCTCTCCTTCTATTTATCATCGCGCAAGCTTGGAAAATCCAGGTTTCAGCCAACCGCGGCGCACATAATAAGTACTGGCAACCTTAAGCTACCTTGCACCTCTTTAGATACAACTCACTAGTTAAAAGAAATAACGTCAATCCATATACCTTTCCGTTCGCTATTACGCTGTATTTGTTAAGGAAACAACTGCGCCATTTATAGCATGGGAAACTATTGGCATTTCAATCATTAAGCAAAGAACTTGCAGACGACTACGATTTTTCAAGTATTTTTCTTTTAGCCTGTCAAGCGCACAAGGTTTACCAAGTCTACCTCTTTAGTTTTTTATTATTGTCCTAATTAAACTGGAACATGTTTTCCATTTGCTCTGGTAGCTCATCGTCGTAGTGCTTAGGTTCGCCTATCAATCGGAAACGTAGAAAACATTTATAATTTTTCTAGTTTTATTAGCACCTCATACAGTACTATTAAGCCTACCTTTTGTAACATATTTAAACCTTCTATTTACTGTCATAAAAGATCATTTTTAACCTCGTTGCTTATTCTGCTTTATGGTTATCTTTTCACTTCCATGAAGAATATCTGAATGCGCAGCAATGCTCCGTTGAACGTGGAAACCATTACATCAAGTAGTCGGTTGGTGGGGTCCAGTCGGACCTAGGCTGAAATATATATAACAACGCCCTTGTGTTTTAGATTCCAAAGGTTAATATAACATAATAACCTACAATCGCAAGGTGAGCAACTGATGCGTTATGCACGAATATCAACCGAATGTCCCAGGATGATATATCGTAAAAGCTAGCAAACTGTTGTAACCCACGTTCTGGCATTTAGGAAGTACTACCCACTATTTGTTTTATTCATGCAAGAGCGTGGAACTTTTGTGCAATATGAGCTGGTCGCTTGCGGGTACAGCTTCGAGCAGATGTCTAAACTACATGTTTTTATTTGTTTAGGTAACACCACCTAGTATGTACTAATGTTTACGCGTTATTTGGTGTACGGAACACTGCACAACCTTTCAACGCTTTATTGGTCTGGCACTTTCTGTATGTTTTGCCTACCTTAATGATAATTTGCTTGCGAGTGCTAACGGACGTGAACACATAGAACACCTAGGACTCTTATTGGGACTCCTCAGAAAATACGGAGTGGTTATTAAAAGCAACAAATATGGCTTTGGTTCATCTTCCTTGAACCTTCGTAGTCAAATCATTGATAACACTGGAATTTCGCTAAACGCATAGAAACTTGATATCATATGCAACTTTCTCAGCAGCACTACTGTGAAATGGTTGGAAGGATGCTCATGCATGCTTCACTTTTACTGATGTTTCGTTCCAAACGCCGTATACGTGTTACCTCCACTCACCGACTTGTTGGTCAGCGACCTGAAGCAATTCCATTTCACTGCCGCCATTGCACCAGCTTCTGGGAAAGTCAACATTCTCTAGCTAATACCTTGATGATCTAATTCCTGCAACCCGCTGCTCTACTGTCGTCAAAAGTTGTTGCAGCCAACGCAGCGGTTGGAGCTCTCTTGCAGTATTTCTTCGATAAAATCCAACATCCAATTAGATTTTTCTCCTACTAGCTCACAACAGCCGAGGCCAGCTACAGCATTACTGGTTGTGAGTTACTCGCAATATACTCAAGCATCCGACACTTTCGACGTTTTCTGGACGGAAGACAGTTCCTTGTTTTACCAAGCACAAGCCTCTGACAGTCGCTCTACAGACTAAGGCAGATGAGTACTTACCCGGTGAAGTGAGTCCCCTAGGCTTCGTTGCACAGTACACCAGGGCTATCCGCTATATTCATGGATGTGACAACATCGTCGCTGATAAACTGTTACGCCCACAGGTTGATTCGGTGAAAATGACGCCTATATACCTGGAACGCTTTGCTCACCTGCCAAAAGAAGAACCAGCACAGCCGCGACTGCATTACAAACAGCTTTCACTGGACGCCTAGTCAGTGCCTCCAAACCCAACCCCAGGTACCATTGATTTTGATGTTTCCAGGGCACTCCCAAAAACATTCGTCCTTTTATGCATGAGCAGAACAATTTCTGAGGCTCTTCATAACGTCCCGCATCTTAGCGTACTTGCCACTGTCAAACTATTCTCCGAAAGCTCCGTATAGCCGAATATGAACCAAGACATTCGCACATGAGCAAAGGCTTGCTGAACATGTCAACATCTGTAAAGTCGCTCGGCATGCTTCATCGGAATGTTTGCATAATCAGACAAAAACATCCGACCATCTCCGCATTGATATCATCCGACCACTACCCTATTCCAGCGGAAAATCTTACATCCTGCCATGCATCGATCTATTCACTCGATGGCCTGAAGGTTTGCCCATGTAGCGCTCAAAAAGATAACACTTATCTTTCATGTACAATTTACCTGTTGACCGATTGTACATTATTCCTTCTTGTTTTAATCGTCCTTACAACCGACTCACACACAACTGCCTTGTAAGTTCCCGCGCTCACGTGTACGCTCTTGCCTTGCTTTATCCGTCCGCTTCTTATTATAGCTCATCGAATACAATCCGCTGTGTCCGACTCCCATTGCCTTCTGATATCCGCGCTTACTTCCGCGCACGGCCTCGGACTAGTATTAACCAGTCCTACACCCGTTGCAGACGCTTAGATAAATAATTAAATCGATAAATGGAATATTCTCAGTAAAACGAGACACACCTGTGAAAGCGTGAGCAAATATGCATAAAGCCTAGCTGCTTTGGAATAGTAAAACATTTCGTTTTAATGAGTTATACCCAAACGGTTGTAGTTCATATGCGTGAGCATTTTGTCAGATAATAGTCCGACCAAGGAACATGATGGCGCTGGGGGGCGCAATAATCAGGCATAACTGTCGTGCCAATGTTCGAGTTCGGCATGACTTCGCCATGTAGTAAGCCATGAGCACAAGAGCCAAAGCGATTTCGGTGCAAGCGGTGTTCAATAAAACTCGGAAGGTACGGTGCTCCATCAAAATATTCTCCCCTGTAAAATCGGTTGCACAAGTTGTATGTAGAAGTCTGATGAATGCGTCAGGGTGTAATGCTCCAATGTGCTTTTATTCAGCGTCGAGTCACATCCGCCACGTTGTGGTGTTTTTAAGCGGAAGGTTTGGGATTATTATAGGTAGAACGCCTACCAGGCAAAAACGCACCACATCTTGGAACACTGCTGTAGCTTCTATTGAACAGTAGTTCAAGCCGGCGTGGCATCGTACAGACCGCGATTGAATTCTAGCATTCGCAGTCGGTTGCCTGCCAACTTTCTTTGTTGGTTGAGTTGGTGGTAATCTAGCAGTAGTCTTTGAAACCGTTCAAAGATGTAAAAGAGCTGTAGAGTCAAATGCTGAGTGATGCAGGTGAGTAAAAGCATTGTTAATAGAGGCTGACTTTGTCTGTCATATACTTTTCCGGTTGTACTGGCCATGTCCAGCTATCCACGCTGGACTTGTCATGTGGATGTTTGGTGCAGTTGATCCTTGTGGCTGAATACGTCCATACCAGGCGAAACGCCATTACTTTGTCCAGTGCGGGATGGTTACGAATTTTTACTCCGCAAAATAAAACCAGAATTCCTTCAAATGTAAGTAATAATTGAGTGCAATTGTCTCTAGGGTCAAGTAAAAACTCCATGAAAGGCCATAGCGAAAGCTCCTTATTCCAGCGCCACTGTGGAGCTGCAAGACCGTCCGTGAAATGACATAGAAATGCTCTAGTTGTATGGAGAAGAGGAGTGTTCTTCCAGAAGTGTGAGGCACCGAAACCAATTTTCTGAACGCCGCTGGGAAGAAACAAAGCTATCCATGACAGTGAAGGTACTCACGACAGAATTACTTTTTTCCGTTGTGGAACAGAGGATCCATGTAACTCTCTTATTCCAGGGGAGCACCTTGTGATACTGTGCGTATTAGGCAAGCTAAACCCATTGTTTAGACTTCGAACTTGGAAGCCATCGTCCGTGCAGGTGTCGCCAGGTAGCCATTTTGGCGTCCATTCCTACGTCACCACTGACCGCAAGTAACCATTCAAATCCCAGCTTCTTCAACGTTTGACGTAACTACCTCGCTGCAAAAGGAGTTGTAACACAGGTTATCCGACAGAAGAGAACGGTTTTATCACAAAGTTTTGTCCACACATAAAAACCGCAAGCAAAGCACACTGGTCGGACTCACTGGACAGTACTCTTTCGATGACTTTGCTCCATTTACGGACAATGTTTCGATTAATACTTTAAGCCTTACACTCGGAGTTGGTAGTGAGAAATACCTTACGCATCCCTGGTCACAATTTCACCCAAGTGGCCAATAATAACACTGGCCTTTTTACTTAGGTTGCTAAATTGCTAAAGCAACTGGGCCAACGTCATTATTGCGCGCTCACGATTTAAGTGAAAACAGCATACATTTGCCCTAACCTATCCAAGTGCACTCATGTTTTCATGCGCAAGTACCGTGTTAAACAATCTCTACAGCCTCCTTATTAGGGTCCTTTGTTATTTCTTATAGAGTATGATAAACACGTAACTGTCCTGCTGCACAATAGCACCGGCACTTTTAGCAATGACTACTTGAAACCTATTTATAACGAGGCTTTTGAATCCACACCGGCAGGTAACAACCAAACCTAAAAGAACAGAAGGCTACCGACGTCTCTGACAGTAACACCTTAAAATTATGCCTCCACCAAGGAAACTACCCATGGCACTCAATCCGGACGACGCTTGCATGGGCCTGACTGAGTTGTCTCCCACGGAGAGGAGCCACACAACGAAATCGTTAGTTCAATCCACTCGCAACATTTGCACTCACGTTCAGTAGAAGGAGAATGTTGTTAGGTCCGTTTGCCGCTCGAAAGGCTGCTTTATAGGACTGCACTGTATCCCGCATAGAGAAGCTAATCACACGTCCCGTGATATACAGCACGTGATTTGCCCGCGACGTCAGCACAGTAATTGATCTTTAAAAATGCACACTAGCAAACTAGCACCATTGACAATTGGGAATGTGCATCAGCTCGCGTTCACTGATATACCTGTCTCCGCAAGACGGAACACACAACCCAATTGGAACTCAAGAACAAGGGACGTGCACCATTCCGTTCATACGCTCATACCTCGAGTTGGCCATCGTCGTCATCGCAATGCAATCTGAATTTGACGTACAGCCATCATATAACCACGGGCCATATGTATCCCATTTATGTATCATTATTATCTGTACATCATTATCATTTATATTAATTTCTAGCTATCTGATTTTATAACCAGTTACGGGCTGTTGCACTAATATGGGCTTGGCTAGTGTGCTTTATGACGCAGCATGCATGTTACTGTAGCCTTAAACTGTTTCTCGTTCAATCATGGTAGATCGTGGTTCAGGTTCAACAAACGATCTCACTCTGAAAAGTTGATCTCGGGTACATGGGAGCCTCTCGATCCATCTTAGATAGTAAACCGGTACGAATCTTTGGGTCATGGTGTTTGTAGTCCACCAACAAATACCAGACACTGAAATTGGTCATGCTTCATTTTATTAAGCTTGCAGCGCTCAGGTTGACGGTTAACCGTATTCGCATGGGACAAAATCAGCAAACTCACTTTGCTAAGTTTCAAACTGGAGTATCTCACCTTAAAATAGAGGAAGGTTCGCCCAAAATTTCTTTTGCCAGTTTGATGAGTTCCTGGAATTTAAAATCCTTCAAATTTTTAGGAGGAATAAACTTCACAAACCTTTCGCGGCCTTTGATCCCAAGCTTTCGCAGAAGCAACCGTGATTTCCAATCATCATCCATGGCAGCTAGCTGTTCATAATATCTTTGAACTTCTTGCACCAAGGCATTTAAATCGTAGCTGAATTCTGTGACGTTTTCTGAAATTGCATCAACGGGTGACGGTTTTCTCTCAGTTGTAGCCGGTTGAACATAGACTGCGATTGTGTTTCGATAAGGCTCACCTGGGATTCCTCAACTAGCTTCTGCTCTGCTGCAGCATCTAATCGAAGGCTTCCCTTAAAGGTAGCGTGTTTCAGAGTTATGCACACTTTCATACCGTTGCCAAAGAAAGCTATTGTGGCCTTCTATGCATCGTACAATGTGCCAAACGTAAAGCCCAAATTTTCGGTACAAATCAGAAATACGACGACGTCAACAAGGAACACTCGCTTGCGAGAATCCAAAGAATTATATGTGAGAGGATATCATTAGTTTACCAAGTCCTCCTACACGATGACCTCGAAACTGTACTTATGGAAAACTGTCGTTGGTCAGCCAAGATCACGAACCGGAGCCAAGCGAGTCGTCTTCAAGCCAATTAGCAGGCAGCTGCCTCCAACAGATCTGGGACCGACCGGTTACCAATACGCGCCAACGCAAAATTTGGGTGATGCTTTCGGGATCGCTATGTGCGCCGTGAGCGGGTATGTGTGTCCAGGAGATATGCTTCCGTACACCCGTGGACGCGGTTCGGTGAAATGGGGAGTTTATACTTCTGGTAAAGTTACAACTTATAAAGTTATAACACGTTGTAAAAGCTATAACTTTATGTTATAATTTTACAAAATTTTGAATAGCTTATCTCTAGTTACAACGCTGCAAAAAGAAGTTAAAAAGCTACAAGTTATTTTATACAAGTTGTAGTTATAAAGCTTGCGTTGCAAAGTAGAACTATGCGATGTGACAGTGCCATTATGCACATCATAACCGTTGACCGCATATGTACCAAACTTGGATCGATAAAGAGAAGCTTAGCATGGTTGCTGCGCAGGAAGGATACACAAACCCATGCCACTTTCCATGGTTTTTCACAGTTCAACGAATCCAGGCCCAGCGAGCCCCTTGATATTGAACATTAAGAATGATTTTAGCTTTCATGTCCCACTTGAACTTGAACCCGTCTCCTCTTGCAGTGTCCGACGGGCAGGCTTACAGAAGCAACACAGCCATAACCTAGTCCTTATGGAGTTATGAAATTACAATGTTCCCGTTACCATTTGCTTCTTAGCTATATAACGTTTCCATTTATTCAAATGATAACGGTCAACTCTCTCAGCTTGTCCGACCGGCAGTCTGCACTGAAGCAACACAACAATCAAACTATTTGTACTTGGTTCGCGAGTACAGCAGTCTGATATTCCTTTGATCGCTTGTCGTTAGGCAGTCGCTCTAGACCCATGTCATTAGGGTCAACGTCCCGTGGCACTTATCACAGCATCTTTACCTCGACTCCCAATTCCTAGACTTCTTAACCTTGCGGGTCTATTAAGTGGTCAAACAAATAGCCGTTCTACGTTGATCCCTGAAACGCTCACATCAAGCGCCTATTTAACCTCCTTAGTACCGCCGCACAACATGAAAGTCGGTCTTGTTTACCAGTGAACAAACACTTCAAACAACATCCCAATGTTATTATTATGCTTTGTTGAGCTGGTGGGGTTAACTCTCTGAGCGGATGCACATCCAGTACACCACAGCCATTTTGCAGCGTTTTTCGGTAAAAACGCTGCTATTGCGGTCTTTCTAGGGAGGGCTGCAACAACGCTGCAAGGTCCAATCACGTAGGACGCCGGTTGCAGGAATTTTTCGTCACGGTCAAATACGCCATACACCAATCAAATGTGCACTCAAAGGCTTCATCCTATTGATCGAGGTCGGTGTATTAGGCGCCATACTAATGGTCTAACGCTTACGATTTAAACTCATGTATTACCAAGACCAAGTATTTCCTGGGTCATTAGCGAAAAAGGTGTTCGGAATGTGGTCCTTGCGCAAATACTCCAGGCATGAGCAAACAAACTGCAGCGACTTATGCAACTTATATACAAACTTATGCAGGCGTATAAAATCTTTTATGATTGCCAACAGAGGCACACGTAAACTGCGGCTACAATTCAACTGAAGTGGTTGCGTATTCAACTCAATTCGCTACCCTATAAACAGAATATCAATAGAAACAAAGCGGGAACTTCTACGCCTTAACGTCCAGTACGTTGGCATTTGCCGGCCGTCCCGTTGAGTACGACTTGCTATTGAGTGCTTACGCAGCCTGGACACATGTATCCGTGTAAGGCTAGATACCATGGGTATCTGATGTAATGCAGCTGTAAAATACAAAGGATAACAACGAAGGCCACCTTACGGCACCAGGTCAGCGCGTTCATTTGGTAAAGCGATTCGGCTGGAGAATAAAGGAAAGCTTAATGGACGTTAACAGAATTTGTGCAACAAACCATCTCGCCTACAATCCGTGTTCTGGAAGCGTACGTCCTACTTACGCTACGCAACAACGTTAATTCTTCATTCAAAGGATACATGTTAACCTCTGGATTATGCCTGATTTGGTGTGCTTTGTAGAAATCGAGAATGAATTTAGTGCTTTATATATTTACTTTTGTCTCCTAAGTACCAAAATACACTTGTTCCTAAGGGGATTGCTTGCAATGAACAAAGAAGAAAAGCGTAAATGCAGCGGTCAGGTCAGGACGACTTATAGATATAAAGGTAAGGAGAAATACACGGCTGCGCCAGGCAGGAGCAGCAATACAGCTAAAGTTGCCTGCTGGTAGAAAACTTTCCTTAGATGCTTTGGATTTAAAGAGTAGAACAGCGACCCTATGTCAGCTCCATCAATCTCCCATCATTATGTGGACTCTCCGATTCACTGAGAAACGGGGTTTCGCAGGCAACTTTGCAGTTGCATTGAAAACAGCAAGGACCAGGCATACTCATCAGATGGAAATCCAACAGTTGTTTAAAACTTTCCACTATGTGCGCTTCGATGACTTGCCGGGGTAAGCAGTTCCAGTCGTTTACCAAAAGAGTAGACAGCAAGTTTATAAATAAATAAATAATGAATATTTTATTCTCGACAAAGCGAGGCAGGCTTTATAGGCATGAGCAGCGTAGTGTAATATCGCACCTGAATGCATGCGTAGCAGGAACAATGGCGGCAGTAGTACAGATGTAGTCAGTAGTGTGGTCCCACATGGCCCAAAGATGGTGTGTACTGTATTCTCACAAAATGTGAGATGTAGAGACAAGCCTCAGATCATTTATGTGGAGTATGTTGATGTAGAAATAGTTCGATGAGGTTGGGTACACAGTGAAGCATGAGGAAAAAGCTGCGAAATTGCTTTCGGACTAGTGGCATGTCTCCGATCAGATATGTTGGCGTAGCCGTATGAGAGCCGATATATGCAACGAATTTGTGAAACGTGGTATCGTTTAACTTGCCAATGTATGCTTGTGGCAATAATTTTAATGATTGGTCAGTCACCTCCGTCACGTCACAGTATTCTTAAACAGACGTTTGTGGCTTTTTGTAGGGGAACGCTTGCCAGGTGACAACCCACCATGTCCTGTAACACTGCCGACTTGTGCTATGAGATTGACAAGGCTGCATCTGACCGATTGTCATCGCGAACATCCACAGTCATGTTTCGCTAATTTGTGTCCTATGTCTCTCCTCTTCATAGTCGACCGCAAGTGCTTGGAGCGCTGGAAGTCGAACGACTCAGGTGGCTTGTATTGTTTTGCTTCGTTTTCCGGGTAACTTTAGTATTTCAGGATTGCGGAGTTCGGATGATTTCATTGTTATGTGTTGATTTTGTGGCTAGGTGCGCGTCGCAGGTATGTTCGCAAAGGTGTACCTTGCAGATAGTGTTATTCTTTAGTATAAGCGAGGAAAGAAAAAGGGCAGTGCAAACAGTCTAAGAAATTGAGCAGCACTATGTTTATGTATAAATACAAATTTTTGGTGGCGTTATGGTGGATAAAAGCAATGGAATGACCGAATACCTTATACATCCGACCTGTTTTCTTTCGTGCAAGCACGAGAGCCGATAGTTGTTGAATGTAAGGGACAAAGGCTGCTTGATTCGACCTAGCCTGCGTAACCGTTGTACTGCGTGGAAACCGGAGTACCAGGCGTTGTTAACTGGTGAATGACTTAAGCGAAGCAGCAGAGCGTGGTAAGTGATGGAATATGCGACTACGATGTAGATTAAACGATAGGTCGACCGTGGTAGAACTTAGCTTTCGAACATGTATGAGAGCCAGTGGAGTTGCTACGCCGGGTTAGACACCCAGGAGAACAATAGCGTACCACTCAATAATCGAATGCTAGACAAATGGCTGAGTGCTGGTGTGTAAGGGCGTGTCAGAGAAGTTGCAACGAGAATAGAAGGGACCATATGCTACAGCTGTGGAAAGAATATGGTTGCAAAGCTAGCTCTGAAAGGGACCTGGAACAGCGGAAAAAGATAAACAGTGACGCCAAAAGATACTACGTGTTCCACTCCTACTTGGACTTCTACAGTACAGCATACAAGTCAAACAGACGGCAGAACAGAGCGATACTGTGCGTCAGGCGCATTGTAAACAGAAAACTGCCCGCTGTTTTATGATGCGGCACCGCCTAACAGGCATTAAACGTTAAAAATAGGAGCCAAAAGACAAAGAAATACCTACTACGGCTGTTGCGATCAAAAGGTTTAAAAAGCAGTTCTGCAAGGAATACTAACAGCAGAATAGCATGCGCAGCAGCGCCAAAGATAGATAGGTGTTCCGCTATAAGGTGGAAATCCACGGTGGAACGTAAAAGTCAAATAGATGGTTGGGGAGTGACTTGCTGGCTGCCCGATTAAGTAATAATCGGGTTAAACAGCTTCCAGCTATGCTCACGAGCCACACTATTAGCGTTCGGCTAAAAGAACCCTTGAAGCTTAGCTCTTAGCTCTCCTCTTAGAATGCGTCAAGTGAAACGCCGAGCTCTAAGGTGGCAAATATTATCCACGGAGAAAATGTACATCCGTTGACGACGAAGGGGATAAGAGAAAGTCCGCAACTTCGGGACATTTTTCTATCTTCGTTGTTGCACCTTCGCAATCTGATTGCGTTCCGTCTTCGTGAGAGGTTAGGCGGCAGCCAATCCTTACGCAAGATTCCGCCTCACGTAAGAGGTAAACAGAAACGTGAAGATATCTGGCACCAATGGGACGTAGGTTTCTCCTGTAGCGTGGAAAATCTTGGTGGCAGGGGCGACCCTATTCAAGATGTCTTAAGCTGACCGTAGGTCGGGAGACAAATGCATCTTAAGGGCTCCTTGACAAGCGCTTTTGTGCAAGAACCCATCAAGCTGATATACGCCGAAAGGTTCAGCAGCGCCCATAGGACAAAGCGAGTACTTTTTGCGATTCTAGGGTAACTGTCACTTGACTGACTAGGCTTTTAATAGACCAAGTAACAACTGTATCATAGTGGCATCATCGAGTCCGCAAACACCCATCCACAGCTTCAGCTAATCCGGATAGTTTAAAAATCTGTCTTTATCGTAGTAAATGAGTCGCTGATGAAGCTTAACAAGGTCAGGCTCAAGAAATGACCCACGTGGAACACCACTGGTCATAAGCACTGGAAAGGAACACACATCATTCGCCGTTCGTCCATCGTCAGGTTCCCAATCCATGATCAATCAGGGGTGGACCTCCGGCGAAGGGCTCGTGTGATTAGGACGACCGTCTCGAGCAGTGACATCATTTTGTTGTATGACAGGTTCCACTCTGAATCTAGGTCCAAGCCATCAGGATACTCTAATCGGTAGTGCTTGCAGCAGTCCTCAGGTGGTGAGGATCTGTACGCAGACGTTCCGATGGCGACCTCCTTGGTCTTGGACAGTGGTGCGTCGAGTCCACTGGTATGAGAGGGGACAATAGTCGCTTTTACCGATGGGCAAACTAATAGTCAGCTTTACGGGTTCTGACTGCAACGGGGAGAAAACGAGAATAAGAACATAAGGCTTTCGGCTGGTAAGCCTACGGAGACTTAGCATGACATGCTGAACTAAGTTGCAGTAAAGAAGGGCTTTGAGGAGAGCAGCAGAAAGGGAGGCTGGGGGAAGGTCACGATGCAGCCTGTCCCAATCAATATCAGGGGCATTACATTCCCCACAATTAGACAATCCTTGAATCTCCCGTACTTCCTAATTGATGCTGAGACGAACTCCAGACACCAAAGGGGGCCTGTAGGCTGCACCACTCAGAAAAGAGCTGCATCTAACATGCCTAGGAAACCAGAGGGCTTTAGCATCTTCATCCTTACCACCGTGTTTCATCCAAGTGGGTCTTATGGTTCACCCTTTGCTAGAGGTGCACGCCGCCACACAGTCTTATTCTATGTCGATGGTAAGCGTTGCCGAGTACAAACTGTCCGACGGTAACAAACTCTCCAAAAAGTTATCAAATCTGGGTTGTCCTCAGAGGCAAGAACTTGAAGCTCATGCAGTTTATTTCGTAGACTGTGCATATTGGCAAACTGTACGCGCAGTATATCTTTCCACACTAAGGTCCAGGCAGGATTAGTACTGGTCGCCAGCGAGACCGCTGTCTTCTGTACTACACGCAAATCCACAATATGAAGGTCACTTTTGCCACTCGCCCGCCGCGTTCAGGGTTTATAAACCGCTATCCTCATTCCTACCTGATCCTCTGGGGATGGCACACAGCACTTAGAACGATTCTCCTTTGAGGCGTACGGTGCGCCGGAAAATACTTCGACATTCATCTTCATTTTGAGACACATTCTTGAGGGTGCGAAACTTGGAGGGTTCCTCTGGCTTTCTACCGAGACGGAAGGCAGAGCGAATGGTTTTATCTTGCCTCCCTCATCGAACGGTAAAGAAACCATTGGTTGAAGAAACACGTGAGCATCCGAAATTCTCTCGACTGGAGACTTTTTGGTCGACCCAGGCACCGTTATGATGATGAAGCGGCGGTCCCGGGATGGTTGCTTGCTACTTACTGCAGTCTGCGAACTACGGGGAGCAGCATGAGTTATAAATAAACAAATAAGTAAATAGGTATATTTCTAGACAGGCTAGAGGCTGCACCCTTAAGGGTTTAGATCAATCTTTACATTAATCCTATGCTCTTGCATGGAAGTAGGCAAACTATGAGTATATGTTCCTTGTTGGCACTTACAAAAGCATTGGCTTTGTTTGGTGTACAGATGATGGGGTCGCAGGCGCCCACCTGTATATTCTTCTGGTTCCTTCAGGCAATATTAAACTCCTTGTTTTATTGTTGTGAAAACGGCGCAGAGCTGTAGTTGTGCCATTTTTCTTTGGAACATGGTCCAATTCACAACACGTTTACTTTAATTCAGTGGACATTTTTGGTCCGCTCAGTAGCGACAATTGTTAGTGCGCACGTTTAAGAAATGCCCGTGCAGAATTATAAGGGATGGGAAAATTTTAAAAATAATTTCTAAAAATGCAGCTGAAAATAAAAAGGCTTGGTTAAGAGACATACCAAGGCGGCGTGCTTTACTAGAACATACAATCTAACAAACAAATATAGCCAAACTTTTCTGGCGCTGATATTGTTTTCTGGCGCAAAATTTCAACCTGACCAAATCTCGGAAAAAAACCTTTGCTAAGGCTAGAATACTGCGTAAAGTAACACCAAAATAGACTGCTCAGGACAAGTTTTAACTGATGATTACATGGAAAGTAAAAAGAACGCAATACGTGCAGTAGTTCATGAGTTAGTTGCAATTGAGTGGTGGTCTACGAATAATGTCATTATTCTTTTTTGCTAAAAATGACTCTGCTTTGCAAGCTGATAGCAAAACGGAAAAGAAAATATAAAAAGTAGCAAAGCGGTATATGTTCTAAATAGGCAAAACTATCCAGAACTGCTCTTACTAGCCTGTACTACCCTGCAACAAATAGGGACTCCGTAAGTGGCCGAAAAGTACACTTTGCAGGCATACATGGCAAATGTACGTAAATATGCTATAATTTTGCGCGAAAACGCTAGAAATCCAGTAAGGTATATTGTGTCTGCATGGGAATGAAGGAGAGCCTAAAATTAATCCACGGTTAGAAGACCACAGCTTGCAATTTTCAGTGAATACCGAACCACGTAGACAACTAGGAATATAGAGCTTAGTATTTTTAAGCAGCTAAGTGGTTCTGATGTTCATATCAAGACCGCATGAGCCAGGTCTATTTAAGTAACAGAGGAGACCTTTCGGATCAGTTGACGCATTTTGGCCCGAAAAATACACCTTTTTAGCTGACCATCGCAAGGTTTAGCTCAGAGCCCATTTTCTATATTCATGTGGCTATGTCTCTAACATCAGTGATCTAGAGGAGCCTGTTACTAATAATAAAGAAATGAGTATGGAAAACTTTAGTAAACTTTGTCAACGTGCTTTGGGGCGTGAAAGCCATTTTGGTCTGCGTTGGTGGGACTTTCCCAACTCCACTTCTGGGGATGGAGTTCGCTCCAACATGAGGGGTTGTTGTGCCGCATGTGTTGATGCACACAATTGTGCAGCTCTTTGCTTAATTTGAGCCATTTCTCTCCTATTTTAACTTCCAAAGCAAGTGCCAGCGGTGTTCATCCAGGTGGTAATGTTAACTAGTACTATACTCTCACGCAGGCTAGTTCTTTTGTGGTTTTCCTGGCAAGAGCTGTTCTAGCACCCTAAGCAAAGAGTGCTAAGGTAAATCAGGAGTAGAATAGTAACGAAAACCTGCGGGAGCTGGTCGTTCACCTGCCATCACGCATAACGCACGGTAGGCTTTGCAGCCAGCTAAAAGATAAATAACACACGGGCGGCCAAGATAAGAAAAGTGGTGATGGAAAGTTTCTGACGCTCCAGCAAGCCAGTGTGACAGGGGCCTTTCTGTCGTTGGTTAGCATTCGTGCCAGTGAAATGGAACCTGGAAATGCGAGTGTTTTACTAGCAAAAGCAGTTAAAGAAGAGGATCTGGTTTACCTTACGCCTGTCTACTAGTGCTGCCAATAGTGAAAGGCATATGGATACCAGATAAAGCTAAGTATATGGGGCCAAGAGAGGATAAGTGGAGAGCAAAATGTCTGATTCTTGGGCCTAGAACATTTAGAGTGCTCTCTTTGTCAACAATATGAAAGATATATATATTATTTGCTGTTTACATACTGCTAGTGGTTGTAAACGGCGGAGTAGAGTAACTAGTGCTCAGGCTTAATGGAAACCATTGTGAAAGCCATTGTGAAAGGAGTTTGTCAAGGTTTGCTAAGACAACGCATTAAGCCTATGCTTTTGCTTTCCTCCCGTTGAAGTAATGGACTTAGTTTCATGTACTACTGATATCAGGTTACTAGAGGCAGTTGTATGGTTTCCTTTCACCACTGCTGCACACCTTCTAGTCATGGGTTCATCGCAGTGAACAGGAGGCAGTGGCTCCAGAGGCGCTGGAGATGAAGTTTGGCTACTAGTACCCATAGAGGTGCCTGGGTTAGAAGGGTTTGAGGGCTCATGGCGTGAAGACAGCACCGAAACAGTAGATACATGTACACCACCGTGGGGCGAAGCGGAATCATGACTGCGTGTAAGCAACCCAACAAGCCGTCACTGGTCGTTTGCCACGCTACGGCAGTGTTCGCAGTATAATAATACAGCTGCATATGTAAGCAGCTGATGCAGCGCATACAGATCTGGGCAACTGTCACCGAAAGTAACGTGTATCCACACCTCACAACGAGCGTACTGGACAGCCATTGAGCGAGACTTGACACCCTTAGCGCAGATCGAGTCTTTAGACACCATGGCGATTCGAGCATACAAGTAGTGTAAACGCTGAAGAGTTCTTCAGTAACCACCGCAACACGTCCAGTACCTACAAAGAAACGATACCAGATGGAACAGAAAGCACGGAAGGTCGCTCTCTGCACACACACACAGAACAGAGAACGATAGTCGTTTCATTTCAGATGTTTATACAAACACTGCTTTCCATGATATTTCAGCTAAAATCTCGATTAGTAATGCAGATAGCGGCGGATTAATAGGAAACAGCGCAAGTGGCTAAGCGTTTGATAAAAATCATCAACTTACATGTGTACCAAGTTTTATTACGCAGATATATAATCGTTTATTTTACAACTATGCTACGCGGGGTCCTTATGCTGTTTTAATTTAGCACAGTAGACTTATACTACCGTCGTGTTGCCGCCTCTTCATATGCAGGAAGGGCTACTTGTCGTATTGGCGGAAAAGAGTTCCGTGGCCCGTACCTGCGGTAACCTCGAAGGACGATGGAGTTGCATCTAAGTTGCTCCTTATTGCGGATTGTAAGAAAAAATAAAAGTGGATTTATATTATAAAGCGGGATACTCCGAGTAAGCAGCAACAATAACTAAAAGTATGGACTACTAGGGTAAGGGGAGTATATGCCTGCTTTGTTTTAGTGAAAAAAGTGTAACACTCTCGTTTTGTGCTAGTGCAGCACCTAATGGTTTTATAATTGGATGCCAACATGGAAGATCCATAAAAAAATATGCTGAAATGAACTTACATTGTAGGCGAATCGTAGTAATTATTTCCCCTCCGGCTTTTGCATATCATCTGGCTGTCGCATGTAAGTGACAAACAAGCGTATGTTATGCTCCCATAACAGTTCACGGTTGTTACTATAACAGAAGTCGCAATGAAATGACCAACAAGGACAATTGAAGAAGGATGTAGAATATACTTGCGATTGTGTGATCATAGAAATTAAGCAGCGGTCTGACAAGCAATTGATTAAACCCTAAATCTGTGCGGCAAAAAGACCAAAAGCTGTATTTTGTTATATAAGCAACGAAATACATACAAGTAAATAGTTGCTTAAATTAGCCTCGGAAAGGTAAAATATATAGGTGCAAGGCAAGTGAAATATAGGTTGGTCCATTGGCGCAGAGTATCCGGAACTTAGAGGTGGCAAATACATGTTCGAGTAATGGTGCCCCGGCCTGTCGCTGTCCGGATTTTCTTTTAACCTCGCTTATTGTATAACGAATACAAATAGCCAGATATATAATGCATATACGCAGGGATAAAATGACTGATGTAAAAATGCGTCCAGTGTAATCTTTACAAGTTGCCCAACTCTGTATATATATCTGTATATAATCATATTGTGCTATTAACAAATATATATATATACATGTACACAAGGACAAAATTAAGCATACTGTATATATATGGCTGGCGGCATCCGGTTTCGGATTTGCCTGTCACTGTGGCAAGCCACAGGACGCCCGCGCCTACAGGGGGACAATGGGTGGCCTGCGCTGCACCACCAACAGCTCCAACCACATCCCCCATATCCAGTGTAAACCAGAAGGAATAAGACCGGGACGCATGCGGATGGGAGCCATGTTTCATCAACGGAGCCGGCCCACACTCCACAGGCAAACACAACCACGCTGTATTTGGGGAATCAAGCGCACACAAGACGTTGGCTGGACCGTAGTCCGATCCACACTAAGTGCATGGCACCACTCCTCGAGCCTAGCAAGGCCACAAGGACCGTGCATCCCGTCCCCTCCAGCAACGACCAACTGTCTCCTGGAGCCAGTATGGACGAGGTAGTGGGTAATAGACAGGTAGGCACCTTGTCAACATGCACATCAAGCGCCGTCACACAGGGGATATCAAACAACAGTCAATCATTTGAGAGAGAGGGAGACAAAGAAAATAACTCGAGTAATGCATAAGGAAACGGTGACGTAAACCTTAAGCTAATGAGCATATGAAATAAGTTGTTTACAAACGAATCCTAGATAAGTTCACCAGGTCAGAAAGTATATTTTACGGAAATGCCACAAACACAAAAATGTTATGGAAATCGAATACAATTGGCTTAAGCGAGGTGTGCAAGTTAATGGAATAGAGTACAGGTAGACATTTATATGAGAAAGAAAAGCATTAAGGCAAAATTGAAAACCCACCACCTAAAATAAAGAGACTTAGCATGCAAGCAACCGGTTAGTGAATCGAATGCAGTGTACCTACAAACGCTGCGCCGGTTCTGCCTACGTTCTCTGCAGGACCCGTTGTCGCTTCGGTAGTAGTCCCAAGTGGCCTCGCTCATGGCTCACTAAGCCTGCCTGACTAAGGCACTCACGACTGCATGTTATACAGCACTATGCGCTTGATGTCGATGGAGAAAAATCCATCGGTGCTTGCCGCTTCTGCACTTGCCGCTTCTTCTCTGCATGCTTGAGGGCTTTCTCCTGCACCTTGGCAATTGACTTCGTGATCAGTTCGCGCCATACACGCCGATCAACCGCCTTCGATTCCCACGGTCTGCAATCAAGATTAGAACGTATTAAGCTCATGTTGATCATGTCCTGGCATCGTAAGTTTGGTTTCCCCACGTGCCGCTTCCTAATACTCAGCTGACCATATAACAGTTGCCTCGGTAGCCGCGTCGAATACGTAGGGCTCACATGACCGATCCACCTCAGGTGTCTCAATAAAAGTATGCAGTCCACTGCATACATCCACTTCGGCGCAACACTTCCGTGTCTGCAACTCAGTCGCCCTAACCGATGCGCAAAATCCGTCGCAGACACTGCTGATGGAACCGCTCGATATATCGCACATTCCGACGGAACATCGTCCACGTTCCCCTGCCGTATAGAAGAACGGACAGTACCATGGATTTGTACACCATCAGCTTCGTGCCAATGCTAAGCTGATGGTTTTTCCACACTCGGTACTCAAGCTTCCCGAATGCCGCCGCTGCCTTCGACGCGTATGCGCAACTCAAAGTGTAGCTGCTGATCAGTCGATATCACGCTCCCAATTTAGCAGAAGCGGGAGGTGGTTTCTAATACTTCAGCAACAACGCTGATTCGTGGCAATATTGAAGATTACACCTCCGGTGAAGGCTGAAAGAGACCGACAGTTTTGCTTGTGTTGACGGTGCGCCCGAATTTGGCCGCTGTCGAAGCCAGAGCACTAGGCATGTGCTGTAACTCATCCTCTCTGTGTGAAAACAACGCATAGTCATCAGCAAGCAGCAACATACGGATAGTTGTTTCACAGACTGGTGTTCTCGCACCGAAACGACGGATTTTCGGCAACTCACCAGCAATACGGTGCTCCACACGAACACCGTGAGCACAAGCGGCATCAAAAGCACAGGACAACATTGCATAGAGATATATATTAAACAGGGCAAGAGCTAAGACAGCCTTGCTTCACATCAGAGACAACTGCAAAGTCCTCCGAGGTCTCTCCACTCAGCTGCACCCTCACTCGCATACCACTGTGCAGACATTCAATTAAACTTAAAAACTTACGCGGACAACCAAACTTACCCAACATCAGCCACAATGCTTCGCGGTTCACCGTATCAAATGCCTTAGTAAAATCAACAAAAAACGAGTACAATGGCTGGTGTCGTTCTCTGCACTTCTCTTGCAACTGACGAGCCGCAAACACCATATCTATAGTGCTGCGACCCGAAAGGAATCCGCATTGCTCTTCCGCCAAGTTAGGTTCCACAACCTGACTGACGAAGCTGTTGAGCAGGATTCGGGCAATCACCTTACCCACCCAACTCAGCAAGTTGATGCCACGATAACTCGTGCAACATTGCTTGATACCTTTGCCCTTGTACAGTGGTAGCACAAGGGCATCCTTCAGCTCAGGAGGCACCTCCTCCTCAATCCACAAGCGTTGCACCAAGTGGTGCAGCGCAGTCAACAACGCGGTTCCGCCGTGTTTCAATACTTCAGGCTGGATCCCGTCGCCCTCTGCACATGTGCCGTTTCGCAGCTGAGCAAGTGCTCTCTGCGTCTCATCCAGTTTCGGCGTATCCGCCAGATCTGCCTTCACATCGTGCTGCTACAGGCCGTTCAATGTAGGCCAGTCGATCTCTGAACGGTTGTTCAAGAGACAGTCAAAGTGTTTCCGCCAGATCTACATTACGTCTGCAGTCTGTGTGCAGGTAGCGCCTAAACTACCATCGATCAGTGTCCTCAGCGGCTCCAATCTCGGTCCATACACCGCCTTCAAGGAGTCAAAGAATTCCCTGTATTGGCGGCGTTCGGCGTAGCATTCCATCTGCTTCGATTTCTCCGTCCACCATGCATTTTTAATGCGACGGAGCTCGCGGGTCAGTCGCCGTCGAAGTTTGCGAAACTGACTACTCTTTCCCAAGTCACTGGGGTCTGCAACATGTGCAGCAAATGCTGCATTCTTCTCCGACACCAATGCGCCAATCGTCGCATTGTTGTCATCAAACCAATCAGGTCGTTTACAGTTTGCGCGTCTGATGGTATCCTTGGCAGCAGCTGTCACCTGGTCGCGAATGTGGTGCCACAGGTCGCCCACTGTGGCTATGCAGTCCACATCACCACACAGGCGTGCAGCCATCGCCTTCTCCAGCTCAGTACGTTTCGCCACAGTACCGAGGGAGAGAATGTTAAATTTACGCCGATTCACGGTGGGAGTGCAATACATAGATTTACGAAAATATATGTACAGTTTGGTCCGCACCAACTTGTGATCAGTGCAACACTCAGCTCCACGCAGTACACGTGTCATGCGCACTTCAAGCATATCACGCTGACGTACGATGACATAGTCGAGCAGGTGAACGTGACCAATCCGTGGGTGCATCCAGGCTGCTATATCACTCGCACTCAGTGCAACCCGAGTGTTTGTGATCGTCAGGCCGTGAGTGGCACACAGTGAGAGCAGCCTGTCACCGTTCGCATTCGCTGAACCAATGCCATGCGTACCGATAACATCTGTCCACGCTGATGCATCACGCCCAACGCGCGCGTTGAAATCACCCAGCAGAAATAGTCGGTCGCTCCTCGGCACAGACCGTATCACGGAGGATAGCTCAGCGTACAACTGATCACGCGTGTCATTAGGATAACACCTGGTCGGACCGTACGTGCTTATAAAAGTAGCAAGCTTGCCTCTTCCGAGTCGAAGGCGAACAGTCATCAGTCGCGCGCTGATGCCCGTTGGTTCCCCTACCAGCTGGCCATGGAGGCGATGGGATATTGCAAATCCGACCCCTTGTTCACGTGGTACTGAGGCGGCGTTGCCCACCCCGTAGCATGTGTAGCCAGCACCTGCTTCATGCAACTTACCTTGCTCAGCGAGCCGAGTTTCACTGAGCGCCGCAATATCGATGTGGTAGCGCGCCAGCTCCATCGCGACCAGTGCAGTGCGTCGCCCCGGGCGCTCGCCGGAGCTCTGGTCCAGTAGTGTGCGCACGTTCCAGCATCCGATACTGAGTGCTTTACGCGCAGGCATACGATTGCATTGGTGGGCAATCGCACGCGAGGTGGCGGTGGTGCTTCGGAGGTTTTATGGGGGACTCCACCCGGAGCCTTTGGCTCAATAGCCTGACCCACAAGGCAGTGGGTGGTTTTGAGGTTTGCTTGAGGGACTCCGGCCGGAGCCTTTGGCTCAATAGCTTGACCCACAAGACAGTGGGGAGCAGATCCAGCTCGGGAATGTGATTGCAGAGACAGATTGGGATCTACTTGATGGCCGTCACACGCAGCCTTTGAGGTACTGGAACAATTATTATATGTTTTGCGACCGTAGGATACGCACCTGCGACCACGGCCAGACGCAGTTGGGTTTTGGCGGGTTTGCACTAATTTGACCAGAGTCTGCCTGGCTTGAGGCGGACAGTAGCAAACCATTGAACACCCGGGGGTGTCCTCCCACCGTCAGAGACAATGCGTGGCAATCGTGCTCTACGCTAATCGAGCTGTGAGCTTAGAACCCGTAAACCTGTTGTCTCCCATGGCCAGGTTTTACGGGAAGAGGGCCAACGACCACTTCCTAACCTCCGAAGAGGATGGACTAGGATACTGCCAGGGCGCCCAATCCTGACAGGAGAACGACTCGGGTCCTCAGACAAAGCATTCGATTAAATGAACACCCGAAGGGCAGCGGGTCTAGCACATGGTCATTTAGCTGACTCACGCGGATTGGTGTCCTGGATCTTAGCAGGGGTCGCCACGAGGAGGCGCCCAGGACATGAGACTATGACGCAACAGTAGCAGCAGTGGGTAGACCATCTGTCAGTATCTAACCACCACCAGCCTCAGCGCACCATAGGTTCTCCCGCCACTGTATATATATACGTATATACATAGATATATATACACATTTCTACCTAGTGCTGTTATCTAAATGGAAAACTCGTCACGACAATGCACGTACATTTTACAGCTTGATAAATTATTAAATGTATATCCATCTTGGAAAACTTATGCTATAAGAAGAAATATAATTACACATCTCTCAATTCATGCGCATATATTCTTAAATATAGCAAGACAATTATATGCTTTTTAGGTTAGCTCTGATGTGCGGCATTACGCATAGTAACGCGCCTGCACATAACTACTGCCCCATTCACACGGCAACTGCAGTTCCCGTTACTCAACGCCAATAGACCAACCTATACTTTGCTCGCAGTTGCAATATTCATTTGAGCTTTTACAAAGCTCATTTAGCAGGTACCTAAATTTGTTTAGGGTGGTTAGGGACCTGGAGGGTTCCCCAAACGCGTAAAATAT
Organism: Dicrocoelium dendriticum; assembly: GCA_944474145.2. Classification (NCBI taxonomy): domain Eukaryota; kingdom Metazoa; phylum Platyhelminthes; class Trematoda; order Plagiorchiida; family Dicrocoeliidae; genus Dicrocoelium; species Dicrocoelium dendriticum. Next base: position 65,010,031 of record OX104064.1, read on the forward strand.
TCTAAAATATACCAACATTATGGCTTTCTTATTAGTTAGGAAATTAGACGCTTTGTCCGTTGGAACGTTGTTCCCGTTTGTTTGAAACATGAACACGATATCCGTCTTTGGCGCGCGCGACCCCATTACAAGCAACGCTCCGCCCAAGCACTTGACGCCCATCTACATCCTCCCTAGCTAGCTATCTCATGGTGCTCTATGTTTAGCCGTAGCTAGCTCGTCTGGCGTTCAATAAACCTTTACCCTAGCTTAACTTTTGTGTGTCCTACCCATTGCCTTTGGTTGGCCGTCTAGTCTCGTACTGGATATATGGCGCCCGATCATCGCACTATAATTGGTGACCCCTAAAGAAATTTTTGTACGTTTTTTACTAATAATTTTTAAGATCCGGTAACTGATTCTGTCTACCCTTCTAATTTTACGTTTTACTATTTGGGTTCACTTTCCCCGGGTTGTGTATATTTTCCACCATGAAGGTCATTCATCCGGGTTCGGACAATCAGGTCAGTGGATTCCGTTTGCTTAGCCCGCCTTTTGGTGAGAGTAATTCTAAGGCTTGGTTTACTCAGTTAGAAGTAATTTGTTTGTCATACGGCGTTAGATCTGACAGTGTCAACCGTTACTGCATTGCCGAAGCACTTCCTCCGCGAATCGTGCATGACCTCGACGACATCATGGAGCTTCCCGAACATCAGTAGAACTACGACGAGCCCAAGGCCACGTTTTAGGCATAACAGACCTAGCAGATATATCAGACCACGCTTGCGCTATGCGGCTCAACAAAACCGAGCCAGGCGATAAAACCTCATCTTCAGTACTAGGTGCAAATTAGCCAAGCCTCTCAATTGGCGACCTACACTTTTTGACTGACCGCGCAACGTTTAAAACTGTGCGTTTCCCTCGTGTTGTTGTTTATTTGGACAGCTTGCCACTATTCAGTAGAATAGGTAGGCTAACTGGCTTGCCATACTATCTCGTCCCTATGTTGAATGAACTTGGACAACAGCGTTTGAACGTACATTGAGAATAGAAGCTGACTTGTCCCTCTTCCATCAGATCTTAGCATGACACTGCTTGCAGGGCGGTCTGTGCTGAGGCCTGTTAAAATCTTATACATACACCTAATTGTGTTTCACACTGCGGCGTGTCACCGACTCCGTTAGCACGATTCCAGTTTATTTCCAGATTTTCCGTAAAAGGCACTATACAAGGTTCTGAGAGAACCTGGAACCTTTCCTACCCGTTGAATCGTGTAAAACACGTAGTTGTCCAGTTAGCAGCAGAACAATCAAAACGCAGCTTTCAATAACTAATGAAAACACCTCAAGTTTATCCAGCATGAATGCCTACCACCCACGCAAACCTTAGCTAACGGAAAGTTTACGTCCCACTCAAGCCGCACGGGAAAGATAGCTATATAGTGTATTTTACCCACATCTGGGCCGGCTCTCTGACGTATATTTGGACAGAACGTCATAAACAAAAGGGCTATGGGCATATGGTACACATGACTCCACAAAGCCTGGCAAACAGTGCGTCCAAGGGGCAACGTTCACATGCATGGCTCTCGTGGATCCACATTTTCGATGTTAACCTCCACTTTTCCTCCCTGAACAATAAGTACATGACAAAGGCCATAGTTACTAACGAACCTTCGCTATAGCGACAATAGGCTGATGAACCATGTATTTTGGCTTCTTTTATCGTGCCGAGGACTGTCACAACTTGCTGCACGAACTGCTCTCTGTGTCGGATGCACCTTCCGACATCCGGCTCAGCACCACCCTTAATAACGCGACTTAAAAGCTTGTTACAAACTAACCATGAATGACGGTGTTGATGGTTGCCTTCTTGCGAGCCTGTGTCTTCCTAACCCCTGAGTAACGCATCGCATCGGCAAGCGACTGACTGATGGTTCGCTTTATCCTGTATCGCGCCAGGTTGCGGGTTGAAGCTTCTTTGACGTTGAGTAGGTACCCAGTCTATTATGTCATTAAGGCTTGCTAAACGTTTTCCCAATTTATACACGTTCCCTTCATTAGACAACGAGGCATCAACTGGTTTTAGACCTTCAACTGAAGCTACTGGCAACTGTAGGCTGCTTTGAGAAGCAGTAGCGAGCCTTTGCAAATTCTCCAACAAGTCTGTTACTGAGCGGCGCACAGCGCGCATTTTAGTGAGAAGCAGGCATGATTCTGCTGAGAATGCATATGCAGAGTAAAACGTAAAGATTTTACCTTGATGATGGTCCATGCGCGTTTTGAAGACAGATACGACTTATGTGCGCGCACCATTTCGGGCAGCTGTTACTGCGAAGAGAAAAATAATTACGAATTAAGCCAACCGCTTACGTTTTGTTGTACATGGCATCTGAACCGTTCCAAAAATCAAACTACTGTCTAGTCACGGGCTAAATGAAGCATATTTAGTATGCCCAGGGCGCAAGATCTTTTCAGACCCCGACGGTTGTTTAGCTTTTGAGCTAGTGAGAACCGGTATAAAACTAGGGGAAAATTTAGTTTATTCAATGCGTGCATACATTGGCTGCTTTGCTGGAAAATACACTAAAATAGTCTCATTCGCAGGGGAAGCAACCTGGTTTGTACTCCCGCCCAAATTCTGAGCATGCTTGTAGTAGACTCAGCGAGCAGCCCGTATAAAATGTTTATACTTAAGCGAACAACCACGGCAACTGGTATCAGAGAATTTTACGGGCTCAGAGAAGTCTAGAGCTTACAGGCAGTGTAGCTTTCCCAGCTTTTTGCAGTCGGAAACTGAGCGTAATCCTTGTAAGCGCGTAACCGGGAACTGTTAATCAAACTGATTGCGCATAATGCGTCCAGTATGCGAACGACGCGATAAATGACAGTAGACATAATGGCTTAAATGGGAAACAATAGGTGTCTACTTAATTGTTGTATGCAATATTAAAATGATGACCTGGCTATTATGGTACGAAAAGCATGGCTTTTGGAGGAATGTGGCATATTGCATATGTATACAACACTGCTGACAGATCAGTGGCACTAAAAAATGCACGTCTAAAGGTGGGGTACTGTGGTAGAACAACTTTATCGGTGTTAAATCTTTGGACCTCCAAAATCATCTTCCCAAAAGTATTCCGATAAGTTCGTGACAAGACTCACCGTAGTTCAGCGCTAATTACCAAGTTTAGGTATGTAACTTTTAATAGCGCGTGGCATGCACTGCGCAAACGTCGGGCCAATTGATACACGGTGCATCGCGACGGCGTCATTGAGGTCGTCGTATACTTTTGACCTGCTCGCATAACAACTATGGACTTGAAGGAAACTGTGGTAAAAGGAAAAGGTAAGCAACGACTATCAATGCTACGATATGCTTTCTACTGTATCCTTAATAAAACGCGACTACCTACAACAGCCAGACAGCTAACAACAACGCGGAATGCGTTTAACTCTCACGTGCAAGTTGAAGCGGAAATGCAAACCTGCAGTCTAAGCCTATGATAACATGCACGTCATTAGAAATTTTACAGCTGCATAACAGTATCACTAATTTAGGCAACTCAATCTGCAAATAAAACCGGGATAACAATGCGCAGAAGAATAGCAACACTCGCAAGAGAAACTTAGTGTAGAACCACATGCTAGTGTACATGGCTGCAGAGTGGAATGATGTCTATTGGTCCATCTGTCATTGGTCTATGAGACAACCGTTTTAATTTAGGTAAACAAACTTTGGTATTAAAAATTAACCTGCTGGGTAGTATAGATGCAATGAGTAGCTTCTCGTAAATTTATTCAATTGTTTGCTCTAAGTATAACTTTCTTGCCCATAATTAACGATGAGCCTGTAGCGCGTCTGTGGCGCTATAGCAAGTCAACAGTTAAGTTGTCGTCTGGCGTAGCCTTCCCTCCCATCTAATCCTTGTTTTCCCAGTTCGTTTACAGTTGTTGCACTAGCTAACCGTCATACTATTTAACGCATCCAACCAGTCGCATCGCGCTCGGTCCTCTATCGGCGACTGTGACATTACCACCCAGTTAGCCACAAGATGTGACACAAGCTCGCCGTTCATCCAGCTCTGACACTTACTAGGTGGTGTTACAGCCGCCTACGTGGTTTCTTCTTTGTCTTTAGCCCGCTCTGTCTAATACCATCCACGGAATCCCTCGGATCCCGCAACCAGATGCATATTACAGGGGCTATTGGTCAACCGTGTTTCCTTGCCGAGTTCCAGGTTCGTTCATTATTTTTACGATTCCAGCTACATTTGGGCTTACAGTGGAGGCACAAGATTTAGATGTCATATTAACGGGTGGCTAAAATCCCTCGGCGCAGTGCAGACATGAAGCTCATAAAGCGCGGCAAGTTATGTCCTTTTGGGAAAGTAGTGAGTTGTATCAGGCCAGAGGTCTTTCTTCCCTGGTTCAACACGGTGGTCAGACGACAACTGGAATACTATGTTTAGGCCTGGTCAGCGCAACCGCAAAGATATTACTTGTATTGTGAATGTGCAAAGACTAGTCACATGAATGATAAAAGGTCAGCGTGAGTTATCGTATGCGACCGTCGAGTGCGCCACCGGCGGGATTTTAATGCATGTTGTTGTCCAGCTGTGTTCTCTAAATATATGCGTATTTAGGTTAGCTATTTTTATGGAACGTTAATAGTCTTCCCAAAGATACTCCAAAAAGCATGAGAATGTGTTGCTAAATGGTTATGTCCTGAATCAAAAACTGCAAAATGTGGTAGATAACGATTAATAGGTAGTTAAATATTAAGCTGTATGTGTAATTATCCATATAAAGCTTGGTCCTAGATCTCCGTATAATGAAAAATTTGAAAGCCAATTTACTTAATGTTCTTAAATGTACTTGTAGCTGCAATCCAAGTGCCTTATATGCGATAATGATCTGCAAAGCAGGGTAATCGAAATCAGAGCAGTTGTATTAGGTTATGGGGAACGAAGTTTATGATGCATAACTTGTAACACACAAATATAGGCCGTGAGACATGTAAACCTATGTTCCCGCTAAACCTAGCACGAGGTGCAAGTGTGATTTTGTAATGCGCATTAGCCTCACTAGGAAAATGCAATCGTAGAACAATTTTAAGTTTTAACTTTTGCATGTTAGATTTGCGCATGAACCATCGCAAGCTTCTCTGGATCGTACCAACTCTAGGCTATGTATCGTCGAAGCGAATACAAAAGCCGGTGCACACATGGTTTTGAACCCACCACGTCGGGCTTGCACTTTGGCACGCTAGCAATACTCTATGCTAATTCTTACCACGTCCCTTATAATTTATCCAAAACCTTGCCCATAGTTCGGCTATAACAGCGTTCATTACAGCCTGGCTGCTGTACCAGCGTAACTCTGGCAGAATCCCATTGATCGCTGGTCGCGCATTCTACAGGAAGAACCGCTTAACGATACGCGGGCAATCGAACTACTGGTGATGCCTCGAGGTACAACTGAACTTGTGAGCCAGGAATATATGGTGCAACAGTGCAAGCAAAAGGTGGAATGTTAGCTTTGAGCAGGGCTAGATATCCAAAAAGCAACGTTCGTCATATAAGTGCGTAAAGGTATCAGCTTGTAATTCTCCCACTCCAATACAAACCTACTGCCAAGGAGTGCTTTACTTTGCGTTTAAAAATGATAGAAGGATGCTTGTACTGGGAGGAATGCATATGGCATTTCATTGGTGCACCGAAACATGAACGTATTCATGGCAAATGCGTGGGTGAGTGAGAAGGTGTGGGCCTAACGTTATGCGCACGTGTCATTATCAGTGCTAATTACAGTGAGTAAAGAAGTAGCTTGCGATATATTTGCGGTGTTCTCTCGGTCGTTCCTCTCTTTCCCTTTCCTCCGAGGTCAAGAACTACTTGGGGCTCCGGTACTGGACTGAAGCAGGACGTTTTTGTCTGAACCGGGAGGTAATAACCAACAAGGATCTACCTTTACCATGACTGTACAGCAACGGGATTAAGCTGCAATCACCATCATGACCGATTTTAAGTGTGGATGTTTGGACGTTCCCGAAAAGTATACATGTCCTGAAAAATTCAGACACCAGCAACTGACATTTTTATTTACCTGAACGCTCAACGTATCCCTGCAAATAGGCTTCTGTTACCGGACATCAGCATGTAATTTTCATTATTATCGGTAATAAGCATTGTGTAGTGTAACAGGGGAACACATCATGACTCCCGCGGGAAGTTGCCGAGTGCCATATTTTCTGACTGTACTTTACTGTGGCAATGTCTAGTTTCTTTTAATGGGTCACATTTATTTCACGTTTTGTGAAGATGCTTAAGCAGCAGATTATTTAATAGAATTACTTACGGTGCTTTGCTAATTCCTATGGGTTAACTGCACAGTCTACACCAACCTTGCAATTCCTTCCGGTCGCTTGGTTAGGTGAACTGTTGGATACTAACAAGCAGCTTCGCAGTAGCGCCTCGGTCATGGGGAGAAAAGCCTGCCCGGAGCCTGAGCAAAAGCGTTGCATTGTCTGGTTCCTAAGAAGGAATACTTTGTGGAGATTAGCCGAAACCTTCGTATCGCGACATTCATAGGATGAAACGCCTGTACGTTGACCACTCGAAGGCTTGGTAGTGCCTCCTTCATACGAAGAAAGGCCTTCGTTTGGACCACGCAATGCCTCTGTAGTACGTCGTGATTAGGAAGAAGAGCCTTCAGCTGCACTAGGAACATCCTTCGTATCTACAACGAAAAGCCCCATTATTGCTTCGTCAAGAGCAGGAATAGCCTTCGTATTCACCAGGAAAATCCTTCGTATTTACTAAGAAAAGCCTTGGTAATGCTTCGGCAATACGAAGTACCGCCCTCGTATTGAGTGAGCAAATCCTGTGGTGGAAAGGCCAAACCAAAAGGGCTTAACGACATAAAAAGAACACTGTCTATAAATAAGAGTGCTCGACCTGACGTTAGGTAAAGCACGATCCACGCTAACCCGTCAGTTAGTCGCACAATCCGGTCGGACGAGGAATCAGGCAGCACAATCATTCGACGCGGTAGATCTTATGATCGATGAAAGAGGCCGACAGACCGACGACAAGCAACTGCACCACACGCGTAGCCAAAACCAGAAGGCGAATCAAAACCTGAAAAGTCTTTTATCGGTTGTTGGTTAGTTAAAACAAAACTGTACCACACTACTGGCAATGAGAATAGTAAAGCGCAATTGGAAAGAGATATATACAATTGCTACTGAAATCCCGTAGAGCGTGAGTCATTGAGACGAAAACTCGATACTTATGTGTCATTTACCGTGGTCTGGAAGGAAGAAGAACTGTACTTCCGAAGCGTGTTCGGTTAGGCGATCCCGAGTTTGTGTCATGGGATGCTTGGAGTGCAGAAGAGGGAAAAGAGGTGTCACACATTGAATGAGTAGGGGGCGTACTTGGGAAGGTGGGCTAGTCGGTGACAGCGGTGTCAGTGGCTTTCGGTGGTCGTCGCGTCCCGATGCAAGCAGGACTTAAGCGGTCACTAATCAGCTGGACGGTGGCTCGGATGCTCGGGAGTAAGATTCCATGCAGGTGGTCAAAGCCGATTCGGTGGTACAGCTGATGGACAAACGCCGGGGCTTGACAGTAGAACTATCACAGTAAAGTTTTGAGTCCATGTTAAAGATTGGCAACTGTGATGTTTTGCTCGATGGATTTGAGCTCAGTCTCACAAACGCAGGACCCACTTTCTGATGAGCTTCCACGTATTCTAAGCTGATCGTCTGTCGTGAAACTTCTTGAAGGCAAATGGGCGAAATGGCACAAGCGACGACGGCATTGGCAGCATCACCATGGTAAATGTCGGTCAACAACTGTGGGATATAATCCAAATGACAAATTTTCCTGGTGAACAAACGGTCGGATGAACCACCGAACGCAAAAGCACGTGGTTTATGATCTGTACGAATGGTAAATGTGCGACCTCCAAGCAGGTGTCGAAAATGTTTGATAGCGAGGTACATAGCTAAAAGTTCTCGACCAAATGTGCTGTATCGCGTCCGTGGTGGCTAAAGTTTGGGAGCGAAACTTGACAGCGGATCGGGTTGACCGTTGAATACTTGTTGGAGAACAGCACCAAGGGCGGTCTGAGATGCATCAGTCTTGAGGACGAGAGCGGTATCAACATCAGTCCTCAAATGACTAAGCTCGGTAACGTTGGACAACGCGTGTTTGATCCTGTCGAATGCATCCATAGCTTCTTGATTGGGCTCGCAGTTTCGTGACCTACCTTTAAGTAATTCGGTCAGTGGCTGGAGTAGCCCAGAGCAATCTGGTATGAATCGGCTGTAGTAATTCACCATGCCGAGAAAACGACGGTCATTTGAAGGATGGCAGCATGGGGTAATCTGCAATCGCTTGTGTTTTCTCGGGGGTGGACTAATGCCGTTGCAATCAATTCGGTGGCCTGATATATCAACCGGACTTTGGCCAAAAATATAGTTGTCAACGTTGCTCGTAAAGCCGTACTGAGCAAAGCGTTCGAAGAGTGCTCTAATACCTGACAGCTGCTCAACATGATTGGAACTGGCCATAAAAATATGGTCGACGTAGGTCTAGACGCAGTCGAGCCCTCTAAGGACTTGATGGATAAACCTTTGGAAAGTCTGTGCGGCATTTCGTGGACCAAATGGCACGCAAACGAATTCTTAAAGACCAAATGGTGTGGTTATGGCGGTCTTCGGAATATCGTCGGGAGCAACGGGAATTTGGTAGTATGCACACACCAAGTCAATTTTAAAGAAAATTGTTCTTCCTTTTCAACCAGTTGAAAACGCATGAATGTGCGGAAGCAGATACCTATCGGGCGCGGTAGAGTTGTTTAGTGTCCGGTAATCTCTGCAAGGTCTCCAGCCGCCACTGTACTTTTGGGGAACCATATGAAGCAGGGAGGACCATGGGCTGTAGGAAAGACAAACGATACCGAGACGAAGCGTACGTTCGAACGCAGCTTGGCAGTAGCGAGCTTGTCTGGAGGTAACAGTCGAGGTTGGGTGGTTAATGGTGGTCCACTTGTTAAGATGTGGGGCGTAATTTCGTGCTTATGCTCAGGAAAGTCATCAGAAGATTCATAAATAGCAGGAAACTGCAATAATAGTTTAGTAAACACATTGTTGGCGGGCAATGCTAAGCAAAGACCGGTCGAACTGATCGAAGTGACTTTACCAGAAGCGGACAAGGGTGTCAAACTATCGCACAGTTTACGGTTACGCAGGTCCACGATCGGGTCGAATTTGATAAAGAAGACAACACCAAGGATGGGGCTTTGGACGTCAGCGATGCGAAAAACAAAAGGAAAACTTTAACGAAGACCAAGGTTGAACGTCAGCATTTTCGGGCCGTACGTGTTGATCCTAGGATTCTTCGCCGCTTGCAATGTCACTCCGATGGGAAGCAAGTTGCGTTTTTCTGCAGCAAGAGGAATAACGCTGACCTCGGAACCGGTGTCAACCAAGAAGTGCAAATTGGTTAAGGAATCGTAGACATAAAATAGGCGACAATAAGATTGGCCAGGTGCAGCTGTCGCCATCGCTGGCTGGCGTGGAGGTTTCCCTGCTGCGGTTCGTGGAATGCCTTCAGGTGGTTACAACCAGGTCGACAATTCCTTGCATCAGCACCAAAACGGTAATGTGACTAACATAAATGACGTTACGAAATCCTGGCGGGACTATGTCTAGTTTGAGAAAAGCGTTCAAGTTCGAGTGGGACTGGAACAATAGGATAACTCCCTTAAGTGTTCCTCCTTGAGCGGGTCTTCGATCCAGGAGTTGCTAGTGGTGCTCCGAATCCTTGATTGTTTTAAAACGAAAACACGCGATAAACATCCTGGTCCACCAATTTAATTCCCATGATCCGTACATTAGCTGTCCCTGCTATGCCAAGTTCGTGAAGTAAGTAAGAGAGGAAACACGAAGGTAAAGAGTAAGGGAACTCAATTAAAAGAAGAGAATAATAACAAAGGTGAGGAAAAGTACAGAAAAGAGAACTCAAGTATGAAGGTGGGAATAAGTCAGGAAAAAGGAAAGGTTTCGTGTAGCCTTCCAAGAGCATCTAGCTGACGCTCGAGGCCCTTAACCGCAGCTTCCTTGAAAACATTTTCTTGAAGCAAGTTCCAGCGCTCCATGGCTCGCCGCGATAACCATGTTTCCGCTCTAACTCGATCGGACCACGGTTTGTCCAGCTTCATACAATGCCTGCGCAGACCAGATAGTCTAGCAGGACTAAATAGCCAGGACAACTCGGGGCCAACCTTCGCAGTCAAAATACGGTAGGTTAGGATTAGGTTCCCTCTAATCCTTCGATAGCACTTTGAATGCATCACCAAAATAAGTAGGCCATCGGGGTAAATTTGTCCTCGTAATCCCTCGAGCAATCTAGTAGTGACATGCAACACCCTTGCTAGTGCCAAATGTCCCGGATAAGGCATGGTAGACAGGCCTGGAAGCAATGTTCTAGGTGGGATTGCACAAAGGCTGAGAAGAGCTTCTCAAACACATCAGCGGTTAGGGTCCCAAAAGAACGAGGGATAAACTATAATACCCAAAACACATTACTAGAAGCCTTCTTTCAGCTGTCTCCATAGTGTAGTGTGGAACAGTGGAAGACACCTACATCAACCTGATGCGTCACGTGAGGGTTCACTCCCATCCAGCACATAACTTGTGGGGCATCAGACGCTCCGATACGCAGCACTGGACACTTTGCCCGGTTTATGGGCAGCAACCACAAGCCCAACCATTCCTAGTGCTTATCCAGAGCCATTGAAAAGTCACAGGACCTCCAGAGATATCGACAATAATCCAGAGCGTTAGGTCACCAGCAAATGCGAGCGATGGTACCTCATGCGCTCTCGGCAAGTCATTCACGTAGACTGAGGACAGCAGCGGACGTAGGACAGAGCCTTGCGAAACACCGCTATGGACAGCTTGTCGAAAAGAAAGACTGCTTCCAACACGTATACACTGTTCCCGTCCATCCAGAAAAGCTGACGCCCACTGGAGAGCGCGACCAAACATTCCGTACGACCTCAATTTCAGTTAGAGTCGCGAATAGGTGACAGTGTCAAAGGCCGCATGTCCAAGCTCTACGGCTTCAGCCCAGCTCTCACGAGCTACCAGCCAGTTCGGTTAACACAAACATCCTTCGCAAAAACCACTTTGCTCGACGCTAAGCAGGCTAAACATAGTTAAATGGTTCTCCACTATGTCTCGAAATAAATTTTTAAAGCACCTTAACGACCACGCCAGTCAAGCTGACCGGCCTGTAATTGGCCGGCAGGTCTTTGTCGTCGCACTTGAAAATCGTGCAAACAACGGCCTCCTTCCCTTCGGTAGGTAGGATACAGCTGTTGAGGGACTTCCGAAACGCAAGTCAGAGGGCCGCTAAGTGCCAATGCCAATTCGTGCAATAATTTTGGATGAACGGAATCCGGCCCTGAAGCCTTAGGTGGGTTTATCTTAGCAACCGGATAATTTGGGACTCAGTTACAGGAATTTCATTCAGACAACGGTCCTCAGAGACGCTTGAAGCTAGTTCTTTGCATGGCGTATTTGTTTTGCGGACTACGACGTCTGAGTACTGCTCCCCAAGCACACATGCCTTGTCATAGTCGCCCTAGGCATGGGTTCCATCTTCTCGGAGCAATAGTAGTATGGGCGAGCTTGCACCACATCGTCCTTTAACGTAAGCAAAGAATTTCTTGGGATTTTCGAGGCAGTAGCAGCCTAGGGCTTCTACCACGGTAGCTATTAATGCTAGAAACAGCGAGCTCCAGCTTCGATAACCTTTCGGAAATGGCTTCGATCGGGTTAGCCCTTAGATCGGCGTTAGCGGTTGACTCAACTGAGTGACATGCTGCGTTTAGGTAAAAGCACTCATGAACTTTGTCTGCTGTCTCCGCCAGCTTGTCCAAAGACAAAACATCTGCAAACACAGCCAGAAGAGCTGAGGTGTTTGCCGGAAGACATTTCGTACAGAGCTGCCGCGGAATTGTCATCGAGCTTGGAGGAGCCTACCAACCTAGGCAGGTGCCTGAGGAGTTGTGACGGCCTGCGATCGCCTATTTCTACACCGGAAAGTAACTGTCAAAGTCTAGCTTCGTCAGAAAGCGTAGTGCGCTTTAATAAGGCAGGTTTCAGCTTACCGCAAGGTGCGTCCATCGGAATCGGATCGCGCAAACCTATAAGGTCGGTTGCGATGTGGGTGGGAAGCTAGGCAATGACGTGTGCGAACATTAATAACTTGAATTAATACGGCACAAGAAAAAGAGCTTCCAATTGTAAAAGCAGACGTACGGATTATATGAATCAAAGGCAGGGCAAGAGAAAGCAACGAAATTTTCTGAATTGTCAGTGCGGGAATCTTGGTCCGACATATTAAAGGCACAGAAAGGAGGAGTGCTGAGCTTTTGAAAAAGAGAACAAGGTCAGCAAATATGTAGTGGAAAGGCTAACCCAAAAGGGCTTAACGACATAAAAAGAACACTGTCTATAAATAAGAGTGCTCGACCTGACCTTAGGTAAAGCACGATCCTCGCTAGGCCGCCAGTTAGTCGCACAATCTGGTCGGACAAGGAATCAGGCAGCACAATAATTCGACGCGGTAGATCCGATGGTCGATGAATGAGGCCGACAGACCGACGACAAGCAACAGCACCACACGCGTAGCCGAAACCAGAAGGCGAATCAAAACCTGAAAAGTCTTTTATCGGTTGTTGGTCAGTTAAAACCAAACTGTACCATACTAGTGGCAAGGAGAATAGGAAAGTACAATTTTGAAGAGAGATACGTACAAGCGCTACAATCATTCCTGGCTACTAAGGAAACCCTTAGTAGTGCTTACTCAATACGAAGAACAGCCTTCATAGTTACTAAGAAAAACCCTCGTAGCTAGTAAGAAAAGCCTTAGTATTACCTCATCAACACGGAGAACGGCCTTCGTAGTAACTAAGAGAAACCTTCGTATGCCTTCGTCAATGTGTAGTATTAGGAGGCTAAAAGCGAAGGCAGTGCTCCGTGTACCTTCATAAGTGCATTCCGTCTGTCATCTGCTTGGTTGCGTACGCCGTGCGCAATCAGCTGATCATGATCAACTGTAGCACTTAATGGTGGATATAGACTTTAGTAAGACTCGTGTCAATCAGCGGCAAACACTAAGCTTTTACGAAGCGAAACTCAGTTAACCTTCGTAAAATCTTCGTTTACCTTCGTACGCGACCTGGTCATGATTAACTAAGCAAAACCTTCGTTTACCTTCATTTTTGCTAGCATGGTTTGGTAAAGTACTTACGTTATACATGCTAAAGATTATGGTGATTAACAGGTAGATGTGGTTGTACAGCTTACAATAGGGTGAATAGCACATTTGGATTGCGTAATTCATTCATAACAGTTATAACAGTAGATAAAGTGTTTCTCACCTCTAGCTAACGTGTATACTGATAATGGTGACAGCTAGAAAAATGGACGCATTGCTGGGCTTAGGTGTAGTACATGCATGGCATGTATGAAGTATATGCCGAACAACCTCCTCATGGTGCCAGCTGGGTGGTTCGGGTTTAACCCGTTCCAGCAAATAGTTCGGCGGCAGTGTTCAAGGACGTGGTGGGTTTTCGCCCGGCAAGCGTTCTCCCTATAAAAAGCCACAAATGTCTGCTTATCATCACTGTGACGTGGCGGATGTGACTCGCCAAGAAATAAAGTCACTGGCCCGTGGACATCCGGAATATGGTATCTAACCCACGGACGTCAATCGCTTATTCCCACATTCCTACCGATAACCGACAGTCAAAAATTCTGCGGCACATTCAGAAATACAAGCTACATTCATAGACAATTGCATACATATAGACACCCATACACTTACATTCACTGTTATGCCAAACATGTACTCTTTGTACATTTAGATCACACTATGTTAGCTAAACATGAGCATGTCTGTGCAGGTGTGCCTCGCATTGTCGAGAATAAAAGATTTATTTATTTATTTATATGGTGATCAAGGAGAAATGAAGAAAAATTATGTACAGGGATGAACATAACTTCATATATGTGTACCACGTATGTACGCATGTAGTTGTATGACCGGATATTCCTGCGAGCCTGACGGGTGCATAGTAAGGCCAGATACCTGTGTCATGGTGTCACCGTAATGTCGATATTTTACCGTAATCCATGGTTGCCGTACCTTGTTTGCATGAGCAGTAGATAGAAAGGTGGTATACCTACCATAACTGTAGCCTCATCGTCGCTAAGGTTTTAACCAGCGAAACTTCCTGTTGATCAATAAGGCTGTCCATGTCCCATAGAGGGGCCAGATTAATGGTGGTCTTGAAACCTATGTAATCGGCTCCACGTGCTTCCAGGAACTGTGCCTAACTAGGCAAAATACGTCTCATGAACTGCGCGTTAATAATATCAATCGGAAAGCCTTAAGTATAGACGCCCCGAGGCTTTACGGCCAGTTATTATTAATCTCTATTGGACGCAGCGTTGTTGCCATTGTGACAAGTGCCAGGTGAAAAAATTTTGATCCATAGGGATTCTGCACAGTCGTTTACTGAGCTCATATGGCCTATACATGACAGGAAAACCAAGGGGCAAATGTGTCCTGCGAAAGTGAAAATCGTGCATGTGTGACGCGAACGTCTTAACCCAACCCGAATTATCACCCCATAATGGGGAGCAGTTGAAACGCTGTGGATTCACAACGTGCGAACACGGAGGACTGGTTGTTAACAAGGAATCCACGGAGATCTATGGAAACGATATGCATACATGAAGCATGGTGCACCCTACAAATGTAAGCAAAAGAAAGAGTGGTGGTACACATGTATTTAGTAAACATAAAGTTACCGGACAATGATGTTCAATGGAAGGTTGTACGGAAGGAAGCGGTTGCTTTCTACAGGGAGCCGTCAGGGTTTCTGTTAACTGTTAAACGCAGCTACCGGTTACTGGGGAGCATAGGTTCGGGTTCACGGTATGAGAGAAGGAGACCGCATGCGGCGGTAAGGTGCTCCTAGGCGCTCATCTGTGCTGCAAGAGGTTTTGTATATGTAGTGGTATCCTTTTGGCACTAAGGGAAATACTACTGCGGACTGCTTTACGGACAGGCAGTAGCTGTAATGCGTAGAAATATCAGGTTACTTCATCCAGGTTCCACAGTTTGCTGAAGGTGTCCAGATGCACTGGATTACGTGACGTCGCAGTTGCCAGGTACTAACGATAATTGCGAAGGCAACAACGATAGTGGTAAGTTGCTATCGGCTAAGAAGCGGTGGGTGTGCATGGTTCTAGCTATTGGGATACCGGACGCAAAAAGTGACAGGCGTTTAAACTATTCAGAATTATTCACCAATCGGTGAGTGGGCGTGGATATGGCTCGGAACACACCAACGGTGAACACTGAGAAGTGGTTTCGCCAGCCTTATAAGAGGCCACCGTGACGGCTTAAAAGCAATGTGAACAGGACCTAGGATAACAGCACATCTTAGGCAGTGCATACAGGTAATTTGGTTAAAATGGTAATTGTACTGGCAAACGCTTGGTAGATAACAGACGCGGTCGTACACAGACGCGTTGCGTTCTGCGTTCGTCTGCAAGCGACATGAGGACAATCAGAGCGACCACCTGGGCGAAGCAAATATGCGTGGGATGTAAAAGCCACATGTAAACAGCCAATATACTTACCGGGGCCGCAAAGGAATGTTTACGCAGTGGAACATGATACATGTGAACAGCTCAGTAGTGGTGGATCAGTGCACCATGAAGCAAGGACAAAAATGGCTTTATGAAAGCCACTTGTAAAGAGCAGATCGACCTACCTTGAGGTGTAAAGGAGTACATAGGCGGTGGCACATGTTATTTGGGGAAAGACCAGTAGTGGCGGAGCAGTCCTCCAAGCAGCACGGATCGAAGCGTTCTGAAAGTCACTTGTTAAGAGCCAATGTACTTGCCGGAGATACAGGGGAAGCTATATGCAGTGGCACATGGTACGTGGTGGCAGTTCGGTTGTAACCGATCAGTCATGCAAGCACCACCGATAGACAGGAGCACTAAAAGCCACGTGTTAATAGCAATACGCTTACCGTCGGCGCGAAGGAGTATTTAGACTGCGACAGTACTTTGTGAAGCCGGTTCATCAAAAGCGGGTCTGTCATGTAAGTAACACGGTTGGTAGGCGTTCTAGAAGCCGCATATTTAGGGCCAAGCTACCAACCGGGTGTGCAACGGAATATATAGACGGCGGTATGCTTTACGTGCAGGCAGGCCACCATTATCATTGTTATCCACCTTAGCTAGAGGTGTAAAAAGCACCTCAGATATTGTGCTGCAATACTTACAAGAAAAAAGAAATTACATACAACCGTTGCGTGTCAACTGTGCTACCAACAACCTATAGGTATCGTTCCGGAAGGCCAGCGGTCAACTACTAGGCAACAAGGCAAATCATGATGTAAAATTATATTATGCTACGAAGTGAAATCATGGTTGCAGGGAAGGTTAAATCAGAGGGCGGGGGACAAAGAACAGCACAGCAGGAACGCCACTGGGGTCGGCTCCTAGCCGTGGCAGCAAGTGTATCTAGCCAAACGTGTTCATCTTCTTTTGGACCCCACCAGGGAGACGTGTAGCTCCAACCGAGGCCAGCTCCGAAGTGAGGGCCTTCATTCCTCCTGACCAAGTCACCGCTTGGCCACCCTCCTTCCATCCACACCCCCGGCGCTCAACCGACGCACGTCGAGGGAGTCTGTTGGCTGCATGCACAACACTTATCCCAGTCATCGGATCCTGGCGCGTGAAATAACGGTACTGAGCTGTACAGTTAATTTTCCTGTTCCATCACCAAGGTGTCGAACATGCTGGTTGTTCGCGCTGTGTTCCCACCAGATGTGAGCCAAATTGCGAAGGAACCGATGATCGAACGTACCTAGCCTCTTAAAGTTTGCTAAGCTAAGGGGTTATGTTTCGCAACCTATAGTAAAGTCGAACGTACCATTGCATTGTACACACTATCTGTCAGGGCGAGAGTGAGGTCGCGCCGCTGCCATAGGTGGCCAAGACTCGCAAAAGCACTTCGAGCTTTAGACATACGGTTCGAGACCTCGTCTTCGAACTCTATGGCGCTGATACAACTTCCCCGGTAATTGAAGTTCTGAACGACTTTTAGCGGATCTCCACCAAGGGTCAGCGCAGCAGGCAGTCCAGATCAACCTTGGAGGAAAGCTTTGCACTTTGATAGTACTATGCAAAGCCCAAATCGCCTGCCAGCCAGCGCTAATCTGTCCAGTGCCTCCAGGCAAGTCTGGGAGCTGTCATAGATGAGGGCAATGTCTTCTGCATACTCTAAGGCAAGTCGTTCCCCTGGGAGCAGAACCACACCTTCCAAGTCGTGTAATGTAAATGCACTTACCATGCTTTACTCAATAGGCAAGTTAACGAGGAAAGGTGAGAACGAGCGTCCTTGTCCCACGCCGCTGGAGATATTGAAGGGTGGCGACAGCCTGCCGTAAGCCCGCACTCTATCCGTGCTACGCTCATATGGTTGGCAACATTCGGTTTCGGATTTATCTGTCACTGTGGCAAACCACAGGACGCCTGCGCCTACAGGGGGACCATGAGTGGCTTGCACTGCACCACCAACAGCTCCAACCACACACCCCATATCCAGTGTAAACCCGAAGGAATAAGACCGGGAGGCGTGCAGATGGGAGCCACGTTTCATCAACGGAGCCAGCCCACACTCCTTCACAGCAAACACAAACACGCTGCATTTGCGGAATCAGTCGCACACAAGGCGGTGGCTGGACCGTAGTCCGCTCCACACCGACTGCATGGAACCGCTCTTTGAGCCTAGCACGGCCACAAGGACCGTGCATCCCGTCCCCTCCAGCAACGACCAACTGTCTCCTAGAGCCAGTATGGAAGAGGTAGTGAGTAATAGACAGGTAGGCACCTTGTCAACCTGCACATCAAGCGCAGCCACACCGGGGATATCAAAGAACAGCCAATCACTTGAGAAAGAAAGACAAAAAATAACTTGCTTGATGCATAAGGAAACGGTGACATAAACCTTGAGCTAATGAGCATATGAATTAAGTTGTTTACAAACGAATTCTAGATAAGTTCACGAGGTCAGAAAGTATATTTTACGGAAATGCCCCGAACACAAAAATGTTATGGAAATCGAATACAATTGGCTTAAGCGAGGTGTGCAAGTTAATAGAATAGAGTACAGGTAGACATTTATATGAGAAAGAAAAGCATTAAGGCAAAATTGAAAACCCACTACCTGAAATAAAGAGACTTAGCATGCAAGCACGCGGTTAGTGACTCGAATGCAGCGTACCCACAAAAGCTGCACCGGTTCTGTCTACCTTCTGTGCAGGACCCGTCGTCGCTTCTGTAGTGGTCCCCAGTGGCCTCGCTCATGGCTCACTAGGCCTGCCTGACTCAGGCACTCGCGACCGCATGTGCTACAGCACCATGCGCTTGATGTTGATGGAGTACAACCCATCAGTGCTTGCCGCTACCGCAATTGCCGCTCATATAATGCTCGGACAATATCTACATATTTCTCGGGCACACCTTTCCTGGGTAGACGGACCCAAAGGGCACATCAATCCAACGAATCGAAGTCACTTTTGACGTAGAGGAACACAACTAAGATGAGCCGCTAATATGTGTGAATGTGCTCCAACCATTGACGCTAAGTAACGATGTGAGAAATGCAGCCACGACCCCGACGAAACTCGGCGTGCTCCTCAGGAAGCTGGTTTCCATGAAGGCAAGTCAGTCTGTGCAGTATGACAGAGGCAAGTAGTTCGGAGGTGATGAGGAGTGAACTGTTTCCTCTATAGGTGCCGCATTCAGAACGCGAGCCTCCTTTGAAAATGTGCACAATAACAGAGCGGATCCAGTCGGTAAGGACAGTTTCCTGCCCCCACAGTTTCGCTAGGAATTCGTGTAAATAATCGACAAGAGCAGCGCCCCCGAAAATGAAGGGGGCGGAATGAAGACCAACTGGTCTCGCGGCTTTGTTCAACTTCTACGGTCCGAGCTCACGTTTGACTTCTGAGCGAGTGAGCGTATCCAAAGGGACAGCCCATGGAGCATTGCGATCACCGGCCCGTGAGGAAACTAATAATTTTGGCTGATTAACTTGCCTGTCAAAATGCTCAGCCCAAGGCGCCAAACGTTTTGACAAATGGTGGCTAGCCTGTCCACTCTCGTCACAAATTGTTTTACTAACACCAGGTCTCCTGCTGCCCGTTGCCCGTATGAGGCAAGAACTTTCGATGGTTGCCAAGGGCAGCGGCTACTTCCATCTCTGACGCGCCCAGGGACCACCAGGATGCGCGGTCACTCTTCCGGCTAGCACGAAGTTTTGCCCGGAGCTCTTTGCGAGTTTCTTTGGGTTCGTTTCCAGCCGAGATAAACCGGCAAGCATCGATATGCTCCTTTAAGGGACCTGATGCCCAGGTTGACTAGTAGACTTATCACATTAGTTGGCAGGCCAGTAGTGGCGGAGCAGTCATCCAGGCAGCACGGATAGAGGCGTTCTGAAAGCCACCTGTTATGAACCAAAATGCTTACCGATGGTGCAACGGAGTAGATAGGCAGCGGTACGTGTTACGTGAAGACAGGACAGTCGTGGTGGAGCATTTATCTAGGCATCATGGAGGTACAGGCGTTATAAAATCAACATGTTAAGAGCAACTGTATTAAGGGGTGGTGCGAAGGAGTATTTAGGCGGCAAAGTGTGTTACGTGGAGGCGGTGCATCAAAGGCGGACCAGTCATGTCAGCGGCACAAATGGACAGGCGCTCTACTACTAGGCTACTAGGCAACGAAAAATAATATGCACTTTTATGTTATGCGACGAACCGTGCTCGTGCTTGGCGCAGGTGACTAAAAGAGATTGGGAGGGACAATAAACCAACAGCGAGAACGCTGCTGAGGTCGGCGCCTAGCCATGTCAGCAAGTGTATCTATCCAAACGTCTTCACGTCTCTGGACTCCAACCAGGGAGCCGTGATGCTGAAATAGAGGCTGGCACGGGTGAGGGCGCTCACTGCTCAATACCATGTCATCCCTTGGCCACTTCACCACTTCTTGCATCCACACTTCCGGCGAGCAAACAAAGTACGTCGCGGGAGCTGGTGGGTTGACATGCGTAACAAGTGACAGAAACCTCGGAGCTTGGTGCGTGAACTGACGATGCTGGGCGGTTCAGTTCCTTTCCCTGTACCGTAAACAAAGCGTCGAAAACATTCGTCGCTCACGCGGTGTTCCCACTAATTTGAGGCAAACTGTGAAAGAACCGATGTCCGAACCTAACTAGTTTCTTTTAGTCCGCTGATCTAAAGTATAGGTTTCGCAACCGTACAGTTGATCCGGTGGCTTAGGGGTAAGGGGCACAAGTCAAATCTTAATGGTCCCGAGTTTCATGCCTGCTAACTCTACCAGATGGGATGTAAGAGCATCGAAACCTGTCATCGTAGTGCAGTGTTTTGTTCAATTTCTGGTTTAGCTATCAACCGGCCCATGCCATTTCGTCAGGACGTGTCAGGACCCAAAGAGGAAGCAGTCCCGCGCCCATCCTGCATCGGCCCACGGAACTTATAGAGCGGTTCTGACCGAATAACAGAACCAATAATCTGCAAATATGCAGCTTTGCCAGTTACAGTTTATCGTTCGAATGGATTAATGGTAGTGTTCAAGGCCTTGCGGGTGTTCTCCTAGCAAGCCTTCTCCCCATAAAAATCCACAAACGTCTGTTTAACAACTGCGCCGTGGCGGCTGTGACTGGTTACCGAATGAAGTCCAGCCCATTAATTCACCCTAGCAAGCTGACGGACAACATATCGCCATGCTTGATACGCTCCGACAGTTTCCGACTGGCACATTTCGTCGCCCCGTCCCCTTCCGAGCATTCACCGTTGTTCCCTAAGTTACACTCAATTGGACCCAGTGTATCGTGTAAGCATGGTTGCTCTTGTTCTGCACTAGTTCTTTGCTGACTGACCATCTCTAGTTCTTGAACTATTCGTGGCTGTATTGTTACTGCAATTTATGGCAGACCGACTATGCCCATACGAAAGTGACTGAACTCACGACCAAGGGATTTCTTCATTTTTACTTTCTATTCTATTTGTACAGTTTTCAACCATGAATGCCTGAACAGTCTCCGATCGTCACTGTTACAATTTCCATGAAACGTCTGTACAATCGCAAGTATTTGCTCATGACTCCGTGGGCATTCCTCCCACAGTCGAAAATAAATATTTAGTTGGTTAATTAGTTAGGTCAAACGTACCACTATGTTGTTCACTCTACCCTACAACGCGAGAATGATATCGCGCCGCCGCTATAAGCGGCGAAGTCTAGCAAAAGCAACTCTAGCTTTGGCTATAGCCTTGAAGACGAGTAGCTCAGGTTGGTCAGGTGGCGGTTGAACTGTTCGCTGAGCATGGCAATTTTGTTGCAAACGTTCCGTCACCAAGCGAGGCGACATCATCATTGAGTAGTTGAGTGGCCTGCAGTAGCCAAGCGTACGAAGAGGAACCACGGGGCGGGTGCGCTGAGCGGGGTGTGCGTGAGAGTTTTATACCGCTGTGTTTGCCTGTGGAGACGAGCAATCCGATTGGTTGGGACTTGGATCCGCGTACAGCTAGGTTGATGGACAGATGATGCTTGACGTTGTCCCATTGGGTTACGTGGCCTTTGTCTCCTTGCTCTTGTGAGCCAGTCTGTCGTCAGTACTGATTGTCTAGTCACACGTTCTATTGGACGCAAACAATCAAGTTGTCGGTCGTCTGCTAGCAGTTGCTTACACTTCGTATCGAACCATGCGCAGTGTACGCAACACTACTGGCGGATGACCGACAACTTGCTCAATTTAAGCCGATGAAAAGTGTGACTAGCTAATCAGGATTGACGATAGACTGGCTCACAACAGCAAGCGGACAGAGGCCACGTAACACATTGGGTCAAGGTCAAGCGTCATCTGTCCATCAACCTAGCTGTACGCGGATCCAAGTCCCAACCAATCGGATTGCTCTTCTCCACAGGCAAACGCGGCGGTAT
Organism: Dicrocoelium dendriticum; assembly: GCA_944474145.2. NCBI lineage: Eukaryota > Metazoa > Platyhelminthes > Trematoda > Plagiorchiida > Dicrocoeliidae > Dicrocoelium > Dicrocoelium dendriticum. Next base: position 65,032,144 of record OX104064.1, read on the forward strand.
AAAACGCTCACGCACACCCCGCTCAGCGCACTCTCACCGTGGTTCCTCTTCGTACGCTTCGCTACTGCAGGCCACTCAACTACTCAATGATGATGTCGCCTCGCTTGGGGACGAAACGTTTGAAACAAAATTGCCAAGCTCAGCAAACAGTTCAACCGCCGACTCTAGCTTTTGCTATACTGTTCGTGATCTCCTATTGGTGCCTAAGAGGGCTGATACAGCTTCGCAGGCCGTTGACTTTCTGATCGACTACTATCTGATTCCCAACAATGTTCAGTGCCGGGGGCAATCCCTGCCGAGCTTGGATGAAAGCTTTGCACTTCGATGGTGAAAAGTAAAGCCCAACGCAGCTGACAGCCAGTGCAAAGCCGTCCAGAGCAGCTTGGCACGTCTGTGAGCTGTAAGATATGAGGGCAATATCGTCTGCATATTCCAAGTCTCGGTTCTCTTGGGAGTAGCTCCACATTTCGTTGATGCCGCTTTACCGTTTCATGATGGCCAGTTGCTTGTGACCGTACATTGTATACACAAGCTGTAGGCGCATTGACCCCGAAATTTTGCTTAGGGCATTAAGGTTTTCAGGTAAGCCCCCTTCTCTCCCTCTTATTATTCTTTATTCCATATGTCAGCATGGTTGTATGGCAGCAAAGCATCTGCTCCAGTGGCTGTCGTACTGTTGTTGTCGTCGTTGTGAGGAAACAAACTACCGCAGTTTCCAACCGATGCAGTTGCCTGCATATCAGCAACACGCCTAGACCATCAACATTCACGGCCAGAGAAAAGGCTTACTTTCAGTTGTTGATAAATAGGCCGATGGCTTCAGTTGTGTCCCGTGCCCGTTGTCACTGCACATCGACGGTCTGGAACTTCCAATATAGTTGTTGAAATCCGGGCTTTAGCTGTGCAGCGGACAAAGTCGAAGCAGGACAAAGCTGCGGACAGTCTGGCCTTTTGCAAGCGTAGCCAGTGTTTGACCACATAACCGCGCGTGCTGCTGCCACTGCATGGAAAAGCAGCACATATTTAGCGACGGATGAAATGAGTGCTTACATAAAAAAACAAAAAGCTTACCGAAAGCATGATGCACGTTTTGCAATTACAATGCACCATGTTTACTTCTGCTGCTTGTCTTCATTTGCAACCGCCCAGTCTTTTGTATCCCGGTCACCTGTAATGCGTTACGTTATTACATGGGACCTGGAAAATTTACTTCCCGCACGAAACACATTCGTACTTATTCTTAGCATGATATGATGCGCAATTTTGGTGCAACCATCTTCACATAAATAAACAAATAAAGATTTCATTTCCGACGGTGCGGGACACTTCTAAAAATGCGTGATGATAGTAATACAGAGCATATAATCAGTAATTGGTAAAAGCGCCACTATGTAACCGTACCTACTGAAGTGATGCCTTATGGATATATGTACGTGCTTCTGTCACACATCACCCAGGAAACATCACAACCGCGCGTACCAACGTCACCTCCGTGCGGACACTATTCACAAACAGAAGTTAAAACCTGGCCACCTACGCTCCTATGTGTACCATGGTTGCACCGCGTTCTGCATCTCGTGGTCGTAGTCTTCGGGAGCCGACGAAATCGCGTACCAGACATTGCGGTGATACCGGCGAACGAATCTACCACACGATGGATCAAGCAGCCTTTGCGCGCACGTTTGCGATGCTCGGTATTCTCCACAGTGACCACGGTGGCGGACGTTGACGGGACCGGGATGGGTTCCTGACAGCTATCCATCACAGCGTGCTCTTCAAATTTAGCCGATATCTCCACGGAGCCTGCCGCAATCGCTTCCACGTCCTTCTTGCACTGCCTTCGCAATAAACGTGGCACGCTTCCGGTGCACAGCGGAAAGTTTCTAAACACCGATGTGTCGTAGCGAGTGTGGTAATCCAAGCTATTAGACAGAAGATTACCAAACGCACGCAAAAGTTTAAGGGCATTCAGTTATCCGTCTGAGCCGAGACTTTGGATGTTCACTGCGATTTCTGCCAGTACATCTTGCACTCCTCTGATCTTTATGCGTCTGGTTACCACACGGTGTGCACGTCCAAGTGCGGAGACCTTTTCAGCGTGCCTGCAATCCAAGCTCTCGTTCGTTTCAGGTCGTACCTCCAGAGCAAGCAACCAAGCACTTCCTTGAAGGACATCATGGGCATTCCTATTATCCTCCGCCGACACGTATAACATGTGACCGCAAGGCTGTCGCCAGCAACGAGTAAAAGAACAACCACGGTTACCGTCTCGGTCTATGTAAACGCGGTACACAGTTGACCCAGCTTTTTGGCACCACTTGGTGTCGTCCATTCGGGGCAACACCGACCATCATAGGGGGCAGGAAATTCTTCATCACCCTTTTGCGAGCATATGCCGTCAAATGACTTACAAGTTCCGACTGAATGGATCCATCGCCACGTGCTGCATTACTTCTCATGCACTCCGTCGCTACCTGAGTGTTATGAAGATCTGCCATGCCTTTTGCACGATCAACTACCACGTCGAAAAGCCGCCGTAAGGAGGAACGTTTGCTCCCATTGCGTTTGAGGTGCGTAATTTCATTCTCCACCCGATTACTAGAAGTGCGTCCGAATGTCATGACTTGCCGTAATTTATGCGTTGCCCAGCATCTCTACCAAGGCATCCATGTTCTACGGATATAATAACAGCATTCCGTATTCTCTGCCGAATGCTTTCCAGAATTCTGTGATAACGCTTTTCCCCGGGTATGAATATCAGGTTCCTTAGCAACGGAATCAGAAAGTCCTTTCCGCAGGGCCCGCAGCGGCCAGCTGACAGCATGGCCAGTTTATATCCCGTAACGTATGTATGCAGCGCAACATCATGCACTCCTCCGGCTACACATTCCTGACAGCATCGATTTGCGGTGCGCATTTCTCTTCCACATTTGTTCTCACTGATGCCTGCTTAGAAGCATTTTACACGGGGCTTTCACCACTTCCAAATATCTGTCGCCTCAGTTGGTACCAGGACGTAAATGAATGACAGCCCCACCGCCATGAGGTCAATGCTCATGCAATGTCATAGAATGTAGCCGCCGTAGTTAAGCTGATGCTTGGAATCCGCCAGTGTAGCCTCGCCGTATCATGCAACCAACCCACGGATGCACACAGGCACGAAGAAAAGGCATCGCACCTGCAGTTGCTCCCTCACAACAGTAAAAGAACCTTGGTTTTCCCACTGGGTGATTACGTGACCTACCTCCCTAACTTGCTCCAACCGACTCCGAGTCCTCAGCTGATACAAATCACGAATAGTAATACGGATGCCATGTTCTGTTAACCCGAAAATCCTGATTTCAAGAGGCTGAGGAAACGACTTCATCAAGTTTAAAATAGCCGCCTCCTGTAACGCAGTAAGCCTCCGAGTAACGGGATAAAGTCGAGCGTTCTTCAGCTGAACCACAGGCGAATGCCTCAAGCACGCGCCGTTAACCTCATAATACCTGTCTTTCGACACGACGGAAAACCGTGCCTTCCAGTTTCAGCAACTGCAACTCGGAGACGCTTTAGCAGTTAACGTTATCATGCATCTTACCGCTTCCATTCGATCTACTTCTGCTTGTTGTACATATATCGATACCGAAGAAATCGATAAGGAAAGCCATCAGGGAGACCGTCTCCAGTCTTTTGCTTTTTCCACGCCGCAGTGATAAATGTGCATCTATAAAAAGGGCTTGCAGTTTCCATTTGCAAGGGCATCCGACTATGTTGTAACTACTCAAATGCCTCTGAATCATCAGGTATCATGCGACGGAAAGTAGCGGTATCATCCTAAATGTACAAGCTAAATAGCCTGCCCATTTTATGATACCATGTGGGTGCCGTGTGCGCATTTAATGACGGAATATAAGCAGCAAGCGTGTTTGGCAACTAGGCTGTTTCTGTTGTGTGCATCCATTTACTGGCCAAATACTTAGTTGCATCCGCTGGCTGACGGACTACAACCTACCTGCAGAGTCCATGCAGCTGCGGACGTTAAATTTCCCGGTACGAAACCAACCACGTCTGAAATCGCACATCCTGTGAAAGACCAACAAATAAATTAGTTGTTCATCCGACTATCAACGTGCAAGGAACTAACCGTGTTGGCCGAACACTATGGCGCCCGCAGATTTGTGTTTCACATGCAGCAAGCCGATTATGGATGACGCAGTTCGTCTTGCACACAAGGAGTTACTTTACCCTCGAAAGTGTTTGCGTGTGCAATCAGGAGCCCGTTGTACGATATGCGTCAGCGCTTCACAAACGGCATCTGTGCTCATGCTACTAGGGTTTAGCTGTACTGCCGGTGATAAAGAAAAATTCTTCAAAATTTAGCTCTTGGCCGTCCACCTACACCGGATTTCATAGTTGCCTCAACCCCACGCACATGCTCCGCTTACGCAGGTAAGCGAAGATTAGTATAAGCTTCTCCCGCGCAAACAGTCAGAGGAGATTCACGCAGTTCCGACTACAAGTCAGCAAACCGTACCCCTTCATTTAGCACTCACACTTGGTACTGATGCCGCTTTTCCTTAACATTCATCACAAGGTTGTCGGAAGCGAGCCGTCGAGTTCCTCACAACTGGAGTTATTGTGCAGAATGTGGTGCCAGTGTAAGCTACCCTGTGCAATTCAACCTCCTCTTTTCACTTTACTGTAGCGTCGACAATAATGCAAGCCCAGTAAAGAAAAGGCTGAAGAAAACACTTGTTCAGACAAAACTTCCATTCAATTGCCTGACACAGGCTGTTTTGCCTACTATCATGACATTTTAGCCCATTACTATGACTTTGTGTAATGGTACACTGCAAAAGATATGTGCAAGCAGGGCACGGGTTTAGTGAACAACGCTTAACCTTTACTCATACTGCTTTTGATCAATATAAAGCACAGACGCTATCGTGCTTTCTGCGCTCATTCGAGATTAAAGCGCTTCTAATAATTTAGCTGGATTAGCGGTACGTTTGCTACCAATGTACTAGGATTCCGGCGTGTTGCACGAGCTCCAGGCTCCGAGTTGCTTGCTCGAAATACACAGGCTCTTTCAGCGGCACCTTCGGTGACCGTTTCATAGGACCGAGGCCGGTTGCACCGTGCACCAGGCATTGACGCTCGTAGTCGTATGCTAGAGGCTCTATCAGTGGCAGTTTGGTGCGCATATAACAGAGCCCAGGCGGATTGCCATAGCACGGCTCTGAGGCTCGTGCGCGTAGGATAGAGGCTGCGTCAGTGGCACATTCACGGCATATGTTACTATTGCATCAGACAAAACCTCCTGTTTGACTATACGTCATTCGAATTGTGTTCAGTTTGGACGAACTTTGAGCATTCAACTTCAGTTTGGGTTTAACATGACGGCTACTACATTGCGTAATTACAAGCTGGAGGTAGATTTCCGCTTCATGTTTGCGATCTTTGCAACTTCGTAAATTTCATTCCGGTTTTTTTAAGGTGCGTTAGAAAGCATTTCGGGTGACCAACATGTCTTCCATAAGGTTTGCCATCAGACGGCTAAAGGCCAAAAATTTGGACACGCGGGTAGCTCCAACGCTCAAGCTAAGGGACACGTTTACGCTACTTGCGCAGACAAGATGCGTATACTGTCAACGTTACGCAGAAATCGATTCCAGACTTGTACGTACATACTACCATAGCTATTAGGTTAAAACGGAAATGTTTTGAATGACCGCACGTCTTCCAGAAAGCCGATTGCGACGGCCAACGGCAGGACAATTTGCCAAGCAAGGAGTTCAAAAGACCACTCGCGCTGACGAAAGTTAAGGTTAAAATGAAACCTTTTTATGCAATGAACGGCGCCGATAAGGGTTTGGAATATTAGCTAACAACAGCTATGGACATCTCAAGCCATTTACCCTCACATTTTTTCACTCCTCCGCCAGTGACAAACAGCATGCTCCGATGGGAGGGCTGGCTATCCAGCCATGCGGAGATAAAGATAAGCCTTAGGCGCCATTAGTTATGCTAAAGTTTCCTATGACTTTACCCCATATTCACCGTTAAAGAAGCCACTTAAATGTGGTTGCGACACTTTAGCGACTGCTACAAAAGGCACAAACCCAGTGTTACGTATTTCATTGTGGCATTAATGCGTTCCACAGCTAAATTCCGAGGCTTTCCTGTTGGTATAATAGGAGACTACCTCAGTAATAGTCCAGGACGAGACACTCAGTGAACGATAGGTCTTTTTAAGAAATAAGTATAGTAGAAGTATGTTAATATTTCATATGTAATGGTGAATAGCTTCTATGTTAGTTACTAATATTGCAGTCGGATTGCGCATGTTTAAGGCAAATACAGCTGCTTGCATTACACACTTCGTGGTTTCTCTATCGTTAGATACACGCATACTTACGCCAGTTGAGTCTTGACACTTTTGCAACTTAGCATGCACAGCTAATAGAGTAGGCACTAATTTGCAATCATTGCAAAACCGTTTTGCTGCACATTTTGTCTGTGTCCATTTTTCGTCCAGTAATGACTAGTCAGGGAGCCAACAGGACGCTTAAAGAACGGCCCAGGGACTCTCAACGGTCGCTCGTGCCAACGGGCTTGGGACGCAAATTTGATTTTAGGGTCTAACTTTTTGAAATCTTATGTCGTAAACGGACTTCAAAGACTACGAACTAGTTACCTACAGCCTCCATGAAAACAGGAGACCTATAGCTAAGTCTCAGCAACAAAGTACGCGTAATGTGCAGTATTGGACACACGGGCGTTGATAGTTTATTGCCCAATCTAGTTATCGAAGTGGTAGCCTTTCGTTAACCGTACCCTGTCAGCACCATCAGCCACTCAGACGCCCAATACAGGACACTCGTCGGGCGTTCGTTAGACGTGGCGTATGAACTCTGCTTATAGCCACGTCAACTGTCCAGCTGCAAATGAAAACATTGATAGTCCTCCGATTAACTTCTTGGGATAAGCAAACTACCCATTAAAAGCCAGTAGAGATGTTCACTGTGTGAATTCTGTATTTACACCCACTATACGCATAACTGCTTATACATGTACGCTGCTCCTTTCGGCTATGCGAAGCCTATAGTATCGCCAATAAAAGTGCGATAAGTGTACATCACTACGTTCCCAGTAGCTGAAAGGGCGCGCCACCCACAGATTATCCCCACACAATGTTGTAGGTGAGCCATTAATGCCCGCTTAACGAAAGGTAGCGATGCCATACATAGAAAAGCAACCCAGGATTCAGCGGAGGCACTGCCAAGTCATGACTGATAGTAGATTCCGACGTTAATTTCTTTATACAACGGAAGGATTGCGTGGATATCTGAGGAAAACTTTCTGTCGTGCTGGTAGGAATCTGAGCAGGGAGGATCCATCAACGTAGTTCCGTAGTCTAGTTGTAGGGCGCTCATCTCGTAGTGTAGGTGGCCGGGCTTCGAACCTTGGCAAGGGTGGGGAAAGGTTGACCGGCCTCAATGGATAGCTTGGTTATACGATGGGTCACTGTGGTTACGCCTTTTTCCTCCTTTCGCAGTGTTCCAGTGAGCATTATTAGGAATGTAAGCACTTTTCACACTTCATGAGGAAGTTGACGAAATCGCACGCAACAGCTGTGTTAACGGGCTATGTTGCGGCCAAGCTCATAGGTACTCTAATGCCATGCAGTGGAGCTACACACACTTGTGTAAAGAGGAAGTGCTGCTGAACATGTCTTCGACAGTCCGAAACGTTCTGCCCGGACTTATTTTGGAATCTCGGCGGTCTGTCGGCGGACTTTCGTCCTGGTAGGGTCCCCAGATGTGTTGACTTGTAGTAGCGCGCAAGCAGTGATCTTGACAAGGGAGGTACTGTGGCTACCTTATTCCTACAGCGAGCGAAATCTGGGGAAAATTGGGCTTTCGTAGGAGGAACCGCACAATTTCTCTTGGCGAGCGCCCGATGAGTGACACCATATTTGCCACTCGGGCGCCCATCAGGTGCTCGATCGTTCACTCAGCGAGCACCCATCGAACTTCCAACGGGCGTTCGTCGGACACTGGTGCTGAGTGGGTACCAAGGTGCATTCGAGTCCGTGGCAGGCGGCTAATAGGGTTTTTAGCACACTGAAAGATAGTTTTAAAGGTACAGCAGACTAGAATGACAGAGTCTAGAGGTAGGTTGCATCACCCTAGTCCGACCAATCAGCAAATGTAGCCATCTCTAAAGTACTGTTCAGTTTATTCCGGAGAAAGTCCTGGGGAAACTCAAAGCCCTGCGGCTAACGGCCTCTCCTGACGCTGCAGGTTGCCACCCAAGGTGTTTGCGAGCGTGCGTTGCAGCTCTAGCTTTACCCATAGCGGAGCTGTTCACCCACTTCTCCTCGCAGAGCAAAGTTCCCAAGAACTGGAAGTGTGTGACTATTACACCAATCTACAAAGGCGGTACTCGCGAAGACCAGGCTAATTACCGACCGATACCGCTCCTCCCTACGACTTCCAAAGTGATGGAATCGATCGTCGCGGACGCTTTAATGGGCCACATGGAGGTCCAGTAAGTGTTCTCTGATTGTCAGCACGGCTCCCGGAGGCAACGGTCGTGCCTGAGTAACCTGGCACTAGGGATAGCCAGGGATAGCTGAACGAATGCTGCCGACTCTGGCCTAGGAACGCACGTCATATTCCTGGCTTCCGCAAAAACCTTCGGCAACATCGACCGCAACATTGTACTACAGAAACTGTTGTCTTACCGTGTTTCAGGGGCCTTGATGGACGTGCTCCGGAACTACCTCCAAAAACCGTACCGGCCAAACACGCATCGGCGGAGCGTCGGCACCCGCATCTTTGCCACGAGCGGAGTTCCACAGAGGTCTGTTCCTGAACCGAACATATTCCTAGCCTTACATGATGACGTCACACCGCAAGTGGCGTCTTCCCTACTGGTATTTGTGGATGACGCGAAGCTGTGGCGCCCAATAAACGCTTGGGACGATGCCCACGCTCTTCAGACAGACCTCGAACGTCTACATCATTGGTCCAGCGAAAACAACCTTCCATTTACCGCTACGAAATGTCCCGTTCTTTCTACTCGCTCTTCCTCTTTTCCTCCTATATATTTCATGGGGGCGCCTATTCTCCAGATCTAGTCAGAAGAAGGAGACTTGGGGATCGTTAACTAGAATAGTTTTTAAGTATCCGCTTCCTGCCGGAAAGCAGATTCGGCTGCTAACCGCATAGTGCGATTGCTGCAACGAGCCTTCGGTCAATTTGACCCTAGCAATTTCCGCCTCTTCCTCAATGTTTTTCTTTGACCCCACTTGGAGCCCCTGGCTGCAGAAGGATCAGCCTACACTCGAATCCCTACAATGTCGGGCAACAAAACTGGTCCGAGGTCTCAAACACCTAGCTTATCCACAACAACTTTAATGCCTGGGCCTCTACTCGCTTAAAAACTGACGTCTCCGGGGCGGTCTGATCCTAGTATTCATGCGCTTATCCAATCCAGGAGATCATCTATTAGAAAACGATAATATTGTCGTCACCTACTCACACTGCACTAATCGTGCCCCCTCCTACGTGGCCACCCACTGGGGCTTACACATCGGCACAGTCGGCTGAACTGCAGACAACGTTACTTCGCTTTGCGAATCTGCCGACCCTGGAATCCCCTGCCTGTCGATTTGGTTTCGGCAACCATTGTGGCGGATTTTAAGACCCGCCTGAACTGTCATTGGGCCGAGCTACATCGCCATATCCTCTGAGACAACTACCATCTGCTTGATGGCGTCGCTCTTCTTTTTTCTACCTACTTCCATTCCACAGTCGTTTCGGTGGGCATGGTAGGCTGTCAAACATTGCGCCGGCCTACATGCTGTTTAAAGAGCGCATAAGCTGGATGAAAATACGGCTAACACGCGAGTCAAACCCACTATAAGGTTGCTTGAACTTCATCAAGGCCTATCCTAACGTTTTTTAACCCTACGGGTCATTAAAGCTCGAGCTTTTATTCCCGTTAAATACAAATTCCAATGTACTACTCCCTCTGTGAGTACTATGCGGTAACTCCACTTTCTGGCGTGCCATACTTTCTGGGACCGTTCTATCCGCCACTGGCGCGATTTTGAATGCGGGCTGTTGTTCATCAGAACAACCTGTTTCTGCGTTCTCATAAGGTAAGGGTTTTAGCAGGGACTTATGCAACGTGTTTGTAAAAAGGTCAGTACCTCCAAAAATCCAACAACTGATCTGTACCATGCCAAATTGCGAAGTTGAATAAAAGTGGAAAAGTTGAAATATAACAATAAGTTGTTAAAAAGGAAACGGAATATAAAAATGGTTTATGGATGTCCACTGTATGTATCGGAAAAAAGAAGGAAGTGGGAGAATGTATGGTAAATTGTCCAATAGGAGAATCCTCCTACAACCCGTATCCACTTTCCCACAGTCAACTCGCTGAATACTTGTGCTGAACACCACTACTGCGTCGAGACCCACAACATATGGTACCTACCGACGAGATCAGGACCTTGCCGTAAGATCCCGAGGCAGAACCACCGAAAAGCCGAGCTTACTCGTTCTGCGCAAACCCGTGAAACCTACAGCCGTGTGTACTGGCTCGATTTTGAAAAAGGGTTGGCGGACGAAGCTTCAGAGAATCCAAAAAGATTCTTCGTTTATGTCAAAAGGCGCTGCGGTTCGAACATGTCAATTCCAGTATTGATGCGTGATGACGGTACTCATGCGTATACGGATTATGACAAGGCCTGCGTACTCAGTGGGCAATATGCAGCAGCGTTTGTAAGGGAAACCTCTTTGACAGGCGTTGAGATGGTTTGCAGGACCCCAGAGGGTTCAGAACTATCTGAATTTATTGTAGCGGAGACTGCAGTTCGTAGGCTGTTACAAGGGCTGAACACTTCTAAGGCCTCTGGGCCTGATTTGATTCACCCGAAACTGTTGCATGAGTTGGCTGCGGAACTAAGTGGACCGCTCGCTATTGTGTTTCAGAAATCGCTTGACAGCTGTGCATTGCCTTCCGAATGGAAGGAAGCTGTCATCTGTCCCATCTTCAAACATGGGGACAGGGGTCTGCCTGCAAATTACAGGCCAGTTAGTCTGACGAGTGTAGTAATCAAACTCCTCGAGAAACTGGTGAGAGATACATTGGAGAGTCATTTGAGTAGATTTAATCTACTTAGCAATGTACAACACGGATTCCGGAAGGGATTTTCGTGTCTGACGAATCTGTTGGTGGCTCGCGAAAATTGAGCGGATGCAGTGGATAACGGCCACACACTGGACGTGCTTTTTGTCGACTTTTCGAAGGCATTTGACAAGGTACCACATTTGAGGCTCGCTCAAAAGCTGTCCTCCTACGGGGTATCTGGTCGCGCCCTACATTGGGTGACTGCCTTCTTGGAGGGTAGAGAACAGTGTGTACGGGTAGGCCGGGGCCTATCATTTAGGCTGTCTGTCCTCAGCGGCGTGCCGCAGGGCTCGGTCCTTGGACCGCTGTTGTTCTCTATCTATGTGAATGACCTACCCGCGGAGCTTGAGGTACCATCGCTGCTATTTGCTGATGACCTGAAGCTGTGAAACATTGTTGATGTTCCTGGGGGTTCCGAAACTATTCAGCGAACATTGGATAAGCTTTGGGACTGGTCTACTTTATGGTTACTGCCCATCAATCAGGCAAAGTGCTCCGTTCTTCGAATTGGAGGAGGTTGTCCTCCTGCGAAGTACTTGGTCGGTGGGGTCGAACTACCCCGTGTATCTAGCCAGGTTGACCTAGGCGTCGTACGCTCTTCGGCTTTACACTCCGGCGACAACTGGAAGAAGGCCGCAAGCAGAGGTTTCCGCATGTTGTGGTTAATCCGACGTTCTTTCGGAGTCTTGACGGGCGGCATCTTTACGAGGCTGTTCTCGGCTTTCGTTCGGCCTCATCTGGAATACTGCGTCCAGGCTTGTCCGCTCTGCTTCGTCCAGGACAAAGTGGAGCTAGAGAGGGTTTTACGAGTGGGTACTAGGTTAGTCGAGGGATTACGGGGACGGACGTACCCCGAGCGTCTACTTAGTTTGGGAATGCATTCAATGCACTATCGAAGGCTTAGAGGAGACCTAATCCTAACCTACCGTATCTTGACTGGGAAGGTTGGTCCAGATTTATCTTGGCTATTCAGTCCCGCTAGATTGTCTGTTCTACGCGGTCATTCGTTGAAGCTGGACAAACCGCGGTCCGATCGGATTAGGGCGGAAATCCGGCTGTCACGCAGAGTCATCGACCGCTGGAACATGCTTCCGGAAAGTGTTATCAGAGAATCTACGGTTAAGGGGTTTGAGCGGCAACTTGACGCTCTTGGGTGGCAACACGAAACCTTTCCATTTTCCTGAGTAACTCGCGTCTTCGTACTTCGATTTTCTTTTCTTCACGTATTGGTATTATTTTCTTATTTAAGTGCACTTCCTTATTCTGTACCTTCGATTTCTCTTCCTATCCTTTGCTTACTTCACGTGACTGCCACAGCAGGGACTGCTAGGGCAAGAAACGTGGGCATTAACTGGTTGGCCAGGGTGCGATACTGGTGTTTCCGTTTTAGATCCATCAATAACTGAGCACTTCATCAATTCCTGTCTCAACGATCCACTCAAGATGGAACACTCACGGGATTCTCCTATCGTTCCAGTCCCCATCTGAACTGAACAGTACCGAAAAAAAACATTAATTCCAAGTGGCGGATAGGACGCTCCGATACTTTCTAGTCTTTCATTGGGTAGTAGAGAGCAGGAGAGAGATTCCTTGTCAGCTCCATCGCTTCGCGATCATTGCTGGGATGCTCGTCATTGCGCAACAGAAACTCCGGAGAGGCCATCGCACTCGTAGCTGAAGCAAAACCATCCCGGCATATTCAGCAGGTGGGAATCAGGTAGTCGTTTGAAGCAATCCTCCGTCTGCGCATCAACGACAGGCGGCGGTAACCGGTTCCAATTATTTACAACACCAGTGGGTATAGCAAGAATGGACCGTAATTTGAGCCTCCATGGCTAGAGAAAAATGGGTAAATTCATTGGATGTTGGCAAGCGCCTGGATGTTGTGTTCGTGGATTTCTGTAAAGCTTTTGATAAGGTCCCGCATGAACAGCTTCTCTACAAACTCCGAGGAATCGGTGTCACTGGAAACTTTCTCTCGTGGATTTCCGATTTCCTGCACACTCGTTCCATGCTGGTGAGAGTGAACGAAACGTATTCCGATCCTGTACATATGACCAGCGGTGCCCCAGGGCTCCGTCCTCAGCCCCGAACAACATATTCATCAACGATCTACCTTCTGAGCTTCAATCGGATTGCTTGATTTATGCGGATGATCTAAAGATATGGAAGGTGGTATCCTCTCTAGAGGATGCTGATCGACTACAAGTGACGTTCGATCTCATGCACAATTGGTCGATTCAGTGGTGCTTACCCATTAATCAAGACATATGTTTCGTCCTGCCTATCGGCGCGTACCACAGGTGGTTTCTTGCTCAAAAATGTCACTTGAGAGAGATCTGGGCGTGATTGTTTCCCAAGACTTAAGATCCACTCAGGACACCATGAAGAGCGTTGCCGCTGCCTACAGGATGTTTCATGCTATCCGAAGAGCTTTCTGTCGCTTGACACCAGCACTTTTTAGACTTCTGTTCACCTCGCATGTGCGCCCGATTCTGGAATACGGCCTCGCTGCTGCCTACCCGCTATCCAAAGGGGAGCGCGACATGATTGAAAAGGTCCAACGGCGTGGATCGAAGTTTGTCTCCGAGTTACGTGACTTGCCTTATCCCTTTCGGCTTCGACATTTGAATGTTTCCTATGGATTACCGTCGCCGGCGCGGGGACTTGATTTTTACCCGTCGTATCCTCAGGGGAGAACTAGGGAGAGAGTTGCAGAAATTCTTCCACCTCAACATCGGGAGTTCGACTAGAGGCCACCAATAGAAAATATTCAAACCACGGAGGCTCAAAGTACGGATCATTCTTACTCTATCCACTCGCGCTGTGAATAATTGGAACCGGTTACCGCCGCCCTTCGTTGATGCGCAGACGGAGGATTGCTTCAAACGACTACTTGATTCACACCTGTTGAATATGCCGGGATGGTGTTGCTTCAGCTACGAGTGCGATGGCCTCCGGAGCTTCCGTTGCGCAATGACGCGCATCCCAGCAATGATCGGGAAGCGATGGGGCTGACAAGGGATCTCCCCTCCTGCTCTCTACTACCTAATGAACCAACGAATATTTTCCATCGGTGGCCTCTAGTTGAACTCCCAACGTTGAGGTGGAAGAACTCCTGCAACTCTCTCCCTACCTCTCCCCTGAGGATACGACGGGTAAAAATCAAATCCCCGCGCCGGCGACGGTAATCCATAGGAAACATTCAAATATCGAAGCCGAAGGGGATAAGGCAAGTCACGTAACTCGGAGACAAACTTCGATCCACGCCGTTGGACCTTTTCAATCATGTCGCGCTCCACTTTGGAAAGCGGGCAGGCAGCAGCGAGGCCGTATTCTAGAATCTGGCGCACATGCGAGGTGAACAGAAGTCTAAAAAGTTCTGATGTCAAGCGACAGAAAGCTCTTCGGATAGCATGAAACATCCTGTAGGCAGCGGCAACGCTCTTCATGGTGTCCTGAGTGGATCTTAAGTCTTGGGAAACAATCACGCCCAGATCTCTCTCAAGTGACATTTTTGAGCAAGAAACCACCTGTGGTACGCGTCGATAGGCAGGACGAAACATGTCTTGATTAATGGGTAAGCACCACTGAATCGACCAATTGTGCATGAGATCGAACGTCACTTGTAGTCGATCAGCATCCTCTAGAGAGGATACCTCCTTCCATATCTTTAGATCATCCGCATAAATCAAGCAATCCGCTTGAAGCTCAGACGGTAGATCGTTGATGAATATGTTGTTCGGAGCTGAGGACGGAGCCCTGGGGCACCGCTGGTCATATGTACCGGATCGGAATACGTTTCGTTCACTCTCACCAGCATGGAACGAGTGTGCAGGAAATCGGAAATCCACGAGAGAAAGTTTCCAGTGACACCGATTCCTCGGAGTTTGTAGAAAAGCTGTACATGCGGGACCTTACTGAAATCCATGAACACAACATCCAGGCGCTTGCCAACATCCAATGAATTTGCCCATTTTCTCTAGCCATATGCAACCTGGTAGAGCGGGAGCGAGCTTTGCGAAAACCGTGCTGGGCACTGGATGTCAGATCCAACCTCGAGATAAATCCGAAGTGCCCGTTTCAGGACCCGTTCCATGATTTTGCACACTATCGATGTAAGGCAAATGGGCCGGTAGTTAGCTGGGTCTTACCTGTTCCCTCCTTTGTATATGGGCTTGATGATGCTCATCTTCCAAGCGGTCTGGAGAAGTCCGGGCTGAAACGATCGACGGAAGACCTGCGAGATAGGTGAAGCAATGTACTGGGCCACAGTCTTGAGGAACAAGGGTGCAAGTCGTCAGGACCAGGCGATGAGTAAGGATCCAAATCACAGAGAAGTTTCAACACGACGTCAGTGTTAATATCGACGTGCTCTAACAGAGAAAGGGGAGTGCACACAGGTCTGTCAGAGAACGACGCTGTTGTCGAGTACACTGAAGAATATTGCCGCAACAGGAGGCTGGCTTTGTCAGTGTCTTCGTGAACTGGATCCCCATGCTCGAAGGAACACAGGGCACTTATACAACTGCCCAATCTGGTGCTCCGTTTGAGGTAGGAGAAAAGCGTCTTAGGAGTCATTTTAAAAAGTGTGGCTAGCAAGAGTTCATATTGTTGACGTTTCTCACGTTTTTTCAGGGTACAGGTATTCCTAACCGTTTTGTAACCGAGGTAGTCATGCTCTGATCGTGTGATCCTAAAGCGGTCCCACAACTTCCGTCTTCTGTTCATCAGGGATCTCAATTCATGATCGATCCACGGAGGACCTCTGGAGAGCGGTCGCTTTTTGGAGATATGGACAACTTGTTCACTGAGTGACGTCAGCTTGCAATACAAAAGATTCCAGTCACCGTCAGCATTGAGATGTTCGGGAATACACCAACCCATAAAACCTGCAGCCATTTTAAGACGAAGGGCATCGGCACGCCAGCAATTTCGGCGGACGGCACATGGGTTGTGAATGGTAAAGCGACGAGTCCATTGGAATAAGACAGTACAATGATCGCTTTTACCAATGGGTTGGAAGACTATTAGGTCCATGACGTCTGACTGCGCTGGGGAGAGCACAAGATCCAGGATATGAGGCGACTGGCCGGCGAGAATACGAATCGTCATGGCGACATGTTGATACAGGCCGCAGTCGAGAACGGTATCAAGGAAGGCTGCATCAAAGGAATCAGGTGGACGACTGCAAAGAAAGTCCCGGTCAATATTCATCATCATCATTACACGTTAGCTGGAGGTGGAAAACACCTCAGCTATTGTGCCGCAATACAAAATAAAAGAAAAGAAAAAACAAACAGTGGCACGCCCGCTGAGTCCCCAGTAACGGATGGACATCGTTCCGGAGAGCTAACAGCTGGCTGCCGTAAAAGAAAATCATATTATGCCTAACGATTAAAATCGTGATTGGAGGGGGATGCTAAACAGGAGGGGGATGGACAAAGGAACTCACAACACAAACGCCATTGGGGCCGGCTCCTAGCCATATCAGCAAGTGTGTCCAACCAAACGTGTTCACCGTCCTTAGGACCCCAGCCAGGCAGTCGGGATGCACCAACCGACGCCAACTTCGAAGTGAGGGTTTTCATTTCTCTCGACCAAGTCATCACTTGGCCTCCCCTCCTCCTCTTCCAACCGCACCCACAACGCGCAAACAATGCACGTCGTGGGAGTCGGTGTGCTGGCATGCGCAACGCGGCCCAGCCATCGGAGCCTGATGCGTGATATAATCGTGCTGAGTGGTTCACTCGCTCTTCCTGCACCAAATACGCGACGCCGAACACGCTCATTGCTCACGCGGTGTTCCCACCAGACATGAGCTAAGCTGCGAAGGCAGCGATGATCGAACGTGACGAGTCTCTTCATGTCTGTCGACCTGATGGGCCAGGTTTCACAGCCATATAGGAGAGTTGAACGGACGGCTGCGTTGTAAACTCTGCCCTTCAGGGCGAGAGTAATGTCGCGTCTGCGCCACAGGTGGCGGAGATTGGCAAAAGCACCTCGAGCTTTTGCTATACGGTTCGTAACCTCATCTTTAATCCCACGGGTGCTAATATAGCTGCCCAGGTACTTAAATTCCTGAACGACTTCTAGCAGATCACCACCAAGCGTTAGCGCAGGGTTGGGTCCCTGCCAATCTTGGAGAAGTACTTTGCATTTCGATGGAGCAAAGCATAGCCCAAAACGATTGACAGCCAGTGCTAATCGGTTCAGTGCTGTTTGGCATGTTTGGGAGCTGTCACAGATTAGGGCAATATCGTCTGCATACTCTAAGTCAAGAAGTCGCTCACCAGGGAGTAGCTCCACACCTTCTAGGTCGTGTCCAGCGAACGCTGTTTCCATGACTTCATCAATAGCGAAGTTGAAGAGGAAAGGTGACAGCGGGCATCCTTGTCTCACACCGCTGGTGATACTGAAGGGTGGCGAGAGTTTGCCATAAACCCTCACCCTGCCCGAACTATGTGCGTACAGCGCTTTGATAATGTTTACATATTTATCAGGCACACCTTTCCTCAGCAGACAGTCCCAAAGGGCACATCGATCGACTGAGTCGAAGGCACCTTTTATGTCAAGAAACACGACAACGGTGGGTCGCCAATAAACATGGCGGTGCTCCAACACTTGACGCAATTTGAAGATGTGGTCGATGCAGCCCCGACCTCGACGAAATCCGGCTTGCTCTTCACGAATTTGGCTTTCACGAGTGCCAGTCAGTCTGTGGAGAATGAGAGAGGCAAGCAATTTAGAGGCAATCGAAATCAGACTGATCCCTCTATGATTGCCACATTCTAAACGGGAGCCTCCCTTGAAAATTGGGACAATGACGGAGCGGTTTCAGTCTGTCGGAACTGTCTCCTGCTCCCAAAGTTTTACTAGCAACTCGTGTAGATCATCTACTAGAGCAGGTCCACCTGGAGGAATTCTATCTGCTCCTGCGGCCTTATGCAATTTCAACAGCCTGATCTCACGTTCGACTTCTGCGCGTGAGGGCGGATCCAAGGAGACGGCCCAAGGAGAAGGGCGCTCAATGCCCGAAGAAAGCGATAACTCAGGTTGGTTAAATTGCATAGCAAAGTGTTCAGCCCAACGCTCCAAGCGTTTTGACAGGCTGTGGATCATCTGCCCACTCTCGTCGCGTATGGTCTCGCTAACACCAGGTCTCCTGCTGCCTGTTGCCCGTATCAGCCGGTATAACTTACGATGGTTACCAATGGCAGCGGCTGTTTCCATCTCAGAGGCACGATGAGACCACCAGGTTTCGCGGTCCTTCTTTAGGCTAGCACGTAGTTTCGCCCTGAGATTTTTGCGAGCTTCATTGTATTCGCTTCCAGTCGGAATACGTCGGCGAGCATCCATAAGTTCCAGAGACTGTGTAGAGACCCAATGTTCGGTTTTGCAATTTGTTTTGCCACATGAAGACATGCCTGCTAATAGCAACGCTTGACGAGTATGCGACCAGTGATCTTCAACGGTGTTTAGTGGGCGCTTACTCAGCCCAGATGTCAGCGCATCTTGGTACACATTCAGAACATCTGGCTTCGCCAGCTGGCTAGTGTCAATCCGTTCACATCGACGTCGCGAACGTCCACCGAAACGCACCAGGAGGTCGGCACATACAAGTGCGTGGTCAGAGTCCACGCTCGTGCTCCAAATCGAGCGACAGTTTTGGACACAGCCTCTCCAGCGGTAACTGATCGCGATATGATCGATTTGCGTCCATGACTGGCCCGAGGCTGGTGGCCGCCAAGTCACACTTCTGCGGGTGCTGTGTCGAAAATTAGTGCTCGCGAGAAACAGGCGAGCATCTTCACACAGCTGGAGCAATCCCTCGCCATTATCATTACGGGAGCCTACACCATGTTGGCCGCCCAGATGAAGCTCATCAGAGGACAATTTTCCGACTTGGGCGTTTAGATCGCCAGCCAGCACCACAGTATCCATGCTTCTTCTGTGACGAAGGAGCTCGTGAAGTTGCTGATAGAAATCATCTTTTACCGAATCAGTGCTACAGTTTGTAGGGGCGTAGGCCGCAATGACAAACAGGCACCGTTTGTCCCCGCGCGACTTCGAAGCACGGAACGAACCAGCTAATCTAACGGCGCACATCCTACTGTTTACTGGGATCCAATCAAGCAGGGCAGCTTCAGCCCGGGGACTCAAAACAATGCCGACGCCAGCTTGACCGGCATTTGAAGCTGCATCATCGCCAGATAGGCGCAATGAGAATGTGCCGCCAGTGTCGCATGTGGGGGATCTCAGGGTAAGCACGGAGCTCGAACCTTGCAGGCGGGTTTTTGATAAACAGCAAATATCGATCGATAGGGTCTCTAGTGTGCGGGCAAGTGCTGCCTGTTGGCCAATCTGCAGCAAAGTGCGCACGTTGAGGCATGCCAATCTTAGCGAGACACGAGGACTCCAAAGGGAAACGGATGAACTGACGTTGTCCGCTTGGTTGAACATGGACTTGTCGACTGGATTGGAGCGAGGCCCTGCGATTGTGTGATTTGAAATTAGAAGACAAGCGACTATTGAAGTAAGCTGGGGGAGGGCCAAGAATTGGGGGATTGAAAATGGGGGGGATATAAGTAAAGTTGGAGCGGGACAATAAGGATGCAGAAGCGCAAAAAGGGGTATAAGAAGACGGGAAGGCCTGAGCAGTAGCATCCAAACCCCTATCCACCCTGCTCGATGCAGCAGATAGGGCGCCGTTTATTATCCTCTGCGACGGCCAGAGCATCAAGAAACTGTTGTAGGAAAGGTTCATTGTATTGCGTGGGCAGAATACTGTCAGGTTGCCCAGGCCTAGACAGGAGAACGATTAGGGTTCTCAACCAAAGCCTTTGGTTCAAAAACCTTACCGCAAGGCAGCGGGTTTTGGCACTGGACTACAGAGCCCGTTTTATAAAATGAGGAGCCACCCCCATTCCAACCCCCAACCTGGAGGACCAGGAGGCTGAGTTTGTCTGGCCTCTAACCATTGACCAATCTGGTATGAGTGGCTCTAAAGGTGCAAAAAAAGCACCACCCAGCATAGCTCAATGGATCTCTGAGGCACGGAAACCATCGCACCACGGTAAGGTCCAGCCTCATTGCGATGGCCGGTCAATATTAGGAGCATTGAAATCTCCCAGAATAAGGCAATCCTTTCCAGCACCTTGCTTCCTGATCAGTTCCAACAGGCGAGCCCAGTGGCGCTCTGTAGATGACACCAAACAAGGAGGATCTGCATCCGTCATGAATGCGGCACCAAAGGGCATCGGAATCGCTGTCATTCTCACATGAGACCTCAATTAGATGGAACTTCAGATTCGCCTTCCAGTAGAGTATTACGCCGCATCCCGTCTATGTAGTTTGGGATTATTTTCCTTGGAACGGCGTAGGTTGACGGTGAATTTGATAGACGTTTAAGATCATTAAGGGACTTAGTGGTATTGGTCCCACCCATCTGTTTGAGTTAACTATGTCAGACCACCTTCGCTGGCATCGCCTGAATCTCAAACAACATAGAGCTCGTTTGGACATCAGGGCAAAAGTTTTTACGAACCGAGTAGTTAACATCTGGAATAAATTTCCTGATTTGGTGAAATGTAGGTCCGTAGAAGCCTACAAAAGGGCTTAGATGAGTATTGGTCTGTCCTTTTTCCAGTGATATTGTAATTGTACTGGAATATGTAGTGTATCTGGATGCTGACGCATGAAAGTGCAAAGGTAGCTGTTGTTCTTGCTTCATTTCTTTGCAGCAACGAGAAGTCAGTCCAACCTCGAAGTGCCGGGGTCCGCTTCAATTATCGGCACAAGAAACTGGACGCTCGTTAGGCGAAAGCTTCTATCGTCCGTTCTGCCTGACCTCATATTCAAAGGTTGTCCAATGCGCACTCTGCGATCAACGGATGCACATTGATAATGATCTTTACCAATGTCTTCAGCGCACTACATCTAAAGGCGTCAACTTTTACTTCGACCCGTGTCTAACGCTGATCAGTGACAAGCAACTTCTGAAGAAATCTTTCAACCTACATACTGATTCTGCGCAAGCCGTCTCTAACTCGGACCGCGAGACACCTATCTCCTCAGCGTGTCTGCTCGGGTCTGGGTAATCTACACCAAAAGGGAAAAGAAGTCGGGCGTCCTCCACTACGTTGGATTCAACACCGTTGCCCAGTGAGAACGGGTATGGGTGGATGGATAAGCCAAAGTCTTATGCCGCAGTCGCGAGCGCTAGCACCTCAGCAGAAGCGAGGATAGCCATAGCTGAGAACAAAGCCTCGAAGATCATCACGGCCCAAGATTGGATCAAACACCAAAAACGCGGAACTAAACCTCATCCTAAATAGAGTATCGCAGCTTGAGCAACTGATCAAAGAAAATAAATGCCCGCAAAAGCCAGTATCATCGGAACGAAACAAGGCGCTTATTCGCAACCTCTGCCTGATACTCACAAACGTCCCAGAATCCAACAAAGGGATTCCTGCTGAAAGGATACTCGACGACCAAACCTTCCTTAAACGAATGATCTCCGTATTGTTTGATAAGCGTGAGTAAGAGATAAACCTAATCTTTGCTTTTTGCCTCGGCAGAAAACAAGAGGACTCAGTTAAGTTTCGTCCTCTGCAAATCGTCTGTCAGGATGAAGAATGCCAACGCATGCTGAAACAGACCCCGCGCCTCAAGGGAGAAACCTACGTTCTGCAAGTCCTCTCCCGGATGACCGAGTCCGAATGAGGCAAGCCGTCTGCGAGCTGCGAACCCGACGAACATATGGAGAAACAGATCTAAACATAGTGGATTTTCGCGTACTCAGAAAAACTCAAAGTTCGATGGGGGCCAATCTTCCTTTTTCCCGGACCTCAAACATAAAGAACTGATTATGAATAATACTCGTGAACGTGCGCAGTCTCAGAAACAAACTAGCTGAGATTCCACTTCTTATCTCTGAACAGCAACCGGACCTAATGGCGTTCACCAAAACCTGGCTTTCATCTGGTGTATCTGACGCGGTGGTTCATGTTTCAGGGTATCAGCTGGTTCGATGCGATCGCTTTGGTGGGAGTTCTGGTGGCGGATTAATCCTCTACTCAAAGAGCTGCCTCGAGGTCAACATTGTCGGACTCGATTGTGACAAGGAATATACGTCGGAAATGCTCTGGTGTCGTATTCATGACGGATACCAATCCCTGATGGTCGGAGTGGTCTACAGAGCCCCTGCAGGGCCTAGGTCATACCTATTACGCTCCGTGCGAACCCACAGCAGACGAACAAACTGTCTCCTTATGTGTGACTTCAACCACCCCGGAATAATCTGGGACCTTCTTCACAGTGATCTCCCACCGGACTGCTTTGAAGTTGATCTCCTTGCTACGGTTCACAAGTGCAACCTGACACAGCATGTCTTGACACCAACACGGATGGTACCTGATCAGACTCCAAATATTCTAGACCTGATTCTCACCTCGGCCCCATCTGATGTGTCAGATGTCCTCTCTGTTCTTAAAGACATTCGTACAAATCCGCTGGCTATGAAAGTATGCATCCAGCCATTGTAAAGCCAATTGCCCCTATTCTCCAGCTTCCAGTCCTTGAACTTTACAACATGTCTTTTCGTGAGGGAAGAATACCACTGGATTAGAAGGAGGCAGATGTAGTAGCCATTCATAAAGGCGGTCCCAAATCATCAACAAATAATTCCAGGCCTGTTAGTTTGACTAACGTGCTTTTGAATTGTCTGAAAAACCTCATCAGAGATCGAATCTGTGACCATCTTACTGCCCGGCGGAAGGTGACTTGGCGCCCACCATCCTCGAACCAGCTATGGACGCAACTCGATCACATTGCGATAAGTTACCGCTAGAGAGGCTGCGTCCAGAACTGTCGCTCGATTTGGAACACAGGTGTGGACACCGACCATGCACTTGTATGTGCTGACATCCGGATACGTTTCGGCGGACGCCCACGACGACGTTGTGAGCGCATTGACACCAGCCAACAGGCGAAGCCAGCTGTTCTGAATGCCTATCAAAGTACGCTGTCATGCGAGTTGGATAAACGCTCACTGGATGCAATTAAAGCTCACTGGTCTCATATTCACCAGACCTTAATAGCAGCATGAAAATCCTCATGTAGTGTGTCTAATCGCCAACACTGACATTGCGTCTCTTCGCAGTCTCTGGAACATCGATGCTCGATGGCATATGCCGGCTGGAAGCGAATACAATGAAACTCGCAAAGAGCTCCGGGCAAAACTCCGTGCTAGCCTGAAGAGAGATCGCGAATCCTGGTGGTCTCATCGTGCATCAGAGCTGGAAATGGCCGCTGCCCTTGGTAACCATCGTAAGTTATTCCGTCTGATACGGGAAACGGGCAGCAGGAGACCTGATGTTAGTGAAACTATACGTGATGAGAGTGGACAGCCTATCCACAACTTATCAAAACGCTTAGAGCGTTGGGCTGAGCACTTTAAAAGGCAATTTAATCGGTCGGAATTGTTAGATTTCTCGCCGGCCAGTGATCGCCCTGCTCCGTGGGCTGTCCTTTTGGATCCACCCTCTCGCTCAGAAGTCGAACGTGAGATCGCACTGTTGAAGTTAAATAAAGCCACGAGACAAGATGATCTTCCTCTAGCCCTCTTCAAATTCTGGGGACCTGTTCTTATGGATGACTTACACGAGTTACAAGTGAAACTGTGGGAGCAGGAAACTGTCCAAACCGACTGGAGCCACTCTGTCATAGTCCCAATTTTCAAAGGAGGCTCACGATCGGAATGCGGCAACTATAGAGTACTCAGTCTGATCTCCATCGCCTCCAAATTGCTTGCCTCTGTCATCCTTCACAGACTGACTGGCACTCGTGAAAGACAGATTCGTGAAGAGCGAACCGGGTTTCGTCGAGGTCGTGGCTGCATTGACCACATCTTCACTTTGCGTCAGTTGTTGGAGCACCGTCACATATATTGGCGGCCCACCGTTGTCTTGTTCCTCGATATCAAAGGTGCATTCGATTCGGTGGATAGACATGCACTTTGGGATTGTCTACTCAGGAGAGGTGTGCCCGAGAAATATGTGAATATTATCCGATCATTATATGCTCGTAGCTCAGGTAGAGTGAGGGCTTACGGCAAGTTGTCGTCGCCCTTTAATATCTCCAGCGGTGTGAGACAAGGATGCCCGTTGTCACCTTTCCTCTTCAATTTCGCTGTTGTCGAAGTCATGGAAATCGTGTTTACAGGACACGACTTAGGTGTGGAGCTACTCCCAGGAGAACGACTTCTTGACTTAGAGTACGCTGATGATATTGCCCTAATCTGTGACAGCTCACGAATGTGCCAAGCGGCACTGGACAGACTAGGACTAGCTGTCCGTCACTTCGGGCTTTGCTTCGCACCATCGAAGTGCAAAGCGTTCCTCCAAGATTGGTCTGGACCGCCCCCTACGCTGATCCTTGGTGCCGATCAGCTAGAAGTCGTTCAGAAATTCAACTACCTGGGAATTTGTATCAGCGCCCGTGGGATTGAAGATGAGATCACGAACCGTATAGCAAAAGCTCTGGGCGCTTTTGCTAACCTTCGCCACTTATGGCGCCGGCGCGACATCACTCTTGCCCTGAAGGGTAGAGTGTACAACGCAGCAGTACGTTCGACCCTACTGTACGGTTGTGAAACCTGGCCGCTTAAAGCAGCGGACCTGAAGAGGCTAGTTACGTTCGACCACCGGTGCCTTCGTAATTCAGCTCACATCTGGTGGGAACACCGCGTGAGCAACGTGCGTGTCCGACGCTTTGCTTTTGGCACAGGAAAAGGAACTGAACCGCTCAGCACCGTTATTTCACGCACCAGGTTCCGATGGCTGGGCCACGTGTTACGCATGCCAGCCCACCGACTCTCGCGACGTGTGTTGTTTGCGCGCCGGGGATGTGGATGGAAGAAGAGGAGAGGTGGCCAAACGATGACTTGGTCGAGAGGAATGAAGGCCCTCACTTCTGAGCTGGCCTCGGTTGGGGCGTCTCGGCTCCCTGGTTGGGGTCCGAAAGACTATGAACACGTTTGGTTGGAGTCATTTTTTGATATGGCTAGGAGCCAGCCTCTGTGGCGTTCGTGCTGTGAGTTTCTTTGTCTCACCCCATCCCACTTAGCCTCCCCCTCCAACCACGATCTCATTATTTAGCCTTATATAATTTTGCATAGTAATTTTTTTGATGCATAGTAGCCGGCTGGTAACTTACGGGAACGATGCCCATCCGTTACCATTAGCCCAGCCGGCTTGCCCCAGTTGAATTCTTTTTTCTCTCCTTTTTTTGTGTATTGCGGCGCAGCAGCTGAGGTGTTTCCCACCTCTAGCTAACGTGTATGATGCATGCATGCATGCATTACTGCCCATAACTTGATCAGAGCGGAGCAGCATGGTTTTGTCAGGAAAACGTCATGCCTCACAAAACTGCTCTGTTTCCTTGACGAAATAACGCGATATCTTGATGACGGGTTTCCGGTAGAAATGTTATTTTGACATTAGTAAAGTTTTTGACTCGATAAACCACCACTCTGCTGGAAAAGATGACATGGTTTGGACTACATCATCATCAACAGCAGTACATCAGCCATTTGAACTGATGCTTTGCTGCCATACAACCATGATGACCTATGAACTAAATAATAATAAGAGGGAAAGAAGACGGGCTTACCTGAAAACCTTAATGCCCTAAGCAAGCATTCAGGGTCAAGGCGCCTACACCTTGTGTTAGCAACATACCGTCACAAACAGCTGGCTATCGTGCTAAGATAAGGCGGCATCGGCGAGACAACTTCCTTGTGGCTTTCACTGTTACGCGTCATTATCAGCCATTACCCCGCAGATAACTCAACACCGGCCACACATTAAGCAGGCAATCCGACTAGGAGACGGCAGCAGACGCGCCACAGGTTTCAGTTGCGAGCCATGTCCTGTAACGTTTCGAGCTAAGCTCAAGGCGGGTCACATGGACTCCAGCCCGGGAGGCGAAACTAACCAACGGCACCCAGTTTGCTTGTCAGTGACTTCATTACTCGCTGCCAAGTTAACTTCTGTCCACCTCGAACTTTGCGCCACCCTACATCTGGCAGACAAAACAAGGCCCTCCTCGGTAAGCGGTGACCGGACATACGTAGTACGTGCCAAAGCCAACACACCTTATTCCGTGCTATCTGTTGTTCTAAGGAACTAGCTTGGTTATCACTGTCTAGTACTCGCCTACGCACATCATCAATGCGGACACGTTGGGGCCACCCGACACCAGCAATGCTCTACGGACAACGATGATCAAAAACTTGAAGGCGCCTCAGATCTTCAGACAGAAGGGACCAAGTTTCACTCCCATAGAGCAGAACGGCCCTCACTGTGGCCTTGTATACACGGCTTTTGAGACGGCGGGAAACCCCTTTTTGTCGCCAAAGATGTCGCAGATTCAGAAAGGCAGTTCTGGATTTTGCAATACGTGAACTGACTTTAGTTTCTATGTGCTCATCGTTGCTGACGCAACTGCCAAGTGAATCGATCAACCAGTTCGAGTTCCTCGTTATAAAGGGTTAAAGGATCATCAAATGGCTGGTCTTCCTGCAGCTACGCTTTGAAGGTGCGAAGCGCATAACAAATAATGGGACCACTGTAAGCAGGCTATTCAGGGTTGATTGGACCGCCCCAACATCGTGAAAAAGCAGGACGATATCGTCTGCATAATCAAGATCAACTAACCTTTCATCAGACAGGACCTCGACGCCTGCATCGTGAGATTCCTTGTTGGAATCCTCCATGACAGAGTCCATGACGAAATTGAACAGAAACGGGGAAATCGAACAATCCTTAGGAACGCCACTTGTGGTCCGAAATCTATCCGACAGGTCACCGTTGGTCCTGACGCGGCCTGTAGTGTTCGAGTATAGAGCACGTAGGATCAGCAGTACAGTAGCCATTTGAACTGATGCTTCGCTGCCATACAACCATAATGACCTATGGACTAAATCCATCGCAATGAGGTTGGACCTTACCGTGGCTCGATGCTTTGTGTGCCTCAGCGATCCATTGAGCTATGCTGGGTGATGCTTTTTTTGCACCTTCAGAGCCACTCATACCAGATTGGTCAATGGTTTGAGGCCAGACAAACTCAGCCTCCTTGTCCTCCAGGTTGGGGGTTGGAGTGACGGTGTCACCTTATTCCTTAAAACGGACTCCTTGCAGCCCAACGCCAAATCCGCTGCCTTGCGGTCAGGTTTTTGAACAAAAGGCTTTGGTTGAGAACTCTAATCGTTCTCCTGTCTAGACCTGGGCAACCTGGCAGTATCCTGCCCACGCAATACAATGAGTTTTCTAACAGTTTATTGATGCTCTGACCACCACAAAGGATAATCAACGGTGCCCTATCTGCTGCATCGAGCAGGATGGATAGGGGTTTGGAGGCTACTCCTCAATCCTTCCCATCATTTTATTCCCCCTCTCATGCTTATCGTCCCGTTCCAGCTTCACTTTTATCCCCCTGTTTTCAACCCCCCAATCCTTGTCCCTCCCTCAACTTGCTTTGCTAGGCTTTTGCCTTCTAGTTTCAACTCATTTGTGAACACGAAGCGTCATTCCTGTCCTGTCGACAAGCCCATGTCCAACCAAACGGCCAAACCCAGTTCATCGACTTCCATTTGGAGCCCTCGATCATCCTTCAGATTGGCATGCCTCAATGTACGCACATTGCTACACATCGGTCAACACGCGGCACTTGGCCGAACATTGGAGACCCTCTCGATTGATATCTGCTGCTTATCGGAGACCCGCCTGCAAGACTTGAGCCTAGTGCTCACTTTGCGATCCCCTTCAGCTGACACAAGCAGTATTTTCTCATTGCGCCTATCCGGTGACGATGCACCTTCGAGCACCGGCTAAGCTGGTGTTAGTATTGCCCTGAGTCCCCGGGCTGAAGCTACTCTTGTTGACTGGATTCCAATCAGTAGCCGGATGTGTGCGGTCCGATTGGCTGGCTCGTTCAAAGCTTCAAAGTCGCGCGGGACTAACAGGTGTCTATTCGTCATCGCTGCCTATGCAACCACAAACTCTAGCGATGATTCGGTAAAAGACGACTTCTACCGCCAACTGACTCAGCTCCTTCGCCGCAGAAGGAGCTCGGACACTGTTGTGCTAGCTTGGGATCTGAACGCTCAAGTTGGAAAATTATCCACTGATGAAATGCATCTGGGCGGCCAACATGGTGTAGGCTCCCGTAATGATAACGGTGAGCGGTCACTTCATTTGTGTGAAGATGCTCGCTTATTTCTTGCGAGCACTAATTTCCGACACAGCACCAGCCGGACAGTGACTTGGCGCCCACCAGCCTCGAACCAGCTATGGACGCAAATCGATCACATTGCGATAAGTTACCGCTGGAGAGGCTGCGTCCAGAACTGTCGCTCGATTTGGAACACAGGTGTGAACACCGACCTTGCACTTGTATGTGCTGACCTGCGGATGCGCTTTGACGGACGCCCACGACGATGTTGTGAGCGCATTGACACCAGCCAACTGTCGAAACCAGCTGTTTTGAATGCCTATCAAAGTACGCTGTCATGCGAGTTGAGTAAGCGCTCACTAGTCTCATATTCACCGGTCCTTACTAGCAGCATGAAAATCCTCATGTGGTAAGTCTAATCGCCAACACTGACATTGCGTCCCTTCGCAGTCTCTAGAACTTATCGATGCTCGCCGGCATATTCCGGCTGGAAGCGAACACAGTGAAACTCGCAAAGAGCTCCGGGCAAAACTCCGTGCTAGCCTGAAGAGAGACCGCGAATCCTGGTGGTCTCATCGTGCATCAGAGCTGGAAATGGCCGCTACCCTTGGTAACCATCGTAAGTTATTCCGTCTGATACGGGAAACGGGCAGCAGGAGACCTGGTGTTAGTGAAACTATACGTGATGAGAGTGGACAGCCTATCCACAACTTATCAAAACGCTTAGAGCGTTGGGCTGAGCACTTTAAAAGGCAATTTAATCGGTCGGAATTGTTAGATTTCTCGCCGGCCAGTGATCGCCCTGCTCCGTGGGCTGTCCTTTTGGATCCACCCTCTCGCTCAGAAGTCGAACGTGAGATCGCACTGTTGAAGTTAAATAAAGCCACGAGACAAGATGATCTTCCTCTAGCCCTCTTCAAATTCTGGGGACCTGCTCTTATGGATGACTTACACGAGTTACTAGTGAAACTGTGGGAGCAGGAAACTGTCCAAACCGACTGGAGCCACTCTGTCATAGTCCCAATTTTCAAAGGAGGCTCACGATCGGAATGCGGCAACCATAGAGGAATCAGTCTGATCTCCATCGCCTCCAAATTGCTTGCCTCTGTCATCCTTCACAGACTGACTGGCACTCGTGAAAGACAGATTCGTGAAGAGCGAACCGGGTTTCGTCGAGGTCGTGGCTGCATTGACCACATCTTCACTTTGCGTCAGTTGTTGGAGCACCGTCACATATATTGGCGGCCCACCGTTGTCTTGTTCCTCGATATCAAAGGTGCATTCGATTCGGTGGATAGACATGCACTTTGGGACTGTCTACTCAGGAGAGGTGTGCCCGAGAAATATGTGAATATTATCCGATCATTATATGCTCGTAGCTCAGGTAGAGTGAGTGCTTACAGCAAGCTGTCGTCGCCCTTTAATATCTCCAGTGGTGTGAGACAAGGATGCCCGTTGTCACCTTTCCTCTTCAACTTCGCTATTGACCAAGTCTTGGAAATCGCGTTCACAGGGCATGACTTAGGTGTGGATCTATAGTATCTGACAGAGTTATAACGGCTGAAGTTTTACTGCGAATGGGACCTTGGCACGGTTGCTCACGGTCAGCTTACAATAGGTAAAATTCAGCAAACTTGTCTGGTGGTACGAACGGAGAAATCGAACGCTGATCCGCAAATAGAGATCCGACTACCGATGCGAAGCACATACACAATACTCGAAGGCGGCACAACATCACCAGGACCAGAAGACGAACCAAATTCGAAGATGCCAATATATGTTGTTATGTGAGTTAAAATAAATATACAACAAATGACGGAAAATAAAATAGGAAGTTACAAGGAAAATGTGGAGCGTTTATAAATACTACAGGGCTCCCCTCCTATCGCGTGAATCGGGAGAACGAACGCTCGAAACTTGTGCGTTGTTGGTAGTCATTAGTTTGGAAGGCAAAACAACAGCGCGTCCCGAGCGTGTGCTTTGGTGCTTATAGTTCACTCACTGGTTCAGTGGAGATTGTAGAGGAGGGGCACACAGGGTCACATTGGCTGGGTAGGAGGGGTACTGGAGAAGGTCTATTCGGTGGTTTGTTTTGATGTTTTAGTTTTGATTTACGCTGGTTTTAAGTGATCAAGGCTCATAGAATCCTTCGAACCGTTTCTATCCAATACGAAGTATTTCTCTTTGCGACTAAGAACTTTGAAGCGGCCCTCATACGGCGGTGTCAAAGGTTTACTCACCGCATCGACGCGCACAAAAACGAAAGGGCAGGTATGCAAATGAGCGTGGACTTGCTGATTTCGAGGACTGAATCAGGGCGGTGTTGGCCGGACTGAAGCAAAATGTTGTCGCAATCGTACCACATAGGAAGTAGGGTCTAGTTTGCCAGAGATTCTGGAGTCTAACACCATCTCACCGGGAAGCCTGAGAGTAGTGCCGAAAACCAGTTCAGCGTGGCAACAACCTAGGTCTTCTTTGACCGTGTTGCGAATGCCGAGAAGGATAACTGGTAGCTGTTCGGACCAGTGCGTGCTCGATTTTGAGGCGATAATTGCAACTTTCAGTTGACGATAAAAACGCCCAACAGGACCGTTGGCGGCTGGATGGTAGGCGGTTGTTCGCAGATGACAACAGCCGAGTAAATGGTTGAGGTCTCGAAATAGAGCGGAATTGAACTGAGGGCCTCTGTCTGCTGTGATTGTGGCTGGGGTGGCAAACACAGATATCCAGCTTTCAACGAACGTCCGCAAAACAGTTTCGGTAGAAATGTCTCGTAAAGGGGCTGCATGAGGCCATCGTGTGAAACGGTCGACACAGGTCAGCGAATACTGGAAACCGTTGGATGGAGAAAGTGGTCCAACGAGGTCAAGGTGCACATGTTTAAATCTAGCTTCGGGTAACGCAAATGTGCCAGGTACGGTGATCGTGTGCCGATGTATCTTGCTAGTTTGACAAGTGACACAGTGCTTCGCCCACTTTTGGTGTCGGAACGCATATTGTGCCATACGTAGCGGTCGGCGATTAACTTGACCTTGGCTCGAATGCCAGGGTGGGAAAGGCCATGCAGGTGATCGAAAACAATTATGCGGAACAAAAGGTCTTGGCTTTCCAGTCGATAGATCACAATAGACTTCAGAATCGGAATTAACACTGTTCAATCGCGAGAGTTTCAATGATGTGTTTGCTCTCAAGTCTGCGATCGTCTTCTTGATGAGCTGCAATATCCTCGAGGTTAATAGCTTGGCGTGAGATATGGTGGAGATCGATACGAGACATTGCCTCAGCAACAATGTTGTTTGTGGCATCAGCGTGACGAATGTATGTCGTGAATTGTGATATGTAATCTAAATGACGAGTCTCACGAGGTGAAAATCGATCGGAGGAACCGCGAAAGGCAAAAGCTAGAGGTTTGGGATCCGTAAATGTCGAAAATGCTTAATGGCTAGGTAAATAGCCAGAAGTTCGCAATCGAATGTGCTGTATCGCGTTTGAACAGGCTGAAGCTTTTTGGAGAAAAAGACAAAGGTTCAGATTGTTTGTTGATCACCTACTGTAAAGCGGCGCCAACGGCAGTTTGTGATGCATCAGTTCTGAGAACGAGAGGTGCATCAACATCTGTTTTCATGTGGCTAAGCGCGGTGGCGTTAGATAACGCCTGCTTGATCCTATAGAATGCTTCTGCTGTTGACTCAAACTTTCGGGACTTGCATTTTAGTAAATCTGTCAGAGGCTGAAGTAGCCGGGAACAATCTGGAATGAAACGATTGTAATAGTTGACCATCCCGAGGAAACGACGCAAACTTTTGAAGGACTGATGCGTCGGGTAATCCGCGATTGCCTGCGTCTTTTCGCGACTTGGGCTAATACCATTGTGGTCGATTCAGTGACCGAGAAAATCGGCACAGGATTGGCCGAAAATACATTTGTCAACGTTAATCGTCACGCCATACTGAGCAAAACGCTCGAAGATCAGACGGAGATGTGACAGGTGTTCCTCATCGTTGGAACTGGCGGCGAGAATGTCGTCGATGTACTCGAAGACGAAGTCTAACCCTCTAAGGACTTGATCAATGAACCGCTGATAGGTTTGGGGAGCGTTTCGCAATACGAAGGGCATATGGACAAATTCACAGAGACCAAAGGGGTGTAATGGCGGTCTTTGGAATGTCCTCAGGAGTGACAGGCATGTGATGGTATGCACGAACTAGGTCGATGGTAGAGAAAACAGACTTTCCGTGCATGTTGCTAGAAAAATCATGAATATGAGGAATTGGTTATCTATCGGGAACAGTGACACTGTTGAACGCACGAAAGTCGCCACA
Source organism: Dicrocoelium dendriticum (assembly GCA_944474145.2). NCBI lineage: Eukaryota > Metazoa > Platyhelminthes > Trematoda > Plagiorchiida > Dicrocoeliidae > Dicrocoelium > Dicrocoelium dendriticum. The sequence goes on from OX104064.1 coordinate 65,064,888, forward strand.
TGGTCTCCAATTGTTGGTCTTCTTGGGCACTTAATGAAGCGGAGATGCCCAGCAGCTTTTGGAAGGGCGGATGATCCCGAGGTTAAGCATGTGTTCGAACATTCTTGGCCGCTTGTAGTTTGTCCGATGGAAGGCGTCTTGGCTTGGCAGACACAGGAGGACCGGTTGCGATGATTTGGTGACAGATATCTTACTTGGGCTCCAGAGTGCCGTCATCTGCTCTAACCAGGGAAGGAAAATGTTGCAATAATGACGAGTAGCGTGAATCCTTGGGCAGAAGTACTTGAAGCTTAATGGAATTGACCGTAGCGAGCTGGCTGGAAACAGTTAACGACGTAGTACCATCGCGCAACTTGTCACATCGCAGGTCTACGACCAGGCCGAATTTGGTGAGAAAGTCAATACCAATGATGGGCTTCTGTACATCGACAATTAGGAAAATGAAGGTGAAATCACGTCGTAAACCAAGATTAAGTGTCAACAGTCTCTGGCATACGTCGCGATCTTGGTTTGGATAGCTGTCTGTAAGGTAATTCCGGATGGTCGCAGAGCACGTTTTTCCAAGGATCGAGGTATAACGCTTACCTCTGCGCGTATCAACCAAAAAGTGAAGTTTGGTGGTGGAACCGAAAACCTACAAGAGGCGACTGATGGTTTGGCCAGCAGCAGCTGCCGTCATCACTGACTGGCGTTGTAGTTTCCTGCCGAGAATCCAAAAATGTCTTCGGGTATTTACAACCTGGACGACAATTGCGAGCTGCATCGCCGAAACGGCGGTGGAAGTAGCAGTATGATCGCGATCGGCTGGTGCGGAATTGACAACGGCGGCTACTCCTTGAGTTGAATCTACGGTTACCGATGTGAGACACAGCGAGTTCTAACCGAGGAGTCGTTCACTGATAGCATCTAGTGCGGTACTTCCTGATGGACTAGTGGTGCTCAATCCAGTCACATTATTCACAGCAGATTTAAAGAACCGTTCATGGACTTTGTCAGCCGCTTCGGCTAGTTTGTCCAACTGGAGTTCATCAGCTAGGACTGCTAAAATCGCCGTGGTGCTTGCTAGAAGACACTTAGTCCAGATCTGTCGGAGTATAGAGTCGTCCAGGGTCGAGGAACCCACAAGCGAACGCATGTGCCGGAGGAGTTGAGACGGGCTGCGGTCTCCAAGCTGTATGCTTGAAAGTAGCATGTGTAGACGTGCTTCATCGGAAGCCGTAGTGCGTTTTAGAACGGCTGATTTAAGTTTGTCATACGGCGATTCAGTCGGCATCGGATCAAGAATATCGAGGCTATCTGTGAAGGAAGGTGAGCGGTGACGTATGAAAACATCGATGGTTGCGAAGTGATTTTACGAAATCGGAAGATGGCCTCCACCTGAATAAACCAAACACGAGGGTTTGAAACATCAAAGGTGGGTAACAAAAAACCAGTTGAGTTTTCACACAGTTCACGGGGGCAGCGTAGTCAGACATAAGGGAAGAAAAAAAGAAAGAAAATTAATCAAAAAATAATTAATTAGACCGGGTCACCAAATATACTGTCTGGCAGAGTTATAACGGCTGGCGTTTTACTGCGAATGGGACCTTGGCACGATTGCTCACGTTCAGCTTACAATAGGTAAAAATCAGCATACTAGTTCGCTGGTACGAACGGAGAAATCGAACGCTGATCCGCAAATAGAGATCCAATGACCGATGCGAAGCACATACACAACACTCGAAAGCGGCACAACATCACCGGGACCAGAAGACGAACGAAATTCGAAGATGCCAATATATGTTGTTATGTGAGTTAAATATACAAAAAATGACGGAAAATAAAATAGGAAGTTACAAGGAAAATGTGAAGAAATAGTAACCACTACAGATCTGCTCCCAATAGAACGACTTCTTGTCTTAGAGTATGCTGGCGATATTGCTCTAACCTGTGACAGCTCCCAGGCTTGCCAAGCGGCACTGGACAGATTAGCACTGGCTGTCAGCCGCTTCGGGCTTTGCTTCGCACCATCGAAGTGCAAAGCGTTCCTCCAAGATTGGCCTGGGCCGCCTCCTTCGCTGATCCTTGGTGCCGATCAGCTAGAAGTCGTTCAAAAATTCAACTACCTGGGAAGTTGTATCACTGTCCGTGGGATTGAACATGAGATCACGAACCGTATAGAAAGAGCTCGAGGTGCTTTTGCTGATCTTCGCCACTTATGGCGCCGGCGCGACATCACTCTCTCCCTGAAGGATAGAGTGTACAACGGAACGGTACGTTCGACCCTACTGTACGGTTGTGAAACCTGGCCCCTTAGATCAGCGAGCATAAAGAGGCTAGTTACGTTCGACCACCGGTTCCTTCGCAATTTAGCTCACATCTGGTGGGAACACCGCGTGAGCAACGAGCGTGTTCGACGCCTGGTTTGCGGCACAGGAAAAGGAAATGAACCGCTCAGCACCATTTTATCACGCACTAGGCTCCGATGGCTCGGCCACGTGTTACCCATGCCAGCCCACCGACTCCCGCGAAGTGCGGTGTTTGCGCGCGCGGGGTGCGGACGGAAGAAGAGGAGAGGTGGCCAAACGATGACTTGGTCGAGAGGAATGGAGGCCCTCACTTCGAAGCTGGCCTCGGTTGGGGCGTCTCGGCTCCCTGGTTGGGTTCCGAAAGACGATGAACACGTTTGGTTGGAGTCATTTTTTGATATGGCTAGGAGCCAACCTCAGTGGCATTCGTGCTGTGAGTTTCTTTGCCCCACCCCATCCCTCTTAGTTTCTCCCTCCAACCACGATCTCATTATTTGACATTTTATAATTTTGCACAGTAAATTATATTTTTTCTGCTACATAGTAGCCGGCAGATAACTTACGGGAACGATGTCCATCCATTACCGGTAGCTCAACTAGCTTGTACCTGTTGCATTTTATTCCCTTTTTCTTTCAGGTGTTGCGGCACAGTAGCTGAGGTGTTTCCCACCTCTAGCTAACGTGTATAGTGTGTGTGTGTGTATGGACTAAAGAATAATAAGGAAAGAAGTCAGACTTACCTGAAAACCTTAATGCCCTAAGCAAGCATTCAGGGTCAAGGCGCCTACACCTTGTGTTAGCAACATACCGTCACAAACAGCTGGCTATCGTGTTAAGATAAGGCGGCATCGGCGAGACAACTTCCTTGTGGCTTTCACTGTTACGCGTCATTATCAGCCATTACCCCGCAGATAACTTAGCACCAACCACACTTTAAGCAGGCAATCCGACTAGGGGACGGCAGCAGGCGCGCCACTGGTTTCGGTTGCGGACCATGTCCTGTAACGTTTTGGGCTAAGCTCAAGGCGAGTCACGTAGACTTCAGCCCGGGAGGCGAGACGGACCGGCGACACCAAGTTTGGTCCTCAATGACTTCATTACTCGCTACCGAGACAACTTCTGTCCACCCCAAACTTTGCGCCACCCTACATTTGGCAGACAAAACAAGGCCCTCCTCGGTAAGCGGGGACCGGACATACGTAGTACGTGCCAAAGCCAACACACCTTATTCCGTGCTATCTGTTGTTCTAAGGAACTAGCTTGGTTATCACTGCCTAGCACTTGCCTACGCACATCATCAATGCGGACACGTTAGTGCCACCCGACACCAGCGATGATCATACACTTGAAGTTTCCTCAGCTCTTCAGACAGAAGGGACCAAGTTTTACTCCCATAGAGCAGGACGGCCTTCACTGTGGCCTTGTATACACGGCTTTTGAGACGGCGGGAAACCCCTTTTTGTCGCCAAAGATGTCGCAGATTCAAAAAGGCAGTTCTGGATTTTGCAAACGTGAACTGACTGAAATGCTTGCATGGTGGGAATCCGGAAGGGAACACTCCACGATAGAATCTAAAACGAAATGGATCAAAAGCGGGGATAATCGGATAATCCTTACGAACGCCGCTTGTTGTCGGAAAGCTATCCGACAGGTCACTGTAGACCCCGACGCGGCCTGTAGTGTTCGAGTGCGAAACATAAAATGTTCACATATTTCATGGGAACATCTTTCCGCGCAAGTATTTCGAACAGAATGCATCGATCGACTGAATCGGACACACTCTTGTAATCGAGGAACACAGCTATTGTCGGTCTGCGGTATGCGTGGCGCTGCTCTAGCACCTGCCGCAAAGTGAATATATGGTCTACACAGCCACGTCCTGGGCGGAAACCTGCTTGTTCTTCCCTAATCCGGAATTACCGTTCCACAGTGAGGCGACGAACGAAAATTGAGGCCAGTAATTTCGTCACAAATGGGGTTAGGCTAATACCCCTGTGGTTCGCACAATCGGTGCGACTGTTCTTCCTGTATATTGCCACTATAATTGATCCACTCCAGTTAGCCGGGACACTTCCTTCCAGATACGTTCGAATAGGGAGGTCAGTGCTTTGCAGAGGACCTCATCTCCATTCTTAAATAGTGCAGGTGGGAGGGAATACGGGTTAGCTGCACGAAAACAATTGAAGGCTGTGATCGCGTTTCGGACCTCAACCGCCGATGGAGCCTCTAAACTAACAGTCCATGGCTCGTCCTGCATCACCCGAGTAAGAAGAGGTCCAGCAGCAGGGGACCAACTGAACGGATCATGAATGTTCTACCCAACGAACCATACGGTGCTCCTTATTGTGTATGAGTGCACCTGCGCTGTCTCTGATTGTCTCACTGACCCCTGGTTTCCTGGGACCAGTGGTGCGGATCAGCTGGAAGAGCTTGCGATAATTGCCTACTGCTCCTGCCTCCTCCATTTCTTGAACCCGACTGGTCCACCAGGCTTCCTTGTCAGCACGCAGGCTCCGCTTTAGTTCGCGCCTAATAGTCCGTCTGGTCACACTGTGCTCAGAGCCAGCCGGGAGGTTTCTTCTGGATTCCAACAGGTTCACCGACTCTCGGATATCCAGTGATTAGTGCGGTGACGATTGATAGTGCCACAAGCAGATGCTCCTGCGTCGTGCATGGCGGCCGAGATCCTATTCCACTGAAGCTCAGTGTCATTAGGACAAGACAGCGAAAGTTCGGTATGCAGTGCGTCTTGATAGGCTTGCCTGACCGAGGGCTGAGGCAATTTCTCAGTTGCCAATCGGGGAGACGCTTGGTGCGCCTCCCGGTAAAGTTCATGGAGAAACGACAGCGTACCAAGGCATGATCAGAGTCGACGCAGGTACTCCAGAACGAGCGACAATCCAGGATGGAACCACACCACCTGTAACTTATGACAATGTGATCAATCTGAGTCCGTGGCTGGCCAGCTACGGGAGGACACCAAGTGACACTTCGGCGCCCACTGTATCTAAAAGCAGTGCTACTAAGAAATAACTGGTGCTCCGCACACAGTTGCAGCAGACGCTCGCCGTTGTCAATCCGTTCGGAATGAAACCCATAGTTACTACCCAGCTAAGCTTCTGAAGAGCTCATACGCGCTACTTGTGCGTTCATATCCTTTACAACTACTATATTACCTGAACTAATAGCACTGCGTAGTGGCGCGTTCATTTCGTGATAGAATGTGTCCTCGACAGCATTAGAACTGCAGTCGGTGGAAGTATAAGCAGAAATCACAAACAAATAGCGTTTTGTACTACTTCTTGAATCAAGCTTGGTCGATATCGTCAAACGGGCTGCACATAAACGGCTGTTCCCCGGAATCCAATCGACCAACGATGGTTTAGCCTTGGAGCTGAGAATGATACCTACCCCAGCTTCACCCGTGAGTGTTGCATCAGCGTCTTCGGATGTATGCAACCAATTGCGAGAGGACAAGCCGGGCGCAGTTAATTCAGCAACCCCACTAGTTTAGGGCACACAACACATCAATACCCAGTATGTCCAAGGTGCGTGCGTGCGCAGCCTGTTGACCTATTTGTCTTAGAGTGCGAACGTTCAACGCCGCCATGGAAACGGAATAGCGTGATCTTATAAGGAACTATTGCCGATAAGCATCTGGTTTATGTTGTGGGAAGGTGGCTGCAGATGGTTCTACTCCAGTAGCACTTTGGTTGCTGTCAATTAAGCTGGGAATTATAGAAGGAAGGTTAGGAATGGAGTCAGGATGGGAGTTAGAGAAACAGGTGGAAAAAAACGAAGGGAGGCGCCAGCAGTAGCATGTTTTCGCTTATCCGCCCTGCTATATGCATCAGATAAGTCGACCCTTGATAATCTGTGCGACGGCCGATGCAGGATGAAGTTTATGTTTGAAGAAAGCGTCATAGTTGTATGTGAGCTGAGATAGTGCCACGGCGTTCAGACCTAGACAGGAGGACCATTAGGGTCCTCTAGGCCGTGGGGATGTGTCAATGGTTTAGTTTTACAGAAGTGGACGCCATCCCATTTCAAACCCCAACTTGGAGGACCAGGAGACTGAGTTTGTCTGACCTCTAACCATTGACCAACCTGGTAGGAATAGCTCTCAAGGGGCCCGGAGGCACCACTCAGTATAGTTCAATGGGTCAAGGAGGTACGCAAACCGTCGCAGCACGTTAAGGTACAGTTTCGTTGCAACTGGGTTTAGACTACACCCTCAACTGCTTGGCTGTCCGCGTTCCTCTGCGCTAGGACATTTCGTGCTAGGGTTGGAAATGGAATTTCAAGCACAGGTACTGCCCAGGGTTCAGTACTGGGCCCGCTACTGTTGTTTATAAATGACTTGGCTTCTTTACTTGAGGAGCCCTCCTATATTTTTGCTGATGATTTCATGTATGTTAGCAAGGGTGACAGGGTTACCTTATCTAAAGATTTGGCTACTCTTGTTAACTGGTCACACATGGGATCTGCCCTTAAACGCCAGTAACTGCTAACTCTTGACTCGGAGTGGCGAAAATATGATACTGCAAACACCTGTTGGGTCCTTGACAATGCAATATGCTATCCAAGCACTTGATCTTGGCGTCATCGTGACGAATGTAAGCATGCTGCTAATAAAGCACAACAGGAGTTATTTCGACTGAGAATAGCTCTGAGTTGTATGAGGCCAGAGGTCTTTCTCCCTTTGTATAAACCACTGATCAGACCACATTTGGAATACGGTGTTCAGACCTGGGCACCTTTCCTGCAGAAGAACCTAAATTGTATTAGGAATGTGCAGACTGACCACTCGAATGATAGAAGGCCAGCGGGGGTTATCGTATGAGGTTCGGTTAGCTAACTTAAGTTTGTACTCACTGCGGTAACGCAGATTGAGTGGAGACTGAATAGCGACATTCAAGATCATGAAGGGTCTCAGGCCAACCGATCTCTTTGAACCAGCTACTTGGGACCACTTACGGGACCATAGTCTAAAGTTGAAACAGCAGAGATCTAAGCTCGATTTAGGAGCTAACTTTTTCTCAAATCGTGTAATGCCTAGTTGGAATAAACTTCCTTCTACATTATTAGATTGTAATACCGTAGAGGACTTCAAGCGAGACCTCGACGTAATCTAGATGGTTCTGTTTTCCTAATTTTTATGAATACTCATATCAGCCTCTAACCATATGCAAGTAGCCTACGCAAATACATGAACATGTATTGGCTATTTTGCTCTTCTTTCTTTTTTTGGTATAAACGCGAGAGTCTATATATATCACGTCGAAGTGCTGGGAACTCTTTTCGCTTACTGACACACGAAACGGGACGCTAGTTAGGCGAAGGCTTATTTCGTCCCTGGATCTTGTCCTGTTTGCTACCTGTTAGCGATCGTTCAGGCGGCATTTAATATTGCAAAAATTTACGGATAACTGACCTCTGTCAAATTTTCAGCTTGCTGTTTATCGCGTTTTCAATATTAAATGATGGCATCTAAGTGCTTAAGTTGCAACAGTGTTGTCACCACTCCATCCAGCTCTGTGTGACCGATGGGCCCACACAACGGCTGCAAGATCCAGCCCGATCTATATGAATGCCTAAGACGAACGACATCCTCTGGTATCACATTCCATTGTGATCAGTGCCTAATTGTTGTAAACGGCAAGTCTCTCCTGACCAGGCAGACTCCAGCAAAGAAGGCGGATACTGACACTGCACTGCTTGATGGACTTGTACTGACCTGGAGATTCCCCCGTTTGACTGTGTAAATCATTCTAAAATATAATATTTAGTTTTCTTATATATTAAGGAATTAAGCGGTTTGCTTCTTTGAATTTTGCTCCCGTTTGTTTGAGTCACACGCAACACGCAGGCATTCGCTTTGCGCCTAATCGAATGCAACCTGCTGACTGGCGCTCGTCCTCGCATTCAACACACATCCATATCCTCCCTAGCTAGCTCTCGTGTGCCCTATTTTAGCTTTAGCCACTTTAGCGACCGTACAATAAATCTTTTCTAGCTTATTTTCGTGTGTTCTCCCATGTTCTCTCGGTTGGTCGTTTGCCTGCGTGCCGTCTATATAGCGAACGACCCACGCGCTATAGACTACCTGCACTCTGCCCGCTATTCTCTCCTGCTCAAACGGAGACAAACATCGCCACGGTCTCCTTGTCATCCCCATGCTTTTCATCTGCTTCTGGCCCAGTTACCCCCACTGGCAAGCGAAGCCGGGTGCACTCCTCCTCACTTTCTCCTACGTCGACGGCTGTCGGCCACTGTGAAACCCCAAATACCAAGAAATGCATCCGTTGCGAAGGAAAGCGCGTCACTGCTCTCGCTAGAACGAGTGACTGAAATCAAAGGCAAGACCTGTGTCAAAGTGAAACCCAAACCATCGTCTTCTCAATCGCAGTTGAAGCTGGTTCTGGATAAAGTTGGGCAACTGGAAAAACTGCTTAAGGATGATCCGCCTCCCCACATGCCGCAGCTCCCTGATAACAACAAATCACTCACGTGACCGTTGACTTATCATCATAAATGCGCATGAGTCGTCCAAAACCACTCCAGCCGTAAAGATTGTGGATAATCAAAAGTTTCTAAAACGGATAATCTCCTTACCGCTCGACAAAAGTGCGCGAGGAATCAACATTATCTCCGCTTTCCGCCTTGGCAGGAAACAGGAGGACTACTCTAAAGGCCGTCCATTGAAGATTTTATGTCAAAGTGATGATGAAGTCCGTCGCATTCTCCGACAAGCTCCGCGTCTTAAAGGTCAACCTTTTTTCGTGCTACGAGACGTCTCTCCCTATGATCGAGTAAAAAAGCAAAAAGCGGTTGATAAACTCAGATACCGTTGTGATAACAGTGGGACAGACCTACCTCTCGTGGATTTCCGCCTAATTCGGGAAACGCCAAAAACTCTAGAGATCACTCCTTGTCATGCCCGGGCGTGAGTTGAAGAACGGACTGCGCGTAATTTCCTACAATGTGCGCAGTCTCAGAAGCAAACTGGACTTAACTCAGCTACTTGCCTCAATGAATCGACTGCATCTTCTAGCTTTCACCGAGAGCTGGTTGTCCTCGACTATCCTGGATTCAGAGATGTAGAGCCCTGGGTATCACCTTTACCGGGCCGACCGCCATGGAAGGAGACCTGGGGCGGTGTGATACTCTACTGGTAGACGGACTTCAAGGCTCATCTGGTTGAAGCTGCTTGTGGCAACGATGACGATTTCGAAACTCTGGTGCCGTGTTCATGACGGATGCAGATCTCTTATGGTCGCAGATGTCTACAGGGCCCATTAGGTTCCAGAACTCACCTACTGGACGCGATCAAAATCCATGGGGTGGGCAAGGACTGCTTACTATGCGAAATTATAAAATGCTAAATAATGAGATCGTGGTTGGAGGGGGAAACTAAGAGGGATGGGGTGGGGCAAAGAAACTCACAGCACGAACGCCACTGAGGTTGGCTCCTAGCCATATCAAAAAATGACTCCAACCAAACGTGTTCATCGTCTTTCGGAACCCAACCAGGGAGCAGAGATGCTCCAATTAAGGTCATCTTCGAAATGAGGGCCTTCGTTCCTCTAGGCCAAGTCATCGTTTGGCCACCTCTCCTCTTCTTCCATCCACACCCACGGCGCGCAAACAACGCACGTCGCGAGAGTCGGTGGACTAGCATACGGTAACACGTGGCCCAGCCATCGGAGCCTGGTGTGTGAAATAATGGTGCTGAGCGGTTCATTTCCTTTTCCTGTACCGTAGACAAGGCGTCGAACACGCTCGTTGCTCACGCGGTGTTCCCACCAGATGTGAGCTAAATTGCGAAGGAGCCGGTGGTCAAACGTAACTAGCCTCTTTATGTCCACTAATCTAAAGGGCCAGGTTTCACAACCGTACAGTAGGGTCGAACGTACTGCTGCGTTGTACACTCTACCCTTCAGGGCAAGAGTGATGTCGCGCCGGCGCCATAAGTGGCGAAGATTAGCAAAAGCACCTCGAGCTCTTTCTATACGGTTCGTGATCTCATGTTCAATCCCACGGACAGTGATACAACTTCCCAGGTAGTTGAATTTTTGAACGACTTCTAGCTGATCGGCACCAAGGATCAGCGAAGGAGGCGGTCCAGGCCAATCTTGGAGGAACGCTTTGTACTTCGATGGTGCAAAGCAAAGCCCGAAGCGGCTGACAGCCAGTGCTAATCTGTCCAGTGCCGCTTGGCAAGCCTGGGAACTGTCACAGGTTGGAGCAATGTCGTCTGCATACTCCAAATCAAGAAGTCGTTCTCCTGGGAGCAGCTCCACACCTAAGTCGTGCCTGTGAACGCGATTTCCCTGACTTCGTCAATGGCGAAAATGAAGTGGAAAGGTGACAGCGGGCATCCTTGTCTCACACCGTTGGAGATATTAAAGGGTGACGACAGCTTGCTGTAAGCCCTCACTCTCCCTGAGCTACGTGCGTAAAATGCTCGGATAATATTTACATATATCTCCGGTACACCTCTCCTGAGTAGACAGTCCCAAAGTACACGTCTACCCACCGAATCGAATGCACCTTTGATATCGAGGAACAAGACAACGGTGGGCCGCCAATATATGTGGCGGTGCTCCAACAACTGACGCAAAGTGAAGATGTGGTCAATGCAGCCACGACCTCGACGAAACCCGGTTCGCTCTTCACGAATATGGCTTTCGCAAGTGCCAGTCAGTCTGTGAAGGATGACAGAGGCAAGCAATTTGGAGACGATGGAAATCAGACTGATTCCTCTATGGTTGCCGCATTCCGATCGTGAGCCTCCCTTGAAAATTGGGATTATGACAGAGTGGCTCCATTCGGTTGGGTCCCATCGCAATGAGGCTGGACCTTACCGTGTTGCGATGGTTTGTGTGCCTCAGCGATCCATTGAGCTATGCTGGGTGGTGCTTTTTTTGCACCTTTAGAGCCACTCATACCAGATTGGTCAATGGTTACAGGCCAGACAAACTCAGCCTCCTGGTTCTCCAGGTTGGGGGTTGGAATGAGGGTGTCACCTTATTCCTTAAAACGGGCTCCTTGTAGCCCAACGCCAAACCCGCTGCCTTGCGGTCAGGTTTTTGAACCAAAGGCTTTGGTTGAGAACTCTAATCGTTCTCCTGTCTATGCCTGGGCAATCTGACAGTATCCTGCCCACGCAATGCCATGAATCTTACCTCAAACAAATTGCTGATGCTCTGGCCACCGCAGAGGATAATCAACGGTGCCCTATCTGCTGCATCGAGCAGGGTGGATAGGGGTTTGGATGCTACTGCTCAAGCCTTTCCGTCTTCTTATTCCCCCTTTTACGCTTTTTCACTCCTACGGTTCCCTTCCAACTTCACTTATATCCCCCCAGTTTTCAACCCCCCGATTCTTGGCCCTTCCCTAACATGCTTTGCTAGGCATTTATCTTCTAATTTCAACTCACATGTGAACACGAAGCGTCATTCCTGTCCTGTCGACAAGCCCATGTCCAAACAAGCGGTCCATTCCAGTTCATCGGCTTCCATTTGAAGCCCTTGATCCTCCTTCAGATTGGCATGCCTCAATGTACGCACACTACTACAAATCGGTCAACAGGCAGCACTTGCCCGAACATTGGAGACCCTCCCGATTGATATCTGCTGCTTATCGGAGACCCGCATGCAAGACTTGAGCCTAGTGCTCACTTTGCGATCCCCTTCAGCTGACACAAGCAGTATTTTCTCATTGCGCCTATCCGGTGACGATGCACCTTCGAGCACCGGCCAAGCTGGTGTTGGCATTGCCCTGAGTCCCCGGGCTGAAGCTGCCCTGGTTGATTGGATTCCAATCAGTAGCCGGATGTGTGCGGTCCGATTGGCTGGCTCGTTTAAAGCTTCGAAGTCGCGCGGGACTAAAAGGTGCTTATTCATCATCGCTGCCTACGCACCCACAAACTGTAGCGATGATTCGGTAAAGAACGACTTCTACCGCCAACTGACTCAGCTCCTTCGCCACAGAAGAAGCACGGACACTGTTGTGCTAGCGGGGGATATGAACGCACAAGTTGGAAAGTTGTCCACTGATGAAATGCATCTGGGCGATCAGCACGGTGTAGGCTCCCGTAATGATAACGGTGAGCGGTCACTTCATTTGTGTGAAGATGCTCGCTTATTTCTTGCGAGCACTAATTTCCGACACAGCACCCGCCGGAGGGTGACTTGGCGCCCACCAGCCTTGGACGCAGATCGATCACATTGCTATCAGTTACCGCTGGAGAGGCTGCATCCAGAATTGTCGCTCGATTTGGAGCACATGTGTGGACACCGATCATGCACTTGTATGTGCTGACATGCGGATGCGCTTTGGCGGACGCCCACGACGACGCTGTGACCGCATTGACACCAGCCAACTGACAAAGCCAGCTGTTCTGAATGCGTATCAAAGTACGCTGACATGCGAGTTGAGTAATCGCTCACTGGAAACAATTGATGGTCACTGGTCACATGTTCGCCAGACCTTACTAGCAGCAGGAAAATCCTCATGTGGTATGTCTAATAGCCAACATGGATAATGGGTCTCTTCTCGGTCTCTAGAACTTATCGACGCTCGCCGGCATATTTCGGCTGGAAGCGAATGCAGTGAAACTCGCAAAGAGCTCCGGGCAAAACTCCGTGCTAGCCAGAAGAGAGACCGCGAATCTTGGTGGTCTCATCGTGCGTCAGAGATGGAAGTGGCCGTTGCCCTTGGCAACCATCGTAAGTTATTCCGTCTGATACGGGAAACGGGCAGCAGGAGACCTGGTGTTAGTGAAACAATTTTTGATGAGAGTGGACAGCCTATCCGCAATTAGTCAAAACGTTTGGAGCATTGGGCTGAACATTTTGAAATGCAATTTACTCGGCTAGAATTGTTCGATTCACCGGTCACTGATCGCTCTGCTCCGTGGACTGTCCCTTTGGATCCACCCTCTTGCTCAGAAGTCGAACGTGAGGTCGGACTGTTGAAGTTGAACAAAGCCGCGGGACCAGATGATCTTCCTCCAGCCCCTTTCAAATTCGGAGGCTCTGCTCTTGTTAATGCTTTACATGAATTACTAGTGAAACTGTGGGAGCAGGAGACTGTCCAAACCGATTGGAGCCGCTCCGTTATTGTTCACATCTTCAAAGGCGGCTCGCGCTCGGAATGCGGCAACCATAGAGGAATCAGTCTGATCTCCATCGTCTCCAAATTGCTTGCCTCTGTCATCCTTCACAGACTGACTGACACTCGTGAAAGCCATATTCGTGAAGAGCGAACCGGGTTTCGTCGAGGTCGTGGCTGTATTGACCACATCTTCACTTCACGTCAGTTGTTGGAGCGCCGTCACATATTGGCGGCCCACCGTTGTCGTGTTCCTCGATATCAAAGGTGCCTTCGATTCGGTTGATTGATGTGCCCTTTGGAATTGTTTACTCAGGAAAGGTGTGCCCGAGAAATATGTAAATATTATCCAAGCATTATATGCGCGTTGCACGAGCAGAGTGAGGGCTTACGGCAACATGTCGCCACCCTAAAATATCTCCAGCGGTGTGAGACAAGGATGCCCGCAGTCACCTTTCCTCTTCAACTTCACTATTGACGAAGCCATAGAGTTTGCGTTTACAGCACATGACTTGGAAGGTGTGGAGCTACTCCCAGGAGAACGACTTCTTGATTTGGAGTATGCAGACGACATTTCCCTCATCTGTGACAGCTCCCAGACGTGCCAAGCCGCGCTGGACAGATTAGCACTGACTGTCAGCCTCTTCGGGCTTTGCTTTGCACCATCGAAGTGCAAAGCGTTCCTCCAAGATTGGCAGGGACCGCCTCCTTCGCTGACCCTTGGTTCGGATCAGCTAGAAGTCGTTCAAAAATTCGACTATATGGGAATTTGTATCAGCGCCCTTGGGATCGAAGACGAGATCACTAACCGTATAGAAAAAGCTCGAAGTGCTTTTGCTAACCTTCGCCACCTATGGCGGCGGCGCGACATCACTCTCGCCCTGAAGGGTAGAGTGTACAATGCAGCGGTACCTTCGACCCTACTGTACGGTTCCGAAACCTGGCCTCTAAGATCGGCGGACATGAACAAGCTAGTTACCTTCTACTAACGGTGCCTTCGCAGTTTGGTTCACATCTGGTGGGAACACCGCGTGAGTAACGAGCGTGTTTGACGCATTGTTTACGGCCCAGGGAAAGGATCTGAACCGCTCAGCACCATTATTTCACACACCAGGCTCCGATGGCTCGGCCACGTGTTACGCATGCCAGCCCACCGACTCCCGCGCCGTGCGTTGTTTGCGAGCCGGGGATGTGGGTGGAAGAAGAGGAGAGGTGGCCAAACGATGACTTGGTCCAGGGGAATGAAGTCCCTCACTTCGGAGCTAGCCTCAGTTGGAGCGTCTCGGCTCACTGGTTGGGGTCCGAAAGACAGCGAGCACGTTTGGCTGGATACACTTGCTAACTTGGCAAGGAGCCGATCTCAGTGGCGTTCCTGCTGTGAGTTTCTTTGTCCCCCCCCCCATCCTTTTTAGTCTCCCCCTCCATCTGCGATCTCATTTCCTAGGGTAAAACATAATATTAAAAAGAAATTTTCTTTTTGCCTAGTAGCTGGCTGGAAGCTTACCGGAGGGATGCCTATCCGTTGCTGGTAGCTCAGCTGGCAGGCAACTGTTGCATCTATTTTTCCTTTGTGTATTGTATTATATGTACGTATGTATGTATTTCCTTCATGTATTGCGTCACAATAGCGGAGGTGTTTTCCCACCTCTGGCTGGTGTGTATAATGATGATGATGATGATGATGTCGGTTAGCACAGTTTGCTGCTCCTACAGTTTCACTAGTAACTCGTATAAATCATCCAAAAGAGCAGGTCCCCCGAATTTGAAGAGGGCTGGAGGTAGATCATCTTGTCCCGTTGCTTTATTTAACTTCAACAGTGCGATCTCACGTTCGACTTCTGAATGAGAGAGTAGATCCAAAGTCTACAGAAACTTCCAGGATCTGGCTCACACCTAATACACTCCGTGCGAACCCACCACAGATGCACAAACTGTCCTTTTGGGCGACTTCAATGCCCCCGGCAAAATCTGGAACCGCCTTCACAGTGACCTCCCACCGGACTTCTTTGAATATGGTCTCCATGGTAAAATCGACGAGTTCAACCTGACACAACATGTCTCGATACCAACACAGATGGTCCCGAGCCAAACACCAAACAGCATAGATCTCGTTTTTACTCCGACCCCATCTGATGTTGCTGATCTACCGGTCCTCCAACCTCTTGAGAAGAGTGATCACTGTACAGTCTCCTTTTGAGGGACATGACACCTCACAATCCACGATCAGGGGACACTGCGTCGAAATTGCTGGCGCATTGACCAGCTCAGATTAAGAACGGCTGCAAACGACATGGACTGGGGTATTCCGCAATCCTTGAACCTTGATGGCGCATGGGAACGTCTACGACCTATGATGCTGCTTATCGAACAGATTGTTCCAAATTATAGGGGCAGACCACCATCAAAAACCCCCTTGGATTGATAAGAATAAAACGACGGAAACTATGGGACTATTTCAAAGTCACAGGACTGACATCGAGCTACTCGGAGTACAATGCTGTCAGCAACTTATGCACCCTGAAATAACGAGACAGACAACCACAATACGAAGATGGACTGGCCACGGAATCCCAAACCTGTTCCAACATACTGTTTGTCTACCTACAGCAAAGTACCAAAACGAGTAGTGGAATCCCGCGCCATTCTCCATTAAGCAAGTCACGGTACTCTAGGACAATGATGAAAAAACAAACCTACCGGCTACGCAGTATTCATGGGTCTACTCAGTGGAAACCCCGCTGTTCAGCAACTGTTTGTCTGCACACTACTTTTCTATGGAGCAAGTCGAAATCAACCCCGAGGTTGTCAGGAAGCTACTCCAAGTGGACCCGAAATACTCCCCAGGCCCAGACGGATTGTATCCCACCTTCCTCAAAATGATTGCTGAGTGCATCTCGTCACCCCATCTGGCAAGTATTTCGGCACTTCATTAAAGTTGGCGACCTGCCCGCAGATGGGAAAGTAGTTACGGTCATGCCCAACTAAAAGGGGGAACCATCAAGACCCCGCGAACTACCAGCCAATATGCCTGACATCGATCGTGTACAAAACCATGGGATAAATAGTCAAACGCGCCCTTCGGCTACACTGTGAGAACCTATACATTATCTCTCCCGCTCAACATGGCTTCCGGAGGACACGCTCTTGCATCTCTAACCTACTTATTTCAAGAGAAACATGGCCAGGAGCCACAGATGTCCGAAAACAGGCTGAGGTAATCTTCATCGACTTCACTAAAGCCTTTGAAAGAATTCCACACGAACGACTGCTATACAAACTCCATGGAGTTTGCATTACGGGAAATCTCTCATGGATTGCCGATTTCCTAAGAGGTAGGACAATGTGCGTGCAAGTTAGCCAATCCCTCTCAGCTCCTGTGTCTATGACTAATGGTGTTCCTCGAGGATCCGTGCTTGGACCAGAGCATCAACGATCTCCCGACTGTACTTCAGACCGACTGCTTAACCCACACCGATGATCTCAAGCTATGGTCAACAGTAACCAGCCTAGAGAATGTGGACAGGTTGCATGGGGCTTTAGACCAGCTACACCAATGGTCTATCAAGTGGCAACTGCCAGTTAACCGAGACAAATGCACTGTTCTCGCAATGGGTAGCACTGGTCCGTACGGTGAGGATCACATTGGTGGGTTTCTCCTCAGGAATACCACTCACGAGAGAGATCTCGGGGTTATTACGTCTGCTGACCTTCGAACATCGCAGGACACGTTGAAGAAGGTGGCCACTGGAAGGAGACTGGTAGGTATCTTAAGAAGATCATTTGCATGAGTGACTCCGGAGATTTTTCGACCACTGTTCACCTCATACGTCCGTCCAAGTATAGAATATGGCCTACCAGCTATCCATCTTTCAAAGTTTGAATGCGATTTCCTGGAAAAGGTTCAGAGGCGTGCTTCGAAAGCTGTTTTGGGTTTTGTGATTTCCCATACCCCATTCGACTTCAGCAGTTGAATTTGTTCTCCTTGGACTTTTGCCGTCGCTGAGGTGACCTCAACTACACTGGACGCATCCTCAAAAAAATAGGGATTGAGTTACAACAATACTTCCGGCCCAACGATGGCTGTTTCGCACGAGGTCACAAATGGAAGCTGTTTAACTAAAGATGACACCAGCTTTCAGAAAAGCCCGCAGAACTTGCTCATACTTGATGTCATCCACTCGCAAACCCTTTTGTTATACATTGTTACATAATTTTGATCATTTAGACAGCATTCGTTATATTTGTTGGCGGTTTTAATGCTTTTTTTGTTTTCCACACACCGATTACATTCCGGAAGCGGACGAAAATCGGACAGTTGACCTTCCGATGGTGCTATCAAGGTCTGGACCTTTTCGACTAGGGTCTACTTAAGATTAATGGCTGGGAATGCAACTGGCAAACCATACTCTGGAATCGTTTTCCATCTAGCCTGGTCGCTTACTTGGTGGCTGGGATAACGGTACTGAACCACCTACGAACTATTTGCTTTTCTTTTTAGCCCCATCGGTTTCTATCTATAATTTACTCGGCTTTAATTAGACCGCACCTAAAATACTGTCCAAACCTGCCCCTTTGCTTAACATGTACAGGATAACAGTGGAGAAGATTTTGAACATGGGCACCAAGATTGTGCCTGGGCAGAGACGTGTCATATCCCTAGAGGTTACTTAGGCTTTATCTTTCTCCGCCACACTCTCGGCGTCACCCGGGGGATCTGATTCTTACCTATCGCATCTTCTCGGGCCATGTCGGTCCGGACTTAGCTCACTTATCCCGGCTCGATTGCCGACTCTTCGTGTGCATCCAAGAAAGCTGCACAAACCTCAATCCGATAGGATGGGGGCCGATATCCTGTTATCGCGTAGGATGCGGGACTCTTGGAACGTACTGTCCGAGGACGTAGTATTGGCACCGATGGTTAAAAAATTTGGACACCAACTTGATGCCCTCGGTTTGTAGCTGCAACTCTTCCTCTTCACATCTAAGTCTTTATTGTGATTGTCCACATCTATTTTCTTATCTTGATTTCCAATGTCTAGTTCACATTGTGTACTGTTTTATTTCAGCTTCTTTTTCTTTTTTTCTGTTTCCTGTTATCGGAACAACGGGGATGATTGCTGCAGGACACGTAGGCATTGTTTGATTGACCGCGGTGTGTAACGTGCTTGCTAATCCTGCATACACTCGCTAAAACCTATCCCTGATCAACGACACTCACATTGAAGCATCCAAGTGATTGTCCTATTGTTCCTGTTCCGGTTGGACTTGTGACCGACCATGCGTGACGTACGCGGAGGAATCCTGATCTCGGATCGGAACACACGTGTGATGTACGCCTTTTGTTCTCACTGAGTTCGCTCATGAACCACTGGATCTTACTCACGTTAGTCACTTGCTCCTACTAGGAGCATTGCACGTCACACCGTACAGTAGTGTAGCACACCCGGAAGTGTATCTGTAGGAAGCCAACAGGTAAGAAGTCTTCGATCCTAGTCTAGAAGGGATTTGTCGTTTCCTTTTTTGTTTTCCTTTTTTCTGTGTCTCGGAGCAGCCATCTCCCGTTCGTTTTCACATCATCTATCCAGGCACCTCATGAGGTGAGCCTGCAGGCTCGGTCTTCCACCGGCTGTTGTAACAACGGCATCAAGCTGACCATGAGGGGTAAGTCAGACCCCCCATCTGGCTCCGTCTCCTAGGTGGTTGTGATGAGATTATTCAGCCGCATACAAAGTATCTGTTTTGCTTTTTAGCCCTCTCGGTTCAACACCGTCTACGTACGTCCTGGACTCGGAATCCCTTTTCGGACGCATACAACAAGTAGGTGGGACAACTGTCAGCTACTGCAGCAATACGGCAGGTAAAAGGTCGCCGTGCCTAGCCTAGAAGGCCACTGTCGTTTCTTCTCTTTGCTTTCCCATTTCGTTTTCAACGTCTTAGGGCGACCATTTCCCGTTTGTTTCCACGCCGTCCATCCGTTCAGCTCAGGATCAGTCCTCCATGGTCAGCTGTGACAATCAGACGCATGTTCCATCCAGCTCCATTTCTTACTACGTAGTTGCGATGATACTATCCAACCGCCCACAAAGTATACGTTTTGTATTTTAGCCCACGGTCTACTACGACCCACGTACGCATTGGACACGGAGCCCCTCGGAGCGCTCGACCGGACGCATACTACACTACCGAACATCTCAACAACCTACATGATTGTCAGTCGGTGCATTGCAGCTTGGCGCCCGTCTTATTCGAGCGCACATCGACTCTTGTAAGTTCGTTTTTAACTTACACCTCACTTGATAGCCAAGTGTCTCCATCGCATCTGTGTAATACTTCAGTCAATGGTGTTAAATCAGTCGAGAATAACAAGGAAAGCACTCCAGATCTCACCGATGAGTTGAAGACATTACGCTCGGATTTCGAAAAACTGAGGGAGTCTCACTCTCACCTCGAAGATAAGTATAAGCGAGCGTTGGCGGAATCAGAGAACATGCGTGTTCGCCTAACGAAACAAATCGAAGAGGCAAAACTTTTTGGAATTCAAAGTTTCTGCAAAGATCTTCTGGATATAGCAGATGTGCTCACAAAAGCGATGGAGTCTGCCCCGAAAGACCAGTTGGTCAATGATGTTAATCCACCTTTTGTAAGCCTCTATAATGGCCTCAAGATGACTGAACAACAGATACTCAAGGTCAGTGCTTGTGTAACATCTGTCCGATAAGATCTCGTGCTCCATATTTCTATCCTATTCAGATGCATCTTTATTTTCGGATATCATATCCTCTTCTTTTTGGTGTAACGTTATCGTTTCATATTGTTAATATGCTCCGGTTGCTTATATTACCTGTGCTTGGTTGTTTTGATAACTATTTCACCCGGAATTATCGTCTTTTGTACTGTTTACATCCTTGCTTAGGACATACTGAATGGCGTTTCCATTTAACCATTACCTCACTGGATTAATTCGTGAAACGTTTCTTTGCTGTCTCGACGTACACTTGTGTTTTGGTCACTCCGCCTATATGTTATGCTATCCTACTGAAACCCTTTAAGAAAACCTCTCATCTCCCTTTGTTGTGTTTTGTTTGCTGACTTCTGGTTCTTACCGGCATCGGCGTCACGTATTTGGTGCAGGAGGGACGAGTGAATTGCTCAGCGCCGTCATATCACGCACCAGGCTCCGACGGTTGGGTCACATGTTGCACATGTCAACACACCGACTCCCGCGACGTACGTTGTATGTGCGATCGGGGTCTGGATGGGAGAAGAGGAGAGGAGACTAAGCGATGTCTTGATCAAGGAGAATGAAGTCGCTCGCTTCGAACTTGCCGTCGGTTGTTGTCTCCCGACTGCCAGACTGGGGTCCAAAGGATGGTGAACACGTTTGGTTAGGTACACTAGTTGACATGGCGTTTGTCTTGTAGGTTTGTTTGTCCCTCTCCTACCCGCTTGTCTTTCTTCCCAATCATGATCTCACAATGCATGGATAATATGACACTTAGCTTTAAATCACTTGCTTTTTTCATTTTTTTTAATGTTTATTACCTCTCTCTTCATAAATCTTGTCTTTTGTTTCGCGTTACAGTTAGCTGAAGTGATTCTTACCTTCAGCTAATGTGTATTAATGATGATAATGTGCTTACATGAGATGCAAAGGTTTCAAAAGTACACAAAGAAAAGCATTTCAGGGAGATGACCCGAATCTAGTATTTTTCATGTACTCTCATTCAGCCGCTTACATACTGTTAGTGCAGACGGAACGAACTGAAGTGGCAGGTAATTAGTATCAAGGGTCGACAATAAGCTGTCAGTGTGTCTACTAAAAAAACCATGCGCACTGCTAAGGCAGTGCAAGGCTGGCCACAGAGTCAACTTGATTGCATAGATTGGGCCTCCGACACCAGATGACGAAGTCTCAGCGAACTAGAGCAGGTTTGGACTAATTTGTCTGATAATAACCTTGAATGCCTCGCGGTAGTTTTGACATACCGTGCAGTCGAACAGGTGCTGGACAATTGAGCTATCAGGTAACTTCACACCAGTCAATGCTAAGTCCCGGGGGATGTGCTACGAAATCCGGATCGTCATCTTTTTCTCAGTCCAGCCGAAGTACGTACAACTATACGTATTCTAAAGTGAGATAGACGCTAAAGGTGATAACTTGCAACTGAAGCCTGTTGTTAAGCTCTCAGTGCCCGTCAAACAATCATACTGTCAACACACGGAAGGAGGAAAGACGAACGAACACTGAGAATAGTTATATCTCCTTGTAGGAAAGTCCAGAGAGATTGAGCGTAATGCACTAGAAAGGAAAGAGCGTCACAGTCCAGGATAGGGTCAGTGACGAGCTGAAATGGTGGAAAACAGTTTTAGTTACTGATCATAAATATCAACAAAGAGGATGAATTCGTTTGTAGGCAGCCCTCCTAACACCCGTCTAACTTCAAACTGTGCATCAACATGCGGTAGCATGTACTTCGGCCGGACTGAGCGAAGGCTGCCGATCCGTGACCTTAAGGTTCACCAGCCTGCCTTATAATCCCAAGGTAACGGAATTGAGTCTGCGTAGAGGGCCGGGCGACTTCCGCAGTATCCTTAGCTCACGCGCGACTGGTGGGGGCTGCGTGACAGCGGAGCGTCGGTACTGCTTACCGGCGAACTGCGGGTTCCTTTATTCAGCAATACTTTCAGCTGTCATGTCCTAATACTTTGCTTTGTTTGTGCTATCGATTCGTTTATACAACCCACGCTCTTACTTAACACTGACTGACCCAGCCATAGGCTCTTGCATCTGACTGGTTGTAATTCCAAAGGCTACCTATTTGATTGTAACGTGCATATATACAGACAGTTTTCCATACATAAGTTCTGGTCTGTTGCTTTTTCGGAATACAACAACTTGGCGTCGCGTGGTACCCGATGTCATTTCATGCTGCTTCTCCTGCACCGTCCTGGACTGGCCATGCGGTTACCCCAAATGAAGAATGCTGGGAAGGCTGGAAAATCAGTTTTCGGATCATATTTCTGTGCGACCAGTTCTCAATCCATTCGTGACGCTGAAAACGGAGGGTACTTTAAAGCTTTTGCTCTTGTGCCTCAGCTCAGAGGGTTGACGTATATTTGCTGCTCTGAACCTTCGAAAGAAGTCCACCTTAACAGATGCCTTATCGACTTTCGATAAACCTTGGGGCGTTCGAGGGAAGACTTATACATCTCGGTATAATTTTTCGCAGATGAAGCAAGCATCAGCTGAATTAGTGCATGCTTTCCTTTCTCGCCTCGTTTGTTCTGTTCGAAAGTTTGATTAAGATAGTATTCCCAAGAAGAATGTGAAACTATGCTAATACAACAATTGATTTCTGGCCTCGCGTATTCTCGGATCAGACAGAGTCCGTTAATGAAGAACGCAGAAAACCTCACTTGAGACGGCCTGCGACATGGCTCGCGCGAAGGTGGCAGTTATGGAACAGAGAAAACTATTTCTCTCCTACGCAGTAGCTACTGAAATTGACCGTTTGTATTCAACACCATTTCTGACGCGATCCTCAGTTGGAAATAAGTGTTACCATTGTGGAAATACTGAACACCGTGCAAATGATAAATCATGTCCTGTAAAGAGTGCAAACTGCCGGAATTGCGATAAGTCCGCTCATTATGCTCGAGTTTGTCATTTCCGTACCGTTTCTTGTGTTGCTTCTGCAAGTGACTCTAGGGCTTCTCCAGTCACCACTGAACATTCCATATATGGCGTTAGTGAATGCAAGCACCCGCTTCCGTTCCCCATTCAAGAACCCAAACTGCGTTCACCAGACATTCGTTGTTTTTTGCAGTTAGAAACAAAACCATTTGTCTAGACATGGAACTGGATTCCGAGTCTTCAATCACAGTGGGACCATTTTGTGTTTATAAACAGCATTTTGCCCGCTTACACTTTTAGCAGCTACTCAAATTGTGATGTTCACATACTCAGTTTTTTTACGCTTTCGATGTTTTAGAAACATCAGGAAGCGTACAGTTGAAGTTACTTTTTCTAAAACTGCTAGTAAGCCTCTATTGGGACGTAACGCTTTGGTCTTATTGAATTTATCACCATGCATCAGCCGGATGACTGTTGCCAGCATCAACCTTAATCCGTTACGGTCCAATTGCCCAAAACTCTTGCGGAAATTGGTAGAATCACAAAAGCATTGCGCCACATTCGTTTGAGCGCGGATTGCAAGGCGTTTAGCATTTCACAACCTAGGCCTACCTCTGGCCAATCGAGAGGCTTTGTCGCCAGCTTTGAAACAGATGGTCACTGAAGACTTGATAGAGCCTATACCGTGTTTTGAATGGGTTCATCCACTAGTTGCCCTTCGAAGAAAGATGGCTGTATTCGTATATCACCGACCTTCGAGCGCCTAATCGACATATACTTGTGGACAAAT
Source organism: Dicrocoelium dendriticum (assembly GCA_944474145.2). Classification (NCBI taxonomy): domain Eukaryota; kingdom Metazoa; phylum Platyhelminthes; class Trematoda; order Plagiorchiida; family Dicrocoeliidae; genus Dicrocoelium; species Dicrocoelium dendriticum. The sequence goes on from OX104064.1 coordinate 65,088,718, forward strand.
TCACTCTGCCTTCCGTCGACGAGTTGATGATTAGTCTTTCAATCGCCAAACTTTTCTCAGCTGGATATTCGCACTGCATATTACCACATGCCACTGACTCCAGTTTGTCGACATTTGACTGCTTTCACCACGCAAGAGGGTTTGTATCAATACAAAGTGCTAGCAATCGGCCTTAGTAGTGCCCCAGCTGCTCGGATGGCAATAGAGCAATAAATTGCTCTATCGCTATCCGATCTCAAAGGATGTGTTGTGTATGTGGACGATATTTGTGCCTTTGGTAATAATTCCACCGAACCTAAGAAAAACCTTCATAATGTGCTGCATAGACTGAATGAACTAAATCTCCGGCTGAATACTAGCAAATGCCAGTTTCCTGTAACAGAGGTAGGGTTTATTGGTCATGATATTTCTACCTCGGATATTAAGCCTAATGTGTAGAACATCAAAGCCATACTCGATTGCCCAAAACTATGCAATATTACACAGATGAAACATTTCTTGGGTTTATGTTCTCATTGCCTTCGACCTTTACCGAATTTCACCACTATTTCCGAGCCGTTGTGGAGGTTGTCGCGCGGAACACAGGCGTTCCGTCACACCACTGAACAAGACGATGCCTACATGATCATACGAGCGATGATCGTATCCACTGCTACAGTAGCAATCTTCAATGAGCACTGCCCAACGTTTGTTTCAATGGATACTTCAGATATTGGTTTGGATGCAGTTCTGTCCCAACTGCACGATGGCAAGGAGAAGGTGATTGCTCTCGCCTCGCATACCCTGTCCGATACTGAAAGAATTTATTCTACCGACGAAAATGAGGCCTTTGCATGTGTCTGGGCGTGTAAGAAACGACACTTTTATTCGGAGGTAGCTTCACTTTGAGCACCGCTCATCCTGCGCTTACAACGCTATTAACTCGCGGTAACTAAGGTCAAAAGTCGGTACCCCTGAATCGCTGATACTCACATTTTTTGTACTACGATTCTGAACTAAAATACATGCCAGGTTACTTTAACCAACTTCCAGTGCCCTGTCAAGACCCACTGTCCAACGAAGGGGAAAACGAGGACTTGGAGGAGGTAAAAATGATAACGACTCTCACGGACGGAACACCTACTATAACATTTGACCTGATACGAGAGCACACTGACAAAGACCCTGTCCTAACGAAGCTTTGGGAATACATATCCACTTAATGGCCCAGTCGTCCTAAGATACAACCCGAGTTACTTCCATACTATTCCATGCGCCTCGTGTTTTCTACTGTGAGCCACTGTATTATTAAAGGCGAGCAGTTCGTTGCCCCTGCAACCCTTATTCCTCTGGTGATTGAATGGTCACATGAAGGTCATCCAGGGACTGTGCGAACAAAGCTCGGATATGACATTACTATTGGTGCCCGAAGTTGAATTCCAGTGTCGAGGCGGTTATTCGGGAATTTACGCCTGCCAACAATCCGATAACAGTGCGAACCCCCTGGATACTCCAGTTCAACTTATCGTGTACCCAACGAAGCCATGGGCACAAATTGCCATCGATATTATGAGCCTGTTTGCCGATGCACCCCCGCAGAAGCGAAACGTGCTAGTGGCTACCTGTTTCTACAGCAAATGGCCAGAGGCTATTCTATTTGGGGACTTATCTACAGCAGTCATCATAAAGTGGCACTTTTTTGTTTTCAAGGTACGGTTTGTCAGAAGAAATAGTCACTGATAACGGCCCGCAGTTTCGAAGTAACGAGTACGCTGAATTCCTAAGGCACACGAGGACTGTACCTTATAATCCTGCGGCGATTGAACTCGTCGAGTGACTTAATCATACTTTGAAATAATCTCTACAAGTCCTTCGGCTTTCAGGAGAATCCTGGAATAATGCGTTGGTATCTGCCTTAGAGATATACAGAACTACTCCACATACTGCAACCGCAAGGACTCCCTCGGAACTAATGCTGAGGTGAACAATTCCAACTCGATCAAATGCAGCCTTTACATCCGAAGAAACTGCCGATCACAGAGAATACGAAAGACGGTCTGTTTACCAGGCTAAGTATAGAGGCGTTGGAAGAACGTATACGCCAGGGACATTTATTCATGTAAGACTACCTTATTCCCGGAAAGGAGGTAATATGTTCAGATCCCCGACCCGAGTGGAATCTGTGTGCACTCCAAGAACTTGCAACTTGGCAGATGGGACTAAGATGAATGCAAGACGGTTGCAACGTGCTGTTGAACCGACAAACACACCTACAACACAGCGCTCGATACAAACTAATACAAACCTACGCTCATCATCCTCATTATACACGTTAGCCAGAGGTGGGAAACACCTCAGCCACTGGGTCCGCGATCCGCTCGGATACGCCGCTCTGTCCATCGGTATGCTTTAACAGGTAACACCACATGATATTTTCTTCAAGGTGCAGACATTATATTGGAACATGCATGGACACGTAGTGCTTATATTTTTTTACGAACAGAGGAGGGGATAATGTCCTGTTCCAATACTTTACTTTGTTTATACTATAGATTCGTTTATGCCACGCACGCTTCTACTTAACCCTCATTGGCCCAGTCATATGCTCTTGCATCTGATTGGTTGTAATTCTAAAGGCTAACTATTTGATTGTAACGTGCATATATGCAGACAGTTTTCCATACATAAATTCCGGTGCTGCTGCTGCTTTTCCGGGATACAGCTAACTGTAGTTCTGTGTTTGTCGGGCCAGTGGTGGATCATTATTATTAACAGCAGTACATCAGTTATTGGAACTGATGCTTCGCTGCTGTACATGCACAACGACCTACGGAATGCAGAGTGCTATGGGAGAGAGAAGAGGGACTTACCGAAAAATATTAATGCCTTAAACAAACATTTAAAATCAAGGCGCCTACACCTTGTCAACAACATTCCATCACAAACAGCTGCTTATCGTACATAGCCAGGGTGACGTCGGCAAGCTAGCTACCTTGTAACTTTCACTGTCCCGCGTCGTAATCAGCCATTACCCCGCAGATAACTCTGCATCAAACGCACTTTAAACTGGCAGTCCGATTAGGAGACGGCAACAGACCCACCACTGGTGCCTACTGCAAGCCATATCCTGTAACGTTTCGAGCCAAGCACAAAACGGGTCACATGAACTCCAGTCTGGAAGGCGAGACCGACCAACGGCACCCAGTTTAGTCGTCAGTTACTTCATTTTCTGTTACTACGTCAACTTTTACTTATCTCAGGCCTTGCGCCACTCTACATCTGACGAACAAAATGAAGCCCTTTTCGGTAAGCGGTGACCGGGCATACATAGTACGTGCCCAATATAGCGCAACGTATTCAATGTCATTTGTTGTTCCAGGGAACTAGACTGGTTATCACTACACGGCCCACACTTACGCACGCCATCGTTGCGGGTATATTGGTGCCACCCGACACCAGCACTGCTTCGTAGCCAGTAATGATCAAAGACTTGCTAACACCTCAGACCGAAGATGCCAAGTCTCACTCCCATAGAGTAGGACGGCTCTCACTATGGCCTTGTAAACGCGGACTTTCAGACCAAGGAACACCTGACATCACAGATGTCCTAAATTCACGAAGACGGTTCAATCTTTTGCAGCACGTGAACCGACTTCCATGCTTGTGCGCCCATCGTTGGTGACGCAGCTGTCAAGCTACGTGACTTGATTAACTACCTCGAATTCATGCTATCAGGGATCAAGGGATCATCAATTGGCCCGTGGTCCTGCAATAACACATTACTCTTTGGGGACGTGAAGCGCATGCCAAACAATGGGACAAATCTAGAGGGGTTATTCAATGTTGGCTGGGCCACCCCAACATCGTTAAACAACTAGATGTCGTCTGCAAAATGAAGGTCATCAAGTTTTCCGCCAGGCAACCTCTCAACTCCTTCATCGTGATATTCCGCAAGGGAACACTTCATCATAGTATTCACGATGAAGTTGTACAAAACTGAGGAAATCGAACAACCCCGATGAACAACACTTATCGGAAAGGTGTCCGACAAGTCATTCTAGAGACTTTGGTCCAGTACTTTTGTCACCAACCGCGTTAGCTTACGCCCTGTGGTTAGCACAGTCGATGCGATTGCCCTTCTTGTATACTGCCACTACAGTCGATTCCATTTATCAGGGTGGCCTCTTCCTTCCAAACTTGTTCGAACAGGGTGGTCGGTCGTTTGCAGAGGACTTCATCACCATTCCTAAATAGTGTTCGTTCAACACAATCCGGACCGAAAGCTTGAAAACCATTGTGGGCTGTGATCACATTTCGGACCTCAAAACCCGATGGAGCCGCCAAACTCACCAACCATGGTTTAGCCTGCACCATCTGAGTAGGAATAGTGTGGTGGATTAAAGGTAGATACTACTGTGCCGGGTATAAGTAGTGTGGTGGTGCAAGATGACACACCAACAGCGAGCCCTGCCGACTTCCGCAAAGTTGAAGATGACATCAGGATTACACTTCCATTCGCACGAGGAGTGAACACAGAGGCAAGCACCAGTTGGGGAACACTCCATGGAGATCACGCAGATGAGCGGACGCCTCCAAGGTATGAACGAACACACTTAGTGTAAGCCACTTTAGTAATAAACAGTTACCGCCTGCCTCTTGGGTTCTAACATTTGGTGCCGTGACTTCGCAAGTCATGAAGATTCCCTGGCCGGAATAATTTGAAGACGGGGATGTGAAGGCGTTTTTGGAGGATTTCGAGGATGTGACAGAGGCGGTAGGACTGAAGACGGACCGGGCGAAGATGGCTGCCCTGCGGGGTCTCCTCAAGGGCAGGGCGAAGGCGGTTCTGGAGGCGGCGCGAAGAGGTCCGGTCAAGTTGGAGTGGACCACCGCGAAGGAAGCGTTGCTCTCTGGCCTGGACACGCCAGCTGACCGCCAGGAGTCGATGCGACGCTTCAAGGCGTCGCGGCTTGGTGCTGGGACGGATCCCCTCGTGTTTGCGGTGCACCTCCGGAGCTTGTTGGACCGCGCCTTGCCGGGGTTGGATGAGCCGTCAAAGACGCAGTTGCTGGTAGATCAGTTTTTTGCCGGCCTCCCACACCCAACCACAGAGCGCGTTCGGATTGCGAATGCTACTCTGAAGATGCAATTGGAGGAGTTGACGCAAGTTACTCGAGACCTGGGCGACGCACCACTAGCTGCGCTGAAGGAAGAGCCTCATGAGAATGTGGAACGGATGATGGTACAGCTTACGGAAGACATCAATGGGCTTCGCGTTCAGCGTTATCAAGTGCGCACAAAGGGATGTTGTTTCATCTGCGAGAAACCGGGGCACTGGAACAGACAATGTCCGCAGAGGCGTGATGTTACTCGTGTGACGAATAAACGTGTTAAACCTTATTTTTCTTTTCGGATCGAGGATTGTGTACTTGGGGCGTTGAGCAGGAGTGCGGTTGAAGCAATGGTGGAAGTAGACGGAACGATGGAAAGGTGTCTGATCGATACGGGTACCGCGGTGTCACTAATCAACCATCGGCGAGGTGAAAAGCTTCAGTAGTGCTGCACGATCGTAAGAGCGGTTGGCGGTCATTCAGTGGGAATTGATGGGATAGCCGAACGCACCGTGGGAATCGGGGGACGAAAGCGAACACACTTCTTTCTCATGTCACTAGATGCGAAACAAACCATATTGGGAGCAGATTTCCTGGAGCTCAATAAAGCTGTCATTGAGCTAAAGTGTGGGAAATTGCTAATGGAATGCGGGTCACTACCACTCATTAATCGTGGAGAAATGAGATCTTCGCAGTCGGTCGTTGCTGTGTTACATTTGAGCCCATCTTTGCAGCCGCTGATCAACAAATACCAACCCTTGTTTGCGGATGATAGCAGCCAATATGGGTTTTGCGATTGGATCGAGCACACCATCTCGCTAACTCACCAACCGTATCGGCCCCATGGACTTCGAAGGATACCAATCCATCTGGAGGTGAACAGGCAAGTGCAGGAAATGCTGGACGCGGGCGTGATTGAGGAGGCACATAGCCCGTACAACTCTCCTGTGGTCTTAGTGAAGAAGACGAATGGGAATTACCGATTCTGTGTCGACTTCCGAAGACTGAATGAAATTTCCTTGACTCGCTTCGTTCCAGTTCCATCAGTCGCTGACATTTTTGATCGGCTGCAGCAGTTGAGGATATTCACGGTCCTGGACTTGAGATCAGGATACTGGCAACTGGCAATAAAACAGGAAGATCGAGAGAAGACGGCGTTTACCGTTGGTGAGAAACAGTACCAGTTTAAGAGGATGACCTTTGGATTATCAGGAGTCCCGTTTACCTTCCGACGTCTAATGATGCGATTGCTGAGTGAATTGGAAAACGTCGTTGTGTACAGGGATGATATCGTGGTGTATAGCCAATCAGAGGCGGAACATATCCATCATCTCGCGGCAGTTCTGGAACGCATTCAACAGTTGGGACTTCGTATACATGGACCAAAATCCCAGATCGGAAAGACCTGTGTCACCTTACTGGGTCATAAAGTGGGACAAGGCGAACTGAAACCGCTACCTGAGAAGATAATGACGATACAAGACAGCCCAGTTCCCACCTCGAAACGCACTCTCCGTACATTCCTGGGCCGCGCCGGGTACTACAGCAAATTCGTCAAGGATTTTAACACCTTGGCCTCACCCTTGTACGAGCTGTTGAAACAAGACAGGAAATTCACTTGGAATGCAGAAGCTCAGCGAGCCTTTGATCAGATTCTACAGGAAGTGGGAAGGCAGGAGTTGACCCTGAAATTGCTCATTGCTGGTGTGGTGTTCACGGTAGCCACTGACGCTAGCGATGTCGGGATCGGTGCGGTTTTGAAACAAAACCATGGGACGATTGAGTATGCCTGCCGAACTTTGACACCTGCGGAACGCAAATACTCAACCATAGAGAAAGAATGTCTCGCAATTGTCTGGGCGTTAGATAAATGGCGGCCATATCTCCTGGGTCAGCGATTTCACGTCGAAACAGACCACAGGCCGTTGGAGTGGATTAAGTCTGCCAAAGACCCTAGAGAAAAGCTGGCGAGATGGGCATTGCGCCTACAAGAGTATGATTTCACGATAAAACACGTGCCGGGGAGGGAAAATCAGACGGCGGATTTCTTGTCACGCATGATAGATGATGATGATCTGCCGAGCGTAGCTTTCGGTATTAACGGTATACTGTGCGAGCAGGATCCAGAACGGTTGGCAACTGAGCGACGTAGTGACAAACTCCTGCGCAAGTTGATCACCGCGCGATTAGCTGGTCAGACAAACTTCAACAAAAATCAACTTAAGCAGCTGGGACCGTTTGCAAAGGACCTGGGAAAGCTACAAGTGAACGAAGCAGGGATCTTAATGTGGATACCAGGAGGTAGCAACCCTTCGGTGCCAGTCATTCCAATGAAACTAAGACGGAATCTGGTAGTTTCTTGTCACGAGATGGCGCACACGGGTTGTTCCAGGACCTACGATCTGCTGAAACAACGCGCGTATTGGCCGGGGATGAAAAGGGACGTTGAGAAGTGCGTGCTTTCGTGCAGACAATGTCAGCTCATGAAAACGGATTGCCGAGGAATGCAGCAGCAAATGATGACGATCCCGGTCTCGGAAATTGGTGAACTTTGGTCGGGCGACGTGATGGGGCCGTTTCCATTGACCAGGCGTGGCAACCAATATATTTTATTGATGACGGAGCACTTCACGCGATGGATTGAGGCCACAGGAATCCCGGATCAACGGGCTAGCACCGTTACCCATGCTGTCATGGATCACTTGGTAGCGGCTCAAGGAATCCCGAAGGTCATATTAACAGACCAAGGGCCGTGCTTCGAGAGTGAAGAATTCCGGAACTGTTTGGAGAAACTTGGCATTAAAAAATTGCGCACCACCCCATACCACCCGCAAACAAATGGCCTGACGGAACGTAACAATAGAACAATCAAGGAGTGGATAGCAGCAAATGGTGGAGACTGGGAGGAAACCTTGCCGCTACTGTTGCTGGCCCATCGAGCAACCAAACAGGCTTCCACAAAGAAATCACCATTCCATTTGATGTACAGTCGACAACCTCGTCTACCTGTGGACCTAGAGATTGGAATGTGGCCAACTTGCCGTATATCTCCCGAGGAGACACTGAATAACCGGAAGACCGCCAACCGCAACCTACAGGCGACTCAGGCGCGGATGATGGCGAAGTTCTAGACCAGCAAAGGTGGAAGGAATATCGAGTTTCAGATTGGTTCGAAAGTGAAGTACAGGGACCATCAACGCTATCCCGCTTGCGGCCCAACCGCACCTACAACGCGCAAACAATGCACGTCGCGGGAGTCGGTGTGCTGGCATGCGCAACACGTGGCCCAGCCATCGGAGCCTGGTGCGTGATATAATGGTGCTGAGCGGTTCACTCGCTCTTCCTGCACCAAATACGCGACGTCGAACATGCTCATTGCTCACGCGGTGTTCCCACCAGACATGAGCTAAGCTGCGAAGGCAGCGATGATCGCATGTGACGAGTCTCTTCATGTCAGTCGACCTGATGGGCCAGGTTTCACGACCATATGAGAGAGTAGAACGGACGGCTGCGTTGTAAACTCTGCCTTTCACGGCGAGAGTAATGTCGCGTCTGCGCCACAGGTGGCGGAGATTGGCAAAAGCACCTCGAGCTTTTGCTATGCGGTTCGTAACCTCATCTTCAATCCCACGGGTGCTAATATAGCTGCCAAGGTACTTGAATTCCTGAACGACTTCTAGCAGATCACAACCAAGCGTTAGCGCAGGGTTGGGTCCCTGCCAATCTTGGAGAAGTACTTTGCATTTCGATGGAGCAAAGCGTAGCCCAAAACGATTGACAGCCAGTGCTCTTTGGCATGTTTGGGAGCTGTCACAGATTAGGGCAATATCGTCCGCATACTCCAAGTCAAGAAGTCGCTCACCGGGAAGTAGCTCCACACCATCTAGGTCGTGTCCAGCGAACGCTGTTTCTATGACTTCATCAATAGCGAAGTTGAACAGGAAAGGTGACAGCGGGCAACCTTGTCTCACACCGCTGGTGATACTGAAGGGTGGCGAGAGTTTGCCATAAACCCTCACCCTGCCCGAACTATGTGCGTACAACACTTTGATAATGTTTACATATTTATCAGGCACACCTTTCCTCAGCAGACAGTCCCAAAGGGCACATCGATCGACCGAATCGAAGGCATCTTTTATGTCAAGAAACACGACAACGGTGGGTCGCCAATAAACATGGCTGTGCTCCAACACTTGACGCAATGTGAAGATGTGGTCGATGCAGCCCCGACCTCGACGAAATCCGGCTGGCTCTTCAGGAATCTGGCTTTCACGAGTGCCAGTCAGTCTGTGGAGAATGACAGAGGCAAGCAATTTAGAGGCAATCGAAATCAGACTGATCCCTCTATGATTGCCACATTCTAAACGGGAGCCTCCCTTGAAAATTGGGACAATGACGTAGCGGTTCCAGTCTGTCGGGACTGTCTCCTGCTCCCAAAGTCTTACGAGCAACTCGTGTAGATCATCTACTAGAGCAGGTTTTCCGAATTTGAAGAGGGCTGGGGGAATTCTATCTGCTCCTGAGGCTTTATGCAATTTCAATAGCCGGATCTCACGTTCGACCTCTGCGCGTGAGGGCGGATCCGAGGGGACGGCCCAAGGAGAAGGGCGCTCAATGCCCGAAGAAGAAAGCGATAACTCAGGTTTGGTAAATTGCCTTGCAAAGTGTTCAGCCCAACGCTCCAAGCGTTTTGACAGGCTGTGGATCATCTGCCCACTCTCGTCGCGTATGGTCTCGCTAACACCAGGTCTCCTGCTGCCTGTTTCCCGTATCAGACGGAATAACTTACGATGATTACCCACGGCAGCGGCCATTTCCATCTCAGAGGCACGATGAGACCACCAGGTTTCGCGGTCCTTCTTAAAGCTAGCACGTAGTTTTGTCCTGACATTTTTGCGAGCTTCATTGTATTCGCTTCCAGTCGGAATACGTCGGCGAGCATCCATAAGTTCCATAGACTGTGTAGAGACCCAATGTCCGGTTTGGCAATTTGCTTTGTCACATGAAGACATGCCTGCGGACAGTAACGTTTGACGAATATGCGACCAGTGATCTTCAACGGTGTTTAGTGGGGGCTTACTCAGCCCAGATGTCAGCGCACTATGGTATACATTCAGAACATCTGGCTTCGCCAGCTGGCTGGTGTCAATCCGTTCACCTCGACGTTGCGGACGTCCACCGAAACGCACCAGGTGGTCGGCACAGACATGTGCATGGTCAGAGTCCACGCTCGTGCTCCAAATTGAGCGACAATTTTGGACACAGCCCCTCCAGCGGTAACTGATCGCGATATGATCGATTTGTGTCCATGGTTGGCCCGAGGCTGATGGCCGCCAAGTCACGCTTCTGCGGGTGCTGTGTCGGAAGTTAGTGCTCGCGAGAAAGAGGCGAGTGTCTTCACACAGATGTAGCAATCGCTCACCATTATCATTACGCGAGCCTACACCATGTTGGCCGCCCAGATGAAGCTCATCAGAGGACAACTTTCCGACTTGGGCGTTTAGAACACCAGCCAACACCACAGTATCCGTGCTTCTTCTGTAACGAAGGAGCTCGTGAAGTTGCTGATAGAAATCATCTTTTACCGAATCAGTGCTACAGTTTGTAGGGGCGTAAGCCGCAATGACAAACAGGCACCGTTTGTCCCCGCGCGACTTCATAGCACGGAGGGAACCAGCTAATCTAACGCACACAAGTCAACCGGCGCTCTTTATTGTGCTTCAGGGCAGCCGTTCTGTCTCGCTGGCACCTGATTTTCTGGGACCAGTGGTGCGGATCATCTGGAAGCGCTTGCGGTACTTGCCTACTTCTCCCGCCACCTCCATTTCTCGAGCCCTACTGGTCCACCAAACTTCATTTCCAGGCTCCGCTTTGTTTCGCGCCTAATTGTCCGTTTGGTTACATTGTGCTCAGAGCAAACAAGGAGTTTTCTTCTTGATTCCGACAGATTCACCGACTTCTCGGATGTCCAGCGACTGGTGCTGAAAAGATTGATGCTGCCTCAAGCAGAGACTCCTGCGTGGTGCATGACGGCCGAGTTCCTATTCCATTGAAACTCAGTGTCATTTGGACGAGAGAGCAAACGTTCGGTACGCAGGGCATCCTGGTAGGCTTATCTGACTACGCGTTTAAATAACTCCTCTGTTGCCAATCGTGAGAGGCGCTTGGTACACCTCCTGGTAAAGTGCATCGGAAATGACAGCGCCATAAGGCATGAATCAACGACAAGTCAGCATGAAACCACCTCACTTGTAACTCATGACAAAGTGATCTATTTGAATCCATCGTTGGTCAGCTACAGGGAGCGCCAAGTGGCACCTAAGTGTCCACTGTGTTGATGATGAAAATTCCGTGCTTCACACACTGCTGCAATGGACTCTCGTCGTTCTCCGTTCAATCGCAGTTAAGCCCAGACTTACCACCCAGCTGAGCTCCCACAGAGCCCAGATGACCTATCTGCGTATTCATATCTCCTAAAAAAGCAAGCATATCCGAACTGGTAACACTGCGAAGTAGCGTATTCAGTTCGTGGTAGGTGTCCTTGGCGACTTCTGAACTGCTGTCGGTGGGGGCATAAGCAGCGACCACAAACAAACAGTATCTAGCACCACTTCGTAGGTCAACCTTAGTTGGACTCATCAAACAGGCTGTACACAAACGGTTGCTCACGGGAATCCAATCAACCAACAATGATTCAGCTCTGGAGCCGAACGATGCCCTCTCCAGCTTGACTAGTGGTTGCCGCATCGGTGTCTCCGGATGCGTGCAACCAATAAAGGGAAGGCAATTCTCTAACCAAAGGGAAGACAAGTCCGGCGCAGTTAGTTCGACAACCCCGTGAGAGTCATTAATCCTAGTTTCGGACACGCAACACATCAGTACCCAGGATGTCCAACGTGCGTGCGAGTGCAGCCTGCTGACTTATTTGTCAGAGTGCGAATGTTGAACGCCGCCAGGGAAACGGGACATCATGGCCTTATAAGGAGTCGTTACCGATAGACGTTTAGTGGGTGGTGTGACTCTAGTGACTGCAGCTGTTGTCAATTAAGTTGCGAAAGTTAGAAGGATGGTTAGCAATGGAGGTCAAGAAGAGAGTAAGAGACATAAGTGGAAAAGAAAGAAAGGAGGCGCCAACAGTAACATGTTTTCGCTTATCCACCCTGTTGTATGCAGCAGACAAAGCGACTCCTGATAAGCTGCGCGACGGACGATACAGGATGTGGTTGAATTGCAGTGCAATAGTCATAGTTGCACTTAAGTTGAGCTACTGTTAGAACGCCCCAACTTAGGATTCTCAACCAAAACCTTTGACTTAAATGCCTATCGGCAGTGCAGCGAGGTGGCAGCAATTCGGTTTTACATAAATGAACGCTATCTCATTTCCAACCTCCAACCTGGAGGACCCGGAGACTGAGTTTGTCTGACCTTTAACCATTGATTAACCCGGTGGGAGTAGTTCTCAAGAGACCTAGGGGCACCACGCAGTATAGCTCAATGGGTTGAAGAGGTACGCAGACCGTCGCATCACGTTAACATCCACTTTCATCACGATGTTGGTGATTGTTGCGCTCGTGTCAACATGTTCGAAATCCACTCCTGTACAGACGATGTCGATTACAATGACTAGAAATTGGCAACCGTAGATTACGACTGTCACCTACCAAGCGCCAAGTACTGCGTTGTCTGACATTTTTACCATAAAACTTTCACAAAATAGCTGCTCGCTTCACTTACTTGCGTGGCTACATCTGTCGATCTACTGCTATTCGCATGCTTCTAAGTCCCCCATCTTCTCTCACTTTCTGTCAAACACGCTTCACAGTTCTGCATTAGGATCTGTATTTTCATATCTGACACACGACTGTTGCTCACGCCATGTGAGCTGACTAGTTTCCAGCGGTTTTCAAGTACTACGGCGATTTCGATACCCCATGAAACTTACCTTCCTACTACCTTACATGGGCTATTTTGGTACTCTGACCAATTCAGTCTCACTCGAAACGCGCGTTATCCACTGTGTTTGTACAAGCTCACAACAGAAATCAGGAAAAATTTTTCATGTGATTGGATGCAGTCTCGACAAACACGCCATCATGCAGATGTGGGATATCAACCAAAAATACAAATTGCAAAGCTGCAAAGCAAAATGAAAAATACGCGATATTGCCACTCTAGCAAACTATCCTGTATCATGATTCTAATTGGCAAGTAAATAGCAGGTAGTCTTGCAATACAACAATGGGAGAAACAAGGCGTTATATTAATCCCCTTGAAGAAACAACGCGTTTCTGGCGGGCATATTTGATGAAATGGGTCAGTTGGGACACGAAATGCTGTTGTGCACATCACAGTGCTTGGTGAAGGCAAAATCAGCGAAGGAGCCCTTGGATAAGCTGATGCATATAGAGATATATCTTATCGACCGCACAATCAAGGTGTTGCGATTTTGACAATCGTTCAAACTTCCCGGAGCGCATTCTGACTACTTGAGGGGAGATGTCTGGATCCATGAAGTTAGAAGTTGTACTTTTATGTATTTTAAGTACGACAATGTAAGAACATGACTCTAATGTTTAGAAATCGTCCGGAGGTATTATTACGTTAAGATGTGCTTTTAGATAAAAGCCACGATATTTGACTATGGATGCACTTGGTACCGTCTCATCGCTTATTGCTAGTTGGGGGTAACTCACTATTATAACTATCAATTTTCCATCATCAGAAAAGGGAATTATCAGCTAACTACCTTGAGAAGCATTAGAGGCGATAAGTCTAGATCATGACCATCTCACAAACACACCATGTTCATGTTGAAGCATCGCACACGCCTCAATAGTGGAAACCACATGTCCTAAGATAACATCGTTGGCATAGTTGTATATTCATTATCCTTCGTACACTCCACCGCATTACAGAGTGCCCTGCACTACCTAAAACTCCGGATTAGGTCTCCAATGTTGACCGTCTTTACCCGGGACAACTGATCATCTTCATACCAACAACCTGTGGCAATTGGATGAAGGGTCTTGCCTGAGATGTTAGGTGCCGACTGTGATAAAACACATCCCACCTATAGTACCTCTACAATGCACTGCACCCAATCTATCTACGCTCAATTTTCGAATTTCTTTGCAGACCGGGAATAAGGCAGCTCTTGATCATATTTTGGAAACCCTTTCCAGCGGGGTGTCATGTCTCACCAAAACCCATTTACAGGATTCCCGCGTCGTGCTTGACTGCTACTGATATCACCATCTGCAAGTTCCATTAGCTCACCCACGTTTTAATTTATCTGGATCCGCAACTTCTATACGCACTAGGAATGTTTACCTAGTAGTCGTCTTGGTCCCACGCGCTGGGGCGACGCTGCTCGACAGAATCCCAGGCAGCCGTGTGCCCCGCGCAACTCGATTAGAAGGGCCATTACAGTTACCCAACCACGAGGCCAAAAGACACTGTTCATTCTATGTTATGATGCACTTCCCAGCAGATTTCATCTCACACTCAGTTAAAACAAGTCCCCTCCTCCATTTACCTATTTCGATAAAAGTCACTGCTACGGCTCCCTGGTTCTTGTTAGTGAGTTGGGCGCTTAGACCATAACTTCTGAACTGGAATATGGACCCATTGCCTAAAGTAGCCGTGATGTGCGCGCTAGACAGACAGCAGCGATCCTTAGTCCGTCTCATCATCTGTCACTCTTTACCAGGCCATACTGTATTCGAGATGTGTGTAGGCGCCTTGACCCCAAATGTTTACTTGATGTGCTTGGCTTTCAGCTCAGTTCTTTTTACACCTATTCGTTTTCTATTGAGTTATTTGCTTTGTGACCTATGCGCACCAGAGCATATAACACAGTTGATGGGGATGGTGAGGAACCTATTTCCCGTCTTGTCGTCTCCTGATATACTACTCTATTACTCTTGCGCTTGTCTCACGTTGGAATACGATTATGTTGAGGCACTGCTGCCTTGTTACTATGACAGTTTTGTCGTTTTGTTCCTCATAATGTCCCATGCGTCGTTTTGTAATCCTTTTTCTCATATATATAATATAGTCATCAGCTGTACGCCTTAACGGCGCTTCGCTGCCGCGCGACCACCATCAGTCGCGCTTGAACTGAGTATGCCGTGAGGACGCCCGCCCCTACGCCGATTCGAACTGGTGACCTTACGGTTGCAAGCCAGGCTTGCCGATCACTCGGCCGCCGGCCGACGGCTCCATTGCTTTTACATGTTTTGGCGCAACCAGGTCTTACTAAGGATCTTTGTCATAAAATTATTACCCCACTGCCACGCATTTTGGCATTTCTCATGTGGACACTACGCAGTTCACCTTTCTGTTCGTACTACATGACTCAGCGTTCTTAAACGGCTTCTGGATTCTCTCTTTGCTACCGAAGTCCATAGGAATTTGCTGTTGTCTGGTCGATATTTCATTCGTTTAGTTGCCTGGAACCAGTAAAATAAACTACACTCTTGATTGCAAATTGTCAGAAACCTTCCTTAGCAGTTGGAGTTCGGATCACGCCTGCCTAATCTCTACTTGTTTATCCCCTTAATGGCACTCAATTCGCTCCAGCTTTACTTACGGGTTTTATGTGAAACTGGTGCTCGAAAGCGTCGTGCTTTGTGGATCGCTTTTACGAAATCTCCACATACTCTTGAGTTGCATAGCTACGAGCTTAAAATTACTCACGATCTACTTACCTAAACAGTCATTTGTTGTGTGTTTTATGAGATTGACCGTTTCCGAATTTTCAACTACTGATGACTGATTTATCCCATCAGGTCTTTGCACGTCACAAGCTTTTCCGTATTCAACCTACTGAGGGTGACCGGTTCGATCCGAATATCCACGAAGCCGTCTTCCAAGCCCCTTTGCAGGAAGGAAAGCAGCCGAACACTGTCGCCATCGTGACTAATATCGGTTACAGATTTCACGACAGAACACTCCGTCCTGCTTATGTTGGGGTTTATGGCCCATAGAATTATTGTCCAAATACGTCCCTCTGATTCATCTTTCTGTACACTTGTACTTGTGATAACACGACTCACCGAGTTTCTGCTGCTTTTTGATGGTTTAATTCCCGTGTGCATCCTGTGTCGCTTACTTTTTGCTCTCACAACACACTCGATCCCGATGAAAACAAACGTTCGACCAGTAGTATCGCGTTCCTCTCGGAAACCAACTACCTTTTGTTTATTTGTGTGGCATTATCTCCCATAAATATTCTCGCTCTTCCATTAGTGGCCATTCAACCGTGTAGCCATGTCAGGTTCGTTTCCTTTGATTTACGTCTCCAGTACGGTTTTTAACTTAAACCTACCGACTTGGCCAGAGCTCCACTTAAATGTGGTTTTTGCTCCCCTTTCAGCAGATATGCATTGCCATACGGCTGATTGCTTGTTTGTTCACTGGAGTGGGGTGCGTTTGCCACTGTTGTGCTTGCTTAATCTAGCACTGACAATGACAGTGTCTCACTGCACTCACCCATGTGTATTTTCGTCTGCATTTTTCTTTATTTCATCTGCCAACTGTGTGATTCTTTCTGTCAGTCGCGCGATAATACGTAGATCTCCGGCTTCAATGATAGAGACGGAGCGTAATTTTGTATTGGGTTATCTTGTTTGCATGTATCGACGAACGTTGCAACAGCAGCGAAGAGTGGCCCAACGCACTATGCTCTGAATAGTCTCGATTCGACTGCGACGTTCGTTCGTTGCACGAATCGGGGATTCGGGAGGTACTGGTTCGGGTATTTGGCTTTTAACATATTCGTTACGTTCCCCCATGTGTCTAGGTACCCCTGCAGTATCTCAGCCCACGTAAAGCCGCTCGCAGCCTCAGCAGGGGAGCGTTAGTGTATTACTGGCACCTTCCATTCCATCGCGAACAGACTGTATCTTAACATGACGCGATGGTCTGTGTGCCTCTGTGATTTATTAGGCTATCTCGTTGGCACTTTCCAGGTGTCTCTCGAGCCACTCACACCATGCGTGCCGATTGTTGCCGGTTGGAAAAACTCAGTTTTAGCATCATTGTCGAATAATGGAAACCTGTCGATGGATCTCATTTTCAACTCTCAATTATGAGGGGTAGTGTTTACCTATTACTAGATCCATTCGTCGTACACTAGGGATTGCGTTAGGCGCTATGAGAGGGCCTTACTCATTGGTTTCCTTTCTCTCACCTTACACCAAGCAAATCTTAGACAAAAGTGCATACCCATCAAAACTTGCAGTGTAATATGGCCATAGATGTACAGTCCAACCTGTCATGCGATCAGCCATAAACACCCCCAATGTTTTATGGGCAATGTCCCTATGCATGAATCTGTCCAAGGCGACCACCTTTGTCGGTCACTTGAGCGGTTGCCTTAGACAGATTTGGCTGTATTTTGTCATACCTTCGAACAACATATAAGATTTGTGCATTTTCCAGACTGTATGTGGTAGCTCTCAGGTAAATCCCAACGCTATTCTTCGGCAACACTTCCGAGCTGAACCTGCTCTCGCGTCCTGGATGAAGGACGATGACGAACCACCGATGGATGCTCTTTCCAGCACCATTTGGAATAAGGAGAAAGTGCTCACCTGCTGGGTGTTGTTAACCATCCTTCCTATCAGTGGACGTCTTGCATGAATCATTGTGGGGCCAAACTTCTGATGTGCCTCACGATGCAGCGGTTTGCTTTATCTCGACGATGCGAGAGACTATTCCCACATAGGGAAAGATCAAAATATTTACAGATTTGTTCATTTAGTCCCCCCTACATATTAGATAGGAATATGCATTGTGTTCTATCCATGGCAGTTTCACACATGCACGTTGTTCAGGGTGCCGTGCAGTAGATTGTGTTGGATGCTCAACCGCCTAGTAAGAGACCGATGTAATGAAAGCGGCTGAGGAAGCACGGAAGAGGGAAGGGAAAGTACCGGAGTAGAGTAGTAAGGTAAGGATAACAGGGAGCAAAACCGATCGACCTATTAACGTGTTACCGTGGCGCCCGTTGACCGGCTACAGAGCCATTCTTTCAAACTCTCGTTGATGCACAACCCAACTTTATCGATCGAATAAAACACGTTCAGAAGTCCCAGTTCGTAGTGGACTCAGAGAAGAAATAAACTAAACAATGGTATCAATATAGGTAAGGAACGGCTATAAATTGATTACCAGTAAAAATAACTAGGGCGTAAGTACCTGGCTAAGAATAATCCAAAAATATAGACAAGTTTTCAAGGAATACCTAAAATTTGCAAGCGTACTTGTAATTTCCTTAGTAGTTGTTTTGGGACATCTAAAAATGTGAACGCATACCGAAAGCGTTACCCAGTGTGAAAAATACTTCAGAATGAAACGAAGCATCTAATAGCAACAATCTCTAACGCTAAGTACAATGAGAGTGAGAGGCGCGTCACTTGGTACATGACATTTCAGTACGACGCAGTTACAATAGATAAAGGGACCTAGCTGATGGCAACATAATTTCTAAATTGTCAAACGAAGTCTAAAAAGTGTGGTATAGCATAATAATTTATGTGGTCCTGAGTTATAGTAGAAAGCTTTATGGCCGCTATACTCCGGATTATTACGGCATACAGTAAGGCTTGTGTGTTTCACCAGTCATCACCTCTGTGGTTATTCTGAACGATGTTAACTTTTATTACGCCAGTACGAATAATAGTTCAAGCGTGAAAGAGCAGGTCTGTGAAAAAATAGGAGCCGGGTGTCCACCCATCACAGCCTGAGATTTAACAGGTGCATAGTGGAAAATGAAGCCAGATGAAAGAGAATTTCATGAAGATGCACAAGGTAGAGTGTAGGGGCGGTCGAAAATCCTGGAAGTCCGGCTATCCAAGATGACAGAGCCACTCTCACACACGGTTAACTTTCGGATCAAGTTAAATGGATATGAAATATTGAAGCGAAAGTTGATAATAATGTACAGAAGAAGATCTGGCTTCTCGTTCTACCAATCTGTCAGTGTCGACATTGGCAGATAGCGAGCGTTTAAGTCTGATAAAACTCAAGATATGGTGCGGGCAATTATGAGGTGAAGTGGAGTGAAAGAGACCTGGGTCACATTTACTGTCTCATCAGAGGAATAGTTAACCAACTATCTGGAATGTTATGATATGGAGCACCGAGGCGAACTTTTTTCAAATCAAGACAAGGCAAAAAGGGAAATCAGGTGATCAGTAACCAGTACAGAACGGTTAGGAGAGCCATTGAAACCAAGCGAACCGAAAGCTTCTAACGTTAGGCAACCCGATAGCCTAAGTGGGACAAATACAACATTGAACATAGAAAAAAGCAAATAAAAAAGACTGCTAAGCAGAATCAGCAGTTAATGTACGAGGTGAAATCTAAGCCGAGCAGAATTTTGAATGCGGTAGATGTGAGGCTCGACCTTTTAAATTCGATGGGGCCTCATGAATATTCTCTAAAGATGTATATTAGCCCAGTATACATAATACCTCCTCTACCGTGAGGTGGTTGAATATTCGAGCTTAAAATGCACACAACGTTGTTGCATCTAATAGATTCGGGCAGCTTATTCCATAACGTTGTATATCTTATGAGAAGGAATTTGGTGCGCAACCTTATACGTACTTTAGGGACGCAAAAGCTAGATGATGTATTTCTAGTTGGATATTGATGGAAAGTGCCAAGCTGGGCAGTATCTGGCTCCCCAGAACTGGTATGCGCTAAATCAAACAGGAAGGTAAGCTTAATTCTTCTCAACCATAATTGTTCTAGCTTCAGAAGTTTACACCGTTTTTGATAAGTCAAGGATCCAAACCTTAGAAACCGTTTGGTAAAGGAACGTTGTATTTTTTAAGACTGATTTTGTAGTACATTTTTAACTTTGAATACCAATGGACGATATTCTAAGACGGCGCTCATATGCCTTATACATAGCATGCCTAGAGGCTTTCAAGCGTAACGTATTGCAAATACGTGCTATGATAAATCTCGCTTTGGCGGTGACATGACATACCTGTTCGGAGAAATTGATGGAGCTTGAGTAGCGAACTCCGAGGTCACGAATCTTTATACAGCTGGTAATTGGTGTCATCTAACGTCAGTAGGTCAATGATAAGGTTGCATCTGAAGAATAAGGCGTTACATTTTCCAACAGAGAATGTCATTCTCCACTCTCGACATCACTGCTGAAGGGCGAAGAGCTCCATCTGTACTGTTTGAGCACCGTTTGGTTCTTTTATGCTATCAACAGCGAACACCACTTTGATATCATCCGCAATCAGAAAGGGTGTACCATGTCGAAAGGTTTGGAAAATGTTATTTATGTATCGTAAGAATAGCAGTGGGCCTAAACTGCTTCCCTGTATGACGCCGCTGGTTACTGGTATGAGTGAAGATACGCAGTTTCCCACTCTGACACATTGCGTGCGTGTAGACAAGAAAGATAACAACCATGCTAGTAATGAGTTAGCAAACCCATAAGAGGCTAACTTTGTTAGAAGTTCTGCATGGCGTACGCGATCGAATGCTTTTTCCAGCTCTAAGAAGAGCATAACCATCGACTGCCCGGAGTCAGCCGACTTGGTTAGGTAGTCCAGCAATTCAAATTGGCAAGTTTGACATGCACGACCACGGATGAATCCATATTGTGATCTGTCGATCAGATTTTGTGAATTAAGCAACTCCATGACTCTTTCTTTGATTATTCTTTCCATACTACTGGTCAATGTGAAAGTATGGCTAATGGGGCGGTAGTTTGATAACTTGTGACGCGACCCTCTTTTGTGTCGGGGTTGGACGGTGGCCCGCTTCCACCTAGCAGGGTATACACCAGTCTTAATTGACAAAGTGAATATGTTTATCAGGAACAGGAGAATATCGGACTCGGCGAGTTTAAACAATGCTGGTGGTATGCTGTCAGGTCCAGGGTGAAAAGAATGCTTTAGTGCGGCTATTTGCCTGCTAGTGCTATACAGGTTGAACCCAACTGTATCTATTGTTTCACTGGTGAGTAGAGGCAATCTTCCTTGTGCAGCACAGGCGCTTGTATTAAACGAGGAGTAGAAATACTTATTAAATAACTCACAGAGCTCATCGGGGTCGGTAGTGAGACTGTCGTCTGATGATGCAATGGTTATAGGTTGATGACGTTGTGCTTCGTATCTAACTTATTATGCGATGTAACATGTGTTTGCAGCTGGGAACTGCTAGCGCTTGTGCCTCTTGAGACATAAGCTTTCTTTTATGTCGGTCTTGCAAGTCCTTGAGAATTTTATCAGTTTGTATGATCGCACACGTATCATTCATTTTCTTAAACCTAAAACGCAAGCGTTTTAGACGCATTACAACAGCTTTGGGAATGGGATTCTGATGATGAGGCAATGGCTGCTTTCTATATTGCAGTGGTGCAAACAGGTCAGTGGAATAGGTCCTATGTTGGTAGAACTCATCAGCGGGGATATCTGGACAGTCTGTAAGGAAAATGCCATCCCAGTCAAAGGATCAAATAGTCAGACGGAAGCTGTTCCAGTCCAATTTGTGATATGGTCGATATTGGTGGGTGTAGTGAGGGTTCGTTGTTGTTATTTGGGCAACGTTGTAGGTTAGTTGGACAACCTTATGATCGCTCCCATGGAGATTATGAAGAGTCTGTGTTTGTGCATTGGATAGGCCAAACGTGAAATACAAGTCTAAAATGTTACCGCCTCTAGTAGGAGAGCATACCTGCTGTGTCCATCCACGAGCGACTACTGATGGAAGAAAATTCCGCTACTTAGCGAGTGCTGTTCGTTCCTGCCACAAAGCATCGGGCATGTTGAGGTCGCCACCCATAATTTTTTGAAAGAACGACATCTCAGATGCCCATTCGAACAATTCAGTCAAATGGTTTAATTTGGCCTTAGTAGCACCGGGCGGCAAGTAAATGCAGTCAACAAAAAATGACAGAATTTAAACCTCTATCCAGACCGAGTCCTCAAAGCTGCCTGATGAAGGAGCCTCCAATCTACTCCCCTCTAAAGCATCATTAACATACACAACGCAACCGCCACCTCGACCACTAAGACGGCCATTGGCAAATGTCATGAAGCCTGGAACAAGTAGCTCTGCGAATCAAACCATGTTTCCACTGCAACCACAACATGTGGTCGAGAGAAGGATAATAAGGGTCGTAGGTGATGCATCTTGTTCGCCAGCGATCGAGCATTCGTTAGAAGGTTAACTACATCATTTTGGGATAGAAGGCTTGCTGCCTCTAACATCAGCCTGCTGGGGCTAGAATTATCTAATACTGTATTTTCTGAAGATTGTTGAGAGGCAAGGTCATGCTCAGTTTAGGTGTATTCATCGTTGCCTGTATCAAAGGACCTATGGGACCTTGAGCCACTGTATGGGGTGCGATTTACAGAGACCGTGGTGCAGGCCATGAATGATGAGGCATAGTCTGTTGATGCGTGGCGGGAGTGAGAACTGGGCTTAGTATATATGATTGAGGTTTGTGGCCGTGTACAGGCCTTGAAGAATCATGTGCATTCTGCATCCCCAATAACTGGTTGATATGCGTCGGGAGGAGGAGATGTAGGAAGGGCACCGGGTGAAGCGGCGGATTCCAAAAAATGACAAGTGCATGTCAGCCGCATGTTGGTAGTGGTTCTCCAACGGTAGAGACGTATTGCGTTGGTCGACCGTGACTGAGTGGATACTCAAAATATGGTACGGGTTGTGAGAGAGAGATTCCATGAGAGAGTGCAATCTTGCTCCTGTAGTTACCAGTATGGCAAAGATGAGCATCTGTGCCCATGGAGAACGGAAGGGGGGGAGAAGGAATGGGCGCACAATGAGTTGCTGGATCAGGAACCCCTGTACCAATTGGGCTGACTCTGATCTTGGGAGAAGCGGTCGAACCATTTGTAAATGAATTGGGTAGAGATGCCCTTTGGTTTGCGTCTGACCTCTTTCGGAAAGTTATTGAAGACTGATAACTCTATAGCCATTTTTTGCATGGATCCCTTGAGATTTTGGTTCTGATGCAACAATCTTTGCCGCAGTCTTGGACATGTATAGCTTACCGCGTGGTTGGCCGTTAGTTTTACTACCTATCTGGGAAGCAAGCGGCGTGTTGTATTGTGGCGCTTGTGGTCTATTTTGCACTAATTTATGCCCGACAGTGATTTTAGCGTTTATAGGTATGGTATCCACAGGCTCATTGTCTCTATACTGTCCACCCCGTGGCTGGGCAAACTTCGTGGAGCCTGAACTGCCACTGTTAGTGGGGACAAAGTTAATATGACTCTGAGGACTATTAGGAGAGATGTCACTCAAAGGCTGAACTAGCTCAGTGTCAAATACACTGCCTATTTCTGGGGAAGCTGTTTTGGACGGACTAGATGGTGCCGATTTTATAGGTGCAACACCCACGTTGGGTGGTACATTGGAGTGGCTATTGTCAAGATCCACTTCGGCATCTAGGCTTACGTGGCAGTGCATATTTACAGGAGTATGTTCTTTCGGGCCTACCAGAGATCGTCTACTTTGAATCACTTTCCTCTGGAGTGGTATCTCATCGTGTTTAAGAATTATCCTTTCGAAACCGGGTCTTGCAACTCTAAGACCTTGAGAGCGAATGATCTTCTCGGCATCCGCTTCATCAGAAAGCTTGAACAAGATTGGGCAGCAGTGCTTCGACGGGTTCTTTTTTACTCGAATGGATGTACAACGTATGGACCGTGAGTTGCTGGTACGACCTTTTCTACGGTTTCCATTTTGATCTTACCAGGCACATTGAACGCGACTACATTTTTCTGACGGCGGATGCGTTCACAAGCTTCTGATGCAACTGCAGAGATGAAGTATGAAGCCTTGTGCAAGTACTCTAGCTTTTATTTATCAGGCATACTACACAAGTAGGAGAAGGGACACAGCAGGTTACAGAAGTCGTCCATTGCTGAGAGCTTTTCCTTGATGGATTTGATTTCCTCGATCCGATTTACTCTGTTGTATACTTCTGTAGGACTGTTGGTAATAGAAGCTAAACGATGTGAATTTTAAGAGTTTCCTTAGGTTTATGTACTTTTATAGCCTTTTTAGAACCTTTAAAACTTCCTTATTTGGTAGCAGCGCATTTGTGGCCGAGTTGTTCATCTTGGAGGTTGACGATACCAGGGAAGAGGAAGCAAGTTGATCTACCTCCACAACTTTACTAGAGCCCCTTAAAGTTCGCCGGTTTGGTAACACTGAGTTGGTGGCTGAACCTTTGTTCTTTGCGGCTAGTGTTTTAGAAGTCATCGATAGAGTGGGAGATAAATGGAGTCGATATAGCAAACGCAAGCAAGAGGGAAATGGGTAAGGCCTTAATGGGTTGGGCAGCTGGGAAGGAATAAGTGCGGCACAATAAGGGAGAAAGGGAAAGTGGAGCACCAGGGTTGAAGTGCGGTATGAATACACTAAGCCTATACTTATAGACTTGTAGAATTGTCCAAAAAGCAGTTAAACGATCAAAACCAACCGTTTAGACAATTCGCTATAAATCCTATGCACCAAGATAACCGGAAAAGCATCCTGAAACAGCAGCGGAAGCACGACAGGGCGGCGTTGTTCGTCGCCGGTGCGAGGGGCTTGAACAGCTTTCGGTCGATATCATCATTATCTTGTTTCACATCTGCTGGCTTCTCCATACTGAGGCCGAGAATCCACTTGCAAACGTCATGCAACACATGCCGACACCGGTATGAGCTTGTGGTGCCGGATCTGAAACGAGTTACTCACTCCCTGGCCTCAGTTGGAGCAGTGTACCGGAGCAAATAGTGGAGGCACATTCGGGTTAGCAGTTTACAACGTTACTGGATTTACATGTCGCCACTATTCGATTTAGAGAATGGCTGCTGATTGACGATAACATTTTATGTTTGCGAATACTGAGAATAGAGAGCGCGAAGATAAAAATCTGTGTTGCTCCATCGTAGGTGGATCGGGCACATGCTCGGAATCACGTCGCTGATTCCTGCTCGGTGGAAGCATATTGCAGCTGTACTACTTCTTATCCAAGGGCCATACGCTCCCTATACCTGTAATCCGCGAAGTGGGCTTCGAAGACTCCTAACTTCTGACATCGATTTCGCCTCGACTAGCGTCTCCGGCAACTTGTACCAATATTTCACCGCTCGAAGCATAGAGGATGAGCGATGTGCTTTACATCCGGTACCACTAGTTTGTACCGGTGTTTGCGTGTGCTGCTCAGTGTGTGAACGTACAGCTGCGGCCTCAACATAGGGAAGTGACCCAGCTTCAGTATCCGGTGCGCCATAATGAGATCAACTCGAAGCCGACGATATGACAGCTCTAGTCTCCTACATCGGTCCTCGTACGACACCCCGTAAACTAGGAATGAACCGGGTAGCTACATGCTGGACCCGTTCCAG
The DNA here is from genome assembly GCA_944474145.2 of Dicrocoelium dendriticum. Classification (NCBI taxonomy): domain Eukaryota; kingdom Metazoa; phylum Platyhelminthes; class Trematoda; order Plagiorchiida; family Dicrocoeliidae; genus Dicrocoelium; species Dicrocoelium dendriticum. Next base: position 65,114,213 of record OX104064.1, read on the forward strand.
TCTCTGCACCTCACCTATTGTGCTCAAACAATAGGCTGGTGAGCCGTACTCAAGCACCAGTCTTCTCATGGAATTGAACAGTTGGGTGGCAATCACTTCAGACCAAGTGCAGAAGCCGCATGTCATTGCCCGAAGCAGACGTAATCCGTTTGCATACAGTCTGTTCGTGTTGTCGATAGACTTCAGATCACAGTGTGAGAGTACGCCTAGATCATTTACGGAACTGATGGGATGCAACGGGTGACCGGCCAGGGTGTACGCACGCCTATTACCACCCCTCCACAAACTCATAAACGAGGACTTGGCCGGGTTGAACGATAGGTCACTTTCTGCAGACCACCGGGATAGGCGGTCGAGGTCCTGCTGAAGGACTTCACAGTCGTCGGGAGAATCAATGATTACTCATATTTTCAACTTGTCTGCAAACAGTGCACAAGGCGACCGAAGAAGTTGAGACACTTCGTTTATGTGGATCAGGAATAAAATGAGCCCCAGCACTGTGCCTTGGGGTACACCGCTAGTGGAGGGGTACTAGGCCATTAGGTGGTCATCCACCTGTACCAGCCATCTTCTCCCAATAAGGAAGTCACGGATGCAGCGAGCCACAAACATCACACATCCTGACCTTGCGGAGCAGGACCTCATGGTTCAGTTTATCAAAAGATTTACTGAAATCAATGTAGTTAATATCCACTGACTTCCCCCGGTTCAACGCTTGCAACCATTCCTGCTGCGTCAACAGTAGGTTGGTAGTGCACGAGGGGCTCTTCATGCAGCCGCGCTATGCCTGCGTTAGGAGATCTTCGACTCCAGCAGTTGGTGAAGATCCTTTTCCATAATCTTCTCGATCATCTTCGCCAAAACAGAGGTGAGATAAATCGGCTGGTAATTGTCCACATAGCGTGTGTTGCCGCCTTTTAGAATCGGCTTCACTACCCAGCAGTTCTAGTCGCTCGGCAATGCACCCTCGGGCGGTGATCTGTTGAACAGATCCGTCACGGTAGGCGAGATGTTGCTCGATAAGGACTTTGAAAGTAGCGGGTGAAGTACGTCGGGTCAGGCAGGTTTCGTGCCGTCAAGACTGGCGAGTAGATTGCGGACATCTTCTACACCGCAATCCAGGTCCTCGAGTTCAGTAGGGGCTCTGCATAGGCGCATGCCCACTATTAAATACGGAAGCCAAGTGCTCTGCCAATGCGGGCGCACGTTCAGTGTTGAAGGTCCGAGGCTGTCCATCAGTGGCCTCTAACGCAGCTATGTCACCAGCGGGCCTCAGGCGCCGCTTCACATAAGCAAAAATCTTCTTAGGGGCCGTCTTCACCGAGGTTGCAAGCTTTTCTTCTAACTGCAGCCGCTTTCGCTCTTTTGCATAGAATACGCCGCTTTTCGTACGCCTCATAATTGTCGGCAGAGCCAGACACGTGGAATGTATTCCACACTACGCGTCGCGGTCGAGCCAGTTGGCTATACTCTCTATCCAACCAATGTGGTTTCACTTGTCCATCTTTCCTATATTTGGATGGCACGAAAAGTGCAAATAACGGTTGCACACCCTCTTCTATAACAGACCACCAGGTTTCAATAGAGGGACCCTGCTGTAGCTACCAGTCCACTTCACTGGCTGTTCGATTGAAACCATCTTCCAATAATTTTAGGACGACTCCGGCTGGCGCGAGTAGGGCAGCGGCGGCTCTAGGATGCCTAACACCATCGAGTGATCACTAGCTGCAAGAGGATCCAAGATCTGAATTTCATATACACGTTGCTCGCAACTCGTTAGTAGTTATTCCAGGCACGATGGAGCGGAATGCGGTGTAACGCGCGTCGGTTGACATACATGTTGTGCTGTTCCAGTTTCAAATATCATTTCTACAAACTGCGCCTCGATTTCACAGTGCCCGGAGAGAAGTTGGACCTCAGGCCACCATATTCGAGGCAAGTTAAACTCGCGCATAAGCAGGAACCGGGGCCGACTCATGTATTTTCTGGCATGCGGCAACGAATCCAGGCATCGACTTCGCAAGCTGCGATAAGCCGCACCCACAAACAATTCACCCTGTCTCAGGCGGATCGAACACCATGACTGTTCGCACAGACCATCTTTAATGTAGCAGATGTATACCAGTCTTCAGCACGGCGAGGACTGAACGTATGACAGCACACCGCCTCGTTCGTTTGATAGTCTGTCACACCGGAAGCGTGAGTGGCCACTGACCTAGACTTCCTTGGTAGTGACCACAGGATTTAACCAGGTTTCTGCCAGTCGTAGTACCTCCGGACGACGAGAGGCAACAAAGTGATATACATCGTCATGTTTGTTCATTAAATTACAAACATCTGTGGAGACTACACGCAGATTGTGATAGGGACCGACGGACGCACACGAAGCGTCATCGACCTGTTGATCCGGTTTCTGCGGACCTGGGAAAATACCCGAAAATTTACAATTTGGAGATTAGTTTCTCCACTACCAGTCCGTCGTTTCAACTCCACCATAGCGGACTTCAGTTTTTCTCTGTCCTACGGATCCACGTTTGGACGAATATGGATCCCTAGACCTCAGTTTACCGAAGCCGGATAGTAGCAGCCTCCGACTCCCTTCAACAACAAACGTGACTCGCAAAGGCCGGGACTTCCCCTCATCTCTCTTTCCAAGACATGTGATTTGCTACACTCGCATCCCCTGTTCATTCACTTTGATAAGCCTGTCAATCAGGCTCCACAGAAAATCCACGTCATGGTCATAACAAGCCTGAGAACTAGCATCCCTCGACTCAGGCACATGAAATATCTTCACATTACAAGGCCGTTGGTTGCTATGAATCATGTGGTGCGGTGAAACATTTCTACATGTTACAGGTGAACGGGTGGCTAATACTTTTTGACGTTTTTGATCAGATTTCCATGGAGTTGTACGAAGTTAAATTTTTACTTCCATAATTAAGTATTCGTGAGAGATGAATTAGTGAAGTCATGTTGGCTTCCGCTCTGGCACTGACCCTATCTTCACTCCCAGGTAGGCGCTTCAGCATAATTCTGTCGACTGGTGGGTGTAAGGGTTACGCGCTTACCTTGTGCTCCGGAGGTCACCGGTTCGAATTCGCGTCAGTGGTCGCGTGGAACCGAAGGGTCGGTACGGTGTGCTGCTGATGCCACAACTTCATCCTGCAAGGTAGGCTTCTGTTGATGGCTACTTTTGACTCATTTGATTTTACCTGTTTGCATCTGTCTTTGATGACCGTACCACTGGAATTCCTTTCTATACCACGGTAATTGTGGCCGTATAATGGTCGATGAGAAGCTGTATCAGTTTCACGGCGATAAGTAAGAGCACTTCGGAGCCACCTTATTCCTTCCTTTTTGTGGAACTGCTCATGAATGACTCTCTTCTGTCTTCTCGAATTTCTTTAAGGGTTGCAGTTCTACTGGAATATCAACTGTCCAACTTAGAGTATCCGGATGACAGCTCTCTTCGGATCGGATGGAGCTGTTATGCAAGGGATACGCAGTAGGCTGGAACATCGTGCGACACCCTTTGGTATGTCCTTCACACCTCCAAAGTGCAAAGTGGGGAAGTTGGGGTTAATATTTGACCTTTGACTTAGCGCGCTCCGTCTTCCAAGGGAATTGCGTGTGTACGCGCAACAAGATTGCTAATGCGGCCTACTTTGCATTTCCGTTCTGGTTTCATCGACAAACCAGTGTGCAATTGACTTACTTGTGTCCGTAGTAACTTGACGAATGTTTTGGCTACTCGACTCTTGAATTGTATTCACACGTGTATTCGCACGTGATGAGGCAATCAATCAACGACACGGTCGCACGTGCTTAATTCAGTGATTATCGAGTGAATTCGACAACTATGAGTAAACTATAAGCGACACAGCATCTGTGTATGTTTTCGGGGCAACCTTCATGCTTTTCTAGTTTTGTCTTCGCTACGCATGGACGCACGACACGTATTCGGCTGTCAGTTTTGTCCTTATTTCTTCTTGATTTTCTGTATCATTTGCTTAGTGATAATCTATTTCAGACGGATTGCCCATTTGTTCCAACGGGATTGGAGTTGTCATCTCCTGGGCTGTAGATGGTGAAGCTTGTGGAATACACTTGCGTCTGTCACCTCCTTTCTACCGTTCGGTATGAGCACACTTTCGAAACACGGGACACTGGGCACCTGAATGTCCGCTGCTTCTAAGACAAAATATGCACGTCTGGATAGATCTGCGGAACTGGAGGTGGATATTAACCCTCAGTAGACTGTTGCACCGCTAGTCCAGAGAAAGAAAACGTTAGTATGACACTCAGAGATAGTGCGAGTGCATTGATTCACACCAAGGATCGCCGGCTGGCTCGTTGGACGAAACATTTTCGAGGGCAGTTCCGTTGGCCCCCTCGATCCCCTACCGCTTTCTACTCAGGTGGTGCAGGCTGAGGCACGACTGGTTAGTTTAGTGGCTCCATCAGAGGCTGAGGTCCGAAATGCAATAACAGCCTTAACGTTTTCGAGCTGCTGATCTGGATTCCCTTAAATTCGCACTGTTTAAAGATTGTGACGCGATCCTTTGCAAAACGCGGCTCTCCTTGTTCGAACAAATCTAGTGAGAAGTGACTATCCCAGCTAACTTGAGTGAATCAATCATAATGGCAGTATACAAGAACGGTGCTAGCGCTGACTGTGGTAAACACAGGAGTATCCATCTAACACCATTGGTGACAAAAGTATTGGCCTTAATTCACATTCGTCACCTCACTGCTGAACGGGAATACGGGACTAGGGAAGAGCAGACAGGTTACCACTGAGGACGGGGCTGTGTAGGCCGCATGTTCACTGCGGCGGGTGTTGAAACAACGCTATATATACCGGTGGCCGGCAATAGCCGTGTTCCTCGAATCAAAAGTGCGTTCATCTCAGTCAATCGATACATTCTGTTCGAAATACTTACACGGAAAGTGTTCCCATGAAATATGCGAATATTTTGCGTTCCCTATACTCGAACACGACAGGCCGCACCAGTATCAACGGTGACCTGTCGAATACCTTTCCGACAACAAGTGGCGTTCGTCAAGGTTGCCCAATTTCTCCATCTTTTTGACTTCGTCGTGGACTCCATCATGGAGTGTTCCCTTGTGGAATCTCACATTGCAGGGGTTACTGTGCTGCTTGGCGAGAAAATTGACCTTGATTATGTGAATGATATTGTGTTACTGTTTAACAATATTGGGATGTCCTAGCCAGCCCTGAATAACCCCTCTGGGGTCGTCCCGTCATTTTGTGGTGGATTAAAGTAGATACTACTGCGCCGAGTATAAGTAGTGTGGTGGTGCAAGATGACACACCAACAGCGAGCCCTGCCGAGTTCCCCAAAGTTGAAGATGACATCAGGATTACAGTTCCATGCGCACGAGAAGTGAACACAGAGGCAAGCGCCAGTTGGGGCACACTCCATGGAGATCACGCAGATGAGCGGACGCCTCCAAGTTATGGACGAACACACCTAGTGTAAGCCACTTTAGCAATAAACGAGTTACCGCCTGCAGCTTGGGTTCTAACAATTTGGCATGCGCTTCGTGTCCTCAGGCGGCGGTGTTGTTGCTGGACCACCAGCTACTTGATAGCAGGAATTCGAAGTACTTGATAAATTCGCTTACCTAAACAGCTGCATCAGCAACGATGAGCGCATGAGCACCGAAGTCAGTTCACGTACTGCAAAAGCTGAAACCGTCTTCTTGAATCCGCAACAACTGTGGCGTCAGAAGAGAATTTCCCTCAGTACGCCATGTTTACAAGACCATAGTGAGGGCTGTCCTACTCCATGAGAGTGAAACTTGGCACCTTCGGTCTGGGGCACCATCACCTCTTTGACACTAGCGTGTCCGTAATGATGATATGCATAAACGAGTGCTAGGCAGTAGTAATCAGGCTAGTTTTTTAGTAACAGACAGCTTTGAACAAATTACGTTGATTGGATCACTTCTTACCGAGACGATGAACATGTTTGGCTGGATACACTTGCTGACATGGCTATGAGCCGACCTTAGTGTCGTTCGTGTTGTGTGTTTCTGTCCTCCCCCATCCCTCTCGGCCTCCAATCGCGATCTCATTACATAACATAATGCAAATTTTGCACAATAAATGTTTTGGCTGCATAGTAGCTAGCTGGTAGCTTTCCGGAATGAGGTCCATCCGTTACTGGTAGCTCAGCTGGCATGCACCTGTTGTAAGTTTTCCTTTTCTTATGTATTGCGGCACAGTAGCTGAGGTGGCTTTCACCTCTAGCTAAGGTGTATAATGATGATAATGACTATGACCGATAAGGGCCTTGCTTACCATACGTAGGTTAGCGCGCCGTTCGAAGTAGACTAAACTTCGTAGCTATTGGGTGCTGTTGGTCCGTCTCAACTTCCAGACTGGAGTCCATATAACCCATATTGTGCTTGGCTCTAGACGTTACGGGACATGGCTTGCACTCTGCATCGATGACGCGTCTGCTGTTGTCTCTTAGTTAGACCGCTTCTTTAAGGCCTGTTTAGTGCCGTGATATCTGCGAAGCGATAACTGATTATGACGCGGGGCAGTGGAAGCCGCTTTTTCCGCTGCCGCATTATCTTTGCACGATAGCCAGCTGTTTGTGACGGTATGTTGTTAACACAAGGTGTAGGCGCCTTGATCCTGAGTGTATGTTTGTGACCTTAAGGTTTTACGGTAAGTCCCCCTTCTCTCCCTCTTATTATTCTTTATTCGACAGGTCATCATGGTTGTCTGGCAGCGGAGCATCAGTTCAAGTGGCTGATGTACTGCTGTTGTTGCTCGATTGATCCAATGTTCTCATCGGTCTTTAGCTTTTGCTTCTGTTCGAGCATTCCACATTCAGGAAAGAAAGTTACCCGACTTCTTTCTCTGCTGGGACATCAGTTGGCAGGATGGAACAGTAGGGTACCTTGGACATGCTCACATCAATTGTCCACAAGAACTGAAGATTAACGTGTACCGTTTTCTTGTCTGTGTTTGAGGATTTCATTCTTTTAATTACGTGCTTCTCAAGTATACACTTGCGCATTACATGGGTGCGAGTCTTGCTGGAATTCGATCAGAAAACAGGCTATTGTTGATGGCTTCGGACTATTTAACTTACTCTTCGAGCTCACCATTTTGTCTGCTCT